>JAJGOT010000063.1:697500-1297500 GCA_022457155.1 Cladopsammia gracilis
CAATTGCCACGTTTGTAGGGGGTCTGGGGGGGGGGGGGGGGGGGGGCAGGTAAAGGGGGCAGAAACCTCGCTTCCCGTACCCTGTTCTCCCGCTTCCCGTATCTTTTTCTCCCAACTCCCGCCCTGCGTTTAGCATTTCTCCCGCTTCCCGCCCTTTCTTCCCCCGCACTCCTCGCTCATTGATCTAGTAGAGTTGGGCTTCAACAGGTACACTAATAATTTCAAAAGACGAAAATTTAGCAGCGTGCAGAAGACACCTGATTCCCATTATTTTAATAAATTGGTTGAAAATACTCATTACTGCTGAGTTATGCACTTAACGCAGACAGCTTGTAATAGTACATTTGCCGAGTTATTACTATATCTGCCAATAACGGCCATATACCCGTTTTTTCCTTATGAGAATGCGATCGGATAAAATGAAATTATTTCGGCTTTCGGTTTCTTTAGATGATTCCATTTATCCACGCTTTAGGGTTAAGTGCATCAGTGAACTGCATCAGTGCATCAGTGTTAACTAGGGTGTCTATGTTTTTATGTTGAAATGGCGTGCAAGAAATATTTAAGAGGAAATGCTACGAAAATACAGGAATAAGACGCGACTGTCGGCGATAGCCCTTAAATTAAACGAGACATCGCCACTGCTGAAATAGCACACTATGAAATGTAAAGATATGTATCAGCTACCAAAATGGGGCCGTTTCGGTGAGTAAAATACGGTTCTTTTTTGGAGACTAATTTATCCTTTTAAAATGGAGATGTTTTGTGGCTGAGATGGTGGTTGGCTGAATCAGATCAGGCATCAAAAGTTTGAAATAGCCCCGTAAACAGTCGAATTTGCCTTCGGGAACTCGGCCTGATTTGGTATTTTGGCGCTAAAACAGGCCTTTGACTCTGCAGCGACAACTGCAAGTTAAATAGTTGTTAAGATCTGTTTAATCATGATATGATGTGAGCCGTAAAGCGGGCTTCGACTTTAATTTATTGTTCTGATGGATAATTAGTTGGAACGATAATATTTATTGTTAATCTACATTAAAGACGTTTACTGACCTCGTGAGATGTTTTGCGTGCTGATGTTCAATATACTTGGGAGACAAAGAGAGCAATTCTTGGCTGCTGCACAGACTCTTGTTATTAGCTCGATTCTCGCAACTCACCCACAAATATCCGTATCAACAGTTCACATGTTATAAAACATCACACAAGTTTTTCTTGTCAAGCGCGAATGACAGTTACCTATCACACAAACGTGTTTCTGCTCAGTAAATAACGCCCACTTAAAATACATAACGTCTTGTCATATGAAAGCCATATGCGTTCTCATTTACCATATACATTAAGATACTAAACGAATACAACGTATTAAGTAATTTCCATGAAAGGCGAAAGTTGGTAATCCTGGGGGGAGGGGTGGTGCTCCTGTCAATTTAGGATAGGTGTGTGCCGCGAAGGTTCTTCAACCCTGACACCCCATTTAAATAAAGGAAAAACGATAACCCAGAATTGTGTGAACAGGTCGAGTTCTGTACATAGAAAGTTTAGCATCAGGCTAAGCCTATAGCTAGTTACGCCATCATAGCCATATCTTTTTTGCTTAGACTGGTGTTTAGATACTAACTACAATTTAGTTAATACAATTTAAAGGAACACTAACCAAGGATCACAATCCCAAAAAGGATACCCTATTTAAGGACTGAGCACCTCAAAAACCATATACTGTTCCACAGCACATACCTATAAGCCTTACATATGGGAGTACCCCCCCCCCCCCCCGGGGCTGGTATTGTGTATATCCACCATTTTTATTCCGCATTCCGCCAGGTGGTCCACAACTGGGCGATTTCAACTCAGTTTTTGTAGCATGAAGCGACTGGGAATGTTATTTAACGTATTTATAATTTATATTGTATTTATATTTAGAAAAGTGTCTTAAAAGTTACAGGTTTAAGGTGGCACTTCCTTTTTTATGCGAGTCGGGTAATTATCTCCTGCTGTCCTAGCATTAAGACTTTATTGCTTTTCTAAATAATCGTTCCAAAGTTGTCGTTCAATTCAGAAAATAATTATCCTATTCTAAAAACTTCACAGAAAAAAAAATAATTGCTATTAAACTTTCGCATTTTCTCTGTAGTTATAATTAACGGCGAAATTTTTTATTTAATCATAAAAATTAAACGCTAAAAGGTTTTTAAAAAACCTTTTAAAACTTTAAAAAACCGACGACGTTTCGACGCTACTTCACGTCATTATCAAGTCAAAAAAGGTAAAATTTTTAAAAAACCTTTTAGCATTAAATTTTATGATAAAATCGTTTTCCTCCAAGTGACAAAAATTCAAAATTCGCATTTATCCGTCCAATAGCCGGTAACTTCACCAGGTGGTCCATCACTAGCGAGCGATTTCAACTCAGTTTTTTTAGTATGAAACGACTGAGAATATTATTTATGAAGTTTTATTAAATGACATAAAAAATACTTCAATATTCTCTATTCCTCTTTATAGGTATAGCAAGGTATCGTCTAAATCCTTTTCCCTTTTTAGCCGACTTTGGTCCATGCACAGGCTTACCATGCCCTGTTTGTGTTGTGTGCTGTGCATTTGTAATGGACGTACCGCGTTTGATGTTATGGTTCACTTATTACAAACTTTAATCAGTCTCAAAAAGGCGACAATTTGTCGTACCCTTCCGACAGTTTGACAATCAAATAGGCCAATTTCGAGGCTAAGGGAAACAAAACAAAAGAAATTGATTATTCAGCCTTGAATCTCTCAATGCCATTTCTTCTGTTTCATTTCCTCACCATCGGAGTCAAACAATATCGGAGCCAATCCTATTCTGAGCTAAACAAATGAAAAATCAAAGTGCCATTTGGGCTATCTGGTGTAACTTTTCCCCTTCACGCAATGTTTTGGCGTCTGTTTAAGTAATGTGTTTGAAGTCATTAGTGGGTATTGTGAGCCGGTGTTGGATTTCTTTGTTAGCAGTTTTTTGCATGTAATCGCCCACATAATGATTTTTTAAGGAGAAATTACGCAAGCAGTGGAAAACAAGGAAACATTAAACGATTATAAGTTGCAGGAGGCTAAAGGGGGAAATCTGGTGATATTTTAGATACATATTTCGAGCCTTTTCAAAGACATATAACTCGAGAGGGAAAACTGTTAATGAAAGCTGTCATGAAAACTGTATACCTTTGAACACGGTATACAGTTTCACTATTTATTCTTGGCTTGCACTTACGTCATATCATGTCATATCAAAATTCAACGGCATTAAAAAACAGATTTCGATTTTAAAATGTTTATGGAATTGTGTGAGAGTTTAAAACTACACATTTGGGCCAAATTTTGAAGCGCCAGAGCATTTCGTTCAAAAGTTATAGACGTACGAGTATTGGACATTTTTAGTAAAAATGTATGGAGGCCATCTTGGTGTACCACTTTGATGGTATCGTGACGAATTGCGTGACGAATTGCGTGACACATTTAAAATCTTTACAAATCGGAAGCAAAACATCCTTAAAATCTGAAACTTTAATTGAAGGATTGTAACACTGGTATCTACATACCAGGTTAGAAACAGCTTTTCAGGATGTAAAGTTTAGATTTTTGAATTTTTATAACGTCATGTGCAAGCCAAGAATAATCAGTCATAAATAGAACATGTTTTTGGAATCGTATCAAGGTACTCTTGACCGAATGCTTTAAATAGGATACTCCCTTCAGGTAAAATTCAATTTGAAAAGAAATATATTAGTATCGACCCTAACTTGGCACAAAGGGAAGTCACATGATAACACGTGCTTAATGGTTTACACCGTTTTTAACCCGTGAATATACGCGCATGCGTAATGAACAGGTTATCGGTAACGACGACAGATATGCAAATGAGTCACTCACTCGCTCACTCCTTCCATCAGCTGTAAACTTAGTGACGTAATGCTTTGTTACGAATGCGTTTTGAAACAAGAACAGCGTGAATCCAGCGTTAACAATAACTAAATTGGTGTAAACGAATATAAACAACAATAAGCTTAAAGATGTTTCGCATTTGGAGTCTTTAATGCAACGTTAAAATCGATCTAAAAGGAATTTTCAACTGAGACACGCACTTTGATGGTTATCTATCTTCAAGTAATAAAATTTATCCCAATTCAGCTCAGTTGTCGCGGTCGTCGAGTGGTGTAAAGCGCGGACTTACAGCCGGAAGAACCAGGTTCGAATCTCGCTCGGGCTCTTCTGTTTTTTTTTTTTTCCTTTTTTTTTTCTTCCTTCTTCGGACTAAACATTATGAAAGTGATGTTCTGTATTTTTATTTTTTGCGTTTGTCAAAAATCCTTACGTTTAATTTTAAAAAAAATATTGAACCGTGACAGAGTGAAAACATAAGCTTACCGCAATATTGCGTTATGCGTTAGCATTTCAAATTCACGGGTTGGCTCTGAGTAGCCTTTGATTCTTTATTCGTATAGGTGTATGATTAACTTACTACAAACCAAAATATGCAAAATCCCCATGATGCTGCTCCTTTAATAAGTAATGTTTACTACATGAGCGGGAGTGTTGTATCGGCCTATACAATCACGAGCCGAAGGCGAGTGAATGTGTAGTGCCGATACAACACGGACGCGAATGTAGTAAACAACTTGTGAAATTCACATTCACATGTAAATTAGATACAACCACTCGTGAGTTGTATCTGGATTGCAAATTAGATACAACCATAAGTGAGTTGTATCAAGATTGTATCGGCCTATACAGGGTAATCATGTGATTGGAATGGCTCATTTCTATTTGTTAGTACCCTTATGAATTATTAATGAATTTTACAATAAGCTATAATTTAGTCACCGAGTCTGTAGTATATGATTCTCGACATGTTCAAGTTCTTTACATTATTTATATGTCAGGAGCACAAAGTAAGATATATTGGATATAAGCCCGTAGGGTTAATATGGGCTCCCTCATACGACGTTTATATACGTTCTTGAATTTTATTGGTTTTGTATTCATTTGTAAGCATATAGACATAAATGAAACAACCCTGGATCAATTTATTACCCATGGCCTAAAGGACCAAATCATAATACTCCTGGTAGACTGCAAAACTGCTAGTTTTTTTCCCTACCCGTATTCAGACTCGCTCCAGATCTTTTCGGCCGCGTGAGCTTTCGTTGCTTTTTTCGGCCGATTCGTGTTTTAATAGGCCATTTGCACGATGACGTCATATGACTACAACTACCAGAATCCTTTAGTATTTTGTTTTGTAGTGCAAATTAGGGCTATTGTTATTTAAACCGCACTGGGATTACTAAATTTAAATAAGAAAGGAAAAACGAAATGAATTCTGGTAGTTGTAGTCAAATGACGCCATCGTGCAAATGGCCTATAAGGATTCAGTCTGCGGTCTTTGCTCGGGGTCCAATGATTGTAAATGTGGTATGATCGTATTTTAATATTTCTTTAAATAGTTCTTGAAAATTATTTGTTAATTTTTTGTTTTAATAAACGTTAATAAACATTATTGGACTCGAGACTCCACTTCTACATTCAACGTCGATGAAATAAAGTAGGATTTCTTTGTAAAAACCATTGTACAATGGCCGGGTTTCCAATAGGTCCCGTTTAAGCTACAGTCAAGACATTTCTCCAACGCCTCAAAAAACCGTCCAAACTGACTGTTAAGTAACCAAAACCAATAAATAAACGCTAAATTAAAGTGGCGTAAAATGTAAACGTTGCGACAACAAACTTGGCCATTAAAATCTTGTAGCCATGGAAACATCAAGTCACTTGAACAATGAAATGTCATGCCAATGTCATACCAGATACATTTTAGGTGGCGTTTACTTTTATAATAAAAACGTTATGAATGCCGGCTAAAAGTGTGCGCAGGCACTCTGTGCTCCCCCCTCTCCGGTCACGAGGTTACGACTAATTATTGCTACGTTTCATCAGGTGATGGGGTCGACTGTAAATTACGTGTATATTCGAGCCCGAATTGATGATCGGCCCGATTTTTGCCTGTTGGCCCGATTTTCTCAAAAAAACCGCCATGTCAATCAAAGTTTTCTATCAGGACCTGCGCGCAAAGGACATTAAATAACAAAATGGCGGAATGGAAAAATTTACTAAAATAAAAGATAATAACGAAATGGTAAAATTAAATAAAGCTCTTGGATACAACGAGTTTGAAAATCAGACAAGTTGATCCACGTGCGTCTTTTTTTTCTCTTCATCGTATTTTGTCGCTCGGTTGCGGCATCAGCAGCGCCTTAATGAGCCGCTGTCGTCTGCTGGTCAACTAATTTTTTTTGCTTGTAGTTTTACACCACGGACTCATGGGAAAAATTTTAGTTATTCTGTTTGGAACGAACGGAGCATGAATTTACATGTCCAATTAGTATTCCTTTGGGTGCGAAAAAGTTTAATACACCGGTGAGACAGGGAGATCTATACAGGAATGGATTAAGGACACAGTAGAAACTTAACGGCTTGTCCGTTCAGGTCAAGGACATTATCCCCTTTCGAACAAAGTCTACCCGCACTGCTACACCTGTAGTGTTAAAAAGGCTATTCACAGTAACAATATAGGGACAGTGGAATTTAATTTACCGATGGAGCATGGATGCCTACGATTAAGAAACACAAATGTCGATCGGTGCCGTCGCGGACTTCTGAGGGAACAGTTTTCTCACCAAAATAATGAGGATCCAAATCCATCACTTACAAACAACCACAGTGATACATACTATATTGTGCGTTACACATCCAGTCTACTCTATCGCCCGGTGAAGACCAGCAGTAAGCATCGCAATTGAACTCCACAACTAAAGCGATTACAGAGTGAGCCAAACGCTAAAAGAAGCTAGTAGGCCGGTTCTCACTAGGGCTCTTAAGTGCACTTGAAGTGGACTTGGTCCTTACTTGTAGTGTGAACTCTTTTCTGAGAGCGTTTTCTAAGTCTGACTTACGTTTCAATAGAAGCACTCATCTGATTTATTTACACGTTTAAATCTCTTTGTAAAATGTATCAGAGGTAAAAATTTATATCAGCTGAATGTAAGTAGTCTACTTTAGTCCTGCAACTTTGTTTATCATGCTAATCAACTGTACCAACTCGTGCTAGCAAGTAATTTGCAACTAAACACGGACGCTGTGCGAAGTCATGCCTAAAAATCTATTTTCTCATCTTTCCAAAGTGGACCTCAAGTCTACTTGATTTTCAAATGCATTTCTCAAACTCATTAATAATTCATCATGTCAACTACAAATCACTACATGTATACCACATCACGTGCATGTGTTTGGATACCCAATGAAAAACTGGATGAAAATCTTTAAAGATTTGGATATTACATCCAAATCTTTAGAGATTTGGATACAATATCGAAATGTCCACTGATTCTCGGAAAATCATACGACATCAATAAATTAATTTGAAGTAAATGACATCTCAAGCAAACAACAAAATTTTATTTCCTTCAAAGAATGTAACAGAATAGTTGGGTGTTTCACATGTTATCGCAGTTCGTAGAATTTATGACGACTTTAACATTACATTTACCGAAAGTTACTCCCTGAACGAACTCCCTGAACGAACGAACGAACTTGCATAGCCAGTAGTTTAGACTTTTGGCATTCATGTTTTCAATGCTTTCAGTCAACTCTTGCACATCCAAACTTTGAACACTCCGCCTGGCTCAATGGTGCAAATCTTGTTCGCTCTTTGGCCTTGCCATTCTCGAAAAATCTGTATCGCCCATTTGTTCTTGTAAACCGTGGATTTCGGAACAGAATTGATAACACACGCCTTTTCCTCGTCACAAGTTTTGGGAATCCGAAACCTTGAACTTGACTCATTCATCTCGCACAGAAAACTGAATTTGATAAACTGTAATAAGTTGGCTAACTCCCAAATGGCACATTCCAACGAAACCATTTTTATCACATTCTAAAGCTATTGTTTACAAACAATAATAGTTGACAACTCGTTTAAGAAGCTATACCAACAACTCGTGCTTCGGGTTTCATCAGGCGTTCCAAACTCCTCGAAACAATAAAAGCACTCGGCCGCTTTCATCTGTTTCTCGGAGTTTGGAACGCCTGATGAAACCCTCGCACTCGTTGTTGATATATTACTTCAAGCGCACTTTGGTCCCTAGTGTAAACCAGCCTAACATTTTAAACCGCCACGATAAGTAAACGCATTTTTTTATAATCTAATGTTGTCGTTATAGTTTGCTATACGCCATCTAGATCAAAAGAAAAAAACTGAACATGATTAACCCTTTTTAAGTTTCTTTGGACTACGACTATATACGACAGCTTGTCTGAAGTTCGTTTAAATAATGGGTCGTTTACACAAAAAGGGTTCACCACCCGAATTTGGTCTCGCAGCTAACTTCCCCCGTCTTTGATTCTTGCACCTGATAATAATCGTTAGCCTCGTCCATTAAGTTAAAATCAAAATATTCGACTTCCTGGAGCATAAGCTGTTCCAATCTTTCAGCCAGTTCCTGAAAACTCGGTCTCTCGTGCGGGTCTCGTTTCCAACACTCAGTCATCAAGGCGTAGCTGACAGGTAAGAAAATAAAAAGCGAACGATCTTATCAGGTCGAAAAACTACAGTACTCGAAATTACTTTGTTCATGTCTTTGCGCGTACTTGTATTCTATTTGTATTCTTTATGTATTCTATTTTTTATTAAGAATTGATTGATTGATTGATTGATTGATGCCTCTTCGTTGGCATTAGGGCTGGTTCACACTACTCGGGTGAATTAAGGAATGGGTCTCGTTCGATTTAAAGGGGGGTGGTTTGTTTTAAAACATATTAAACATATTTGACTCATTGACTTTAAACTTTCTAAGAGGCTTATAATTGTTGAAAAAAATGCTTTTCGCTTGCATGAATGGACTTGCTACGTCACGTGACTTGCCACCCCAATTTTTAGCAATTTTTTTCGATCCAAATTTACGAGATATTGGAAATATTTTTCTACTTAATTCGTTTCCGTCAATGACCATTAGCACAAGGGTTATGGAACTAATCGGGGATTTCCAAAGTTATTAGTTTTCTGTAAACTGTAACGTTCTAATTTTCAAGAGGGAATGGGACTAGAGGAAAACGATGAATAATTATGCAGCAATAACAATTTTCGAAATTCCCCGTTTAAATTGACGTATTACTCTGCAAATTGAAGACTAAGAAAGGAAAAACGGGAGCTTTTAATTGAATTTTCATGCCGTAATCTGAAAATTCCAAATTTTCCATAATTTAGAGCTTGGCTGGTCATGTGACACCAACAGAGACAGGGTATCATCCAAAAATGGTTTTGTTTCTTAGTGCATGGTTATAAGATAAAATATTAGGGGTCGCTGAATAAAGCTAGTGAAAATGATGAAAACCCAATATTACATGAGGAGCCATGCCTTAAATCGGAATTGGAGTCGGAGTCGGAAGCATGAGAAGCCTGAGCTTAGGTTCTGGTGGAAATAAACAACTTAAGCCTGACGGAATCGGAATTAAAAGGTTTTCTTTATCTCCTTAAGTCGCTTGAGGAGTTGTCACTCGCATCATTTTTTTCTCGAAACTTGCAGAGCTCACGAGAGCTGTTGCCAGACAAGCTTCGAATAAAATTGTTCGGGTAACACCCCCGTTTGCAACTTGTCGCGCAACGAAAAATTGCGTTACAAGATGCAGAAAAAGTTAAATATTCCTCTGTATACCCGCGCAGCTTTGCGAGATGAATTGCACACGTGTAGCAAATATTCTGCCTCCTTACTCGCAATGCTCTCAGTCTCTGAAAAAAATACCTCATGTAACATCACCTTTACGCTCTATTGACTTCCGCTAAATCATAAATGTTTTTGATTCCGATTCCAATTCCGATTCCGACTCCGTATGTTTAAACCAGTCTTTAGGTTTTTGCTTCCTTGTTGCCATGGTAACATGTATCTCTTGTGTGTTTTTTATTTGGCGAGAATCAAGACATAGGAATAGTCGAGGGAATTGAAATAAAAAGAACGTAAAAAGCATTGCTTTATTTACAAATATAACTAATCAATGCGTCTTTCATATTTGTTCAGTGCTCCTAATATGTTTCTCCGGCTTAAAAAAAATATTTGTCTTTCATTACAATGAGATTAAATGAGATTTGTCAAAGGCTCAGGAATCATTGCTTTCATTGAATCGTGATGATTGTGACTTATAGCACTGAATCATCCATTACGTGTGGTGATTAAATAAACTGTGACAGAGAACACCAAAGCCCCGCAATAGCCACCAACTTACAAGTTATCCGAGCACAAGTCAGGTTTAGCCATTCGATATTCCGTCCGGAGGAGACTCATGATCTCTGTGTTGCTAAGCAGTGGGTATGGCGCGCCACCTGCAAGGAAGCGATACATTTTAGAGCGTGACGCTTTGCCAAAAATGAGTGCGTAGCAATGGATATAACCAGAATGAACCCAATCTGATGTCATTCTTTGAAGACTTCTTGCCTTGTTCGGAAGGTAAGCGGCCTACATATAGGGAAGATATCAATGACGTCACCAATTGTTATTAGTGTGCCAACCAGAGCCTTATTGGCTGCCGAAACAAAGGGTTCTTTTCTTCCAGTGGTTGGCACATTTGAATAACAAAAAGAATGTTTGTAAACAGATATCATCCCCATAGTAGACTTCCTCCCAGGCCTATCAATAAATAAATTAAAGCAGTAGGTTTCAAATGGGAACAATACACTGCACAAAGGTAAGTGAAGCACTTATCTGATTGTGTAAGCTGCATTCAGATTATTCTGTTGAAGGATTAACCCAAGGGAATGGGAAATTCCAATTCGTGTACATTGTTAAGTTGTAGGAGCCGATGCAATAGTAATATAAACAACAACAAAACACCAAATTACCGAGAGTTGCAATTTCCCACATGACGACTCCGCATGACCAGCTAAAATAAGATCAACAAAGAAACTCAAAAAACGTATTGGGAACAAGTACACAAATGAGTAAATGATGTACCGTATTTTCTCGATTTAACACCGGACTTGAGCATTTAATTAATACTCGGCCTCGCGGACTCGCCCTTTTTTAACCCGGCCTTTTTTCGGGGCCGCCGTTTAACCGAGAAAAAACAGCAAGCTAGAATAAGCTTAGCGGCTTTAACGCTCCCTTTTACAAATTCTTTATGTTAAACGCACATTTCATGTTAAAACATAACGACACAGTCTGTTCGTTGGCAAGTATTCATGTACGTAGAAAAGGTCTTTGTATGTTTTTGGCGTAAAATCGCAGCCAATTGAATTCATGGAGTGCGTGCTTGAAATACTTACACATCACTTTTGAAAGTAAATATTTGTTCATAAATTGACTCAGGAGCCATCCACTTGATAGGCAGTTTCCTCTGCGTTTTGACTTTGTATATTTCATGATACACTTCTCGCATCAAACCGAAGTCTGCAATCTTGAGGTTTTTACCGTGTCCCACGAGAATGTTTCTTGCAGCCAGATCCCTGTGTACAAGACCTTTCTCGGAGAGGTAACTCTGTTAATGATTAAATTCAAGGAAATTGTCGTTACCAAAGGATGATGAACTGTTTGATAACGAAAGACTTGATTATTTCTTCAAACTTATTAGCCCGCGGTTAAGACAATTAATGGATCTCCGCATCTGCTTATACGTTGGTCAGTATTGTTTTTTCTAGTCTTTGGTTTATGTCTTCTGGACACTTTTACAGTGAATAAAGTTTAATATAACGATTGGCCAGATTGAAATTGGTTGAGGCTGCTGTTTTGTTAAACGACGTTTAAACGTCAGGTGGACTGATTAACCAGCTTTCGGCGCTAGGCTTTCTGGGATCGTTTGGGTAACTTGCATTAGTTGCGATAGGTTGATGGTTTCCAAAGGCAACCATTAACCAATCATAGCTCATATTGGTTACCCAAACGTTCCCAGAAATCTCAGTGCGAAAACCACCGCACAGTTTCTGGAGGGGCGAATACAAGTTACAATTTTCCTTACCATGCCTCGTGCAATTTGCCTGGCAAATGACATCAGATCAGATGGATCAAACGACTCACAGTCATCATCGCACTCATCCTCAGTCGCCTCTCTTGCAGGTGGAGTACTTTCTTCTTGATGTGGCGCCGTGAATACTACCAAGGGTATTTTGCATTCATTACTGCCATCACCATCCGCTTGTCCTTGCTCTGTCACATCAAGCACAGTAGAAGGCCCTGGTCTTTCTTCCATCATGTCTGCCTTCACTCCACCTTCTTTACCGTCCTATATAACAAATGTTAAGTTGATTGTCTAAAATGGACTGTTTCACGTTATGCATTCACAAAATAGAAAATGACATTCTTTAGAAACTCTGTTGCTGTAGCTATGGCCTCTAGCAAGAAAGCGACAACTGACAATTAAGCATAAATATGTTGGCATCCTTACTGGTAAATCTCGTGAACCCAAATTTCAAGACATGAAAATTAGGCTTTATTTTGTAACTCATGATAGTTAGTGCAGGTGTTTTTGTGAAAACTCTAGGAGCCACCTTAATCGCTTTACACTTAGCAGCCCCTGCTATATACCTGGTCAGCAGCTGTGATCTGAGTTCTTGTTCCATCATACAACTCCTTCTCTTTAGGAACCGCCACTGCTGCTCCCAGGGTGGAACCAGTCATCTGTATAATGGAATAAGAACAAGTGAGTGAGAAACCACCAGTCTTAAAACAAAGGGAGTGATCAAATCGCAATTATGATTTGTATTATAATATCTTGTAAGAGTCGAATAATTCTACATCTACATTACAAACGCCTTCACACTGCATATCAGCCCTTCCATATTGTTCAAGAATATAATATGTTATTTAACAAGCTTGTTCGATCCATAATTATTGGGAAAATACTGGTGGAAGTCTTCGTTTTTTTTACAAGTTAATGCATATTTCCTAGGTAAAAGCCTACATGGCTAGGACATATGTACATACAATCATAATCTTTATTTAACCACGGTTTCTCCTTCATACATATGCTCTCCCTGAGAGCCGTGACTAAGTATAGATTACTTAATTTAATGAAAAATACAAAATAAAATTGATAAAGTAACTAAAGTAATAAGAATGTAAAAACAAGGTCACTAAGTTAATTACATAATTATGTACTAAAAGTTTTGATCTCAAAATGTATCATTTAATTATTTTTCTAAACGCTGTTAATGTTCGGCTGATTTTTAATATTACTGGAGAACAGAGCCTCTATATTGATAGCTGTTTTTGCCAGATTCGCTGTTTACTAGGGTCGATTCATTTTACCAGGTAAACCAACCAATGAAACAACTAGTTTTGACGGCAAATAGACAACTGCATGGAAACTGTAGTTTTCATGCTAATAAATGAAAACGCAAATTATCAAATTGTTCTTTGTCATTAATGTTTGGACTATTCAGTTTTTAAATGGACGCGCGCGGAACCGACTTTTCCTGGGTAAACGGAGTAGGCTAGGAATTTATTTATGGGTAAAATAGTCACGGTATGTGCAACCACAGCTAATAGCTAATATAATTTTTCTTCCCTAAAAAACCTGCATTGCACAGTTATAAGAGTCAATTGATTTTCCCAGGTAAACCAACCATTGAAATCTCGTGTTCTGACAGCGACTGTTGATAACTGCACGCGCGATGTTGTTTGAATTAATCCGTTTTAAACACGCACGTGAAAAATCACTGACGTGAAGAAAGCCTCCGTACGTGTAACTGAGTTTGCCAAAGTAAATGTTCTTTGTCATTAATGTTTGGACTATTCAGTTTTTAAATGGACGCGCGCGGAACCGACTTTTCCTGGGTAAACGGAGTAGGCTAGGAATTTATTTATGGGTAAAATAGTCACGGTATGTGCAACCACAACTAATAGCTAATATAATTTTTCTTCCCTAAAAAACCTGCATTGCACAGTTATAAGAGTCAATTGATTTTCCCAGGTAAACCAACCATTGAAATCTCGTGTTCTGACAGCGACTGTTGATAACTGCACGCGCGATGTTGTTTGAATTAATCCGTTTTAAACACGCACGTGAAAAATCACTGACGTGAAGAAAGCCTCCGTACGTGTAACTGAGTTTGCCAAAGTAAATGCATAGCTTATGTAAATGTATTTTACCAAGGTAATCCTACATGTACTTTAACTACCAGAAAAGTGCTTTGCGTAACCGTGACTATTATGGTTTACGATGGACTTAAAAATCTAATCATCATGGTTAACACGTTTCATTATGACTCTTTCAAACATTCTTCATATCAAATTGTTATATAGCTAGCTGCAGTTTTTCTCAATACAACGCGCGCGTTGATTGGTTGATTCATGGTCACATGACATCTGGCATACAAACTGTTTCCCGCCAATTGTCCTGAGCGGGCAACATATATTTGCGAAAACGGGCAACAATTTTGACGTCAGAGGGTAACATTGCGCCGTTTCCCGCTAGCGCACGTGATCGTGACCGTGACAAAAGGTGGCATGATTATCAAGCTGTGTTTTCTTGTGTTTTTTTGTGTTGCTATATAATAAATCACTTAATGACCGACCCTCCCGCGGAAACAAAGATTTTTTTCCCCTCGAATATCGATGTTTCACTTGACTTTGTCTCGGGAAACATCGAGATTCTCTGCAAACAAAATTCAGAGTTTCAATCGGAACCAAATATTGGAGGCGTGTTTAACCGGAGCCCAGCAGCTATGTTGCTTTCGTAAATGGACATAATATGCAAATATTTTTTCATCTGGTTAAAATGCAAATTAAGGTGCACAAAATATGAAATAAAACTCGATAACAACATTGGAATGAGTGATAACCTTACATGAGCGGACTTGTTCAGTTCCATGATATAACTTTGTGATTTGTTTTTGTGACGGAAAATCACAAACTCTTTATATACGCCACCTCCTAATTCGCCACTTGCCTTTTTTTTGAACGTGTCTGGGGATATGGGAAGTTTTACTAGAAATTTGACCGTCTGTTGTCAGTTAGAAACAATATTATAAAAACTCTCAAGTAACCTCACTTCGAGAGCTGATATGCATTCGAGTAGACTAAAACTCAAAGCCAAAAGAGATTGCAATACAATACAAATACTCCGTGAATTTATTATTAATACCTGACGTCTCTTGCGTCGTAGCCAATGAAGCAAATCACCATGAGCAATGTACTCGATGATCAGATAAAGTGGTTTAGTTGTGGTCCAACAACCCAGGAAACTCAACACATTCTGATGTTTTCCCACTTCCTTCATGAGATTGATCTCGGCCATAAATTCCCTTTTCTCCTCTTCCTTGGCATTTTCTGAGAACAGTAAAAACAACTTTAAGGAGAAACAAGAAAAATGCCCCTGTGGGATATGGTAAAGAAAGTGCCAATTGCATTGAATGTAGAATTTTGGCACAAATGTGCTTTGAGATGCTATCGTCACAAAATGAATCGCTAAACCACTTTGGTAGCGGGATTATCCCTTTGATCTAACAAATAAACACAAAAGTGAACCCAAATATTAGCCGCTATGGACAGCTGTTTCGGCCTTGACAAGCCTTCGGCATCAGCATGGCATATATAGGATTAGGAATCTCACATGATGATAACAAGAAATGAAAAAGTGGCTTGACTTAAAGTTACAATGAAGAACTACCGGCACAGATGTGTTTTGATAGGCTATAGCCACAAACAAAATGTGCCCTTTTTGTGGCCATAGCCAAAGGATAGTGTGTTCGGTTTTCTTTTATTGGGCGGCTTATAGCTTCAGTGGCTTGCATCTACTTCCTATATCAAACCAATGCTTGCCATGTTTAACCTTTTTCCTCCAATGTATTTTTCAGCTTTCGTTTTCGTTTGCTTGGGAAATTTCATCAAATATCTTATAAACCAGTCATACTAGTCGTAAAGTAGCATTCATGGTGTCCTCGGGTGTGCCGTAAAAATCAAGAAATGGGCTTTGGCTGGCTGGAGCAAATAATATAATATCGCGAGAGCGCAAAGCACTATAAAATTTACAATAAATTATGGCAAACATCTGCTAAATAGTGATTTATACACTCACCGTGCAATTCTTTCACAGCAACAATCTTCTGCCTTCTCTTAGGCGCATTAACCCGGTCTTGTTCGATTGAAAAGTACTCCAAGCTGTCCTTCAGTTTTGCTTTGTGAACTTTTCCAAATGCTCCCTGACCCAAAAGTTCAATAAATTCTGTTCTGATTGGAGGAATTTCACAATGATCCAATACTATAATGTCTTTGGCAGTCCTGAAAAAAAAAAAACAAGGTCGGACTCCCCGTGTATAAAACTAAAATGAAATACGGTTTTTATACCCTGACAGTTCTTATAACTGGAAAATAAAAAAAAAAAATTGAAAATATCATCATTCCGGAGTGCTTTATTTTCGAAATGGGAAAAAATAGAATTAAATAACTTAAAATAATTATAAACATACCACTTTTCAGGACGTTTATTCCTCTTTTTGCAATACCTAACACCAAAGAAGAACAGGATGGCAGCCAAAGCTAGACCAGCAATGGTGAAAACTATTTTCAGGATATTCGTCAGTGAAAGACCTGTCAGATGAAAACAAGTTCTTAGATTTTAGTCTCTGCATTGGAAGTTACAGTGTGGTCGGAAGGGGCACGGTTTGGTCAAATCTTGATTGTCTCTAACAGAATTCGACGAACACAAGTGGTAGTGGTAGTGGTAGTGGTAATCAAAAGAGGCGCATTTTTGGATGTATCTGAATGCGTACAGTTTGGCGTACACCCTCTACACGACATATTTCCTGTTTTTTCTCTTCTGCAAACCCTTTCCTTCTTTATACATGTTTCTGTTGCCATAGCAACACCGTTTAGCTTGCATTTGTCCTTTTTTATCAGGCCATCCTCTGCCGTAGCGATGCCTTGCTATTTCTACGGCCTAGTTGAGATCCTAACCACTAGTTAGTTCCACTAGTGCCACCGATTCTGCATGTGTGGTCAATTGAAGTGATCCGATATCTATGCATCTACATTCTTATCCAGTTGGGATTATCATTTTTCATGGTTGACTATACTATGCTAATTAGATGCGTACGATACCGCTCTACATGATACTTAACTACGCCAATACGGCCTAAAGTCAACCTGTATTTAGGGAGTTAGCACTGACCCAAAGTTAGCATATGGTGTCATCATACCTTTTACAAACACTACTATTGTACAACAACACGCCACTACTATCATACAACACTACGCCTGTACGCCTCTACGGCCAACAGTTAGCATATAACTTAGTGTCATTATACCTTTTACAGACACTACTGTTATACAACAATATGCCACTACTATCATACAACACTACGCCTGTACGCCTCAAATTGTCAAAACACCTCTGTTAAAACAGTGCTCACTATCTTTGTCAGACATTTCGAAGCTTTTAGCAATGAAGGAACACCGAAGAAGAACGAACGAAGCGGCCATCTTACCTTAGTAACCAGGCTAAATAAAAACACGTGCTCAAGAAATTTGCACGGTTACCAAGCTTGTTTTGGCCTGAACGAACAGCGGGCAAACGAACATAGCTGCGCTGAAAACTGTGGTTTATTTTTTTTTCAGTTCATGATGATTCGATGGGTAAAAGCAAAGTCTACCTCATGTTTTGTGGAGCCAATTCTCTGACTTACGTTTTTATTTTGAAACACTTTTTTTTCCAAAATTTGAGCTTCAAAACTCGGAGTGCGGCTTATCTACGAGTGGCTTATACACCGGTGTTTACGGTAATGTCTTTATTGGGGATTTATTGGAAAAAGGAGCTCGCTAAATACAGGTTGACTGTCGGCCGTAGAGGCGTACAGGCGTAGTGTTGTATGATAGTAGTGGCGTATTGTTGTATAATAGTGATGTCTTTATTGAAGATTTATTGGAAGAGGAGCTCGCTAAATACAGGTTGATTGTAGGCCGTAGAGGTGTACAGGCGTACAGGGGAGTGTTGTATGATAGTAGTGGCGTATTGTTGTATAATAGTAGTGATGTCTTTATTGGGGATTTATTGGAAGAGGATCTCGCTAAATACAGGTTGACTGTAGGCCGTAGAGGTGTACAGGCGTACAGGCGTAGTGTCGTATGAGAGTAGTCGCATATTGTTGTATAATAGTAGTGTCTGTAAAAGGTATAATGACATTATATCAACCATCAAATAAAATGGAGATAAAATTGAAAGAGTCAACTATTTTATAATTATTATAATGGCAAAGAAAAAAGTGTGTTAAGTCGATATTTATTTGCCAAAAGTAATCTGTATGTCTTTATTCGGGATTTATTGGAAGAGGAGCACGCTAAATAGAGGTTGACTGTAGGCTGTTGAGGTGTAGAGGCGTACAGGCGTATACTTGGCAAACGTAATCGACAAGTCTTTATTGGAACAGTGCTAACTCCCTTAATACAGGTTGACTTTAAGGTACTACGCCACTACGCATCTACGCTAGACAAACTAAAGACCAATTTGCCAAAATTGAATTAAAAAAAGCCGAAATGTACAGGCGTACAACTGCTACGCTTAACTGTTTCAACTACATCCAAAAATGAGCCAGGTATAGTGGTAATGGCAGTGATAGTGGTAGTGGTAGTTACACTGGCAGTGGCAGTGGCAGTGGCAGTGGTAGTGGCAGCGGCAGCGGCAGCAGCAGTGGTAGTGGCAGTGGTAATAGTAATAGTAATAGTAGTGGTAGTGGTAGTAGCAGCTGCAGTGGTAATGGTAGTGGCAGTGGCAGTGGTAGTGGCAGTGGCAGTGGCAATGGTAGTGGTAGTGGCAGTGGCAGTGGTAGTGGTAGTTGTAGTGGCAGTGGCAGTTGGTAATGGTAGTGGTAGTGGCAGTGATAGTGGTAGTCGTAGTAGTAGTGATAGTGGTAGTGGTAGTGGCAGTGGTAGTAGTAGTGATTGTGGTAGTGGTAGTGATAGTGGCAGTGGTAGTGGTAGTGATAGTGGTAGTAGTAGTGATAGTAGTAGTGGTAGTTGTAGTGGTAGTGGTAGTGGTAGTGGTTGTGGTTGTGGTTGTGGTAGTGGCAGTGGTATTAGTAATGGCAGTGGTAGTGGCAGTGGCAGTGGCAGTGGTAGTAGAAATGGTAGGTGTTGGTATATAATCGAAACGTTGTGGGATCTTCGCCTGACATCTTCGGAAACTGATCGGAAACGGTCGTACAACCTATATACTAATTAAGGTCGCATTTTTGGATTAAGGATACTAATTATTATAATTATAATGTATTTGGATACTAATTAAGGTCGCATTTTTTAAGATTTTCTTTCTGCCTCAACATTTGAAATGTATGCACAGAAATCTTGCAAAATTGACTATGATACGCGAACGGAACAAGTTAAATTGCGAAAAAGGATGCTTGCTAGATGTACATTTTTTCGAACCCTTTTTAAAGAAAACGCTCCAAACATAAATCTGAAATCCAGATTTCGATTTCATCTGATGAATCTCATCGAAGCAATTATAATAAAAATGACAATACCTAATGCCTAATGTTATAGACTGGCAGGTACAATACCCATATCAGACTAAGGCTGTGTTTGTTATTCATGATCCGTTTTGGATTTTAGTAAAAAACAAGAGGCTCCTAGCAGCCTATACTTATGCGCATGCGTAAGAAAGTTTTACGATATATTTTAAACATGATAAGAAGATGTCCGACATGGTGAAGAGTACTCCTTTCATTCAGTCATCGTTCCTGCGAACCACGTTGTTTACTATGGATTGTTTTGGAAATGAAGGCTGTACCACAATGAAGGGAACGATTCTTCTAAGTCTTATATATACCAAACATGAACATTGCTAATGTAAGTAGGGTCGTAGGAGACGCTGTTGTAACACTTGAGTAACGCTCTTTTACCGGAAGTGAGAGTAGGCGGAAGTCGCTAAACAGGAAGTGTAGTGGCAAAGCCATGAACCGGAAGTGTACAATTTAAAATATGCGTGCATAAATTTGCATGCAAAATCGTGACACACAAAAAAAATAACAAGAAATACGGAGCCGAAACCTTACCTCATGCCGCTACGCGCATGAGTAAAAAAAGCACGAAAAATCCTTAGTTTTATACAAAAATCCACATACGGTTTTCCCCCGAAACTCAATTGAAAGCTAAAACGTTTCTTATGCTTTTCATATACAAAAGTACACACGCCACCGGTGCAACACTTACTCTCACAGCGTTTTCCTGTGTACCAAGGTGAACATTTACACCCGTGTTGTTTTGAGGATTTACGTTCACAAGTCCCACCGTTCAGACATGGCTCTTTATCACATCGGTTTTTCTCCACTGAAAAAGACAAATGATACAAATTATATACAGCTATTTCGATTAACGTTGTCGGATGAAAGCTCAAAGCCTACAAGCCAAAACCGCAAGGTAGTATGGGTAGTTGTTAATAGCCATTGTGTTGAATTTATGCAAATAAATCCCATACTACCTTGCAATCTTGGCTTTAAGCTTTTTCATCCGACAACGTTAATTGAAATAGCTGTATAATATATGTTGCAGGTCAAATTTGTTTTCAAGTTAGTTTTGATGTTCCACTGTTCTATTCTATGCTAATATATGATAATGAATGTCAAACAAAGGAAAATCAAAATTAACCTGAAATCAAATTTGACCTGTCACAGAAAGCTCAGGTATATTAAAGGGGCATTTTGCTGTGTTTTGGTCAAAATACACTAAATATATGACAAAGTACCTTCACCTCAAACATAAAATTGCTTTTAGAACACCAAGAAAATAATACCAAGTGATTTCGTCAAGGAAAAACAAACCATAATAAGTTTTTTTCTGCGATTTTTCCACGACTCTTGGGAGGAACTTGAAAAAATTGGCCAATTTTTTCAAGTTGCAATCCATTTCCATCCTGTCCAGGTCACGTGACGATTGAAATGTCACGATTTTCTTGTCACGCAAACACCAGAAAACAGTCATACCGCGTAGGTGCACCGCGTTTCCAGTTACATTTGGAAAGTTCCTTAAAAGGGTAGAAATAAAACCACTTAATATTATCAGAAAACACAATTTTTCCTTGTCTGCTAGAGCACCGAAGGAACAAACCGGAAGTAAGCGCTCAATTGGTCACGTGATAGGTTGCCATGGAAACATCAAAGTCAAAAATGACTGTCTTAACAAGTTGAATGCCGTTGCCAAGTTTCATACTTATGACACGTTTCCTTTTGAAGATAGACCAACCCCCTTATTTTTTTGATAAAATATTAACGGACCCAGCTTACGCTTACGTGAAAAAGTGTTTACGTGAAAAAGTGTTAAGTTTAACGCTGTAAAAAGTGATAAAAATGAAACTAGACGTTTCGGCAATGCTGCCTTCATCAGTAGTAAAAATGTGTTCGTTGCTAGCGTGTGCGAAAATTCAAAAAATTCAAATTCACGCGTGCCGAAGAAAAGCGCGCGCAAGGCTAGCTTACGAGTCAATTATGAAAAGCCAAAGTCTTGGTTCAAACCACTGGGCGCCAAAGTCTTGTAATTGAAAATGAACCGCATTTCTTCGCGTCTTCTCCTGATCTGGTCACCTAGATTCGCTTTAATCACCGCTACCATCATGTCGCTGAGGTTGTGGTTTGGTCTCGTGAAATGTTCAGGCACTGGCAGCGCAACTTTCTTTTTGATCACATCCAATCGGTGTTCACGGAAGCGGTCTCCAAGACGACGGCCCGTCTCTCCAATGTAGACAATTGCAGGGCATTTACGGCATGAAATGCAGTAGACCAATTGGCTTGTGATGCACGTATAATGTCCTGAGATCTTGATGTGTCCATTCAAGATCTCGGGAAGGTGAAAATGTTGGAAACACAAGAATTAAGCTTTAAGGAGTTTAGCTTTAAATAGGCCATTTGCACGATGACGTCATTTGACTACTACTACCAGAATCCTTCATTTTTTTGTTTTGTAGTGCAAATTAGGGCTATTGTTATTTAAACCGCACTGGGATTACAAAATTTAAATAAGAAAGGAAAAACGAAATGAATTCTGGTAGTAGTAGTCAAATGACGTCATCGTGCAAATGGCCTATTGCCCTAAGACGAAATCAGGTTTAAAAATACGCTACGTCGTACGCGCATGTTGGGTGACGTCGCACGCGCCCGCGAGCTGACCCTGCGTGACGTAGTACGCACCCGCGATCTAACCCTGCACCACGTCGTACACGCCTGCGAAACATTCCGCTAGCCATGACCATAAAAATTGACGGGCATGGTTCTATGAGTATGGAGCTCCGCGATTCGGCCCGCGAGAGTTCCGCAATAAGTTCTGTGATAACTGATTAATAAAATAGTATCTGCAATACGAACTAGCTATTCACGAATGTAACAAAACCGACAACTTGAAGAAAAATGACGAAGTAGCTTTCATGAACTAAAGACCACCTCTTAGTACACGATAGCAACTCATTTTGTAAGGTTCAATGACAAAGTGTGATAAAGAATGTGGTGCAATTGTGTTGTATGTTATGATACTAGCTTCAGACCACCGTCTAATGTAACGGCTCGGTAATTACAAAATAATAGCGGAGCTGTGCGGGCAGAAGGCCCGCGCTTGGCCCTTACTCATAGAACTAATGGTCATGGCTAGCGGAATGTTTCGCGGGAGCGTGCGTGTGCCGCCGGCCCACCGCCGCCCGCTGCCGGTGTCACAACATCCGGGATCTTAGCAATTTTGAAAGCAAACCGAGGCGTACCGAGGCTTTGTTTTTCGCGCGGCCACACAGCCGTGAGCTCGGTAAACGCTTTAGTTGGATTGTTGTCTTTATCGGAGAATTAAAGTCGTTTTCGCAGTTTGCTACTCAAGACAGGGATACTAATTAAGGGATACTCAGAAGCCGCTTTAGTGGAAAAAGAAGAGCTTTCAGGGATGAAATCTTGCTTCGAGAAACTTCATATGTTTTTATCAATGCAGGGGAGATGTTTGTTTTACGGATTAGCGGAGATTTAGGCCCCGTCCACACGAATACGTTTACGTTCGTAAACGCATATTTTTTTTATGCGTTTAGGCCTACCGTCCACACATAAACGATGAAAACGGTCACCCTAAACGGACATTTTCGAAAACGCTCTCCAGAGTGGATATTTTCGAAAACGCCGTTTACCCGTTTTTGTGTAAGGTAAAGTCGCACTCGGGCCACGATGGCCCACACGGCCGGAGCTTAACCCGGTTTCCGTAGCATGAAGCAACTAGGAATATTGCTACTCCCCCCTGGATGGGATGCTAGTCCACCACAGGGTTACCCCCAGCACTTGTCGCCGGTACCCATTTATACACCTGGGTGGAGAGAGACAGTGTGGAGTAAAGTTTCTTGTCTAAGGAAACAACACGACGGCAGAGACCGGAACGGATATTTTCGAAAACGCTCTCCAGAGTGGATATTTTCGAAAACGCCGTTTACCCGTTTACGTGTGGACAGCGTAAACGGATATTTTCGTAAACGCTGATGTCACAGATTCGGACCCAGTCCACAAATAAAGAAAATAGAGCAGATATCCAATATGGCGGACTTATCTACGCATGCTCAATGCAGAATGGAAGCGTTTACGTATCGTTTTAGCGTTTACATGTGGACAGGTGAAAACGAATCGTAAACGATAGCTGGCTTCGTGTGGACGGGAGCGTTTTAGATAAAAAAAGTATGCGTTTACGAACGTAAACGTATACGTGTGGACGAGGCCTTAAAGAATTTTCAAGGATTTCCAAGTTAAAAACATTACATTTTTCGATGGGAATTTATGTTCATATCAATCTCTGATTCACTTTTTCTTTGTGCTCTTGTTAGTTTGGAGAATTGTTTAAAAAACGTGCTTAAATTCAGTTGTTTTCTTGAATTTCATCGAAGACAGCGCTATAATTGGTACGCGTTTTGCTTGTAAACATAAGCTTAAACCTATTGAGATTTGAATAACATTTTTCGAAAGAAGATTGTGTTGTGAAATTTTATGTGTTTGTTCATTCATTACACAGGTTGAAAAGCGATTCTATGTAAACAAAACAAGACTTGGATTTCATAGTAACTGTTCTAACTTCACTCGCGTCGCCTTATGCAAATCTGTTTGTGTATTTGTTTTGCAATATTGATTTCCAAGTCAGTTTCTCGGTCAATTTTTGATACGTAACAGGTGTATTTTATTCAGGAATTAGTCATACTAGTTATTCTAGACCCAGAAAAAGTTGTTTTTGTGAACTTTTGTACGGTCTAAATGTACTGTGCAGACGGTCGCGTAATTCTGTTTTTGAGAATTGCTAAAATTGAAAAATAGCCCGGTCGTCAATCTTAATTCTTGTGCTTCCGACCTTTCACCTTAGTTAAGCTTATCATCGGCTTTCTGTTCAAATAGTGACGCTGTTAGGCTCAACCTATCTATATATTATATTAGCGTAATCTGAAATTTTTATTCGACCAGCAAATTTAACCAAAGTTCCGAGAGGTCTGAGTTAGAGTTTGCAATTTAATTTGCTGATGAAATAAGAATCTTGGATTACATATGGTTAGTGGTATACACTCCGAAGGTCACCGTATATAAATATCACTTACATTCACAATTAGTGCCTGTGAAGTTCTTTAAGCATTTGCACTTGTACTTTCCATTCTTTAGTTCGATGCACCTTGCTTCATTTTCACACGGGCTACTGGGATAGCACTTGTTGTTACCATCTAATAATGAAAATATTTCAGTCAAAATAACATAAACAACCACAATTATTTTTACTAAGAAATATTTGACAATGAAAAACAGACAGGCAGTATTGTAGCCAGCATGCTTGGCAGTATGGTAGCCAGTATGCTAGGCAGTATTGTAGGCAGCACGCTTGGCAGTATGGTAGGCAGTATGCCAGGCGGCAGCATTTCAGGCAGTATGCTTGGCGGCAGCATTGTAGGTCGTAAGGTAGGCAGTATTGTAGGCAACATGCTTGGTAGTATGGTAGGCAGTATTCTAGGCATTATTGTAGGCAGTATGCTTGGCAGTATGGTAGCCAGTATGTTAGGCAGCACGCTTGGCAGTATGGTAGGCAGTATGCTAGGCGGCAGCATTTCAGGCAGTATGCTAGGCGGCAGCATTGTAGGTCGTAAGGTAGGCAGTATTGTAGGCAGCATGCTTGGCAGTATGGTAGCCAGTATGCATTTCTGGACAGCATTTTAAACAGTATGCTAGGCGGCAGCATTTTAGACAGTATGCTAGGCGGCAGTATGCTAGGCAGATTACAACGAAATCAGCGAAATGTATTAGACAGGGAGGAATGTAGTGCGAATTGATTTGAAGTCATTACTAATCATAACAAAGAAGTCTTCGTCATCTTGGACGCCATTTTAATTGTTGCATAGCGGGCTCGCTTAAACGCAGCAGTAACGTGGATGAGTGCATCGCCTGCGAGAGGCTAAAAAAGTTTGCAAACTTGTTTTACCGGTTCAAAGTTAATTTATTCGTCCATGGTGCTGGACGGCGGCTCGATCAAAGGAACTAACGGATGCTCGCAGTGGTTTCTTTTTCGTCCGGCGTAGGACGGCGTAGGAGAATTCACTGCTCGCAGGGTAGCTCAGAATAAACGTGTTTCGATCATGACTCGCGCAATGAGCCGCCTGATGTAAACAAATTTCATAGTAAAACTTGTTTCATTCGTGCTCAGATTAAACATGTTTAGCCCTTGTGTGAACACAGCATAAGATCTCCTGTCATTGTGTCAAGTAGCAGATATAGTGAATTTTGTGTAAATGAAACATAATAGACCAATAAAAAGAATTTAAAAGGAGCGGCTATCAATCACTAGACAAACCACAGTCTTGTACGCACCCGTCATTTGCGTCGTCACTCAACGCTTCTTCCCACTAACAGCAGCTCACAGCCGAACCGCGTTTCCGTCCCATTGTATCAAAAGCGAAAGATAACATAGCCTGCGTAGCAGGCGCTGATTAATTTATAGGGCGAAATTTAGAGGATGCGCACGAGAGGGGATCGCGCAATAGGGAGAGGTGGTTCCTGCAGCGGAGACTCTAGTTTTCCGTTTCCGCCCAAAATCTACCACAGAATGCAGTATTATTGCCCAAAACATGTTGTCGGACCCAGTTTACGACCGCGCTATTGACGTTCGAGACGACCGGGAAGATCATATGAGAACCCAAATCGCTTGAGTTGTCCCGATCGTCTGACTCGTTTGCAAAAAACTTTTGAAACGACTCGGACGACCGGGACGACCGGGACGATTATATGAGAACCAGCCTTAAACGTTCGCTGATGATAACATGCCGAACGTGCCTCGTGTTTACAAGTCTCGAATTTACAAGACTCGAATTCCTATTGACTGAGCTGTTTTGCTCCGGATACGGCTACCGTCCACACTACAACGCCGAAAACGATCACTGAAAACGGAGCGATTCGAAAACGCTCTCCAGAGTGGAGCGATTTGAAAATGATGCTTTTTGAAAACGCTGTTTTCTGGTGTGGACGGAGAAAACGATGCTATCTGAAAACGGTTACGTCATCAAAATAGCCAGACCACTCGACCGTGAAACATATCCAAGATGTCGCCATACTTCGACTGGACTGACTCCCAGTCTACACTCTCGGTGGTTTTCTGCACTTTGTATTCGTTTGTGACTTTCAGAAGTAGCTCGACTTCATCATCAGTCCATGTGAAACAGTCTGTTTTAGGTTTTGGTTGCTTTCCAGCTGTTCTTGGCATCGTTTAGGAGGAAAATATCGAAGAATTCTAAACCAAAACAACACTCAACAACAAAGTATCAAGAATGGCGCCAATTTCGCGGGCCGATATATTGAAATGCGCATGCGTAGAGTTCATTTGAGCATGCGCACTTAGGGTATCAAAGCGTTTTCAAAACAATACGGCGTTGTAATGTGGACGGGCGAAAACGATACGAAAACGATAAGTGTGGACGCAAATCTTTTTGAAAACGGAGCAAAACAGCTCCGTTTTCGTTTGAAAACGGATTAGTGTGGACGGGGCCTAAGCCAATGGGAATTTTCCGTACTCTCAGTGAACGTAAAAAACGAAAAACTTGGGTCTCAGGCGGGCATATTGTATTACTAGAATACGTGTCTCGCAGAACCTTGCGAAGCTCGGGGGAGGATGCACCGCAAAATTTTATATGTTTTAATATAGATGCAGCAACAAATTATTTGCAAATGCTATAAGCAATGTATGGAGACCAGGAAGGATAATTTGTAGGTTAAGGGGCTTAGGCCTTCATGACCAGTTAACCCATTTAAAAACCCCAAAGTCAAATATGTACATTTACATTCTCATTACTGGTGTCAATACAGTTCACATAGCCATAGTGCAGTAAATTTATATTGAATTTCCAGACAACTTATGTTTCATATTGAAGGTGATTAGATTCTCAATTCCCGTAATTTACGTGCTTGCTTGTACACTGATATTCTGAGAAGACTTGAGGTGCTGATCAGTGTTGCAATAATTAACGTCAAACAGTAATTTTGATCATGTGTTTACGTATGTAGCTGCTACACATTACAATGGTTATTGCAACAGAAAAATGTTTCCTTCCTAATAAAATGTTTTTATCCAAATTGTAAACAGAAATTCTTCCTACTAAACCATTTGAATACAGCTTATTGAACTATTTTACAAGGAATGGCAAAAACTCAGTATGTGTAATGTATATTTTACACACTGGTCATTGACAAATAATGCTAATATCATGTATATGTATATTTGTGAAATAAATTGCACCTGTGTTATCTGTAGTTTTTATCATACATGTACTTGAAAGAGAAATGACATGTTGACACCATGCAAACAATATAAAAGCTGAAAGGGTACCCAGATATAAATGTTATGGTAAGGGGACAAGTTCACTGCAATTCTATCATGTTCTGAGATAATATTTTCAGAGGGTTAAATTTTGTACAACTTGATATCAATAAACATCAATCTACAGTATCCTCAGTATCAACCAAGCCTTGAAGTTCTACTGGTTAAGCACCCGGATCGATATCATTTTCTTGGAAAGATAATTTTTAGTATTTCCCTTATCTCGCTTACATCTTAGGCATTCAAACATTGGGAGCGTTTAACCTTGTTTTGTAGGCCAAGTTTCCTTACATGTAACACATTGTGGGTGTTGTAAACTGTTTATAGTACCATGAAATTTGGCCATCTCACTCTGAACTCATTGTTGCTGGTGTAAAAAGGCTGATCGATCGTCTCCATCCCTTTGAAAGATACTCTTCACGAGTATTTTGCTGATCGGGTAATTCTTGCTGCCTTTTGTTCCGTCTAACAAAATCATTTTGTCCAACAACTTCAGTGTCGCCTCTCCTGATAGGTTTCGGTTTCGAATTCTAATGGCGGCATTTTGTCGAAGTGTTTGTAATCGCTGATTTCTTTGACGTTCCTGTTCATTCTTATTGCTTAATCGGTGTACCTGGGCCATTCGGAGGCTTTGTAATCGATGCACGATATTCTCTCTGTTGCGTGGTTTCCTGTCTTCTTCTCAGTTGTTCGCGCTGAATTTCAAGTCGCCGTTCTCGCTCCATCCAGCAGATTTTCGGTACTAAATCTTCTTGGGCGAGGATTTCTAGCCACTTGTTGAATCCAGCGTTGTTGTGTTTGCTGTTATATCTCATTTTCATGTGAAATTGTCGTGTTTCACCGACAGTTAGCACTTTTTAACAGACGATCGGCCCACCGTGAATAAACATGAGTGCGACATTGTCAGTGGTCGAGATTTTATAGGCATCGATGTCACGCGGTTTTGTTGCTAGGCAACTGCGAGACACCAACCCGATATATATATATATATATATAAAGTCGATCCGAGATTCTATCGCCCTACAGCGATCCACGCGCGATACCCACGCAAATGCGCGCGACAAATTTATAAACCTCGCTTCGCGAGGAATAATAATGTGAAATTTATCTGAGTACATAAGATTGAAGGGTGGCCATTGACGTTACCCGGTTTTACCTGCGTTCGTCTGCGTCAGGAAGCAGCATAATAAAGTGATTGCAATTTGAATCCAGCCCATGCCGGCTTCTAGATGGTGCCAAGAAATGGTCCTGCACAAAAAGATGAAAATTCCTTGAATATTTTGTAAAGAACAATTGGTCTTATATTTATTTCTTATAGGCCGGCACACACTAGGGGACATGTTGCGGGGACATGTTGCAGCGACAGTTTCCTCGTGTGACATCCCCGTTTTTGCGAAAATGTTCTGTTGCGGGGACACAATTTTGTCCCCGCAACATGCTGCATGAAATTCAGCAGGTTTGAATTCGTGTGTCATGAAGCGGGGACAAAATGACCCCCATTTCGATGTCGCATCGTGTGCACTGAAGTTGCAAACTGCCCCCGCTACAAAATAGAAATGAACCAATAAAAACGCGCCATTGATTATCCCGTGAGCCTTCAGTAGCAGGCGCCCTCAGTGATTTCTGTGATTTTTATACCTCAATCTGCTTTGTGTGCACCAACTTGCGTACTGTCCCTGCAACATGCGCCAATGCTGTGCACACGAAGGGGCTTGTCCCCGCTTTATGTTCCCGCAACATGCCCCCTAGTGTGTGCCGGCCTTAAAAAGGCAATCCAGCTGTTAAGCAATGCATGGATCATATCTGAAATTTAAAATAATACTAAAGTAAACAGATATTACGTAATCAATCAGTTATCGTAGTTGTTTAACGTCTCAATGTGCAAATCGCTAATTTAAAAAAATGAGAGCGAAAGTCCGAGTAATCGCACGACCCTCAAGTACGCATCATCTTCATGGTTAGTCTGAAGTAATTTATGAGCTCCCGGGCAGAACGGCCGGACATTCGTGCATATTGACAAACGACAATGGGGAGTTATTAAAGTGTGAGCGCTGAAAAAAGCGCCACAATAAGAGACAGAAGGCTTGAATTTGTTGATGTAGGCCGGACTAAAACGATCATTTCACAGTTGTTGGACGTACTTTTTCAAGTATCAAAAAGATGATTTTGATATCGGAAGAATAAGTCCTCACTTGGGTGGGGGGAAGGGAATGGGGGTCAGGGAATGGGGGCAGAACCCCCGCTACCCGTACCCTGTTCTCCCGCTTCCCGTATCTTTTTCTCCCGACTCCCGCCCTTTTATGAGTTGCTCCCGCCCTGCGTTTAGCATTTCTCTCCCGCTTCCTGCCCCTTCTTCTCCAGTCTCCCGTACTCCTCGCTCATGATCTAGTGGAGTTGGACTTAACAGGTAGGCCCCAAAATTTCAAATAAAGAAGAAGAAATAGGGTTAAATTAACTGTACATACCAAAATTTAGCAGCGTGCAGCAGACACCTGATTCCCAAAGGAAGCTTATTTTAATAGATTGGTTGAAAATGTTCATTACTGCTGAGGTATGAACTTAACGCTGACAGCTTCTAACAGTACATTTGCTGAGTTATTACTATATCTGCCAATAATGGCCATATACCCGTTTTTTTTTTCCCCATAAGAATGCGATCAGATGAAATGAAAGTATTTCGGCTTTCGGTTTCTTTAGACGATTCGATTTATCCACGCTTTAGGGTTAAGGGCATCAGTGAACTGCATCAGTGCATCAGTGTTAACTAGGCTGTCTATGTTTTTATGTTGAAATGGCGTGCAGGAAATATTTAAGAGGAAAAGCTACGAAAATACAGGAATAAGACGTGACTGTCGGCGATGGTCCTTAAATTAGTAATATATTCTCACTGGGATCCCCAGCAAACAATGCCCCGCGGGCTGTCATAAGATATGGGGAGAATCAGCCTGTCGGCGATTACTCCCCTAGTAACTCTAGTAGGGGACCATTAAATGACTCCAAAAGCTGAAGATCATGCATCCTCCTCCCATAACTCAGAAAATCCTTCCTCCTTGTACGTGGTAGACTTGCCGCAAACTCAAACAAAACGGACTTTGAGAAGTCTATCCTTGTGGTTGTACTGATTTAAATTTATGGAAGGGAGCCTTATAATAAGAAACAGGACGGAAAAATAATCACCACGCTGTATGCCGAATTTGAAGCACCAACTTAACGGCTACCACTTCTACAGGGGCACAAGGAAGTAAAGAGTAACAGTAACGAATTGTTGAAAACCAACCATACCTCAAGAAGGGCAGTAGCAAACTGAATTGTAAAGCAACCCAGAAAAGGCAACAGCTCTAGTTAGGATTACGTTGTGGAATCTTTTCCCACTCCTCGACATCGTAAGTCTGTGAATGTCTCCTCCAAAAACAAAAGAAACACAAAAAAAGTCTGGGTTTCTAAAAAGTAAATGTTAGCCAAGTCCGTAACCAATAATTTGGAAACCTAATGTAATGAGGGCACCGGGGCCGCTGCGCTTTGGGGTTAACCCTTTCAGAACACCAGCAAGCAGAAAAACGTAGGCGCACAGGCTCATTCCGAGCACTGAAGAAAAAAACATTGAAAGAAACACCGCTAAGAGATGGGTATAACCCCAAAGCGAAGCAACCCCGAAATACCCCGTCCAGGGACAGAGCAATGAAGGATATTAGACAATCCCTTCAAGGAAGCTTCGCAAAAAGGTTACCCACAGAAACAGACAGTGCAATCTATTCGACGGACACTAAAAGATTATACAGAGCTAGAAAACAGATTAGAATTGATGTCCACTAAGAGCGGGCTTGGAAGTGCTCTGCCTAAGATAAATGAAGGCTTTTCCCCGCGAGGATTTAATTCGCTCTTTACATAATACATTTAGCGCGAAAACCTCGCTTAAGACATGAATTACGCGGCACAAAAACTCGCTGCGCATAGCTGAGAAAGAAACAAGCTGGTTGCTGCAGATGAGCCCGCTAGAGCAAATATGGAAGAATCGATAACCAACCATACCGAAATCAATCGGTGAATTCGGCGAAGCAACCTTGCTATATAATAATTGCCGAGACATACTTTCTATAACACAGAAATTGGTGCATTATGATCGCCATGAATGTAATAAATTCGGCGAGATAAGTTACTCCTTGTTACATACTAGTTCGGCGAAATAACCTCACCCCCATACCTTTATAACTTGACGAGATTAAACTTCCTATATCCAATAAATTCAGCAAGAAGCTAGCAGGACAAACGTGCTTAACAATTTACTATTCGGCGTGATAAGCTCGCAGCAACAAACACACGAGCAAGACAAAATTAAATTTGCTACATAATTAGACTATACAACAGCAACAAAATGCGCCTCGACAAGCTCACCGTAACAAAGAAATTTCTTAAGTCAAACAACAAACAAATTCACTGAGCTGCAAGACAACTCGGGCCCTGTAGCAGACAAATTAAGCAAGACAAACTTGCTACAACAACAAAATTATCCAGCAAGACAACTGACGCCCTGCAACAAACAATAACTTTCTGCAACAACTAGATTCGGCGTAACATACACACTGAGCTGTATAACAAACAAATATAGTAAGACGAACTTGCTAAATTCGGCAATGAGGCAATTGCCTTGTCGCAACAAACAAATTTAAGAAGACAAACCTCGTGCAACAACAAAATTCGCGAGACACACTCGCTATCACACGTCAATTCGGCGAGACACTCTCAATCGCCAATTCCGCGAGACACACTCGCTAACACATCTTAATACCACGAGACAAACTCGTAATCGCCAATTCCGCGATCGAGACACATTCGCTGTCACATGGACATTTGGCGAGACAAACTCGCAATCATCAATTTGGCGAGACACACTTGCTATCACATGTAAATTCGGCGAGACAAACTCGCAATCGTCAATTCCGCGAGACACACTCGCTATCACACGTAAATTTCGCGAGACAAACTCGTAATAGCCAATTCCGCGAGACACACTCGCTATCACAGGTAAATTCAGCGAGACAAACTCGCAATCGCCCATTCCGCGAGACACTCGCAATCACATGTTAATATCACGAGACAAACTCGCAATCTCCAATTCCGCGAGACACACTCGCTATCATATGTTAATATCACGAGACAAACTCGTAATTGCCAATTCTGCGAGACACACTCGCTATCACATGTAACTTCCGCGAGACAAACTCGCAATCGCACGTAAATTCGCTATTGCAACAAAATTCAGTGAGACAAACCCGCTATCCCAGTAAAAACTTCGGCGAGACAAACTCGTTACTACATAACAAAATGTGGGCGAGAGAAAACCGCTACGACGGCTAACGACGAGACGCACTCGCTTAAACGGCTGAAATAGACGAGACTCCGGCTTGACAACTACGCCCTAACAGCGAAATTCGGCGAGACAACTCGTTATAACAACAAAATTCGGCGAGACAAACTCGCTATCCCAACAAAATAACATCGGCGAAACAAATTCGAGACAACGTGTTAAAACCGACGAGGCATAACGCGCGAACAACAACTAATTCCGCCAAGAGGCTAGGCTAGGCCTCTAGGTTGGCCTCTAATAGTCCGTGGGCCAGTAGACCACCCCTCCCCCCGGGAAATTTTGGGACATATACCGTTTTGAAGCATAGCCTGAGGGTGTTTCAAAACAGGTTGTTCGCACTTCCAAAGTGGAGGCGTTTGGCCGTACGGCCACATTCTTTATCTGAGGCAAAAACCACAGGGTACCCAAGTCGTTATAGTCCGTGGGGGCCAGTAGACCAAACCCCCCCCCCCCCCCCCTCGGGGAATGTTTGGGATATATACCGTTTTCAAGCATAGCCCGAGGGCGTGTCAAATCAGGTTGCTCGCATTTCTCAACTGGAGGTATTTGGCCGTGCGGCCGCATTCTTTATTTGAGGTAAAAACCACAGGGTACCCAAGTCGTTATTTTTGAAAATTACTCTTAAAGCCCCCAGAAAAGGCACATAAAGCTCTAAAATGCGTATGCTAGCTCAATATGTTATAGTGGAGATGCACACACACCAAAGTCTCGCATATAAGCACCCAAGTGCCGTTCTGCGCATGATCAGAAGTAGCCGAGCATCAATGCTGTCACTATGTTTCATGAAAATCACATATACGATACTTTCCAACTCGGGAATTTATTAATCGTCATCATCTTCTCCTGCTTGGTGTACGGACACTGATATTTGCAGTGTTCTTTATCTGAAGCGAAACAAAACAAAAAACACGGTATTGTTTTGATTTTCTTAAAAACCCCTAGAAAAGGCATTGAGTATTCTAATACTGCGAATAGATGCATTTGTCATGAATACATACCTATGCGCCATTTCTATACTGCATCAAAAATCAAGTCCACAATATTGTCCAGCTCATGAATGTCTTCGTCATCTTCATCGTCTCGTGTATGAGTGTCAACTATAATATCTACCAGCTCTTGAGGCATCATATTGCCCTCCGTCCACTTAATTTCTAGTGCGCCGACATCGTTCACTTCCCAACCACGGCCTTGTGAAGGGGGTAGATGAGGAGCTGCCTGGTGAGCATTTCTCCAAATCTAGGCCTGCAGGTAGTCACACCTCTTAATGTGCATAGTGAGTGTATCACGACACGGTGTAAGCAAGCTCATATCCACTCCACTGTAGCTTGATAACAGCTTTCCACCAGGCTTCAAGGTCAGCCGTTCATTCATGAGGCCAGTGAAGCTCTCTAAACGTTCCAGTGTTTCTTCAGAGGGGTCCGGATACTTGCCAAGGTCTTGGAATGTCAGAATGAAGGTGTGCTTCTGAAGGAGTTTAAAAGGCTTTAGCTTGCCTTTCCGGACGAAGGCACTAGTGGTGTCACAACCAGTGTAGCTATGGAATCCAGGAAGCGCTTGACACATCCATCCCCTCGCCGAGATCACATGCTGTTGCCTTCACATCTATCAGCCGTCTCTTGTCACCAACACCCGTGTCAAACAGAACACTCTTTTGCTAGGCTCGGTACGGGCTATGCTTTGGCTGATCGTTTAAATTGACTTAGAGTTTTCATTTCTCTCATATCACAGGGTGGGCTGTTCCAGAGAACTGCTCCGCTATAAGTAAAGCTGTTTTTCATGTAATTAGTTCGTGGGAACGGGACGACTAGCTTGTTATCAGAGTCCCTCAGGGAATAGCGCATTCCATTTCGTTTAACAAATTTGGAGGACAGGTATTCAGGAACAAGACCATCTAAATACTTGTAAACCATTAAGATTTTCTGTATTTGAAACTCTGTGCTCAAATCTTTACAATCGAGTTGTCTAATTAGGGAGTTGGCGTCCGCGTCATAGCTAGAAAAGGCTAAAACACGAACGGCACGGTTCTGAAGCTTCTGTAGCCCTTCAAATAAAGTTTTACCACAATTACCCCAAACAAGATTGCAGTAATTGAAGTGGGATTGAATTAGCGCGTTGTATATGTAATGAAGAGTAGATGGAGGCACAAAAGGTCTAATTCTTTTTATGGCTCCTATCCCGGAAGCGATCTTTTTAGACAATTTATCGATGTGTATTTGCCACCGTAGATTTTCATCAATAAATATTCCAAGCGATTTGACAGAGGAAACTTGTTCTATTGGAATATTATCAATCAAGAGCTCAGGTGGGTTTGACAAAGTACTCAATTTTTGTCTAGAACCAATTAGCATGAATTCAGTTTTGAGCAGTGTTCAAAGTAAGTTTGTTAGAGATAAGCCACTTGTTTAGATGATCCAAATCGTGATTCAGGTTTAACTGTATCGAATTCACATCAGCGCCCGCATAAGTGATGTGAGTGTCATCAGCATACATTCTAGGCTGGCATGATGTTAGGCAGTTTGGCAAGTCGTTAATGTATAATGCATGGAAACTCAAAAAGTGAAAAGAATATATCGCATTGCATTGCAGTCACGTTCTTACATTCAAGCTTCAAGCGAAATAGGGAAAGTTTCAAAAGCGAAACGAAAAACCAAAGGCAGGCCGAAGGCCAATGAAAGTGAACCAAAAGAGGCAAAAGAGGACATCAAAACGGCTTTGATATCAGAAATGAAATCCCTCGCGTAGGAGGTTCAAAAACTGGAAGTGACTCGGCCAGCAAGTTGTCGGTTGAGTGAGCTCGTCTAGATCGAGAATGCCCCAGTGTTTGGCATCGCTTGTTTCTTCCTTTTCGTCATCAGTCTCGGCCGATTTCGACGAAGAATCTCGTTGGAAACTTGTACTCTGTAATGCTTGGAGTTTTTAAGTTTCTTGCTCCAAGGACAGATGAAGCAGAACTGAGGCCGCCGCTGCGGTTCTTCACTGGAAGTCGAAGGTTGGTCGAACCAGGAGCCTTTGTCGCTTTCCGCATTGCTTTCTTTCCTTTCTATCGAGAAAGATCTCTGGTCTTTCTTCTTCAGGCCTGGTTTTTTCCTGGCTTTCACCCAAGGACTTCTTTCACTTTTTGAGTTTTCCATGCGCGTATAAAGAGCTCCCGGATGCAGCGATTTGCCGCGAAAATTTCTCTGGGGCGTCTCACGCAATGAGGAGATTATCACACCTTTGTGGATTATTAACTTTTACATGAAAATACATATCCCTAAATATCTCGCACGCCTTTAAAGGGAACCTCCATTGTTATAACAAATTGACGTTAAATTGTTGGAAATAAAGTCTAAGTTAAAATTAAAAAAAAAAAACAGGTGCAAATATAATTTTAGTGTACAAAAAAATGGATACAAATATCACCTATTTTCGCTTTTAAATTTCCCGCGTGTCGCCATTTTGAATATTTATGACGTGTTACGGTTGTCTCACATGACGTCACGGCGGCCATGTTGGTGTCCCAAAACAATAAAATGGCGGCCATATTGGTGTCCCAAGCTAATCCTGTGGGGATTGAACTCTTTTCTAATGCAAACACTTTGTTTTGTTCAAATAAATTAGCATAGCTGCAGACCACGTGAGTGAAAACACTCTATAGGCGCGGCAGCAACCGTAACACGTCATAAATTTTCAAAATGGCGGCGCGCGGGAAATTTAAAAGCGAAAATAGGCGATATTTATATCCATTTTATTTGTACACTAAAATTATATTTGCACCTGTTTTTTAAACATTTTAAATTTCGACTTTATTTCCAACAATTTATCGTCAATTTGTTCTGACAATGGAGGTTCCCTTTAAAGATTTTGAATTTTTTTTCAGTAAATGCTAGATAAAATGCATAATTTCAATTTAGTGAAATAATTTTTTTGATTTTGTTACTGGCGAAGGTAGGAAGTCCTCTTAACTGGTGGAGGAAGAACACCCTGCGCTTGACCTCTGAAAGGTCGTCATTTCGCTAGGCCGGAGCGGGTTGGACTGCTTGGGCAGCTTGAGCAGCAGGAGCGTCAATAACTTGCTTAAGTAGAATTATCGACTAGAACGGGAACGCCATGAAGACTAAAGCAGAGGGGGCAGCAATGAACTTTGAATGAATAAACGAAGCTGTGACGGTCGTCCCTTTCGAAAAGACTGAGGGAGGTTTTTGGCGTAAGACAAGCACTTCTATACTGAAGACAAAGTATTTGGCTACGTAATACGTCACCTTGGGCCACATACTACACGGCGCATATATCTAATTAGGAATGGAGGGGCATTGTGTGCGAGTTCCCCAGAGAAAATAGTTGCTAAGATCTGTTCAATCATGATATGGTGTCAAGCTTTTAGCCAGCAGGGTGTCCGGGCGTCCTATGGACGCCCACTTTTTGAAGAAATTCATGAAAATTGCACCTAATCCTTTACAAATTGATGGGAAATATCTTCAGGACGCCCACTTTTCAATTTCTGGCTAAAAGCTTGTATGGTGTGAGCCGAAAAGCGGGCTTCGACTTTAATTTATTGTTCTGATGGATAATTAGTAGGAACGATAATATTTATTGTGAAATGATATATATATGAAATAAATCATATATGAACTGCGGAAATGAAATCAAATGAAGAATGATCCTCGCAGTTGTGAACGCAATTTAAGCAATTGCGAAAAGAAGCCTGAAAAAATTCAGGACTTCAACGGGGTTCGAACCCGTGACCTCGCGATACCGGTGCGATGCTCTACCAACTGAGCTATGAAGCCACTGACGTTGGGAGCAGGTCAATTGTAGGTTCATATGTTCCCGTGAAAGGAGTGAATGTGAAATGATATATATATGAAATAAATCATGTATGAACTGCGGAAATGAAATCAAATATATATATCATTTCACATTCACTCCTTTCACGGGAACATATGAACCTACAATTGACCTGCTCCCAACGTCAGTGGCTTCATAGCTCAGTTGGTAGAGCATCGCACCGGTATCGCGAGGTCACGGGTTCGAACCCCGTTGAAGTCCTGAATTTTTTCAGGCTTCTTTTCGCAATTGCTTAAATTGCGTTCACAACTGCGAGGATCATTCTTCATTTGAAAATATTTATTGTTAATCTACATTAAAGACGTTTACTGACCTCGTGAGATGTTTTGCGTGTTGATGTTCAATATACTTGGGGGACAGAGAGAGCAATTCTTGGCGCCTGCACAGACTCCTGTTGACTTCTCGCAGCTCACCCACCAATATCCGTATCAATACTTCACATGTTATGAAACATCACACAAGTCTTTTCTTGTCAAGCGCGAATGACAGTTACCTATCACACAAATGTGTTTCTGCTCAATAAATAACGCCCACTTAAAATACATAACGTCTTGTCATATGAAAGACAAAAGGATTTTCCGATTTAGCGGGAAACGGAAAGACTTTTTCCGTCTTGCTAGCTAATTGACGATGAAAAGGTGTTGTTGGGTCAATTTGCACAATGCGTTTTCAGTTATTCATTGTCTATTTTCTGTTGAGATATTTGACAATAGAAAAGACTTTCTAAAGCAAATACAATAGGTTGCCGCAATTTCAAAACAATTAAAAACCCACAAAGCTATCAAATGATCGATAATACGTCACGTGCAGAGACTTTATATCTGATAAAAGCACTCCTATAAATTAGTATGTGGTGTTTTATTAGATATAAAGTCCTCCGGCGAATCTAATGCAAATGAGAAAACTGTTGTTCTTGCTCATTTACATCAGATTCGGCACATGTGAAGTTCAAAGTTTGAACCGGGCCTAATTCGATTACATTACACAGTGGATTTACTTTTGACGAAATTAACGTTAATGTCCCTTTTTAGTAGTCATTGAACGGCTTTCGCTAACTAAACAAAAGTGAAGCAACTATAATGTTACTTCAGTATCCAAATGTTGAATTTTTGCGTTCAGCTGAAACCACGTGGGTTCATCACAGGAAATTTATATTCGTCATTAATTCTCTGTCGCTAAACAGCAAAAATCATATACCACTTACTAAGCGAGTTGTCTTTAGAATAGCTCTGTTTGGCAGGTTCCCCTTTTCATCTTCAGAATTTTCGGCTCTCAAAACGTTCGACTACAAGAAGCGATGTTGACTCCTTCGGCCAGAGCTCGTATGAGATAAAAGCTGTGTTTTTCGTATACTAATTTCTAGGAAAAATAACTAGGAAAAATAACTAGGAAAATACCATAATACTCTTTAAAGTGCAGGTTTGGGTTGTGCTTGATGTTAGCCTGATTTTGTCAATTTCTTTTGTTTTCAGGACGAACTGTACGTGCTGTGCTTCAACATCCTGGCAATTTGCATACGGTGCACATTTATATACGAACACACAATGCTACTTTCTGGCGTTCCTACGTGTACTTTGAATTCCATTATTTCTCGAGAAGAAAGCAAGAACCAGCAAAAAGAAATTCAGGGAAACGTTTTGCAATTTATTACATGAATTTTAAAATCACTGGTGATCCTTGCAATCTGATTGGCTCTCAGCAGTGCGATTTATTCCCAAATCGCACTATCTTTTTGCTCTAAATCGCATCTTTTTCCCAGCCAGTGCGATTTATTGCTGAATCGCACTATTTTTTGCTCTAAATTACATCTTTTTCCCAGCCAGTGCGATTTATTCCCAAATCGCACTATTTTTTGCTCTAAATCGCACCTTTTTCCAGGTTTTTACAAACCGCCTAATTTATCAATAAAATATTGGTACTGACTAAAATCCTGTATTTGGGTGATTAAATTGTGCGATTTCAAAATGGATGTAATAAAGTGGTAATTGAACTTCGTGTCGTGCCATTTTGGTCTGAAATCATACTTGTGATTTCAAATCGAACTCGTGATTGTGAAATCACGCGTATGATTTCAGACCAAACTGCACTCCACTAAGGGTTCAATTACCATTTATTAACTTTACGGTCACATGCAAGAAATGGGACGAATCTGAGCGGTCAAAAAAGGGTATGTACTTGGTGTATCCCTTATTATTTTGTATTTAAACACTTAGTTTTTATTTCAGTAGAAAAAGAAGATAAAAACAGCAATATGGGAAATCGAACCCGGGCCGTATGATCTACTCCATGCACACTATCCACTACACCACCGAGGACTAGCTGCCGGAAATTGCAATTGTTAAGGGATATAAGATATGCTGCTAGTCCAGACCATATATAAGAACTAACCCTTTCGATACACTGGAAATACTTGAATCAGTGCTTAACCCTAAATACTAAAATCAGTGCTTCAACCCTAGATACTGTAATCCGACCCTAAATTACACTGCAATATATTTAATTACATTACAATAAGTTATACATGAAGTACCATACATAATATGATCAGGGATACACCAATTACCTGGGTAAAAAAGGGTTAAAATTCGACATACAGTATTGGTCAAAAGTAATGAAAACGATAATCGACGAAAATCGCGAAAATCAAGATATCTCGGCGAATTTTAACGAGATTTTGTTTGAAACGAAATATCGCGCGAGACATCGGGACATCTATTGTTCCAGTTGTCGCGAAATTTCGCCGAGTCGTTATGCACCCAGCCCTTAAAAGAGGAATGGCATGCATATTTTGCTGTGCTTTGGTCAAAATACACCAACTAGTTAACAAGGTATCTTTGTTCAAACACCGAGAAGAAAATATCAAGTGATTTCTTCAAGGAAAACAAACCATAATACGTTTTTCTGCGATTTTTCCACGACTCTTGGGAGGAACATGAAAAAATTGACCAACTTTTTCAAGTTTCAATGCATTTCCATCCTGGCCATCCGCAGCCAAAGATAAGGAACACTAGTTTCTGTGCACTGTGGAGTATTTGAACCATTAAGGCCGGCACACACTAGGGGACATGTTGCGGGGACATGAAGCGGGGACATGTTGCAGCGACAGTTTTCCTCGTGTGACATCCCCGTTTTTGCGAAAAAGTTATGTTGCGGGGACACAATTTGGTCCCCGCAACATGTTGCATGAAATTCAGCTGGTTTGAATTCGTGCGTCATGAAGCGGGGACAAAATGACCCCCATTTCAATGTCGCATCGTGTGCACTGCTCTTGCAAACTGTCCCCGCTACAAAATAGAAAAGAACCAATAAAAACTCGCCATTGATTATACCATGGGCATTCAGTAGCAGTCTTTCAAGATTTTTATACCTCAATCCGCTTTGTGTGCACCAGCTTGCGTACTGTCCCTGCAACATGCGCCTTTGCTGTGCACATGAAGGGGCTCGTCCCCGCTTCATGTCCCCGCAACATGTTCCCTAGTGTGTGCCGGCCTTTATGTAAAGGTTTCCATTGACACAATTATGTTTTTTTTTACCTTTTCAAAGTGATACTCAAAATAGGTGACAAAGCCACTTTAAATTGTGAATCAGGCTTTTCCTAAGTTATTCAGGTAAAGTTGAATAATAATCAGGTAACGATCAGGATCAAAATACGTACTCATCATCATCAACTAGCAGATACAAAAAGAATTATTGCAATAGAGTAAAAAACAAAGAAGTTATAACCAAAAGCTGGCCGTTGCAAAATTGCATCCAGGTCACAGATGAGCACAATTTGTATTTTGAGCGAGTTACCTTAAACAACGTCGTTTTTCTCAAAATTTCATCAGACACTTCCTAATAAAACTTTTAAATTTTGTAGCACTCATGTATCGCCAGGTGCACACGAAGTTAGAAGAAAATTTTTAAGACGGTTTTGGAGTAAATCAAGCATTAGTTTTAGAACATGATAGGCAAAACAGTAATAAAGCAAAATATTTTTAAAATGCCCTTACATTATTATTTAAAACACAGCCAGCCATTAAAATAATGATTGCAAAGTCAAAGTCAATCTTCCTTGCGAAATTTTGATTTTAAAACATACACCCCACGCCAAAAAAAAAAAAACTAAGTCGAGCCTCCTTACACCCTTTCACTCTCAGAGTCAATTATGGAGACATGTAGTGTACACTGTAGTTCTAACTTTTCAGTCTGTGGATGAAATCCTGTGGTGTGACCATTCAAAGAAATCCTCTTTGACAGCACTTTTGCATGGTACCATTTGTTTTTCAATATTTTCCAAACTGAAATTTGAGATTCAGTTTCTTGAATTTCGATTTTGGGCACTCTTGGGAGTGATTTTTTTTTCAAGGGTTAACGATGTTTGATAATCGAAGACTAAAATGTAACTGCCAGTTATTAAGATCGAAGGGCCGAAAAAAATTTCAGACTCTTAACTACGGTGGCCGAGAGTGGCAAAATTTTAAAGTCTATTTCCAAAATTCAAAATTCATACTCAAAAGTCGATTTGCAAAATTAAAGATTCAAAAGGGAAAGTCGATTTCCAAAGTGAAAAGTTCAAAATCGAAAATTCGATATTGCAAAGTAGAAAGTCAATTCCGAATTTGCAGTTTCGTAAACCGCAGTTCGCAATTTTCAATTTTGACTTTGACCACCCTCCCCTCCTCCCCCCTCCCCTAACTTTTTTCTCGAAGGAAAACGAGTCCCTTGGAGTCTCACCTTGCAACAGATCTGCTTCCATCTGCTACATTAGGCACATTATGGATTTATCCGATTCCTTCTGGGGAAAGTTGAAGACTTCCTTCGTCCAAACGGACATTCCAGAATTATTCGAAGTGATAAATGGGGTTGACAGACCTGCACGTCTCCTGTTGTGTGACCGTTGTATTGTTTTAAGCTTTTACAGTTTGGCTTTCACAAGCACTAGTACCACTCATCGCTAAAAAGTATTTAAAAAAGCATAAAGCTTTCTCATTTTTCCATTGCAGTGGAATTGTAGACTACAGCTTTTTGAGACTTGGATCTAAGATACCTATGTCTGTGATGGGACACAGTTTCTAACAAGTCTTGACTTTAAACAATAACTCACAGCCTGAGAAATTTAACGACCCTTACACTTTCAAAGCGACAACAAACTTTAGCCGATTAGCATTTATCTTGCAACAGAAGTGAGCCAAAGAAACCGCAATGTATGCCAATAGAGCTAGTACCAAACAACGGCATAAAGAAATATAATTATAAGGGCTCTGTACAGCATAAAATCCTCCTATCAATAGCGTTCCGCCAAGATCCTAAAAATAGAATTGGCGCGCAGCATCATGGGATTGAAATGCGTACAAACATTTAAGAACTATGCAGGTAGCTACGAAAAAAGCAGGTGATACGAAGCACTGTTCTTGGGTATAACTCGATAATTATCCACAACATGTACAGGAATCGCAACAACTGTTGTTTCCAAGGCAGTCATTTTGAAATATTTGTCCCCATTTCGATCCCACAATGCAATGCTGCCAAATATGACGTCACCTGGGCAGAACGCTATTTGAGAGATAATCCGCCAAGATCAAAAGATCAATATCATCGAAGAGAACAAATTCATAACTGTGATCTAAAGGCGCATTTCTCTCTTAAGTCTTACTGGGAAAGCTTTATGCTTTTTAAATACTTTTTAGATGAGTGGTACTAGTGTTTAGCCTGTCCATTTTTTTATAGAGAGTGAAAGGATTAAAACAATAGAGTGTTTTCACTCACGTGGTCTGAAGCTATGCTAATTTATTTGAACAAAACAAAGTGTTTGCATTAGAAAAGAGTTCAATCCCCACAGAATTAGCTTGGGACACCGATATGCATGGCTGACATTTTATTGTTTTGGGACACCAACATGGCTGCCATGACGTCATATGAAAACACTCCAGACAATGATCACACAACAGGAGCCGCATAGGTCTGTCATCCCCATTTATAACCACTTCGAATAATTCTGGAATGTCCGTTTGGACGAAGGAAGTCTTCGACTTTCCCCAGAAGGAATCAGATAAATCCATGTGCCTAATGCAGCAGATGGAAGCAGATCTGTTGCAAGGTGAGACTCCAGGAGACTCATCATGCTCCAGTCTTCTCCTAAAAAAAGTTAGGGGAGGGGGGGAGGGGAGGGTGGTCAAAGTCGAAATTGAGAGTTGCAAAACCGCGAATTGGGAATTGACTTTCTACTTTGCATTATCAAATTTTCGATTTTGAACTTCTTACTTTGGAAATCGACTTTTGCTTTTGAATTTTGAATTTGCAAATTGACTTTCGAATTTTGCTGGCAACTCTTGGCCACCATACTTAACAGTTTCCCTCCCCCTTGTCCCCTCCCCTCCCCTCCCTCGCCCTCCCCTCGCCCTCCCCTCCCCTCCCCCACCGCCTTGAAGCCCATTATGATGGATCCGACATTGTGTATTATAACCTACCATAAGCCATCCTTTTGAACATTAACAGTGTGCCATTTTCCATCATTATAATTGTTATCTGTCTGTAACATGAACGGCAGGCTTCCTGTATTGGCTTTGAATAAAATCTTCCCACCAACCAGGCCCATCATGATAAAATCTCTCTGAAATTAAAAGAAAGGAAAATTTATGTAACATGACTGTAGACTATAACAACAATAATTTAACAGTTAAACCTCCCAGAAACTGACACCAGAAAAAATGTCCACTTATATTACAGGAAGTTAAATTATGATTGTAGTGTTTGCATGTGACTGCCGGACCACAACTACATGTAACTGTCTGCTTATGGGAGATGTCCACTTATATTATGGGAATTAAATTATATTGTAGTGTTTGCATGTGACTGGGACCACAACCAAGTGTCCGCTTATGGGAGATGTCCGTTAGCGGAAGTTCTACAGTACTGATGATTTGTTCTTTTAGTTGCAATAGTCTTGTTCTTGCAACTTTGCAACAATTCAGGTTAATTAGTATGATCAAATTTTGTACCCAATGTAGAGGCCCAGTGGTATAATGGTTAGCGCATTTGACTTCAGATACGCAGGTCAGTGTTGTTTCGTTAGACAAAAAAATTTAATCCACATTGTCTTTCTAAACACCAATGTATAACATTAACTGTCTTGTGCTTTGGCCTGTGCATCTCCCCATGAGAGACCCGTCCCCTCTAGTTCTGTCATCACTGTCCTTCACCAGGTGGTTTTTGGCCTGCCTCGATCTCTTTATCCTTCCAGTTGGGGTCCACCTCAAGGGAACTTTAGGTATCCTTTCATTGGGTATCCTCAGAACATGACCAAGCCATCGCATCCTGCATCTCTTAATAAAATTAATGGCTACTGGCAACAAAATGCTGGAGGTAACCCTACGGCCTAAGATGGGCTAGCTACCCATCCAGCGGGGTGGGGGAGGTGGGGGGTGGGGGGTATAAATACTCCTAGTTGCTTTATGCTACAGAAATCAGTCAAGTGGGCCACCTAAGGCTTGTGTGTGACTTGACTTTTTATCTTGTATCATAATGACTTACATCCGTATCGTGAGACTGAAGCAACAGAAGACCATCTTTAGTCATACGAGGCACTTGGAAAGACAGCCCAATGGTAAAACCATGCTTATGAGTTCCTAGGAAAGGCTCTATTACAAGATAACTGCTGTCACTGAGAAATGTCACATTCCACGTAGGCTGTAAACCAAATAAAGCACAGTTATTAAGTATGCATAATTTAATGTTGACCTGGCTCATATTCAGTTAATGACCTATCACTCTGCTGGTTTAGGAGAAAACAACCACTAATGTACTTTACAAACATAGCCTCAAAAGAAACCCTCTTAGTTATGCACAGTAGTGATGTGCAATACAATACTTTAAGGAATCACCTTAATAATTATTTTTATGGACACCAGTTAGTATGGAAATTTTCTGTGGTGGATACAGTGTCCATATCAAGGGGACTCAACAGAAATTTATTTACCCTTTCACTTCCAGAGTCAATTATAGCAACATGTTATGTAGTTCTAACTTCTGAGTCGTGGACAAAATCCCATGATTTGATCATTCAAATGAAATCTCTTCAGTAAATTGCAAGGTACCATTTCCTTTATTTAACAACATGGGGGCATTTGGGATTTTTCTTCAATTTTGATTTTATGGCACCTTTGGGAGTCAAATTAAAGGGTTAAGACATTGTACAAAAATGATGGATGTAATCAAATAGTGTGTAATGTTTGCACTTTACTACATTTACTTTTTTTTGTAAAATTTTATATCAGGGCTCCCATTGATAGCAGCAGTAAGATTATGTAATAAAGGGATCACCCTGTTTAAATGAAGGTGTCTAGTGCAAACTGTCATTTGGATCTAAATTTAAACCAGATGATAGAAACAATGGCTACAGTGTACCTTAAAGCGCCACTACGACGAAAATCTTTCTATTCCTTTTCCACTTTTTTTAACGCAAATGTATCTAATAGGTTTAGACTGAAATGCGAACTGTTATAAATTAGATTGATATATTCTTACACAGCTGAGAAATAGCTGGCCAAAAACCCACGAAAATCCGTCCTCCATTACTCCATTCACAAATCCGAGCCCACATGCTACTGGTTTGCGATCTGGTACATGTGACTTGATTTGTGACGTCAATAATGACTTGACGACATTCCCTTTGGGTCACAGACAACAAAGCCAAAAGGCACGTGTTGAGTCATTGACGTCACAAAATCTATAGGCCAACTCGATCCAACTTTCAGGGTTCGATCCTGGTCATTTTTGAATTGAGTAATGGCGGAAAGAGGAATTGGAAATGTAAAGTTTAAATAATGGCACTTCCCATACGAGTTTTGACTTGAAACTTTGCAAGGTTTAAGTTACGAGTACTTATATTTTCAAAATATGAAGTGAACAGAATATGTATATGTTGTGGTTCAATTTAATCCTTGGTTCAAATTTTATTTTCCTTTGTTTTTGGCTATGGTAATGTATGATAATGAGTTTTAAACAAAGGAAAATAAAATTTGAACCAAGGATAAAACTGAACCACAACATATATTTTTGATCATAGTGGCACTTTAAGCCGACATCCAAAAATGTGGCCGGTGATGGTTCAACAGCAATAGCACCTGGAGACAGAATCATCTCTGACATACACCCTTTAAAAACTTGGATGTGCTGTATACCAAAGAAAATATCAAGAGATGTTACTAAGACATATACCGGTACTGCTACTACTGAGAGCTGTAGAAATTTAATGACAATGTTCACAGTTTGAAGTGGTTATCTGAAGGTTCAATAGAAGGTGGCTGAAGGTGGAAGTCTTTCTAGTTATTAAACCAGGGCTGGGTTGTTTAAAGCGTGATTAAGCTAACCCAGGATTAGCACCAATTTTGATTACAGTTAAGTAACTACTCAACAAAAATTTTTTCAAAGGTTTGATTTGTCTTCACTTCTAACTAAAAATAAGCTTTTGAAAACCTTTTTAAACAAGAGAAATTAAATCCTAGGTTAACTTTTAACCCTGAATTAGTGTTAATCAGCTTTCTAACGACTACTGCTCATTATTTTTTTGAAATAGTAGATAATTTAATAAATTTATTGTGGCCTGGGTTGAAAAAATGCAAGTTTGCAAATTTTATGCACTAGATTTGCAGTGCATAAAATGTCTACATAACAAAAAAAATAATTAATTTAAGTCAGTTGAGTGTTCGATTCAGCAAGAATTAATAATAATAATAATAATAATAATAATAAAATGATGATGATAACATTAATTGCATTTGACAAAGGAGACACCCTAATTTCAACACCTTCTTTTCTCACATAGCGGGTCTGATTTGACAATTTTGGGTGAGTTATGTATGTTTATGCAGGAACATGTAAATAGACACCGATTTAGCCGATTTAATTAATAAACTTACGCAATATCAAATTACAAATAAAAAATACTTACACATTTTCAGGAATTGTGGTCCTGTTCTCAATGCCGCCCCAGTAAATATAGTTTGAAGTCACAAATTTAGTCGCTCTTTTATTATTGGGATAGTACAAAACACTCTGTGCAAGTGTCTCCATTTTCCCTGAGTGTTCAATTGTTAACTTATATCTCCAACCTGGCCTTTCCCCTCTTTGTCTATTAGGGGTGCTCTTTTTTCACTACCACAGGTTTCCCAGTATCATACTTTTGTTCAGAATGGACTTGTTTGAATCCCGCACCCACATTGTATTTAAACAGAAAGTATCCATCGGAGAGCTCCATGCATGGCTTGAAATTGAGACGGGTCTTCGCTATCAATAGCGATGACTAGAATACCATTTGAAGATGTTGTTCTGAATGTGAATTCTACTACACCCGTAGGATCAGTGACGTCTAGATATAGTCCTGACTTAACATATCCTGTTCCAAAAAATGTTCTGGTCTTGCTATCTGCTGCAAACTGTTCTATACCATTACGTGATGGGCAGTACTTATCTTCTTTTTTAGTCTGAAAAAAAAAAGAAAATTATGTGAAATTTCTACTAATCAGCACCACTTCTGGACCTCTCTGAAAACCACTACTGGTGATAAGAGCACCTGACTAAATATTACTATTATCAATATTACATTATTACTAGGTTGCACCATGCGACAATGCACGCCTCATTAACCCTTTTACTCCTGTTACGTTGACAAACATAAAAAGTTCATAAAATGGTCTTGGAAAGATCAATTCATTTCCAGAATAAAATTGTACACCCCTATAATATTATCTACATACATGTATGATATGGTTGACCACCCCTGAAACTTTTGACATTTTTTTTTGCCTAACACATTTGCATAGCTCATGTTACTCTATTAACTGAGAGCTGCAAAATAATTAATAAGCTATTGTCTGAAAATTGAGGATTTCTGAACTTTTTGACTTTGACATAATTTTTCAGCCTGTTTATGGCCAAGCCATGATTTCCTTCCTCAATTTTCATATGAAATAAGAACTGCACTCCTCGCCCATGCAAGAAAAAGGCCCAGAAAGCCAGGGCAACCCTCGCTTTCCTGGCTTTTCTGCGCTTTCAAAGCACGGAAAAGCCAGGAAAGCCAGGAAATTGGAAAGCTATTCCAAGAAAAGCTATTCCAAGAAAAGAATAAGGCGCTCTTTGATTTGACTGATACATAAATTAATTAAAATATAAGCTTAATCACTGCATGCTGTGGTGAATAAATTACCCAGGGGGGGTACTCCCTATAATGGGCTATACGGGGATGCTCCGCCCGAAAGGGGTGCCTTTTTGACGCTAGAGGTATATGAAAGGGTCGTGATTTCACGAGTTGAAGTATATGAAAGGGTAGGGATTTCACGAAGAATAGGAAAGGGTACCGAAAACACGCCGTTGAGGCGTAAAAAAGGTAGGGAAAACTGCCATTTAAGTCTTATAAAAGGGCCTTTCAAAATATATCAAACAGATGCACATAAAGGCTATATAAAAGGGGTACCATTTTCATTGAAAGGTATATGAAAGGGGTACCATTTTCAATGAAAGGTTTATGAAAGGGGTACCTTTTCTGTCAAAGACGGTATATGAAAGGGTAAGGGTTTGAACCTCGGGGCGGAGCATCCCCGTACGAAACTTAGTTGAGTACCCCCCCCCCCCCCCCCCCCCCAGGACAAATTATTCTGAAATGTTTTTCAAACACGGGAATAGCCGACATCCAAATAATCGAATGCAAGTTAAATGCAAAACACATGAATATGTTGAGGAAAGCAAAGCTTTCAAATTAACTTCATTACTTGAGCAAAAATTAATAAATTGTAGGAAAAGAAAAAACGAGAAACAAAAACGTTGAAAAAACAAAATTCAACAAATGCAAAAAATGTATCTTGTTCCCGTGCTAATAAATTATACACTAAGCTAAGTTATTGAAAATACTCACCTTTTAAACTTGGATTTTTTTCGAGTTATCATGGTCTTGATCAACCGATCCCTCAGGAACACGGACAAAAACCCACAGGTCCATTCGTTATGTTCGCTCTGCATGCTCGGCTCATCGTCTGATCGTCAGAGGCGATTTTTTCTCCTTCATGTTTTTCCCTCAGTTTTTTTATGGCAGATACCACTCTATGCAATGATCAGATGAATAAAAAATGTATATGATCCCCGAAAGATCCGCTTTTACCGTTTCTATGAAGCATCTTGTCACATTTTATACTTTATACATGTGACACATGTACTATCAAATCAAAATGGCCGCCCCGAGCGCCCGGACGAGAGATGACTGGAGCTGAGAAAGCCAGTTTCCCGCGCTTTCCGCCAGTTGCCATTTCTCTTTAACCAATCACAACTAAGATACAGCTGACGCGTACAGAGTGAGTCGAGGAGGAAAAAATATTCTGATTTTCCTGTGTTGAGAAGATCGTTTGGATAATAATCTTTCCACCTTTCTTTGACTCAAACTTCACTTAAGATTAAAAGGTAAGTATCTTTGATAAACAAGAGTTCTCAAGCGTTCCAACACGGATACTCCCCTCTCGGACTTCTAAACTTGCAGGTAAACAAAATTTTAGCCGTACTTCAGAAAACAAAATCATATCGTTCGCCTGATGTTTTTTGCTTCCCTGTATGACAAAAATACAGACAGCGCTCTTCCGCTACTTAACTTATTGGACCTACTTACAGTAGAAAATATTTTTACATTACAATTACTCAAGTTCTCCCACCAGTGGCATAAAAAGTAACTTCCCAATATCTTCGACAACCACCTTCGCTACGCCAGTGACGTCCACACGTAACTAATGGCGGTAAATTTCGCATTTTGAAGGAAAATGAAAATGACTGCTGCCTGCAATTTCGTGTTTTTGGGCGAGAATGTGCGTGAGCTATTAGTTAAAAAAGGGAAAATAAAGAAAAAATGAGAAGAAAAGAGAAAAAATTATTGATCACATGATAGGACAAAAAAGGCGCGAAATGTTCGCGTTCTCGCGGTCGCAGTGTTTCTTGGCGTAGCTGAATGAAAACTGGTTCAACATTTAACCGCTCGACAAGGAGTGAATAAAGGAGCAGAATTTTCGTAAAATTCCTTTGGTAATCACCTCTGGAATATGATATAGACTTGATGCTTCCTCAGAAAAGTTTCTGATCTCGTCATTACGGCTGTAGGAGCTAAAAAACGAGCAAGTTTGTAAACAACATTGATCGACTCAGCTCGTACTTCAATGTTTGAAAATTTGGTGCTGATGTAAGTGAAAAGTAAAAAGCCAAATCAACTACAGATACGTTGTTTTAACCGTTTCTTGTATCCTTTAGCTGTGAATTTTTGTAAGACATACTGTCCACGCTGCAGTTCTTTCCGACTTTTCGCCGCTATGTTTTAATAGGTACGCGGGGTACGGAGCCGTGTGTTTGTTCAATTTGTTTTGATTCGGAATTGAACTTTTCAAGATACGAAACGCTAGCTTGTAACTAAGACATTCTATGCCATTTTACTGTGTTTTAATTCTTGTAGCCACTAATCTGTCCTGTTCTTTGAGTAGACGAAAGGTCTTCGTAGAAACTCTCAACTGATTTTGTCTGCTAAATTAATTTTAGCTTGGCAAAAGTTTCGGCATTCGCTGCTTGTTGTTTAAGAAATGGTGCGAGGTAAAATATTGTTGTAAGCCTTTTTACTTAATGAAAGGTTGTATATCAATGAATTTTTTCTAGAACTGTGATTTGTTATCAATGTGTTGAATTATAAAACAGTTATAGTGTTCAGTCAATCTTGCGCAATATTGACAAAGGCGCCACTTTCATTCATGAACTGTGTGATGTTGCAAGTAACAACAGCAAAAAGAAAAACAACAGAAAAGAAAAACATTTTTGCAAATGAGTAAAACTGACTCATTGTTTGAGTAAAGTAAGCATTTTACTCGATATTTTGAGTTAGTTTACTCAAAATTTGAGTTAAATATTTAACCCAACATAGCGAGTTGAAACAACTCCTTATTTTGAGTAAATCAAGTGGGAGTCACTTTTACTCAAACATACGAGTAAAAATTTACTCACCGCAGTGAATAAGTGTTTCTTACTCAAACTCAATATATTGGGTTAAGAATTAACTCATATTATGAGTTTATTCTTAACCCAATATATTGAGTTGAAACAACTCTTTATTTTGAGTGAACTCAGTGAGCAGTCACATTTACTCAAACGCGAGTTAAAGCACACATATAAGAGTAAATAAGTATGAATAAGAACGCTGCTAAAACTTCTGTCCGATTAGAGGTCATCCTGGACTATATGATTTTCAAAGAACTTTAAACCCGGCGGTGAGGAGCACACAGCTGACAGAGCATTTTACTCAAACGTGAGTTAAAATGGTTTTTGTTATGTTTTGTAAACGACTTGTAATTGAAGGTGAAATAAAGTTTAGCAAAAAAAAAAAAAAAATCCTGGACTTTATGATTTTCAAAGAACTTTAAACCCGCCGGTGAGGAGCACACAGCTGACAGAGCATTTTAATATTTTACTTAAAATAATTATTTGCCTAAACAACTCAAGCTGATTGAAGAGGTGTTTTTAAGCCTGGATTTACCTGGAACGGAAATAGGAATGATTTCCAAAGAACAACAGACTCAAAAGAAATGCCTTGATAAAGCCGTAAGTGAGCTGTAAAAAATAATGGTGAAATGCAATCATCATATTATCGACCATTATCGAAGCAATTTTTCCACTCGGCCGCTCGACCGAGAGGTCTTGGGTACGAATTGATCATGAGCAGAGAGAGTCATTCCCGGCGGGCAGTTCGTGATTTTGGCGCTTCTTTCAACGACACTTCCATGTAATCTTGCCGCTCGTTTTCAGCACTCAAAACTTCACTTGCTTTGAAAGGACAGCTTGTGGTCTGAGCCTTTTTCTCGTTCCACGTTTTCTAAATGAGCTGTATGCAATGTTTTTACGACATATCAACGATCGCTATGCATACGATTGCTTCCATCGAACAAGCATCAAGTCCAGTTTGTCCGCCATATTGGCTTCTTCAAAGTCCTACCAATTCAAGCGCTTCATTCTAATACTGCCCATGCGATCCCAAAGGTAAGTAAGCTTACGTTAACAATGTAAACCAGTTGAAATATTATTTTTGTTTGCCTGCACAGAACATTTTCTGCGAATTTCATGGTTCTGTCTTGGTGTACGGATTCACAGTCTTCACAACTCACAAGAAAGGGATTTGGCATTGTATTCTGACAGTGTAGTCTATTGTTTAGTCTTGTTTTTGTCTTTGTATAACGGTACACCGGCCAGGACAGAACCAATTTCAGCCTGCTCATTTAAATAAATAAGCTTATAAGAAACTAAAGCTTGATTTATAATATTTCTTAATCTTGTAATTCTGTTCAAGTGATGTTGATTTTTAACATGAAGTACAGTATAATGTTATTTTCTTTTTATTTGCTGGGGCCATTGGTCATCCTTGCTTAGGGAACCATATGGCCATAAGACCATTGAGTTTGGATGTCAAATCCTTGTCCACCGATAGCACAAAACTGCGAAAAAAATTTTCAAACTGATGACTAATAATTGAAAAAAGTTCGATAACAGTTAATCACAGTGCATGTGCGTGCAGTACATTTTTGGTGACTCAGCTTTAAAATATAAAATACATGTATGACAAGTAATTGACCTACATGTAATAAACAAAAATGTTATTGAAAAGAAGTATAATTCTTGTAGACATAAAGCAAGAAATTTTAAGAATTCATAAGTGAATCTTTCAATGGCATGTTTGGAGCCTGAGTTCTGGTCTTAATCCTGCTGTAACCCAGCTATTGAGTAAGGTTGCATTCGCTGCCTTTAACTTAATAACTTACTCAAGCGTAACTCAACGCTTGTTAGTGAGAACTATAAGGCCAGGACAAGGCAGTATAAATTTATGTTGATGCAGTTTCTGTTGTTATGTTGGATGGTATCCCTGCCCTTTACTAACACCTCTTGAGTTGACTTTGACTCGCTCATCAAAAGGGAGAAACATGAATTTACTGTATACCTGATAAATTTGATTTGCCAAATTAAAGATGATATGTCATTTCATAAAAAAGAAATGCAGATTGGTTGAATTAATAACTAAACTTAAGCAAGAGATTGAAAAGTTGTTTGGGAGAAACATAAATGTATAGCTGATAAATTTTATTTGCCAAATTAAAGATGATATGTCATTCCATTAAAAAAAATGCAGATTCGTTGAATTAGTAACTAAACTTAAGCAAGAGATTGAATACAGTGTAGTTGTTTGGAAGTTGTATACAGCACTTCAACTTTGCCTCAATTTTGATAGCCTTCAATTTCTTCCAAAAATATACATGATTGTATATACAGGTCTAAAGTGTTCGGTGGATTTTGGTTGACATTCCACATGAAAGAGAAAACCTGTTGACAGTGCCTTTAAATACAGCACATACTGTACATGTCATTATTTAACAGGAAAAGCCAAATTCTACTATATACATGTACACATATAATAATTGCATCTCCTTTAAGAAAGTCTTGATTGCAATCGAAGAACACAATCCTAATTTCGTGTTGGTTGTCCTGTGGTTTATGTGCAGTAAAATTTAAGATTTTTTGGTGGCGGTCTTCCAAATGGCTGCCCCTATTTTTTTTTTTTTTCAGGGGCTCATTTCCGCCGGAAATTACTTTGAACGCGTCTCCATAATCTGTGATTACTGCTAGTATGTAAATATAAAGACCATGGGGGCTCAAATGCTCTCAACAATTAAATCTAGGGTGCCCAGCACTTAAACTTTGTGTTAGAAATTACACAAAGTACATGTAGTAAAAAATGTTAGTATATTGTACATACCAGCAACTGCAAGGGCACAGTCCTGTAAATTTACATTATATGACACTGTAGCAGGAAAAGGGGCAATCGATAACTTAATTCTATGAAATGCTTACTGTACTTCGCTGCCAAAAGCATATTAATTGGTTTTTTATCATAAATGAATGCAGTGCAGAAAATTTCCAGCATATCTCCATCACCTTACATTGTTTGCACATGTACACTGTACACTTTCATCATACATCAGAAATTATACACTGTAGTTTATAAGATGCTGGTAATTTTCACAAATACTGTAAAGATGTAGCTTGATACAGGGAAAACACACTGTACAGTTTGTGTACCGGTATTTGGACTTTACCAAAAAATCCACCACATTAAATTAATGTACAATGTGGTGTGAAGATTAAATTATTTAGGTTGGAAAACTAAAGATTAAGAGCACTTGCCAACCTTGAAGCAATGCTCAACTTGGCCGGATTTGAAATCACTTACCGGATTACTCCCTGAATTGTACTCCCCTCAGTCCAGTTACTATTATTTATAGGATCAGATTTTTGTGGCCAGATTATTACAGGGTTCCACTGTATTATTATATGGAAACTTACTCACAGTGTATGTAATCCTTTTTTCTTCTACAGGATGGAATTTTTTAGGGCTGATGGTTTTACTTAGGATGTACATGTAAATTAATATACCATGTACAGTATATTTGAACTAAGGGACGGTTTATTATTTATGGGGATGACCAGGTCAGGAAGTAACATAGCTTTTTGTTATTTTTTTAAAGCCCATTATAAAATCATGTCAGAATAATCCAAAGCCCATCTAGGTGCATCATTAATTTTTCAAAGCCCATTCAAATAAAATATAAAACTTGACAAAAGATTTTAATGTGGTACATGTACATTTCTCAGTACAACTGCATTTCTAACTATTTTTTTAGAAAGCTAACTGGTTTATTGTTCATTGTATATTATAATTAAGACATTTTCAAACCCCAGTCATTTTGGCCCAAAAAGGAAACTAAATGTACATGTAAAAGCCTGTCATTACAATGTACGAAGCAAAAAATGTCTACGGTCACTTTTTTACTGACCCGGTCATCCTCATAAATAATGAACCATCCCTAATAATAGACTGCCAGCAGTTTCCCCTCCCCCAACACACACACACACACACACACACACACACACACACACACACACACACACACACACACACACACACACACACACAAGCTGATTTCTGAATTAAACAATTACAACTCAATTATAGACTGTAAAATTTTCATTATTCCTTGAATTCCTGTTTCTGAGAGATGGAAAATACTGAATATTTAGTTACCTGTTCATGCTCCAATTTGTCAATCCAACAAGGTATTTGAAATTGGACTTGGTATTTGCGATTTGTGGCTATCTGTTGCATTATGCAAGAATTTGTTAGCATACTGGGCAATTTGTGATTGTAAATACAGTGAAACCTCTCTACAGCGGCCACCTTCGGACAGACCTTTCTGGCTGTTGTAGAGAGGTGGCCGTTATGGGGAGGTTATCAATTAGAGGATTTGAACGAGTGAATGAGAAGGCGGGACAAGAAAACATGGCCGTTGTAGAGAGGTGGCCGTTATTTGCCCCTGCAGTCTGCACTTCTTGCAGCTATTTGTTTGTATGCTTGCATACATCTCGCACTAAAAATACATTTTAGGAAAAGATAGAGACTGCTGACGGTTTACAAGTAAACTAGTAATACATGTACATGTAAGTTGCTTAAGTTTACAACTGGTCTGTACAGTTACAGCCATTTTCACTGCAGCATGCAGATCCGGGTTTTTCAAACATAATTGACTGGCTATGATTTGCCCATCATGGTCCGCCCACGATCAGATACACTGTATAATTTTGTGTAGGAAATTCACACATAAACTGAGTTCACAGAGCAAATACTGACTAACTGAAATAAAAAAAAAAAACATCCATAGATATCTCATTGGGGTATGCACAACCGTTTTTGCCAAGCATGATTCACCAGTTACTGTATGATGCGCCTGTCCTGATTCGCCCATCATTACAGTTTTTGCTCATTGTCAGAAAATGTTAAAAGGAAATTCACAGTTTTTGTGCTTTGTGGATGTTTCTATTTCAGGAAGTATTTTCTTTTTCAACACATTTTATGGGTGAATTCCTTCACCACTGTCTTATCTTAACCAAATCATTACAGGCCATGCATAGCCAGCAAACAGTCTGCACACTGCGGTGAAATCACTGGGCTGAAATGACCATTTTGATTGACACATGTATGTACAGAAAATTATTATACATTTACATGCAAATCAACTAGCTCCAGTTGTTTAACCCTCTCACAGCCAGAGTCAATGAATGAAGACTTGTAAAGAAGACATGCAAAGTAATCCTATGGTGTGACCATTGCCATACATGTGTCATTCAGAACCTGTCAACTGAGGTTTCTGGGCCATGTACTCAGGATGCCTGATGATGAGCCATGCAAGGAGTATGCACTGTATATTCCATCACATGGAAAGAGGAAACCAGGAAGGCAACGAATCCTGTTTCTCAGATACATTCAACACCATTTGGGTGACACAGACAACTTGATTGGCCCGGACAAGCTGTCTGAATTGACACAGGATCGTTGTGGTTGGAGGAAGCTTGTAGTCGCCTGCTCTGCAGCCGACAGATGATGATGTGACCATTGCATGGTACCATTTTGTTTTTCAATATTATTTTTACAAAATGGAATTTGGGATTTTTCTAGAATTTTGATTTTTGGAACTCTTGGGAGTTTATGAGTTAAAAGATGATCTTAAAGGGGCAGTGTAGTGTCATGGAGAGTTTGGCCTTTTTTGGTCAAAGCCATGCTACAATACCTTAACTTATTTACAAAATAATACTAAAACACCAAGAAAAAGAATTCAAACAATTCTAGCCTGCGTAGCAGGTGTCGGGGAGAGAGGGAAAGGACGCCTACAATGAAGACCCCCATTTTGTTCATTTCTGCGCATGCTGGTGGCCCCAAATTCTGATTGGCTCATTCGTGCTGGGCGGTAAACATAGTAAATTCCTGCATGTGCTAGTTTCTGATTGGTGGACCTATTGACAGTTGACGTAATTTAATTACAAGAAAATCGGTAGGCGTAATGCGAATTTCCCGGTTCTTATAGCAGGCATCCCTTCCATTCTCCCCCTCTTCTTTTTCCTGCCCCCTCCCCCATCCCCGTTTACACCTGCCAAGCAGGCTAACCAATTCTTGAAAGAGGAACAAATCATGATCTGTTCTAGCCTATTTAGGAAATGAAAATGTGAGAACTTGAGAAAAGTTAGTCTACATGTAACTTTTTTCAAGTTGCACTTCATTCAGATCCAGTAATTGTCTGTGACTAAAGACACTCATCATCCATTTTGGTACACCAGGATGCTAAATTTATCACAAAGCAGGACCATTGTTTTTTGGTTTCTGTTAATAAAAAACATGTTTTGGTTTTTGAAATGATGCCAAATCCTTGTGACACTGCCACTTTAATCCAGAATTAGAGTAATTATTAACCAATCTCTTTGTTCCTCATGGTTAAAAGTGTTTTTGCTTTTCATGAAGGGGTTAAAGTGGTCAGACACGAGGGGTCATGTAGCAGGGACATGTCGCAGCGACATGTAGCAGTGAGAAAAAACATGTGTAGTACACACTGAGGGACATGTAGCAGGGACGTGCAGCGGGGACATGTAGCAGGGACAAAATCATAGTGCTTGCACACAGATGAAAATGTTGCGGGGACATGTCTCAGGGACATGTTGCAGTGACACGTCCCCTCGTGTGAACTGATACTTTCACAATTGTGCAACGCCAATTTTGGGGACATTTTGTCCCCGCGACATGTCCCATGAAGTTCAACAAGTTGAACACGAGGGTAAGTGTCGCTGCAACATGTCCCTGAGATATGTCCCTGCAACATTGTCATGTGTGTGCAAGCGCTATGATTTTGTCCCTGCTATATGTCCCCGCCGCATGTCCCTGCTACATGTCCCTCAGTGTGAACTACACAGATTTTTGTCGCTGCTACATGTCCCTGCTACATGACCCCTCGTGTCTGACCACCTTTAATGTCTAGGTTTAATCATTTAGTGCTTTGTGCTCCATTTTCAGTGCTATTTTAGCTTTAGAAGACATAAACATCACTGTACATTTGAATTTAGATGACAGAAAAAAATATTTTTAGATATCAGAATGTACCTGTAGAAATTGCTGTTCTTAAAGACTTGTATAGGACAGTCAGGTTATCACTTTAATGACAACAAGTTGACAGAATGAGTAAATTTCTATTTTGCTCAAAACTAAGGGTACTTTTCATTCATATACATGTGTATTTTTACTCAATACCTTGAGTTGTATTTAAACTCATTGTCTGAGTAAGTTTTTATTTTACTCAAAACATAGGGCACTATTTACTCATTTATTGAGTAATGACTACTTTGACTAGTTTACTCAAAATAAAGAGTCAGTATGGATGCATTTCTCTTGAGTAGTTTTACCTCTAAATTTGAGTTAATTGTACAAAATAGCTGAGTACTTTTACTCATACTGCTGAGTAAGTTAACTCAATCTGAGTAAACTTACTCAAACCCATGAGTATTAATTACTCAACATGTCTGCTACAATTTACTCAATGTAATGAGTCACTGTGGATGCAACGATTTACTCAGTATTTTGAGTTCGGTTTACTCGGCTTTTTTTTAAATAAAAGGCTTGTCTGCGATATTTTTTCTTCAAACTGTGCTTTGTTATCAATGTGTTGAATTATAAAACTGTTATAGCGCTCAAGCTTGCGTGATATCACCTAATTTTAGCCGACTCGGCCTACGGCCTCGTCGGCTAAGTATTAGGCGATATTACGCGCGCTTTCGCGCTATAGTAGTTAAATATGCTGCCAGAGGTAACTTCTATAAAGCATGCTTCAGGACTAATATCGGGGAAAAAACATCAGCTTTAGCAGTTGATTCTTGGGAAAAATTACCAAAAGAAATCAAAGATCTTAGTCATTTTGATTTCAAAAAAAAAGTTAAACGGTATTTATTGTCGAAACAGATATAACTTTTTTTTTTACTTCGCGCGTTCCCCACTATCTCGGAGCCTGGAACAGGCTAATATAACTTATACTGTCCAACCCCAGTGGTCTTCTAATTTTTGCTTTTTTTTTGCAGTGTGTGTGTTTATGTGTTTGTAATAGATGTGTACATGTGAATTGATACTACACAAGACTAGTGTCTAACTAGAAAACTGTATGGTTTACTTAGACGCTAGGCATTTCCTCAAACGGTATTTATATTTAGTTATTCGTCCTATTGTTTTTAGTAATTTTAGTTTAGTTAGATATATATTTTTTTGTAACAAAAAAAGTCTTGGAAATGTGAAAATAAAGTATTATTGTATTATTATGGTATTAAAATGTTAGCTTTTGATGCCTGTTTTATGAAATACAACGTATAAACCCAATGAGGCTTTTTGGTAAACTTTTCATATTAATGACAAACCTTGGATATCCGTTTCATTCATCACGATGCTACAATCATGATATCAAACGAATGTCCAATGATTGGTGAACACATTGTTATCATTTTTGTGGCACAATATGTTACAATAGCAACAGTATAACGTGCTGAAAATACCTTTAATTTTAGCTTAAAGTGTTAATAACTCGAAAATGACAGATCTTTTCATGCACTCGGGAGCTGCTGGATACTGGGTGCCTCTGCGAAGACCATTGCTGTTCATCGAGAGAATCCCCTTTAGTGTTGACATTCTTTGCTTGTAACCTGTTAAGTGTTTTCTTGAAAGTAAAAGCACTCCGACATTCCTGGTGGTAGAAAATATCAGGGACAACTTCATCGGTTGTTGAAAGTTGCAGGATTGGCAGCTGGAAGCCGTGTGTTTCTGCCGCTCGTAGCAGAGTGACCCATGAAGACTGGTTCCCTGGGCTCACCCGTTCTGTGCGTGGAGCTCTTGAAGAGCATAAGATACAAGTGATACGTTCTGTGTCACCACGTGCTCTTTTTGCAAGTGTTTCATCTGAATCCACGGAAGACATTTCTGCTACTGTCACAAGGACTTGACTAGGCGTTGGAGAGGGAGAGAAGATTACATTCATTCAACAAGTTTCTTTGATTGATGAAAAACCTTGAAAAGACTAGGAAATACAAAAGACAATGTATAAAACCTCAGCTGGCAGGAAATGCTACCTAGACTAGGTGTTAATTTTATCTTTAAATAACACTGAACTTATGGCTAAACAAGTAAACTTGAGCTGCCCAATCTGCCAACAACCATCATTGCCGGTACTGTAAGTACGGCCGGAATTTATGACCAGTTTCATAACTATTGTGTCTGTTAGTTCGTAGGTTTTGTTACTTTGATAAACTTTCCACTGTTGCAAGGTAATCAGTTCAATAACTATCATTTTTATGTTTTTGTTGTCTCAAAAACTCGTTAAAAAAACTTAAACCCGATAAACCTGTCTGAAACTAACCCCCAAAACGTTATACTTACAGTTCTGGCCCCGGTTCCTGGAAAGCCGATTAAACTATCCCTCGATTAGCGGTTCTACATCTACATCTACATTTATTGAGTTGATAAAATCTTGTAAGATATCACATCAACTATAGTAACATATATATATATAGTAACATATTGTGTCACAAAAATGATAACAACGTGTTCACCAATCATTGGGCATTCGTTTGATATCATGATTGTAGCATCAACTGATAAAGACTGGTTATAATGACCCATCAAATTCTAAGTTTTGAAAAGTGCTGGAAACTGTCGGGAGCCACTTTAAATGAAACCTTAAGAGTCCCTCTTTCAAAATAAAGTAATAAACATTGAGTGGAATCGACCAAAACATTTTTCAAAGGAAAACAAATTAGCAATAAAGGCAAATTTTCATTGCAACAAAATATAATTTTTTAAATGAAATGTTCTGTTACATTCACATGACACTGAATGACTACAATACGAACTAAATCTATCACTAGATTTATTTAGCTTCCATGCATTTGACACCCCAGGCTCAATTCCAGGTCAACTATGACACCTACAATCAGTAAGCATAAACCATACACTCTGGTCGTTATAATGAATATGGCAGACAATGTCAGTCTGAGAGTATCCACGAAATTCCCCATGTACACAGCACAAACGTTGAGCTTTCTCATTCTGCATTGAATATCAAGTGCAACAATGAAGGGGTGATTTGTTTGGCAACATTCTCGCCATTTTCAGCCAACACAACAGTAGTCAAACACACATTCATCATAAAATAAAACAACAGGGTTCCAAGCCTTCGTGTTATCGAGGTCGTCTTCATTCCCATATGAAGAAAATCGCCTTCAAAAGCTCGCCATTAGCGTAAACTCCAAACCAAAACAAGCCATGTGGTTTGGGGGTCTCAATTAGCAACTGTATAAGCCCAACTATAGAAAAACTTGATAAATATGCCTAATTTATTGCTGGTAGGAATAAATTACGCATATATGCGTAACTAGGATACATCGGGTTAAGCGATTAAGGTGGCTCCTAGAGTTTTAACAAAAGCACCTACACTAACTAGACTACTAACTATCATGAGTTACAAAATAAAGCCTAATTTTCTTGTCTTGAAATTTGGGTTCACGAGATTTACCAGTAAGGATGCCAACATATTTATGCTTAATTGTCAGTTGTCGCTTTCTTGCTAGAGGCCATTGCTACGGAAACAGAGTTTCTAAAGAATGTCATTTTCCATTTTGTGAATGCATAACGTGTAACAGTCCTTTTTAGACAATCAACTTAACCGTTGTTACATAGGATGGCAAAGAAGGTGGAATGAAGGCAGATATCATGGAAGAAAGACCAGGGCCTTCTACTGTGCTTGATGTGACAGAGCAAGGACAAGAGAATGGTGATGGCAGTAATGAATGCAAAATACCCATGATAGTATTCACGGCGCCACATCAAGAAGAAAGTACTCCACCTGCAAGAGAGGCGACTGATGATGAGTGCGATGATGACTGTGAGTCGTTTGATCCATCTGATCTGATGTCATTTGCCAGGCAAATAGCACGAGGCATGGTAAGGAAAATTGTATTTTGTATTCACCCCCGCCAGAAACCGTGGGGAGCTTTTGGCACGAAGATTTCTGGGAACGTTTGGGTAACCAATATGAGTTATGATTGGTTGCTGGTTGCTTTTGGAAACCATCAACCTATCGCAACTAACGCTGGTTACCCAAGCGATCCCAGAAAGCCTAGTGCCGAAAGCTGGTACTCAGTCTACCTGGTTCTCAGTCTACGTTTCTGCAATTAGGTATACACCTAATCAAGAGCCCATCATTGATGGGCTCCTAATCTAATGGAAGAAACGTTGCCGGGGAAAAAAAAACATGAAACACAAACGATATGGCACGATGGAATTCTGGAAGCAAGAGAAAAAAGGTCTGTTATCATTTCATTTATCAGTATTTAATTTAATGGTTTACGGTTCAACATTTGTTGAGCAACAATGCTCAACGATGTCAATAAAGTCAACGCAAGCCATAACCGATTACACGCAAGTCCTGGGCAAACGGACTTACAAGTTAATCGTAAGTTTCCAACTCGTGGTAATTTGCTTTCCTTTAGGGATATCCCGCTCAGTACTACGGGCAAATTTTTCGAAATTGTGACTCGTGAGAGCGGTATTTTCGTCAAAATAAACACAGAAAAACAAAGCTAAACAATATGACAGTAATTTTGAGATTTTATTTCCTTTTCATCAGCTTTAAGAGCCCTAAATTTCCCCTTTATTGAGCCTAGTTTTATAAACAGGTACGGCCATTACAAATGCACAGCACACCACACAAACAGAGCATGGTAAGCCTATGCAGGGACCAAAGTCGACTAAAAAGGTGTCGGGTGGGAAAAGGATTTTGACGATACCTTGCTATACCTATAAAGAGGAATGAAGAATATTGAAGTACTTTTTATGTTATTTTATAAAACTTCATAAATAATATTTTCAGTCGCTTCATACTGCAAAAACTGAGTTGAAATCGTTCGCTAGTGATGGACCACCTGGTGCAGTTACCGGCTATTGGACAGATAATTGCGAACTTTGAATTTTTTGTCACTGGGATCGAGGAAAATTAATATTCCCGGGTGACAAAGTCGTCTTGTACGACAATTTACTGATATAAATAAAAATTTCGTATGTTTAAGGAGAGATTTGGAAAACGATTTTATCATAAAATTTAATGCTAAGAGATTTTTAAAAATTTTACCTTTTTTGACTCGATAACGACGTGAAGTAGCGTCGAAAGGTCGTCGGTTTTTTAAAGCTTTAAAAGGTTTTTTAAAAACCTTTTTAGCGTTTAAGTTTTATGGTTAAATAAAAAATTTCGCCGTTAATTATAACTACAGAGATAATGCGAAAGTTTAATAGCAATTATTTTTTTCTGTGAAGTTTTTAGAATAGGATAATTATTTTCTGAATTGAACGACATACTTTGGAACAATTAGTTAGAAAAGCAATAAAAGTCTTTATGCTAGGACGGCAGAAGATAATTACCCGACTCGCATAAAAAAGGAAGTGCCACCTTGAACCTGCAACTTTTAAGACACTTTTTTAAATACGTATTTATTGCGATGCCTGACCTATTAAAGCGGAATGGAGCATATCATGAACGTGTTTATTTTTTCATATTATAAAGGTTAATAAATAACATTCTCAATCGCTTCATGCTACAAAAACTGAGTTGAAATCACCCAGTTGTGGACCACCTGACGGAATGCGGATTAAAAATGATGGATATACACAATACCCGCCAGGAGCGGGAGGGGGGATACTCCCATATATAAGGTTTATTGGTATGTGCTGCGGGACAGGGTATGGTTTTTGAGGTGCTCAGTCTCTGAACAGGGTATCCTTTTTGGGATTGTGATCCTTGGTTAGTGTTCCTTTAAATTGTATTAACTAAATTGTAGTTAGTATCTAAACACCAGTCTAAGCAAAAAAGATATGGCTATGATGGCGTAACTAGGTTTAGTCGAGTATTCTATGCCTGATGCTAAACTTTCTATGTACAGAACTCTACCTGTTCACACAATTCTGGGTTATCGTTTTTCCTTTAAATGGGGTGTCAGGGTTGAATAACATTCGCGGCACACACCTATCCTAAATTGACAGGAGCACCACCCCTCCCCCCGAGATTACCAACTTTCGCCTTTCATGGAAATTACTTAATACATTGTATTCGTTTAGTATCTTAATGTATATGCTAAATGAGAACGCATTGGCTTTCATATGACAAGACGTTATGTATTTTAAGTGGGCGTTATTTACTGAGCAGAAACACGTTTGTGTGATAGGTAACTGTCATTCGCGCTTGACAAGAAAAACTTGTGTGATGTTTCATAACATGTGAACTGTTGATACGGATATTTGTGGGTGAGTTGCGAGAATCGAGCTAATAACAGGAGTCTGTGCAGCAGCCAAGAATTGCTCTCTTTGTCTCCCAAGTATATTGAACATCAGCACGCAAAACATATCACGAGGTTAGTAAACGTCTTTAATGTAGATTAACAATAAATATTATCGTTCCAACTAATTATCCATCAGAACAATAAATTAAAGTAGAAGCCCGCTTTACGGCTCACACTATATCATGATTAAACAGATCTTTAATAGCAACTATTTAACTTGCGGTTGTCGCTGCAGAGTCAAAGCCTGTTTTAACGCCAAAGTACCAAATCGGTCCCGAGTTCCCGAAGGCAAATTCGACTGTTTACGGGGCTATTTCATGCAAACTTTTGATGCCTGATCTGATTCAGGCAACCACCATCTCTGCCACAAAACATCTCCATTAATTTTAGAAGGATAAATTAGTCTCCAAAAAAGAACCGCATTTTACTCATCGAAACGGCCCCATTTTGGTAGCTAATACATATCTTTACATTTCACAGTGTACTATTTCAGCAGTGGCGACGTCTCGTTTAATTTAAGGCCCATGACCGACAGTCACATCTTCTTCCTGTATTTTCGTGGCATTTCCTCTTAAATATTTCTTGCACGCCATTTCAACATAAAAACATAGACACCCTAGTTAACACTGATGCACTTAACTGATGTAGTTCACTGATGCACTTAACCCTAAAGCGTGGATAAATGGAATCATCTGAAGAAACCGAAAGCCAAAATAATTTCATTGTATCTGATCGCATTCTTATTGGAAAAAACGTCGGGTATATGGCCATTATTGGCAGATATAGTATAACTCAGCAAATGTACCTTTTACAATAACTGTGCGAATTCTCGCGCGCTGATTGGCTAATTTTTATTATCAATAAGAGTACAGACGCACAAAACGATAAAACTGACGCCATCAGCGAAAGTTTTTCCAAACTTGTCAGCGCTGCGCTTTTTGTGGCGAGAATTCTTTCACAAATCCAGAATTATTCAATGAGAAAATCGTCCAAAATAGATGAGATGAACCTCAAGAAGCTAAAACACAACCTTAAAGCGGAAAGATGAAGATGTTTGTTGAGAATCCAGACCTGAAAATTTGCGGTGAGCAGGATTATAGTGCTGTGAGTCGCTGAAATAAGCTTTACCGGAGGTGAACTGAACCGTGTTTCAACGGATTATTTGAGAACAATTTTAACCGGAATAAAGGTTAGTTTCAAAATTCCAATTATTCCATGTGTTTTTGACTTACTCTACTCAAACTTTTAATTTACGAGCCCGTGTTTCTCCGAATTATGGCTATGAAATTCTGGTTTTGTGGCGATCGCATCTTGTATTTCCTTCCTTCATTTCAACATCAGTTTTGGCGTTTTGTTATTGTAAAAAACAAATTGACATCAGTTTTTTATGCGTCTTTGCTGTGGATCCACTCGCCTGCGGCTCGTGGATCCACAGCACTTTGACAATGTTATGACGAATTTTATCATCAATAACAGGACAGACGCATAAAAAACTGACGTCAATTTGTTAAGTTACAAGCTGTCTGCGTTAAGTGCATACCTCAGCAGTAATGAACATTTTCATCCAATCACGCCCCGCCATTTTGTATAAAAACAAAATATTTTTGTCCGCCCAACCTCGTTTTCAACTTTTTCACTGCGAGGCTGGGCGGGCAAAAACAAAGCATTTTATTCTCCGGGGAGTCAACATGGTCGCCGCGTGATAAAGGCCTATTAAAATAAAGCTTATTTTGGGAATCAGGTGTCCACTGCATGCTGCTAAATTTTGGGATGTACAGTTAATTAAACCTTTTTTTTTCTTTTTCTTTTGAAATTTTGGGGCCTACCTATTGATCAATGAGCGAGGAGCACGGGAGACTGGAGAAGAAGGGGCGGGAAGCGGGAGAGAAATGCTAAACGCAGGGCGGGAGCAAATCATAAAAGGGCGGGAGTCGGGAGAAAAAGATATGGGAAGCGGGGGTTTGCCCCCCACCCCGCCTACAAACATGACAAATGAGGACTTATTCTTCCGATGTCAAAATCACCTTTTTGATACTTGAAAAAGTACTACGTATAACAACTGTGAAATGATCGTTTTAGTCCGGCCTACATCAACAAATTCAATCCTTCTGTCTCTTATTGTGGCGCTTTTTTCAGCGCTCACACTTTAATAACTCGCCATTGTAGTTTATCAATATGCACGAGTGTCCGGCCATTCTGCCCGGGAGCTCACAAATTACTTTGGACTAACCACGAAGATGATGCGTGCTTGAGGGTCGTGCGATTACTCGGACTTTTGCTCTCATTGTTTTTTTAAATTAGCGATTTGCACATTGAGATAACTGCTTGATTAGGTAATATCTATTTACTTTAGTATTATTTTAAATTTCAGATGTGATTCATGCATTGCTTAACAGCATGCCGGATTGCCTTCTTAAGAAATAAATATAAGACCAATTGTTCTTTACGAAATATTCAAGGAATTTTCATCTTTTTGTGCAGGACCTTTTCTTGGCACCATCTAGAAGCCGGCATGGGCTGGATTCAAATTGCAATCACTTTATTGTGCTGCTTCCTGACGCAGACGAACGCAGGTAAAGCCGGGTAACGTATATAAAAGGCCACAAATGTTTAGTGTGAAAGGCAGTCAGTTTATTACATATCTACTCCTGATTGAAAGAAACGCTGTTGGGTATAAAGTATTACTTATGAACGATACGAGCAAATTGTTCTCTGGAAAACGGAAAAAACTTCAATCTTATGTACTCAGATAAATTTCACATTTTTATAACACAATATGCCCGCCTGAGCATTCCGAGACCCTAGCTTTTCGTTTTTTACGTTCACTGAGAGTGCGAAAAATTCCTATTGGCTTAGTTGGCTTAGAGCGCCCTTTAGGAATTTATCTGTCGTCTTCATGTATAATCTCTCAGTTAATGGGAATTCGAGTCTTGTAATTTCGAGACTTGTAAACACGAGACACGTGCGGCATGTTATCATAAGCAAACGTTTAATTTAAATTTCCAGCCGTTTGTTTAATAATGGCCCATTTCACATAGAAGACGGACAAATCGTCTGGACGGACAAGTCGTCCGACGATTTGTTCGTGTTATGTGAATTCTAGACGGACAACTCACCTTGTGTTGGTCATCGTAAATTCATATCTGAACGAACAAACAGACGATTTTGAAAGCAAGGGGCCTGGCACTAACTGGCTTGGTTACCATGGTTTCCCATAAACCATCACTCCCTTTACTAGTTCCATTCCCCATAGCGAGTACTGGGATCGAGATACAACCATTTGTTCGTCTGGTGTGAATTTAAGTCGGACTTTGGACGACTTATCCGTCTAGACGAACAAATCGTCCTCGAAAAATCGTCTTAATAGACGGCCAAATCGACGGACAAAGTCAGACGACTTTTACGTCCAAAATTTTGTTCGTCCCGTTTTCACACTAAGGGCCTCTTCATATGAGCCCGGTTGACCGGGCTGGCCCGTGTACCGGGACGGATTTCGCCTTGGGTTCATATGAGAAAATTCAGCCCGGTTTCCGAGATGACGAAAAGGCCAAAGATCCTGGGGACGAGTTTTTTGCTTTAGCTTTCTCTTCTTCTGAAAGTGTGTCATAATCATCCGGTAAATGGCAACCAACCACAGGCCCGAACATGAACTCTTCGTCGATATGAAGCTTCGCCATCTCCACTCGCAATTTGCTTGTCCGCGTCGAAATCAAGGCTTCTGTACGCCATTTTAGACTTGTAGTTAAGTAAACAGTCGATCAATTGGCTGACCATCTCTGTTTGCCAACGGAACTTCCTAGGAATCGAGAGAGAAGAACATTCCTCACTTCCCGCCATGTTTACCAACCGCGCTGCTACGTCATCGACCATGTAACGCATGCGCTGTTGCGAAGAATTCGTCCCGGTAACCGGGATGAAGTGTTCATATGGCAAAATTTTCCAGCCCGCTTACCGAGATCCCGGTTGGAAAAACCGAGATCTCGGTAACCGAGCCAGCCCGCCCTCACATATGAACACATAAAAAATTTTACAAAGGTAAGGCGAGATCTCGGAAACCGGGCCAGCCCGGTCAACCGGGCTCATATGAAGAGGCCCTAAGACGACTTGTCCGTCTGAGACGACTTGTCCGTCCAGACGATTTGTTCGTCTCTAGTGTGAAAACGGCCAATGATTTGGGTACGAGGAAGAAGGCAAGGAGGAACGTGTACGCGTCAGTTGAAACCGCGATGGACAAGCGATTTGTCAACTCTCTGAAATCAAAAGATTGGTTGTTTAACGCAAATTTGGCAGCATGCATTGTGGACGAAAGTTAACAGTCGAAACCTGCACGGGGTCGAGGTAAGCTTGCTCGCCGTTAGTTCAAATTTGCATCGTTTGCTTTATATGCTCTATCGAACACGAAAAAAAGGTCAAGAAAATGTGCTTATGCTTCTTTCGGAGAACTTGCTACGCTGAGGTCCATTTATTTAATGATTTTTTTTTGTTATAATTGTATTTTTTTATCCCGTTTGTATAGTAGCTTGACTAACAGGATTTTAAAAAAAAATGTGGTTTCACGTTACGAAACTATCTGGTTTCCATTTTTTTAACCGTTGATACAGCGCTATCACGAAATTAAATTGGGGTTGGGGGTGGTGGGGGAGTAAACGGAAAACTAGGGTCTCCCCTACAGGCGCCACCTCTCCATATTGCGCGTTCCTCTCTCGCGCGCATCCTCGAAATTTCACCCTATGTTATCTTTTCGTATTGATACAAAGGGAAAGAAACGCGGTTCGGCTGTGAGCTGCCGTTAGTGGGAAGGAGCGTTGGGGGACGACGCAAATAACGGGTGCGTAGAAGACTGTGGTTTGTCTAGTGGTTGATAGTCGCCCCTTTTAAATTCTATTTATTGGTCAATTATGTTACATTTACACAAAATTCACTATATCTGCTAGTTTACACACAATGACAGGAGATCTTATACTGTGTCCACACTGGGGCGAATCATGTTTAATCTGAGCACGGATGAAACAAGTTTCACAATGAAATTTGTTCATATCAGGCAGCACATTGCGCGAATCATGATCGAAACACGTTTATTCTGAGCATGATTGAAACTACTTCATGAGGTAGTTTCGCTCTAAGCCAGACGAAACACGTAAGCGCAAATGTCGTCTCCCTGTTGAACGCTGCAATACCCTTCTTTCCCGAAGGGCTTGTCAAGTGTAATAAAACCACAAATTATGCAACAGCAAGTTTGAGCTCTATTTTTTGATTTTCGGTTCATGTGTTATTATGAAGATTTTATGCGAACTTTATTATCATATCCTTGCTTTGTAAAACAACATAAATTATAGAAGCAGGCGTGAAGCGTGAACAATGGAATTGCAAACATGTTTACGGGAAACGTGTTTCGTTGAAACATGTTTACTGTAAGCATGTTTCGGTATTGATGTAAACACAGCATTAGAAAGCTCTGCTGAGCTTTTCTAAGAAGATCCCCATATAATAATAAACATTTAAATAAGCACGTGGACAATAATGAATGTGACACTTACACGTTTTTTGTCCTAAATACTAAATTATAAAATATATGGTGAAAGATCCTATAAAATATCCAATCTCCTCAAAACAGACAGTAAAGGTAACAATGAATGCGCCGATCAATTCGAAACTTCAACTTCCCCGCCGCCCCGGACACGCCCCGGACACACCCCAGACACACCCCGGACAATTGACTACTGAGTTTTCGTACCCGGGGAGTAGAGAATTTAAACTTGAATTTAAATAGCGCTGCGTACAAATGACGTCACAGACTTTTGACCCCCGTTGTGACTCAAACAAACAAACTCCTCCTGCATAATAATTTTGTATGGGAAAGTCTGACTCGTCCCCAGTCGTCTCTCATTATTAGTATTTGGCGTGGAAGACTAGAACGGGCTCTTTAACAAAGGGGATGACGGGAAGGAAGAAGGGAGAGACGACTGGCAGATCGTGAGTCGAAAAGTTGGCAAAGCAGTCGAAAATTTGGTATTGGCTTTTTCTGGCGTTTTTTCGTACTTGTACATGTGAAGAATTGCAATACGAGTAGATCAGTGTAATTTCTGCGGTGTTGTAATTTTTGTCGTGTTCTGTTGGTGTTGACATCCGCCATTAATTCGTCCGCCATATTGGAAACGGGATCTGCCAGTCGTCTCCCCTCCTCTCGCCTTCCCATCTTCCCCGCGCGCATAACCCAACCGCTTCCTTAGTAAATAATAGGCCATTTGCACGATGACGTAATTTGACTACTACTACCAGAATTCATTTCGTTTTTCCTTTCTTATTTAAATTTTGTAATCCCAGTGCGGTTTAAACAACAATAGCCCTAATTTGCACTACAAAACAAAAAAATGAAGGATTGTGGTAGTAGTAGTCAAATGACGTCATCGTGTAAATGGCCTATTAACGAGTAGAGACAACTTGGAGACGACTGGGGACGAGTCAGTGGGAAAGTGGTGTTGGCGAACACTTTGATGCGGCTTTTATCGATATTTTCGCAAGAAAATCGATCACCCGAGTCAATGTTGAATAGAAAACCTAAACATTATTCTTGGAACATCTCATACTTGGGTGAAAGTGCAAAGACTTGATAGAAAGCGGCGATATTATTGTCTGAAAGATTTCACTCTCGAGAGGTCCAGTTTGCAGTATACATGTATACAGCTGAGCCGTTAGAAACGTAGCATATTGAACCAAGCGGTTATAAAAAAAGTGGTCCATTGCAAATAAAAGGCAGGTTTCAATAATTGTGAAAAGAAATGATAATCTGTCCATTGCTCCACTGAAAGGATAGATTTATTTTTATGCTGTTTATACGACCGCAGGTAGACTAGAAAAGTTTATACTCGTTGGACGAATACTCGAGAATAAGCAGCTCTCTAATTTTGCAAATTGCGGCCAAGCGTTACAGTATATATTCAGTATCCCTTAGAATATATACGCAAAGACAAAATTTTTGCACAAAAACAAATTCGCGTTGTCATTCTCTGGATCTTTTGTTCTGCTTTGCTCCCGTCGTATTCGCGGGTCGTAAACGGTATTTGCATCAAATACATATTCTGGATCATTTGGAACCTATTTACGCAGCTTTATCCAAGCTAGTGATGCACACATCTTAGTCATACTTTGGCTTAATTTTGGGCGAAGGTCGTGAAATGTTTTCTGATCGCATGAGAGCTAAGAGATTGGAAGTCCCTTCCGATGATCGGATTTCACTGTGCAGCCTCGTCGCATAATTTATTGAATTTTAAGCCAAAATCTACATTTCTTGAATTCACTCCCGAATGTAACATTGTCTTTTATTTCTTAGATTTGAGACCCCAAAAACGATCAAATCACGTTTACCGCTAATTTCACCTATTTTTCATATCCAAAACACATCCCGCTCATACAAAGCCTTTGAGCTGACAGCAAACTTAGTCTGAGTCACGTAAGGTGTCTATCCATTTTTGGTAATTTTGCGCAGCGCTATTTGAAATAGTGTGACTATTTCGCCCGCTATCTCTATCGTTTCGCCGTGGTGTTCACGTCTGCTTTGTAAGCAGGAGACAGAGGTTCGTTTCCTCGCCGGTGAACCATAAGTAGTATGGGGAGGGGGTGATCCGGGCCTGCCTCGTTCGCTTGGGGGGAGTGATTACAAGTATTCTATTAAGTCTCCGTTGGGGTGCATAAATACTTCCTTGGGGTGCGGTCGGATGCACCCCCTCCCCATACTACACACTATAAGGTGAGGCAGGATCACCAACCACGCTGATCGTGGAATTTTAAAGTTAACTTCAGAAATACCTATTATATAGGGTGCGGTCGGATCATCCCCCATACTTGGCGTGGTTATTACCAATTGACTATATATATATGTACCTAGTTGCTATCCACCATGAATGCCGCACTGCGGTTTCATCTGAGAAATCGAGCCTTTCAAGTTGGCTTCAAAGCTATAAGATGGTCGTTCCTGAAAATCATCCCACAAAAGATCTCACATTATTCTACCAAGAGAACAAGACTACAATCGTTCAAGTGATTGAGGAAGAAGTTGCGGAACTGGGTCCTGTTAAAGTGAATTTCACGCTTGAAATTCGCTCGACAAAGGCAGGAGATAATGGCACAGAAACAATAAACCATTACTTCAGACTTCCCAACCCATTAATAGTAACACACTTCAGTCAATCTGAAGTTACCGAACAAACGGACGGTGTTATAAACTCAATAATGGAACAAGTAGCAAGGTGGGTATACATGGGATCAGGTTGGGTCATTGAAAATTTCAATACTGTTTGGCTTGACTTTTCTAGATACCAACCTATAAGAGGTGGAACATACTTACCACCTCCTAAAAAGCTAAAAGGATAAGCAGGCCATCATAAACAGAAAAAATAAAGACAATCAATGCTTGCGTTGGGTTTTACGTGCTGCGTTGTTTCCTACACAAGACACGAAAAGTGCCAGCAGACCAAGCAAGTACACAACAGACGACGGCTTGGATTTCACTGGGATTTCTTTCCCCACGCCACTAAATTAGCTCTCAAGAGTTGGAAGGCAGAACAACTTGGCCTTAAACGTCTTTGGGTGGAAAAACAATAGTGTTATCATCTATAGAAGTAGAAGATCAAAATATAAAAATAATAATTAAACCTGATGCTGATAACCAAAGAAAACAACAAACACTATTGCTACATGAAAAACCTCAGCAGGCTTCTTCACAGCAAGTACGATGCAGGCAGAAAGATCTATTTCTGCGAAAGATGCCTTAAATCACAACATGTCCTCAACGATCACCTGATCTACTGCAAAGGTATCAAAGGTCGTCCAACACGAATTGAAATGCCGAAGGAGGGTGACAACATCCTGCGTTTTGAGAACTATCAGAACCAGATGAAAGCACCCTACATCATCTACGCAGACTTTGAAAGTCTCGCAAGGGCTGATTTGCACGGTACAACTTTGTTGCATGCGACACGCTTACGGCATGCTTATGACATGACTTGAGCTAATTTTACACGGAGTAATTCGTGTTGTAAGCATGCCGTAAGCATGTTTTAAGCGTGTCGCATGCGACAAAGTTGTACCGTGTAAATCGGCCCTAACAAAAATAGAGCACGATCCCGCAGACCACACAGAAAGCAGTACAACCAAGACAGAAGTCCACACGCCCTGTGGATTTGGCTTCACGGTTGTATGCTCAAACGGCAAATCATGTGGTCCTTTCTACTATAGAGGTGCGGACGCAGTGAAAGTGTTCCTGCATAACATCCACCAAGCGGAGAGGATCATCAGAGATAAGCTAAGGTTGAAAAAGCCACTTACCATGACAAGGAAAGACTGGGCAAACTATAACATTGTTTCTGGGAGCATCATCTGCCACGAAAGCCTGTATAAAGAAAACTTCAAGGAATCCGTTGAAGTTTACGATCTGAACACTGGAGAATATGCAGGTCTGGTTCATTGGAAAACCAACAAATGTTACTCCAACGCTTTCAAGACGTACGTCCATGCCAGGACAAGGAAACAGACGAATTAGAAAAGTTTCCCTTTGTTGGCCCAAGGAACCAAAGAAAGCAAAAATAGGGATACAATCCTGAGCAGGATGATTGCCTCTTCTGCGGCAAGTCTTTAATCAGAAAACGTATAAGGGACTCTGTCAAGGATCATTGCCATACAACAGGTAAATATCGAGGCGCTGCACATAGGGCTTGCAATCTGAATTACTTCAGAATCAACCCTGCGGTGTCAAGCCCAGTTGTGTTTGACAACCTGAAAGGCTACGATGCACACCTCATTATGAGCGATATAGCAAAGGTCCAAGCAGAACTGAAGTGCATACCAACCACAATGGAGAAGTACGTTTCATTCTCCCTTGGCTAACTGAGGTTCATCGACAGCTGTCAGTTCTTGCTATCAAGTCTCGATAGCTTAGTCAAATCAAATAGCCCAGACCCCTTTTCCATAAGTAACAAGTATGACAAGGATCTTAACAAACTAAAGCTCCTACTGCAGAAGGGAATCTACCCATACGAGTACATGGACTCTTGGGAAAGGTTCACTGAGGAGACTACCCGAGGATCAGGACTTCGGTACTGTGGAATCGCGAAAAAGCCTGCTACTCCTTTTGCATATTTCCTGTCGTATGCCCTTTATTTGCGCCAGTAGCTGCGTAGGAATTAAAACGGCGAGTGACGTATAAAGGAACAACAAACTATAAATTACAAAGAGCGTATGTGGCCAAAATAATTGGTTTTTGCACTATTGATTTGTTTTCGAAAAATAGCCTAGATATATTACCTCAAAAATTTTTAGCACCAAAGAAGATAGCACTGTAAAAAAAAAATGAAAAAAAAAATGTTTGCAGGAAGGTGCTCTTGGAAAAAAATGATTGCAGAGGCGCATAAATTAAAAAAAATGTTTGCAGAGGAAAATTTCTCATCCCCCCTCTCCAGAAAAACAATGGTCCGTCCCTTACAAATCGAAAGCAAAACATCGTTCAAAGCTGAAACATTTTTGTGAAAGATTCAAGCACCGCGAAGGGGGTGGGGCTAGGCGGGGGGGGGGGGGGGGGGGTGGCTTTAGCCCCCCACTTTTAAGAAAAAAAAGATCTACTGACGGACATTTCAAAACGCTTTGTTAATAAAATCTGCTTTTTGTTCTAGTTCTCAATGAAAAATAACCAATGCCAGACATTCACATGACGTCATAAAAATTCAAAAATCTAAAGTATACATCTTACAAAGCTGTTTCTAACATGGTATATGGATACCAGTGTTATAATCTTTTACAAAAAGTTTCAGGTTTTAACGATGTTTTGCTTCTAATTTATAAAGGTTTTAAATTTGTCTCGCAATCCGTCACGCTCTTTCAAATAAGCCGTGAAAATCAACAAAATTGAACCAGTTGAAAGTTATTTTTGAATTATAGATGCTTATGAGCCGATTTAATGGCACTTATAGTGAATACAATATTTTGTGAAGAGATTTTTGGTGTAATTAAGGCTTTGAATTTTTGGCCGCTATGTTGGTGTACCAAAGTGGTACACCAAGATGGCCGCTCCGTACATTTCTTACTAAAAATGTCTAACACTCGTTCGCCTATAACTCTTGAACTAAATGCTCTTTCGCTTCAAAATGTGGCCCAGATGTGTAGTTTTACACTCTCTACAATTCTATAAACATTTTGGAATCGAAAACGGCTTCTGAATTTTGATATGACGTCAGTGAAAACGCTCTATAGTAGGTGTTACAATCAGAATTACTTCCGGTCGCTATTAGGACTTAGTCCTGCGCGATCCCGCGCATGGCATAGGTAATTATCACAGGCGTAGTGTCAAAATCGTTTAGTTCGCACATTCTTCGTTGTTCGTTTGTTCGTTGTTCATTTCTTCATTTCTTCGTGTAGCCAGGATCTTCAATGTCAGGTACATGGTATCTCGTTTCTTTCGTTTTCTCTCTTCACATATTGTAACAACATATTTCCATCTTATGTTCTAGAAACCACTAGTATGGAAGTATGGAAAATGGTTAAGCTTGTAATTTCGTGAAATATACTTTACCGCCAAGTTTCTAGGCCTTTTATGCTCCTAGCAATTCTCGTTTTACGCCAACAAAATGATCAAATTATGCTCGATTCTCAAAATAATGCTACTTTGGTCCAGAAAATGCTTTGTTTTATTTGAAGCAAAACGTAGAAACTCAGGCATCATGTGTGCTTATCAGCAACTGAATAAAGTGAAAAGTGCTTAATTGTTTGTTTATAAAACTTCTGATACAGCCAAAACTTGTCCAATGATAAACAGTTAATTAATGTTCGAAGTTCTTAGCGCTTGTTGTACTGTGATATGACACTGGCCTGGAGGTAGTCAACAAGAGCACAATTCTGTTGCTCGTTGAAGGACGCCCTCAGTATTGAAAATACTCTTTCTGCCGTAGCAGACGATGGTTGGATAAGGAGAACTTGCTTCACTGCTGAAGCCCAACGAGGAAGTTGCTCCTTGTGCCCACATCACCATGCGACTTTCTTCTCTTCAGTCGGGATAACAACATCTTCAGCAGCAGCCATATAGGCAGGAAGCTTGGCTTTGAGACCGTCGATGATAGTATCACTGTCCAGGAAAGGAACTGCTCTCAGAGACTCTACTAATGCATTTGTGGGCCTAAGCCACTGGATGATAACGGGGCAGAATAGTCTGGCAGCATTGAATGCTACCACTACATCATAAAGATCGACATTGAACTTTCTCAGAAACCATGTAGTTGCCGGCTCAACAGAAGCCTTCGCACTCCGTTCAAGTGCTGCTACGTTCTGACCTGGGTCTTCCTCCGTAATTGCAGTTGCAATGTGAGGAGCTTGACAAAATTGGGAAACGGCGCATAATTTTTCATAACAAGCAAAAACCAAAGGACCATCCCCTTCCAAAAAATACGTGGCTTTCACAAAATGTTCGCCAACATAAATAGTAGCGGCAAGCTCAAGCTTCAAGCTCATTAGTCGCTGTGGGTCAGAAAGTATATTTGCTTGAAGTTGTGGCAGTAGCTGTGGGCAAACGTTTGCGTCCTTTGCCTCTTCCACGAACCTTTCGACATCTCCAAACTGCACCATCAACTGATGATACACCTCCCATTTGGACCACCATCTAGTCTCGCTGTATGATCTTGGTGTTTGACCTGTTAGATCCTTCCATAACAGCTTGGCCTTACAACTATGGCGAAATATTCTAATCCAAAGGCTTCCGAACTCTACCAGGGTTGGGATCACTAAATGGTTTCCCACGTTATCAAGTGTGTGAGAGAAGCACACGACATTCAGCATCTTAGAGAATATAAATGCTATTCTGTCCAGTGCTGCTTGGTTAACGCTTGCACCGTCTGTCATGGCTGCGAGCAATGAATTTGCTCTGACTCCATAATCAACAGACAGGTACTGATTAAGAACTTGTGCTGGCTCGTTGGCATTAACTGACTTAGAGCAAACATCAATTCTCACAAACCGTTTGATAATGTTCCAGTTATTGTCCACAAAACGAACTATTATAGCAATTGCCCCCCCCCCCCCCCCTTGTCTGGTGCTGCCGTCAAAAATGACTGAAAGGTCCCTTCTCATGCCAACTTGACCAGGCATTTGCAAAATTTTCCGGGGGGGCATGCCCCCTGACCCCTAGGTGGCTTACGCTTATGCGTTCTCTTTAGCCTTTAGCACTTTAAATTCTGCTCCGCGGGCCCTGAGATTATAACACTCGTATCTACATACCATGCTAGGAACAGCTTTGTAGGATGTATAGGTTAGATTTTTAAATTTTTCTGACGTCATGTGCAAACCAAGAATATGTCATATCGTGCTTTTATACGTGAAATAACAGACGATCATATGATGAAGAGAAAAAAATTATTTGAGCACGTTTCTTAAGTTTGACTAGACGTGCGATTTCTTACTTTGAATTCCCACTGACACCTTTGAAGTTTTTTTTTTTGTCATATTTGTCTTTAGTACCCGTGATGTAACACTTTGCTTGAAAGGGCTTACTGAGTACAAGTACGCGAATTTCGAATTTCAAACCAGTCACGTCCCCACAACTCCCGCTCACGGCTTACTTATGCTGACCAGTAAATAAGAAGACCATAAAATGTGACAAGTGATTATGTAAAGCATACGAACTAGACTTGAAAAGTTGTACTCGTATTCGATTTCGCGTACTCGTAGTCCGACGTAAAGGTAAAAAATATGAACATGGCTGGGACTAGTTTTTCAGTTTTAACTTATTTTTATTTTAAACAATGTAAACACAAACATTCGTTAATATGCACACGAGCCATTAGTAATTGCATTTTAATTTGTTTGTACAGCTTGTGACAAGGACATTGATCTGGCCTTTGTGATTGATGGCAGTGGAAGTATAAATCAAGCAGGAGCTGGAAACTTTGACAGGATAAAAGAGTTTATCAAGGACATAGTTGCAGGTTACGATGTCGGTTTTGACAAAACCCATGTTGGCGCAGTTATCTATTCTTCCGCCTCATATGTTAGAACGGTGTTTGGTTTGGGGGACCATTTCTCGAGGGATGAAATCGACCAAGCAATCGATTGGATGTTTTATCCCTCTGGAAGTACGTTTACAGGATTGGCCCTAACATGGACAAGACAGCAGATATACACTGAGCAACTGGACAGAGAGGACAAACCCAATGTCTGCATTGTCATCACAGACGGAAAAGCGTATGATGACGTTGAAGGACCTGCCAATGCGCTTAGAGGTATAGGAACAACTATAATTGCCATTGGAACTGGGTACAATTATGACGCAGCAGAGTTGGAGATCATGGCAGGAAGTGCACGGTATGTTTACACTGCAGACTTCAATTCATTGGATAATATCACAGAACAAATAAAACAGAAGGCTTGTGAAGGTGAGTATATCTCTGTCAGATTTGGGGAACTTATTACACGGACCAGTTTGACAACAAACCAAACCAAACAACACACCCAAAGCACCTCTAAAATCTGGATTTCACGAAGGTCTTTAACGAAACAAAACAAAAACAATTTCCCTCATCTAGTTTGTGTCTTCCAGAAGCAGTTCCTCTTTAAAGAAAAACATGCGCTTGCGTAAGAAAGTTTTACCGTTTATTTTTAATGGGTCACGCACCCCTCCCCCCTCAACGAATTTTGCGTGACACACATTGCACCATCGCTCAAGACATGTTGATTGAAGCTACCAATTTTTCTATACTCGCGTTGAATATTTAATTTACTGATTCCTGATCAAGCCCACACTAGTCTAATACTTCCCAAACCGTGAATTATTTGTATTACAGTGGGTTATTCCAGAAAGATGAAAAACGAAGCCCGTTTTATAACTGTTACGGTTTGCGCATGAGTAACAAGGACGTCGATTTTCGCGCTGGGAAAGGAGTGAAACGGCTAAAATTAAAACGGGGAAATTTTGTATTAAGTGGGGAAAACCTTAACTACAAAGTGGTTGCTATGGAAGAGTTCCAAACGTCATAGAATCAGTTTCTTAACTTCCTCGGCTATGATGTTTGGTCACTTCGTTCTGTAAATGGTTTCATCAAATTTTATGAGTCACCACCATATTTAGTAAGTCACGTGACCAGAACATGAAAACCCCTAAAACTGAAACATCGTACATTTTTCCTCAATAAAAACAATGTCAACGGCTTAAGAACATCCTAATAAAAGATCTGTAGGATGGATTTCTTAAAATCACCCCCGTTATTGAAAAAGCTATGACATCATAAAGGTGTATTTTTATACATTTTCTTTAACAGCTTTCCCTTTTTCGTCTAAACGGTAATTCCATGCTACAGAAGTTGAATTGCTTATGGTGGCTCGACTGAGTTTTTGGGCGACACAACATCCCAACTTTAAGCTGCTGATACGTCACTGTCTGAACTCGGTCACGCAAGCTTTTTATTTGCAACACAAAAACACTACTTACAATAAGATTAATTACATAACTTACAATACGTACAATACTTAACACTAATTACAGTATAAGTAAATTAATACATCAGTTGTCCTAAAATTAGTAAATATAGTTGTTGTAAGAAAAAAAAATAAAGACAAAAAAAACATAGGGAAAAGGGCACGGACAGGAGAGATAGTGGCTTACTACCTTAGCTTGCTTACAGCTCAGATTAAACATTCACAGTAGTTAAACATATTTACATTCTAGGAAGATGAGGAAAAACTCGGTAAAGTAAGGCCATTTATAAAACCAAGCAAGCCATTCCACTTTTTTTTTGAAGGATTTTTTTGTAAGAAAGTGTTTTTCTAACAAAGCATAGTGTTCAATTTGTTGAATCATGCCTAAAATCTGTGGAAACGTTTGCTTCATTCTACAGGCGTGTATAAAATATCGTGCAAGAAGAGTACAGAAATCAAGTAGAGATGGTGTGGAAGTTTCAGTGTTTAAGCCTAGAGCCAACAGTTTATTTATTTTGTCATTATCGGAAAGTAGACCTTGAGTGATTAGCCAGTTTTCCAAGGCTTTTCAAAAAGATTGCGCTATAGGGCAGTCCCCAAAAAGATGTAACAGTGTTTTCGAATTTTTTTTGACAGAAAGAGCACATTTCATTATCCTTTATTCAAATCTTACTCAAAAATGTATTAGTGGCGATTCTACGGTGAATAAACTTGAATTGAAAGTTCCTAAGTTTGCAGCTTTGAGTACAAATAAAAGGTTTCAAAAATATTTGCTGCCATTGAATGGTTTCTAGCTTTTCATTTTCACAGTCTACTTCCCACTTTGTTTGGCTTTTTTCAGGAGCAGTCACTTTTTTGGATAACAGAGCCTTATAAACAGCACGGCTAAGATTTTTACAATTTAAAGCTTTGACGCTCCAGTCAGTGTTATTGATTTTATGATGGTCAGGCGGTTGTGGAGCAATCCTTTGGCGAATACCCAGTAGTGACGATGTAATGCCATAATATTCTACAAAAGTGGTCTTGATTGCGAATTTGGCTTGAAAATCGTTATAACTTAAAGAACTGTTGGTACTTGATCCGTTTTCCATAATATGATGTGGGTGAAAAATTCCTTTATCGGCCAAATGCCTATACATACCAAAATATTGATCCCTCAGACGAGACATTTGCTCCGAGCGTGCGCGTTACCAAAATGAACTGTTGCTCATAATTATGTATGTATGCGCTATTGTTTTGCTTTTGGATTTCTATTGATTTGGCTTTTGTTTTAGTTTTAAGAACAGTATGCATAACTAATGTTTGGGGTTAAAGGGAAATCTTTCCGGCTGAAAAGTGCAAAATGACGGAGGTTTTCTTGCTCGAACCAAAGCAAATTTCCCACCGAAATGTTTACTAGATTCCAATCTTTCCAAAACCGAGTGTGGATGTTGACATTGCGCCTGTTAAAATGAGTTAGAACGCTTACAGCGATGACCGCGCGGTCGAACTCCATACAAGCCTTTATACGAAATTGCTCACTTCAAGGTAAAAATGACGGTACTTTTTTAAAAGTTATTAAAATATTTTAACGTTTCTAGATAAAATAATAACCATATTACTGGAATCCGAGTGTGGATTTCAGAAAAAGTAATTCACAAATTGCCAGGCCATGCATTGACAGAAGAGCATGCGAATAGATACAGAAAAATAGAAGTCAAAACTGGCTCAGTCGAAGCATAGTCCACTGAAAAAATGCCAAAATGACGGGGTTTTTTTTCGCTCCAACTAAATCATATTTCCCACCAAAATGTTCACAAGATCCCAGTCTCTTCAAAACCGAGCGTGGATGTTGACATTGCGCCTGTTAAAATGAGTTAGAACAGGATAGAACGCTTAAAGCGATGACCGCGCGGTCGGACTCCATACAAGCCTTTATACGAAGTTGCTCACTTCAAGGTCAAAATGACGGGACTTTTTTTTAGGTTATTAAAATATTTTAACGTTTCCAGATAGAATAAGAACCCAATTACTGGAATCCGAGCGTGGATTTCAGAAAAGTAACTCATAAATGGGCGAAATTTTAATTTTCCCTTTAAGGGTCAAATTGGGGGTCTATCATTTTCGCTCCCCCATTCCTGTGGTCGCCTATCATAACAGAGCGCTTAATTTTGTCCTTTTTACCATCCCATAGGAAATGGAAGAGAAGATGGTTGATTTCCTTTAGAGCGCAATGGTCTGTTGGCAAAGGCGTTAAAATGTAAACTAATTGCGAAGTCAGGAAAGCTTTTATGACGGTTATTTTCCCAAAAAAGGTTAATCGGTGGAAAGTCCAACTTTCGATTAGGTTTTGAATTTTTTCAGATTTTTCCTTAAAGTTTAGGGCTTGCGATTTGTTGCATAATGTAGAGAACCACACGCCTAGTGCTTTTACGGAGTCTTTGGCCCACTTAAAATTACGCTCGGGAAACAATTCTTTTTCACTTCCGCTCAGCGCTCCGATCCAGAGGGCTTCGGTTTTTTCGTTGTTGATTTTAAGGCCAGATACCGTTTGAAAGGCATCCAATGTGGTTAGTGAAAATTGTAATGATGATTTTGTGCCGTCAAGGATTAAAGTAGTGTCATCAGCGTATAAACTTATTTTTGTTTTTTCTCCGTCTATTGGGATGCCTCTTATATCCGAATAACGTCGAATTGCTGAAGCCATTATCTCAGTACAAAGAATAAAGATGTAAGGAGATAAGGGGCAACCTTGTCTATCACCTCTTCCCAGAGTGAAAAAGTCAGATGACCAGCCATTGTTTACCGCACTGCTTTCAATTTCAACGTAAAAGAGTTCAATCCATTTTTTTAAAGAAGCGCCAAATTTGTAGTATTCGAACGCCTGCTGAACAAAGGACCATTCTAAGGTATCAAAAGCTTTTTCGAAATCGACAACTAATAGAAGACCTGGAATTTTTTCTTCTTCTGTATGTCTTATCAAACCTTCGATCAATCGGATGTTTTTGCTGATAGATCTATCTTTAAGAAAGCCTGTTTGATCGTGATTTATTAGCTTAGGAAGCACCTTTTTTAGCCAATTCGCTATTGCCCTTGTTGCAATTTTGTAATCTGTATTTAGAAGAGTGAGAGGGCGCCAGTTTTTCAAATTTGAAAGAATATTGTTCTTTTTAGGGATAAGTTTAATTTACCCTCTCCTTTGGGAAATTCCCAGCCTTCCGCGATTGTAAGACGCGTTTTATGAACAAATTGGATAGATCTTTTTCAAAAGACCTTGTAAAATTCAGCTGGTATTCCGTCCGTACCTGGAGATTTATTAGGTTCCATTGTTTTAAGGGCTTCAAAACATTATTTCTCCGTCTGCATTCCATCACAAGAAATTGCATCTTCTGGAGATAGTTTACATTCATTGTTTTCAGGTAAGAAAAGGTCTTTATTTATGTTTGCATTTTCCGTTTTTTGTGATGTATATAGATTTTTGTAGAATCGTTTGCATTCTTCTATTATGTCTTTGTCTTTGGTAAGAGTGCGCCCGTTTGCCACCTTTAGCTGCCCTATAACGCTTTGTTTGTTATGTCTTGTTTCAAGATTAAGAAAATACCTGCTTTTTTTTCGCCCTCGTTGTACCATTTCGCTCTACTTCTTATTCAGTATAGCTCCTTTTGTTTTGTATTGATTAATGAGTTCGAATTCACGCTTGGCTTTATCTAAAGATTCAATAGCTAAGGTTTTCTCGTGAGGAAGTGTTTTGGCATCTTCCACGATTTTCTCAAGTATGCAGATTTTGTTTTCGATCTGTTTTTCCAAGTTTGTTTGTTGTACTTTCTTTTTCTTTGCATATCTAATCGAGCACTCTCTTACTTTTAGCTTAACCATTTCCCAAAGCAGAGAGTCGTCAACATTTTGATCGCCCTCATATTGCTCTTTAACACCCTGAATGGTCACTTTGATGTCGGCAATAAATTCCGATTCAATAAGGAAAGACGTATTTAATTTCCAGTAGCCGGGGCCTCTGGGGTTGGCTTGCAGTGTGACCGATAGTGTAACCATTGAGTGATCTGTCCTATAGCCAGGTATAATATCGGAATGCGAGAAATTCGGGCTCAAACCTTGATTAATTAAAAAATAGTCTAATCTACAATGGATTTCTGGTTTTCGCTGCCTCCAGATGTACCTTAGTTCATCCCAGTGCATATCTCTCCATATATCGGTCAAATCTAAATTTGCGGCTAAATTTTTGAGTTTGTTTAAAGCTTTGTTGTGAGTTGTCGGATTCCCCCCTTTTTTGTCTTTCTTAATGTCTTGAACTAGATTAAAATCGCCACCAAAAATTATATCGTCGCAGGTGAAATCGGTTACGATGTCTAAAACTGTCTGCATAAAGTCTGGGTCGTCCTTATTGGGTGCATATATATTTACCAACGTTATAATTCTTTCGCTTGTAGCCAATTCTGCTATGATGAATCTACCCTCTGGATCGGAGTATTGCTTAAGCAGTTGAAAAGAGAAATTGTTGTTAAAAAAATACAGACTCCTGCTTTCGAGCTAGAGCAGCTGCTGAAAATTGTTTTATAGCCCCACTCATTCGTCCAAATCGTAGCGGTATCTTTTGTGGAGTGAACCTCTTGTAGGAAGTATAATTCTTTCGCTCGAGCCAATTCTGCTATGATGAATCTACCCTCTGGATCGGAGTATTGCTTAAGCAGTTGAAAAGAGAAATTGTTTTTAAAAAAATACAGACTCCTGCTTTCGAGCTAGAGCAGCTGCTGAAAATTGTTTTATAGCCCCACTCATTCGTCCAAATCGTAGCGGTATCTTTTGTGGAGTGAACCTCTTGTAGGAAGTAAATCGAAATTTTTTTGTTCCTTAGCCATCTGAACGTTTCCCTTGGTTTTACCTCGTCACCCAGACCACGTACATTCAATGAACAAATTGTGAATTCTTTCAGTGTCTCAGTTTTAAGGTTACAGTGTACCTTCGGGGGTGTCTCCAGTATAACAGCTCTAGCGTCTTAAGATTACACTTAATATACCTAAACCCAGATATCAAATTAAAGCTTATAAAGCTGGCTATCTAAATATGGAAACCATTTGCTAATAAAATGAATTGTCGAATTTTTTACGACGTCTAAATTCGAACGTCCGAATCAGCTTTAAAACGCTATAACTCAAAGCGATTATTATATTTTGCTAATTTGATTTGTTCTCGGGTTTCCGGACACGAAGCGCTAAAAAAACGTATCGGCGATTTCCCATAATCAATTGCAGTGAAAAGTTACAGAATATTTTCAAAAAGGGGAGAAAAAAAATTGGAATGATCGCACGGAAATGGCTCTTGACGAAAAAGTTTTCGGAATTAAGAAATTCGCCGACACATTTTTGTTAATTATATGTTAGCCTAGCTTCTGTCTAAATTTAAGGAAAATCGAACAAATTCCCTTTGAGTTGTAGCTCTTTAAAGTGTCCCCAACAAGCGAAAAATTAACTTTGAGAAAACGGCGCTTAAAAAAACATATCGCTTAATAAACAAACTCCGCCCACAAAAGTTATACCGTCATTTCTCCGTCAATTTTCACTATTTTTCGATAATTTTTTTTTGGATGAAAGTTCATTCTGTAAACTTTATTTTAACTCCAAAAAAAAATTTCAATAAATTTTCGATCTGAAGGTACACTGTAACCTTAAGTGATTACAAATTCAGCTGGGCTGCAAGCCATTTTCATTGAATTAACGCAAGCTGTTTCACTCATATACTAGAGATAAAATGAACTTTTCAAAAAAGTAGATTTGATTGACATCGGTATTACCATAACAACAATCTGATGACGTCATGGTTTTTGTATATTAGTAATTTTCTCAACATCTGGACCTAAACTTTTAAAACGACTGTATGCCGCTTATAGCCTAGATGTAAGTCTTCAAGACTGCAAAGTTTGAAAAAATTCTATGAGAGCGTGTTCGAATAAAATTGAGTTGTATATTTTCCATCAAAAATTAAAGATTTGCATTACTTTCTGTTAATTCGTCGATGCAAGCGTTTTCCTGACAAATTAAAACAATATTTTCGCCATATTATTCATGTACCATAAAACTACATTCCTTAAAGGGTTTCATTCTGTTTGCTTTACTAGATTTCGGTTGATGTGATCAGAAACAAAGTCTTAAATATGCTCATTCCACTCACAGAAATAAAACTTTTGTTAGGGAAGCGTTTATTTAAAAACTAGTCGATGGAATTTTTTTAAAATCTTTTGTTCTAAAGTTTAATATATAATGCACTCTCTCTGTAAATTTAAAGTGCATTGAATCATTTTAAGGGCGCGAAATAAAATTAAAAGTATAGGGGTCTTTTTCATTCGTCTTCCAATTTTTTATTGCCAGCTGGTTTATTTCTGGACCTTCTCTTTTGTCTATATTCTACATATTTGTGCGCATTTGAATCAATAAGTTTGCCATTCCTTCAACGGCAAACCCACATTTAAACGTGTTACACGTGCGTGGCCACAGTTTTTTGTTAATTGCCATTGTATTATCAAAACAATTTTCACGATCGCTTTGGCAGCAGCGAAGAATAGCAAGCAGGCATGGCAAACGTTTTGTTTCAAAAGCCCACAAATATGTAGAATGTAGACAAAAGGACTATAAGCGGCATACAGTCGTTTTAAAAGTTTAGGTTTAGATGTTGATAAAATTACTAATATACAAAACCCATGAGTCATCAGATCGTTGTTATGGCGACACCGATGTCAATCAAATCTACTTTTTTGAAAAGTTCGCTTCATCTCTAGTATATGTGTGAAGCAGCTTGCCTGACCGAGCTCAGACAGTGACCAAATGAGTATCAGCCTCCCAAAGCTGGGATGTTAATAGTTAAATATTTCTTGTTTTTTAACGTTGCGTTAGTGAATTTAAAGGTTTGAATATACAAAATGTTAATAAGATGATCAAGACTCGTTTATTATACAACTACTGGTTTCAGTCTACCTCCAAGTAATATTTTTTTTTACAAATCAATTGACTATTAACAGTTTTTATTTAGTATTTCTTAAACTAATTATCCTTAAACTGTGAACTGCGTATTGTAAATTGAAGTAAAAATAATGGTAAAGTCTTGATTTGACGTCATCTAATTAGCATTTTGTAAATTCAAATTTCTATAACTCACTAACGCGACGTTAAAAACAAGAAATATTTCACTATTCGACTTTTCAACGTACATTAAGTCGATTAAAAGAAAAATATTGAGGGTTAGGTGCACTTTAAGATTCGCCAAAAAAACGATTTTTATATCTTTTCCTTTCAATAGGCCATTTGCACGATGGCGTCATTTGACTACAACTACCAGAATTCATTTCGTTTTTCCTTTCTTACTTAAATTTTGTAATCCCAGTGAGGTTTAAATAACAATGGCCCTAATTTGCAATACAAAACAAAAAACTGAAGGATTGTGGTAGTTGTAGTCTTATGACGTCATCGTGCAAATGGCCTATTTTTGCGTTTTCTCATTCATACGCGCGGTTGGGGACTGGCACTAGTTGCGCATATGCAATTCGGTTTATAGTGATTTCTTGTGTTCAGTTTCATAACCATGTTAGCAGTTTATGACACGTGAGAAGTGCTAACCATGAAATAGTTTCCCTAGCAACGACTCTAAAATTAACTGTAGTTAAGGTTCAGCCCCGTTAAAACACTGAAAAACGTGTTACAAATGCTAGTTGCAAACGAAAGTGCAGATGGAAAATTTGGAAATGTGCTATTATCTAAAAAACAGCAATAGCAATAAACCATTGCAAATTCCAAATGCTTATTAATTTTCAGGCGGCGGACGATTCAGCTGAATTTTGTGACGAAATCTAAGGTCGAATCACCCAAACAAATTAAAAGAGCGTTTCAATTAAGGAGACATGTAGTAAAGTTCTAACTTTTTATAAGTCTGTGGATGAAATCCTATAGTGTGACCATTAATTCAAATGAAACCTCTTCAGCAGTACTTTTGCATGGTACCATTTGTTCCAACTTTTGAGTCTGTTGATGAAATCCTGTGGTGTGACCATTCAAATGAAACCTCTTCAGCAGTACTTTTGCATGGTACCACTTGTTCTAACTTTTGAGTCTGTGGACGAAATCCTATGGTGTGTCCATTCATATGAAACTTCTTCAGCAGTACTTTTGCATGGTACCATTTATTTTTCAATACTTTATAAAATGAAATTTAGGATTTTTCTTGAATTTTCATGTTTGTTACTCTTGGGAGTTAAAGGGTTTTAAATCGGAAGTTCATCATGACCAGCACAAAAACTCTTTGGCTAATATTATGTAAATTCAAAGCCGGAAATCTATGCGTAACCTTTATATATCCACATTCACAGAAGCGAAAAATTGACATTAAGTAAAATATAACTAAAAAACACTCACGCTTTTGAATGTAAACATCTTGACACATCAGTCTTCGTAGCCATTGAGTTGAAGTTCCCGGATGTTTACAAAAAGGTTTGGCTACCAAACATTTTTTCAAAGTTGTTGGCTTAGTCAAATGTACGCACCAATTGTGCTCTGTTTGCCAAGACTGGAGTGTTCCGTTTAGCCTAAGAAAAAATAGGGGTAACATATACGTTTTCACATGAAAGAATGACTGATCTATCGTTACAATACAATACATTTTATTACTTCTCCCGGTCGGGTTTTTCAGAATCAATTTACAAAGTATCGGCTTTAGTATATACTAAATTGAAATGAAAAACCTAGGTTACACACTGAATACTAAAATTGAAAATTATGAATTATAAATTATTAAACTAAATTAAAACTACGGTAAATTACAAGAGGTTAGTTCTGTTTACGTGTTTTGGCGATTTCAAGTGTAGTGTTCGTTTAAAAATCCCAATAGAGGGTAGATTTTTTAATTTCACTGCAAAGATTGTTCCAAGATTTAGAAGCCCTGTAGCAAAACGCACGTTGAGCGCCAGAGGTTCGACAATGAGGAAGGTTAAGCTGTTCTCTCTGTCTGGTGTCATACAAGTGCGTTTCTGAGCATTTTACAAGATTTGAACTTAAGTGGCTAGACGCAAGTCCAGTCAGACATTTATATATCATAGTGACATCACCCGGGCCGAAAAAAGAAAAACAGTGCTGCACATATATCTCAGGCAACTTAAGGCATGACTCACTGGCTTATTTGGCATAGTTCCATTTGAATAGGAAGCTTGTGCTCAATCTTATTGAAAATTGATCATGACAGGCAACTTTTTCTCCGGAGCCTTAATTATGTAACATATTCTTGAAGTTCAGTTTGTAGTCACGTGACCTGTAATTGATCGTTAACGGTTAAAATCTTCAGGGCAAAATGGGGAACATAAAATCAAATTCAAGTAAATATTTTTGTGTACTTGTACTTTACATCGTAGGTGCTCGTAATGAATTAGCCTTGTATGCATATCCAAGCTTAATATCAATGACGTAATTAAGGAAATTTGGTCACGTGACATGCAAAAATGATTAGAAACTTCTAATTGAAATTACAGATACCACCATACAAGGCAGAATAATATTGCTTACACTTAGGATGCTAGGCTTGGATGAAAGTTTTGAGCGATGCTCTTTTTATGCTAATAAGCGTTTCCATAGCAACGGTAAACAAACATGACGAAAAACAGTTTTTCCTAATTATCTTTCGATTTTGGGGCTACCCGCGACAAGCGAATAGATGTGCTATAATCAACACACTCTAGCACACTAAATGGGAAAATTTCAAACAAATTAAACTGTTCGATTTTGAATAAATCGCTGAAACGTTTTTAAGACGTGTTTTTTCATGTTTGAAATATAAGCGGTCAAAACATTCCACAGGTCTCAGAAATTATCATTGAGTTGCCACAGGAAGTTTCCTCAGACTAAAATTATTACTCCCTGCAAATAGCTCTGACTAACTCCTCGGCAATAAAGAGATCGAGCTTTTCATTCAAATGGAGTTTTGCTTGATGTTTTCACTCTTTTTAAACTGCATTTGAGCGGCGAGCTCGTCAATTTATGCAATTTTCGATTCTGGCCAAGCGCAAATTTAGGCCTTTTGCCGCTTTGACTGTTACGAGCTCTAAAAAAATACAATTTAACGTATTTCCAAAAACTAAAGTCGTTTCATTTACTTATGACCCAAGATAGTTTACTGGGCAAAGTTTGAGGGAAAACTCTTTTCCGACCCGAAATGCAGTGGGCCGCTTTTACAGACACTGCCTCTTAAAATCAAACAGTAATTTGTTTGAAATTTTCCCATTTAGTGTGCTACAATGTAGATTATAGCGCATTTATTCGCCTGTCGCGGGTAGCCCCAAAATCGAAAGATATTTAGGAAAAACTGTTTTTTGCCATATTTGTTTACCGTTGCTATGGAAACGCTGATTAGCATAAAAAGAGCATCATCCAAAATTTTCATCCAAGCCTAACATCTGGTTTCAAATTCAGGTTCATTGAGCTAAAGTAAGATTATGTATAAAGCGCAGTCAGAAAGGGAAGTGTGACCCAAAAAAAAAAACTACTTGGAGCCAACTTAATAACAAATATTTTAAAAATTGCGCTGTGTAACCTTTCCCCATTTAAGAAAAGGTGTTTTGTGACGTCACTGACACAGTAATTTCACTTTATAACAACAAATACTCTCATATGATTAGTCTAATCGGGAATATATCATGCTTGGTACATCGAGCTATGATGTTAATTTTATTAATGGATGATACAGATTTCTAAATTCTTTGCGGGGGGTCTTATCGAGCTTCTGAACACATGCCTTAAGTTGCGTACCGTATATAACGAGGTGGTACGTAGTATTAACGGGATCCCATGGCAGAGTTCCACTAAATATGCTTGTTTCTTTTGTAACAGATAAGCCATCGATTCAATTACCAGGCAAGACTTCATATCTTTTCACTGGAAAAAAGTACGTAATTAACTGCGTCGCAACAGGCTGGCCTCTTCCAACAGTCAAGTGGATCAAGAATGGTACAGAACTCAATGATGGTGACATGAACCAGACGATTCATCTTGAAAGTAAAACTGACAGGGAAAACTTCAATTTGACACTTAGTATATCTGACTTAGACTTAAGACATGCTGGGAATTACACTTGTGTAGCTACGAACCAGCGAGGAACCATAAAACGTACCATTTTGGTTACGGTTTCCTGTAAGTTGCTCATTTTCACGTTGTATTATTATTATTATTATTATTATTATTATTATTATTATTATTATTATTATTATTAGAAGTAGTATTAGTATTCATAGTTTTTTCTACACTTCATAAGCATGTATATTATCTATAATTTACTCATTTTGCAATTAGTGGTTACAAACGCTTCGACAAAATGCCTCCATTAGAATTGTGAACGAAACCGATCAGGAGAGGCGACACTGACTGGAAATTGTTAGACAAAATAGTTTTGTTAGACACAACGGGAGGCGGCAAGAATTATCCGATCAGCAAAATACTCGTGACGAGTATCTTTCAAACGGATGGAGAACAGTCGATCAGCCTTTTTTACACCAGCAACAATGGGGTCAGAGTGAGATGGCCAAATTTCACGGTACTATAAACAGTTTACAACACCGACAATGTGTTACATGTAAGGAAACTTGGCCTACAAAACAAGGTTAAACGCTCCCCGCAATGGTTGAATGCCTAAGATGTAAGCGAGATAAGGGAAATACTAAATTATATTTCCAAGAAAATGATATCGATCCGGATGCTTTACCAGTAGAACTTCAAGGCTTGACTGATATTGAGGATACTGTAGATTGATGTTTATTGATATACAGTTGTACCAAATTCAACCCTCTGAAAATATTATCTCAGAACACTGATAGAATTGCAGTGAACTTGACGTCCCCTTACCATAAGATTTATATCTTTCAGCTTTTATATTGTATGCAAGGTGTATGCAAGGTGTCAACATGTAATTTCTCTTTCAAGTACATGTATGGTCAAAACTACAGATAACACAGGTGGAATTTATTTCACAAATATACAACATTTACATGATATTAGCTTTATTTGTCAATGACCAGTGAGTAAAATATACCTTACACATATCGAGTTTTTGCCATTCCTTGTAAATAAGCTGCCATTCCTTGTTCAATAAGCTGTATTCAAATGGTTTAGTAGGAAGAATTTCTGTTTACAATTTGGAGAAAAGCATTTAATTAGGAAGAAAACATTTTTCTGTTAGCAATTACCAGTGTAATGTGTAGCAGCTACATAGGTAAACACACGATCAAAATTACTGTTTGACGTTAATTATATTGGAACGTTGATCAGCACCTCAAATCTCCTCAGGATATCAGTGTACGAGCAAGCAAGTAGATTATGGGAATTGAGAACCTAATCACCTTTAATATGAAATATGAGTTGTCTGTGGACATTGAATGCAAATTCACTGTAGTATGGCTGTGTACTACATTGACACCAGTAAGGAGAATGTAAATGTACATATTTGATTTGGGGATTTTTTAAGGGGTTAACTGGTCATGAAGGACTAAGTCCTGGTCTTAACCTACAAATTCTCCTTGCTTATAGTATTTGCAAATAATTTGTTGCTGCATCTATATTAAAACATATAACATATGTTCTACCCGTCCCTAAAATTTTGCGGCGCATTCTCCCCCAAGCTATGCGAGGTTCTGCGACACACCTATTTCTAGTAATTTATTAATTGAGTTTAATTTAAATGCTTCATTCATTTCTTGATTTATTTAACCCTATTTTACTTAGGCTTTTTTGAGTTCCTGAGCCTGGGTGGGTGGCACATTGTGTCCCACATCGTAACTTCAACAGCATTAACCCTTTGACTCCCAAATTTCCACCAAAAAACCCCACTTTTTCAGGCTACAAATGCCATTTTATGGCCATTATCTAGCCAAATCGAGGCCGAACAGTCAATAACATCGTTTGAAGCTCGGAAAACTAAACCCTCCTGCCATTTGTAGAAGTATATGAGAATTTAAGTTCGGGCATGCGCACTGATCGAAATTTCGACAGTTTTTGAACGAGAAAAACACGACTTGCCTTGACTTTTTCTTTTTTATTCTCAAGCCCGTTCTTTTAGTTTCCTTTTTGTCTGTTTTTTTTTTTGTTGGTTTTCTTGACCTTTTAATAGTCTTTCTTGACAATGCAAAGTTTTCACACAAGCATCACGAAATGTGGAAAGTTTGATCGTCAAGTATATAGCCGTCGGTGGTAAGGGCAAATTTTCCTTTGATTTTGTAACGTAAAGTTCAGAGGTTGTTTGCGTGAAACTCCAGTTCAATTCTTCCAATCGGTCTAATCTGGGTATATTTAGCAAGATTTTCTTCTTCCCTTGCCGATAATTGTCAAAAATATCTTCGGACGCTAAAACTGATGACGTCACAAATGGTACAATATGAATGACCCTAAACCGCGTGTATATACGTCCTTGGGAGTCAAAGGGTTAAGGTTATGACAATGAAACCTAGCGGGTACATGGAACTTCAAAAACTGTTTCCTTTGTAGTCCGCACAATGGAACGATGACGTCATATGACGTGGGAATTACGTAATTAGTTCTGCACAGCCGCCATTTTGGAACCGCCATCTTGGATATCTGAATCTCTTCAAAACCTCTTAACCTCCAAATTGACCAAAAATCATCAAAACCAATAAAGAATGATAGCGCAAAAATGGCACCAAAATGTAAAAGCCATGACGATAATCGCAGGTTTTTTTCATTGAAAGGTTAAAAAGATGCAAATTTTGAAAAACATGGAGAACATAACTTCAAGAGCATTAAAGCCATGACAATGAAGCACGTCCGAAACTGTTTCTTTTACGGTCCGCAAAATGGGACGATGACGTCATGTGACGTAATTAGTTCTACACAGCCGCCATATTGGATACGCCATCTTGGAAAAAAACCCGACCAAATTAACTTAAAATGAATCAAAAACCAATAAAGAAACCCTAAATGGTATAAAAATGTAAACGTTAATATATATATATATATATATATATATATATATATATATACATATACACATCCGTACATCCTGTGCCCAAGTTCAGGAGTTGCCATAAAGCCATTATGGTAACAACCGGGAGGGCACATTGTATACATAATTGTATGTTACGCTCACTGTTCATACAGTTTGAGCACTCTCTGGATTGGGTGGAGAGCCTCGTAAGAGGTGTCCACTATTGGCATATTGCTTCGCTCACTGCTCGCAGTTTGAGCACTCTCGTGACTCCACAATGCAATCCAACAATGTGAACCGTACATCCTGTGCCCAAGTTCAGGAGTTGCCATAAAGCCATTATGGTAACAACCGGGAGGGCACATTGTATACATAATTGTATATCATATATATAGATAGATAGATATATAGATAGATAGATAGATAGATAGATAGATAGATAGATAGATAGATAGATAGATAGATAGATAGATAGATAGATAGATAGATAGATAGATAGATAGATAGATGCTGCTGTCTGGCTGAGCATATTGCGAAATCTGACTGAATTTGAGCCCGTTTTATAAACATTTCTCCAAAACTAACGAGAACACAAAGAAAAAGTCAATCACAAATTGATATCAACATAAATTCCCATAGAGAAATGTATTTTTTTTTTACCGTTAAGTCCCTTAGGCTCGATTTCCTGCCGTTTTGTGCATCCGCGTTCCTTCGCGTTGGGAGGAGGATCTGAAAACCGGACTCCCTCAAACGGCTGAAAATCGAGCCTATAAGTCCCTCGGCTGCTTGAAAATTCTTTAAAACTCCGCTTCTTTGCGGGCATAAAGTTCCTCGAAGCAAGATTTCATCGCTTAAAGCTCTTCTTTTCCTGAGTATTCTTTAAAGCTTTCTCTTTCTATTTTGAATATTTTAAATGCTTGTTATTGCGAAATCACGGCCGGTTTCGGCCGACACGGCCGTCAATGGGTTTAAGGATTTTAGCTCTAAACCAATGCTTCGACAATCTACTAGACGAAATCAGGTTTAAAAATAAGCACTTAGCTCTTAATTCCTCCAAAAACGCTTGACTTGCCGAGTAACGCAGCCTCAAATGCTGTCTTGACCACTGTTTGAGAAATGTGAAACCAGCTGTCTTGAGTAACAAACCGCAAAAAAATGCACGGAAAAACGATTTTCAAACTATTTTCTCCGCTAAACACAACAAAAGTGTTTACTGCTGACGTAACATCGGCCGTGTATCCGCGCGAAAAACAAAGCCTCGCTTTGGCTTCAAAATTGCTAGGATCCCGGATGTTGCGTGATGTGATACACATACGCGCATGTTTTGCGACGACACACACGCCCGCGAGCTAACCCCGCGCGAGTTCGCGCCCGCGAAACATTCGGCTCACCATGACTATGAAAGATCACGGTCATAGGTTCTATGAGTATGGAGCTCCGCGAGAGCTCCGCTATAACGATAAACTTGTTTCTTTTTTTCATTTAAAGATAAAAAATGCAAATTTCCAAAAACATGGCTTTCAAAATCTTGTTGCTATGGAAACATCAAGTCACGTGAACCACAAAATGTCATACTAAAGTGTTGGCAGATAAATTTTAGGAAAAGTCACGAAGTTTGATGGCGTTTCATTCCATATTAAAAAAGTTATAAATGTTGAAAGTTAGCACGGGCACCATCTAGCCTGGGCCCCACCGCCCAGGCTAGATGGGGTTACATGTAATTTGATTAATCAATTAATTGGTTAGGTTTGTTTAATTAATTATAATCAATTAATTTTATATCGATTCATTGAATTTGTTATTTTTTGTGTTAAATTTTTGCCAATTAGGTCCACCAATTCTACCTCTGCTAACTGCATTGAATCCTGAGATGGGACCAAATGCCAATGTCACTTTAAAATGCGAGGTCAACCGCCTAGACCCTAAACAACAAAGCTCTTACCACTGGAGGTGGATGTTTAAGGATAGAAGAGAAATAAAGAAAGATGTGGGTGGAAAGTATAAAACATTTAACGCGTACTCAAAACCTAATTCGTGTCAACAAACAAAAGGTTCGGTTACTCTTCATATTGCAAACGTTACCAAACAGGATCTGGGAAAATACAAGTGCGTGTTGATGGAATCAAGCACGGTCGTCGCGGAAAAAGACATCTCTTTCTATGATTTTGGTAAGCTATAACTTTAGACTATTATCAAAAAAAAAACATACAACTTTACATTCAAAATACTCAGCGCGTTCCGATTATCATTTGAAATCCGGATAGAACGCACCCTCAAACCTGAATTTTGATTTCAATAATGCAATCCGTTCCCATCAAGAAATGGTCTACTGTACCGGGTCAAATTCGAACATTAAGATTTAAACAATAGGCCTTTTGTTTTAAGTGTCGCTGCCGAAACCACGCCGAAAAGTTCGTGGATGATCGTAAAATCTTCGGCTTGACGACGTGAGCGCGTGCTAACAAAGAACTCTTTTGAAATAGACTCAAAAAACTGGCTCGTTCATAGATTTTTATTTTCAGTTTAGTAGAATGTGCGCTCATACAAGCCGGCGTACTTAAGCGCAAAGGTGTGACTTTTAGGGAGGTGTGATTTTTTTTTGCTTCAAAACGCCAAGTGCATTCATGAATAAAGATACAAACGCATATTTACATAAACAGCTCGATCCCGCCGAAGATTCATCGGAAATTTTGAATTTCCCTCGCCTGTTATAAGCCATTGTTTCATCGTTGATCGTTTTTGCCCTTACATGGTCAAAAACGATCAAGATCTGTATATAGAATATTCTTATCTATACCTATTGTTTTCGAAATTGACCCGCTTTTCTTGATACGATTAATGAAAGTCATTCCCAAATGATAAGTGGAACGCGCTGAGTATTTTGACTGTAAATGTCAAATTGCCGGCCTTCGTCAGCGTGGGTGATCGTAGGCACAAATATATATATATATATATACACCCTTTTGCAAAAATATTGACACCTCAAAATATATATAAATATATATTCGTCCTTTGTGTTTATATCGTATACGTGACGATAGGCGGCAAACAGTTCTCGAGGTGGGTACAGTAGAGTTTGTAAAATGCTACTGTACCCACCTTAAAAACTATTTGCCGCCTGTCATCACGTATGCGATATAAACACAACGGACGAATGTATATTTATATATATTTTGAGGTGTCAATATTTTTGCAAAAGGGTGTATATATATATATATATATATATATATATATATATATATATATATATATATATATATATATATATATATATATATATATATATATATGTATATGTTGTGGTTCAAATATTTCTTTTTCAAACCAGTTTAAGCAACAATCCGTGTAAGAAGTAGGCAATTCTCTATTGTTCCGATGCATTTCGCTTTCCCCACATAAGAATGTTTAGATTTTCGTACTGAGGATACGTCAACCTATGGACAGCATGGTTTTGAAATAAAATTTACTGAAACTTTATTTTAAAGCGATGTTTCTTTTGTGTTACAAGATTTCAGCCAATCGTGAGACTCCAAAACAATGGCCAAGAAAGACTTCTAATTTTCCATGTTCCCCACATAAAATTTTTGTTGCATTAAAAATCACAATAGTTTTCACTAAAAGGAAATCAATTAGTAAACTAGACATAAATAAATGCGCTGCCTGATGAAGTTATGGTAGATTTTCATGTTTTAGCCAATGAGGTGGACGGTTTCAACAATAGCACAATTCACACCTTTCTGCATTCCGTGCATTTGGGTTGCCTACTTCTTACACGGATTGTTACTTGTTCCGATGCATTTCGCTTTCCCCACATAAGAATGTTTAGATTTTCGTACTGAGGATACGTCAACCTATGGACAGCATGGTTTTGAAATAAAATTTACTGAAACTTTATTTTAAAGCGATGTTTCTTTTGTGTTACAAGATTTCAGCCAATCGTGAGACTCCAAAACAATGGCCAAGAAAGACTTCTAATTTTCCATGTTCCCCACATAAAATTTTTGTTGCATTAAAAATCACAATAGTTTTCACTAAAAGGAAATCAATTAGTAAACTAGACATAAATAAATGCGCTGCCTGATGAAGTTATGGTAGATTTTCATGTTTTAGCCAATGAGGTGGACGGTTTCAACAATAGCACAATTCACACCTTTCTGCATTCCGTGCATTTGGGTTGCCTACTTCTTACACGGATTGTTACTTGTTCCGATGCATTTCGCTTTCCCCACATAAGAATGTTTAGATTTTCGTACTGAGGATACGTCAACCTATGGACAGCATGGTTTTGAAATAAAATTTACTGAAACTTTATTTTAAAGCGATGTTTCTTTTGTGTTACAAGATTTCAGCCAATCGTGAGACTCCAAAACAATGGCCAAGAAAGACTTCTAATTTTCCATGTTCCCCACATAAAATTTTTGTTGCATTAAAAATCACAATAGTTTTCACTAAAAGGAAATCAATTAGTAAACTAGACATAAATAAATGCGCTGCCTGATGAAGTTATGGTAGATTTTCATGTTTTAGCCAATGAGGTGGACGGTTTCAACAATAGCACAATTCACACCTTTCTGCATTCCGTGCATTTGGGTTGCCTACTTCTTACACGGATTGTTACTTAATCTGTCTTTTTTATCTCGTGAATACGCGAAGCGTGTTCAAAGAGATGTAGTATCCGGGTAGAGATATGAAAATTTGTCAACCATTTCTCTCAGTCGTAAACTTGTGAACTTGTTCCGCAGGGTATTACGTAATGTCTCATTTCAGACAATGTATTACGTAATGTCTCGTTTCAGACAATGTCAACTTAAGATGTTTTCTTATTTGTAAACCCAATACGCTTATGCAAATGACATTAAAATGGCAAGTTAAAATTTATCATTTTACTGTTTTTTTTTTCGCTCTTTGTTTTAGGCTTATTCGCTCAAATCGCTGCCCACTGCTCGCAAACTGATGCAAAGGCATGAAGCGCCGAAAGCGTTCATTCTCGCGCGTGTCTGCTAGCGAATTTAATACGTTGCATATTTTTGTCACTGAATACGCAAGAAAACCTAAAATTAACTTTAAGTTATTTCGTATTCACGAGATGGCTCTTAGAGCCCCTTTGATCTTTGTCTCAGATTCATTATCATATTCAGAGACAAAGGAAAACAAAAATCAAACTGGTTTAAAAATTTTCAATCCAAAGAAAAATTGGAGCGGAAACAAGGAAAAGTCACAAAATGCATCTCCACTGTCTGGCAAAAACTTCACGTACGGGCACAGTGGATTGCCAATTGGCAGCCATGGATCGCTTTTTCGTCCTTGTTAACACTCATTATAACATAGCTAGAATTTTCACGTAATCAAATTTAATAGCGCGAGCGTGCTTCATATTCTTATTGAGCACGCTAATGACGTCAGCAAACTAACACCTCCAGAAACACTGCGTTGATAATGTTATAAAACAATTAGTTCATGCTGCAGCTGTGCGGATGTCGAGATATTGAGCACTTGGGAAGTTTGGAGAACACTCAAGAGGCTTGAGTTGCACTCGGCTGCGCCTCGTGCAACTCTTACGCCTCTTTCGTGCTCTCCAAACTTCCCGCGTGCTCAATATATATCTCGACATACGCACGCTGACGTATGAACTAATTGTTAATCAGCATGGCAGAGTACCAGACAAGAAGTGGGCCTCGAAAGCCAAGTTTTTTATTGTTTGCTTTATGTTGCTTTTTTATGGTTGTGTGATCATTGACCTATTTTCATATTTACAAACTTTAACGTGATTACATTTTAGTGAGTTCCGAAGTCCCATCTCGTCCTGATATGGTAAATTTGACTATTGCCGACTGTGGAAAAGCCATACAGATGGAATGGAAATCATTCTCAACAAGTGAAATAACTGGCTATGAAATCATTTTAACTTCACCCAAAGAGGGCTTACGTCAAGACTTTAGCCTGCCAAGTGAAGTTAATTCAAAACAACTTTATGTCCAAAGTAACACTGTTTATAATATACAGTTCAGGGCAAAGAACTCTGCAGGCTTTAGTCTTTGGGAAATACAGCAATTAACCACGACAGCAGGTTTTGTTTTGTTTTCACTATCGTTGAATTAACATGACTTACCATAAAATGCCGCTTTTAATCCCTGGGCTTAAACAACTGCGTAATTGTTTTTTTGGCTGGCAAGCAAAAAACTATTGTGATAAAGAAGCCTTGTTGGTGTAAATTGTTCTAATGAAAATACCTTCTTGCTGTTAAGGAACTATGGTGCCCTTTAAATAAAGGAGGGAATATAACTGGAATAATATTTTGTTACTAAGCGGTCTGGTCAATACATTAGTAGACAGGGTTTTAAAGATAAACAACACATGGACTAGTTTTAGTGAGGATATTAAGAAACTGGGCACTATCCTTATGAAAAACAATTTTCCTAACTGCGTTATTGACAAGGTTGTCAATAGTTATGTTTCTAAGGCAGTTGGTAATACTGCCGAGCCACTTGACCCTAAGTCTAAGGCCGCTACACGTTACTATAAAATCCCTTACATAGGCCGTTTCTCGGCGGTTGCACAAACTAAATTAAGACATTTAATTAATCATTATTGCACAGATCTTGACATCAAGTTTTAAAGTTGGGCATTTTTTCAACGTAAAAGATCATGAGATTCCGTGCCTCAAGGCCTCCGATCGCGGGTAATCTATAAGTTTCTTTGTGCTGGCTGTAATGCCTGTTACATTGGCGAAACTACTCGCCACTTCTCTACTCGCGTCCGTGAGCACCTTGTATCGGACAGGGCTTCTCATGCCTCATGTCTAAGCGCTAAGCGGCATTTTACGGTATGACATTGTGATAGGTTAAGTTTAATACCAATCAATACATTATAACACGACATAACATTTAAGACTGCAAAAAGTACCAAACTGGATGCAAGTCTAAGACGTTATTATTTTTTCACCATTTAGGGTGTAAAGGCACCGTCAAAACGCCAAGATAAAAAAGATCTGAAAGTTGTGAAATAATCCTTATTTTTTATTTCTCGACTAAAAGCTCGAACTCATTAAACGTTAAGGTGGCTCCAAGTAGTTTTTTTGGGGGTCACACTTCCCTTTTTGAATGCGCTTAATCTTACTTTAGCTCAATGAATCTGAATTTGATACCAGTTGTTAGGCTTGGATGAAAGTTTTGGACGATGCTCTTTCTATGCTAATTCAGTGTTTCCATAGCAACGGTAAACAAACATGGCGAAAAACAGTTTTTCCTAATTATCTTTCGATTTTGGGGCTATCCGCAACAAGTGAATAAATGCGGTATAATCTAGACAGTGTAGCACACTAGCTTAATGGGGAAATTTCAAACAAATTAAACTGTTCGATTTTGAATAAATCGCTGAAACATTTTTAACACGTGTTTTTTCATGTTTGAAATATAAGCGGTCAAAACATTCCATAGGTTTCACAAAATATCATTAAACTACTACAGAAAGGTTCCTCAGACTTAAATTATTATTCCCTCACTTTTTTAACTTTTCAAGCGCATTTGTATATGGTCGAGACAGCAGCAGAAATGTAGTAATTTTCAAAAATAATACGACTTTTTTAATCATTTTCACAAACATGTTTCGACGGTACATCCGTCATCGTCAGTGTTACAGTGATTTAAAACGTGCCTGTTGCAAATCATACGTTGAATTGCGTTTGAAAACAATACACTACTTAACAATACGCTAGTAAACTTTCATAACCGTCACACTGACGATGACGGATGTACCGTCGAAACATGTTTGTGAAAATGATTAAAAAAGTCGTATTATTTTTGAAAATTACTGCATTTGTATATAATTTGAAAACGAACAAATGAAGATCTCTATCTTTATTGCCGAGGAGTTAGTCAAAACTATTTGCAGGGAGTAATAAGGTAAGTCTGAGGAAACTCACTGTGGAATTTAATGAGCTATGAAATGTTTTGACCACTTATATTTCACACATGAAAATACACATGTTACACATGTCAGCGATTTATTCAATCGAACAGTTTAATTTGTTTGAAAGATATTTAGGAAAAACTGTTTTTTGCCATGTTTTTTTACCGTTGCTATAGAAACGATTAATAGTATAAAATTAAAAGAGCATCGTCCAAAACTTTTATCCAAGCCTAACATCTGGTATCAAATTCAGATTATGTATAAGCGCATTCATAAAGGAAAGTGTGACCCCAAAAAACTACTTGAAGCCACCTTAAATCGTTAAAAATATCCAGCCATGTTACATAGCCTTTCGATGAACTATCTTTATTTATACTTCAAATTGCTATAAAGAACAATTATTTTTTCCAATCAGAATGAAGTCCATTCTGCTTAGTCGTAGACGGATTCTGCATAATTTCTTACACATTTTTTTAATTATTAGATGTACCTGAATTGTTGAATATTGCAGTCCGTCCTGATGGTTGTTATGCAGCACTTTCATGGAGCACTACCTCAGATAACAGCTGCCCAATAACTCGATACACTGTTTACTTCAGGGAACCTATAACCTCAAATAATAAAAAGAAAATTTGGAATAAAGAGAGTGTAAGGGTACTAAGCAATGCATATCGTCTTAAGTTGAACTGCAGCAAGAGCTATGAAGTTATGGTGATAGCATGGAATGAACGTGGATCAAGCAGTGCAGATGAGAAATCAGTTTATGTGCATACAGAAAAAGGTATGAATCATTGTCCTCCTCTTACTGCATATTAACAAATATTAACTTACACTTTGATAGATCAATACTACCGCTTTTTATAAGAAAGTGCTACAATAATGGTATCAAACAATGCCTAGGTCATTGTTGAAAAAGTTGGGGTCAGCTGTGCCATGACGTAACAGTTTACCATAGCAACATGTTAAGGTGTTTCGACACAATTTTCTGGAAACCATGCCTACATTTTTCAAACGGTTTTTAAGCGGTCTTCTCTAAATCAAATCAACCTGAAATTTTCACTACTAACTGCTTTTAAATTGAATTTTGGCAAGATATATTTTCTGCTATAATTGATATTACCATGACGACGATAAACAAGACACTTCGAAATCAGTAAAAGTGAAATTTTGGGCATTTAAGATTTCACATAGAACATCCCACATAGGCATCTTAAAATATGGTATATTGCAAATATTATTTTACAAGAATAAAAGTTCTGTATGTATCGCACTAACCTTTCATACCTTGTACCTTGTACACTGGTAATAAATTGATCGAGAGATAAACACTGGTTTTGTGAAATTACTTCAAGGTAGCGTCAAAATATAGTTTGATGTTATGTTTGCACATCATAAATTTTTTATTTACTTTTGCGATCTTAAGAACTACCTTTTTCGCTAACATCGCTCCATATGCAATTTTGGGGTTATTTTCTATTTCAATCTCTTTTGCAAAAATGTAGGGAACGTTCCCCGTCCATGTTTACCGATGTAAAAAATATTATCTCAAACTTTCATTGACATTGATTCATTGGAACGCCTTTAAATTTAAAGATGAAGACGACGAATGAACCGGCCGAAAAGTTTGCGTTACAAATTCACTTTTTAAGTTATGCTCAGTAATGATTTCAAATCAATGCGCACTACATTCCTCCGTGATTGAAACATTTCAATGTATACTCGTCGATGCAAATTTCGTTGCCTCTAACTTTTTTTTGCCTTCAAAATGCCTGCTTGAAAATCGTTTTTAAAACGCAAAAGGGCACTTATTGCTCCAAATAATCCTAAAAAGATACTAAAGGGAATCTGGAAAGTAGTAAGAAGAGTAATAACAATAAACAATCATGCTCGAACTGACAGATAATAATAGATGCACAGCAGATTACAACGAAATGTATTAACCAGGGAGAAATGTAATATCGATTTTCCCATAAAATACATCTTGCCAAACTTCATTTCAAAACCAGTTAGTAGTGAAACTTCCCGTTTATCTGACTTGGAGAAGACCGCTTAAGGACGGTGCCACCTAATGGCAAGGTATTTTGCCAGGTTTTTGACTATGCGGCAAAAGTAGATCTTAGTAGGGGCTATTGGAATCCAAAGAGAAAATTGGGGGTAACCACGCATTTTTCGGAGATAATTAAGCTTCAATCTTGAAAAAATGCTGACATCAGCATTTTTTCGAAAAAAGGAAAAATAGATCTTTCTTCGCGGATTTCCTTAGAATTCACCTTTACATACACAAAAACAACAATAATTCTAAAAATCTCTAAAACACATAACGAATGGTAACATAACAACTACTGTTTATATGTTTTAAGCTACAAAATCATCACAACGGAGCCATTATCGGCCCTGACAGCTTTCCCACGTTCACCAAAAATACAGTCTAAATAACTTTTGCCCACAACAAAAAATTAATTGCGTGCTTAATATGCTTGCCACTTTCATTTTATAAGATAAAAAGTAGGGGTCACCACGCGTTTTTACAAGTTATATTTAGATGTTTTCAACTTTTACGGAAACGTTTTCGGGGTCCGCGACATTTTTTTCTATGCCCTCCCTGGTAAGTTAAATATTGTGCGTGTCTTTTTCGGGGGCATGCTGGGATGTCCACTTGACGGCTTACCGTTCAAAACTTTTACTTTCAGGCACAATGAAAAGACAAACATTGTAGAATTCAAAGTTAATTCTATTTGTAGCTGTAAGTTGCTCTTTTGAGAAACATTTTTCGGGGATTGCAAGGTCAAGCAGTACAGTAAAGGAGTAAAAACGCAAAAATCGGTTCACTTCCATTGATCTACAGTGGATCCACGGATATATTATGTTCCTTCCAGCACAAGAACTTTACATTGTGTGCATCTTCTTCCGATCCATTACCAACTTGAAAACATCAGTGCTATGTCGAGGTGACTGGTCGGCTGCCGAAAAACTCTAGATTGGCAGGTTAGTCTTTTAACTGTTATTTGGAGTCAAAAAAAATTTGTCGAAAAGTGCTGAGTTGTGTAATTTCATTTGGCCGCGTGTTTATTTTCTTGTGAAGCTCCTGTAGTTTTCATGGATTCTCTGATAACTTTGTTAAAAAATAAGTCGGTACACTGTAATATCAGAAAAATCGTGAAATAATAAAACACTTTTTTACCGAAGTCTACGGCTTTATTTGATCTAAAAAGATAAGACGGATTTCTTGTCAGTTTATCATGGCACGTTTTTCGCCTATCAAAATTTGTTCTGATGCAAAGAAGTTGAGAACTGACACGATGCGACTTCGAAAAACATCACTTGTCTATAATAGAGAATAAAGGAAATCAATTGTACCTAAATGCACGAATGTGTTTACGAAAGATTGCACTAAAAACCATGCTTGCCAGCAATCGAGGGAGGGAAGACTTTAGTCGGATGCTTTCCGGCTTTGGAGCGGCTAGTTTTCTTTACTTGCTGGTTTCAGCCTTGTTTTTATATCTTAGTCAATTATCAAAAACGGTCTTTTTGAAAACGCTTTGCTCATCTCAATTCTCCTTTTCGACATTTGTTTGCTTTAACTGGAACAGTTGTTTTTCTGCTTTTGTTATATACTTTTTTTTATTCGCAAAAATGGCCACTGGCAAAAGATTTTTGCAGATAAACAGAAATTTCAAACAACGCCAGTTTGGCCGCCAAAACAAAAACTTGTGCTAACTGGAAATAACAACATGCCAGCCTTTCCTTGGATTTTATGCCTTGAGGATGCTTGTTTTATATATATAAAGAAAACACTAGTCTGGTTTGACTTGAAGTTTTGTTGAAGTTTTGAATGGAGAAAAGTAGCCAATATAAACAATCTTCGTAAAGAAAGGCAAAACGTACGCGTTCTGCTGATCGAGGCGGCATCGCCAATTAGCTCAAAATAGTTTCATTACCGAGGCTCTGTCGTTTGCAAAATAGAGAAAGAATTTAGCAGTTTTAGGCTGCAGAAGGTTTATAAACACATTTTCATAGATTTTTGAGAACCCTATTTATCTTGTAAGTTAAGAAACTGAGCCAGGGAGTGGGTGGAACTTAGCCTTTCCCTCGTGCGTTCGCGTTTAAAAAATAACCAGTGTCTCGCGCGACTATCGCGCAATGCATGCGCAGAACGTATGCGCAATAACAATAGGTGGCACCGTCCTTAAAAGCCGATTGAAAAATGTAGATATAGCATCCAGAAAACTGTATCGAAACACCTTAAGAACAACCTTAATTTTAGCTTTAAGTGCTTATAACTACAAAACGAGTTAGGTGACCCAAGGAGCATGGTGACCCCCATGTTTTATTACCAAATTGTAACTAGCATGTTCAGATACACCATTTTGCAAAAGAAATATTGGGAAGGAGTTCAGAGCCAACTTAATAATTTTTCGAAACATGTTATACTGTTGCTATGGTAACCTGCTACGTCACAACCATGATCATAACTTGCTCACCATGACTGGGCATTTGTTTGATACTTAGCTTTTTTATTTAAGAAAAACATAATCGGTTGTTGGGGAGGAACAACGAAAGTTCTCCGTTTAACTTTACTCTTGAAGGACCATTACTTCAGGATCCGCCATGATTCACCAAAGCGCTCCAAATTTTAAAGTTGCGTGTCCTTTCCTTTCACAGTTTCCCGGCCTTAATACCAACGCTACGACAAAATGTTGTTCAATTCTCATGAAAGATGCTCACAAATAAAAGTAGCGAACGTTTGCCCAGTCCTAATTTTTGTTGCCCAACATCAGGAACATCTGGAACGGTCGGGGAACAACAAAAATCTCCTATCGTCTGGGATTTTCCCAACAAATTAAAACAGTTTTAAGTCAACCACAGGCAAGATGTATTTATTTATTTATTTATTTATTTATTTATTTATTTATTTATTTATTTTATTACCGTAAACACCGGTGTATAAGCCGCACTCGTAGATAAGCGCACCCCGAGTTTTGAAGCTCAAATTTTGGAAAAAAACGTTTTTTTTTTTAAATAAAAAGTCAGAGAATTGACTCCACAAAATATGAGCTAGGCTTTGCTTCTATCCATCAAATCATCGTGTATTGAAAAAAAAAAAAAACAGTTACAGCAGTTTTCAGCACAGCTATGTTCGTTTGCCCGCCGTTCGTTCAGGCCAAAACAAGCTTGGTAACCGTGCAAATTTCTTGAGCACATGTTTTATTTAGCCTGGTTTTGAAGGTTAACAAAGATGGCCGCTTGTTTACAGACTCTTTTTTTTTTGGTTATTTTCGTTCGTCTTCGGTGTTACTTCATTGCTAAAAGCTTCAAAATGTCTGACAAAGATAGTGAGCACTGTTTTAACACAGGTATTTTGACAATTTGATGCTAAATTTTACAATTTATAAACACAACACTTATGTTCGTGCGTTACATGTACGTGTTCGATGCGGATTGCTCAATTTGATTTTTGGTCTCGGTGGCGCTCTGGCCGCACTGTTACACAGACAAGAAACTTTTCTACATGATCCAAAGTTAAAGAATTTTTGTTCCATGTTATTTACCTCTAATAAATAAAATCTTAATTTCGAGGCTCAAAAAGTCTGGTCAACTTATATCACCGGAAAGTACGATAACCTTCTGCAGATGGTCCCGTAGATAAGCCGCACCCTCGATTTTCACCGGTGTTTACGGTATATATCCATACTTTGAAATTTGAACTCGACTTCGTGATGACAGCGGTGTTTGGTTTTACTGCCTTAATTTATTTATGCATTTAAATGATCTATTAGACAATGTGTAGAGTTTTTGAACTGCGTCATCGTTTAAAATGGTTTTTCCAATGGTCTTAATTCCTGTCTATATGTCAATTTATCGAAATACATGCCATTTAACAAAACATGCAACTGTCACCAAGTATTGCTTTCACCAGGCCACGTTTGATCCAACGCTAGTATTTCTGAGTCATTAATTGAAACCTGCTGTCTGCGGTTGATTTGAAATAAATTCAGGCGAAACATCAGTGGAAAGAGCATGGCTTTGCGTGTCCACGGACATATTCTGACGTCCTTGTTCCTCTCTTGTTAATAAAAATAACAATAATAATAATAATAATAGTAATAATAATAATAATAATAATAATAATCCTCTATGACATCCAGACAGAATGAGCAATAACAGCAAACCGTCCAGACATTGTGATCAAGAATAAGCGGGAAAACAAATGTACCCTTATTGACTTAGCCATACCATCTGATAAAAACAACTCCATTAAAGTATAAGAGAAACTGTCGAAATACGAAGATTTGAAGATAGACATAGCCCGTATGTGGCAGATGAGGACAATGGTAATTGCCGTTGTTGTAGGTGCCCTTGGAGTTATTGAGATAGGCACTTAAAAACAACTCCGCGAAATGCCAGGCAATAACAACCTACAGGGAATCCAGAAAACAGCACTTCTGGGAACTGCACACATTCTGAGAAAGGTCCTCTCAATCAAGTAAACTGAACAAGCACTCCTCTAGTGCCTTAGAACCAAGGTTTGGTTCTGGCCCGAGAAGGCAAAATGTAAACAAATTGAAATACAATAATAATAATAATAATAATAATAATAATAATAATAATAATTTTTTTTAACGTAAAAGTATACTTTATTAACAAATTTCTTAAAAATTATAATAAAACAAATTTCTTAAAAATTTAAAAATTTCTTAATAATAATAATAATGACAATAATAATAATGATAATTTCGATTATTATTAGGTTTGGATAAATAATAATTCATATCACTGAACAATTTAGTAAGAAAACTAACAAAATGTTAAATGTGTTTTACATCAGTCTAACACTCTTAAAAGCGGATATGATTATTATTTTCTTTTCCATTTCATAAATAAATATCGTTCGACAATATAGGTGTTCCGTTCCGGCCGGAGATGAAAGTCAAAGAAAATCAGTGCGGAGAATTTGAAGTTATTTGGAGTCCACCGTCTTTAGACTCTGGTGGAGGACCACTCACTGACTTCCAGGTTCAGATAAAGAAACTGAGTAATGACTGGCGCAGTAATTGTACAACCTTCCTCACAAACTCCAGCTGTTCGATTAAAGGCCTCCAGAGTGAAACAGAGTACCAACTTCAGGTCCGGGCTTTCAACCAGAAGGGTCCAAGCGATTGGGAGAGCATGTTTCATAAGACAGGTTTTATAGGTAAACATATAAGCTTAAACTCACAGACAACTAACTCACAAAACTTACTAAACTCACTCAACTCACAGACTACACACTTCAGTATAGGAATAAGATTGTCAATTTAACTTTTAGTCTATTTGGTCATCCATCCATCCTTAATTCCTCACCCAAAATTTGTCCATCCATCCATCATCCATCCCACCGTCCGAATTAACACCATCAGTCTATTGTTGAGTCATTTTTGGATTTTTGTTGTATCGTTTGGAATGGCGTAAACGACAGCCAAACCGATAAACTAAAAAATCGTTATAAACTCATTATAAATTAGGATGGTCCCATCTCGAGGAGAGTAGGAATAAACAAAAAGCTCTTGTGATGTCCAAAATAATCAGCGGAATAGTAACAATCCACTTAAATTTCAATTAAAAAAAATGATTGGATTCACTGAGAATATGCTGTATTACCGAAAGCTCGAAAGCTAGAAAAAAGTTTCGTTTTCACTGATCGGGGAGCAAAAATTTAGAAGTTGCTGACAGAGGACGTAAACAGTTAACGCTCTCTTTAGACATTTAAGAACAAACTGAAATCTCTCTCTGTATCGATTTTTATCCACTCCGCTCTGTTCTCTGTACTTGTTAATTATATAATTATCAGTGCTAGTTAAGAGATTAATTATTTGTTTATATTGCATGGTTTTTGTGAAAACAAACGCTATTTCAAACTGTAATTTTTTTAGCAAAACTACTGTGGAAAAATAGAGCTTCGTATTCTATTCTAGTTGTACTTCTATTTTATTCAGCCATCTATCTTGCTGTTATTGGTTTTACTCGATGAATAATTTAGCTATCTATCGATTTGCTTATTAAAGCATCTGTAGTTTCCTTGTTGGTTCATTTGAGTATTAGTCCATCCATTCGTTTCATTATTCCTTCATTCATACGCTGTTCAATTTTTATCTTCACCTTTGCATTTCTTGATACGTATAATCATTTCAATGTTTTCTTTCAGGACCACCAGACCCTCCCCAAATAACAAACCAGTCAGAAGTCTCTGGAAGAAATGTTACAGTGCTATGGACACGTCCCTCACAAAGAAACTGCAACATTACCATGTACTCACTACACTACAGAGCAATTAAACCAACCACCGAGAATTGGGCAGAGATAAACATCACAGATTCCAGCATCACCAATTACACGCTGTATCTTCATTACAGTAAGAAGTATGAAGTGATTGTATTCGCTTGGAACGCTCTGGGACGCAGTGAAAAAAGCGAAGCATGGGAAATAGGAACGGCACAATGTAAGTTGATATTCTTTGCTTCAAATAGACAATAATTGTACCGCACATATTCATATCGCAAGCAAAGCTTATGCACTTTATGCACTTGAAATACGGGACAACTGAGTCCTGTGGCAGATCGAAAGTAGAAGCGAAAGAAAAATTTAAAAAGAGATATTTCCTCTTGACAAAACGTTTAAATTTAAGTTCGTGTTTTCGAGCGGTGGCATTTTAAATGATTAGACTCCGTCTACCCGAAAGTAATACTCCGTGTTCCAGAATAAAACAATTTTAATCGAAACTCGATGAAGATGAAATTTTAGCGATCATTCTTATCTCTCGATTTCTTATCACCGCTTTTATACCGTTTATACCATATACACGGAGAAAATTTTACCATCTGGAAGTGAAAATCGTTAGCATCTGTTCAAAGACTGCAGTCCGCATTTACACTGATCGAAACGAATTTAAGTAATGATCCGCATAAGAAGGATAGCGTTGAACGGCAATGCACGATGGAATGTCAACTTTTTTCATTGTTACAACTAGTGATCTCATTGGCCTAGACTCAAAAACGGCTAAAAAGTTAAGGTTCAAGGTGCATTTTGTCTAATTTTTTTAGTTTCAAGTAATTTGAGATCCAATCGCACAACATGCAATTTTTAAAAGATATTGTATTTGCGGAACTTCATCAAAGAAGCAAAATTATTAGCTATTGTCTTCTGCTATTCAGATTGGTTAAGCAGGAACATTTCCTAAAATTTATTTGACGCAAATGGATTTTCTGTATTTTTATAATGAAATATAATTATTAACCATCAGCTCCTCCTCTATTCTTGAAATCAAAGATATTCTATGTGGGAAAGAGCCAATGCCGCAGAACAATGAAGTTTGCTATCGTTCTTATGTGGAGCATTACTTAAACATTCCTATTATGAGTAAAAAATGAATACATACGATTAAAGCAACACTCAATGTGTTCTTTAAGGTGTTTCCCTCCAGTTTCCATGCAGCCGCACCGACCATTTTTAAGCGGCCGTTTAACTAACTTTCCTTTATTGAATTAGTATGAAATTTACACAAAATATTGTACTTAGTTTGAAGTTTATAAGATTGTAATAATTTTGAAAATTGGATTTAAAATTGCGGAGATAAACGAGAAAAATTGAAATCGCTTGAGTCTAAATTCCGAGCGATTGCGATGGCATCTAGAAAAATCAAAACTATTACGATAAACTATGACATATGGCAAACTAAATATCTAAAAATTAGAAACTTTTGTCAAGCCGATTTTGAGTAAATCAGGAAAACATTTCGAACTTGTGATTTTGCATGTGTATGAGCACATCAATAAGTTCCTCAATCAAGCTTATAAAAGTTTAATTTCTCGATCTCAAAATTACACCAAAATGTGTGTTAAGTTTTGGAGATTTGATTTTCTATAGGAAACCATAGTTTTTTGACTGAGTCCTTGATATTGTAGTTTTAGCGCTTTTCTATATATTTCAAAAACCGCGAGATAGATTTTTTTAAAACTTTTTTAGTCGTTTCTTTATAATATGAACAACATTGTCTCGAAGTTTCATCTTGATTGAAACATTGCAACATGGTCAAATAAAATAATAAAGTTCACCCAAAACGCGATTGAGACTTCGTGCTTTGATTGCACGGTTGAAGGCGCACAAAGACGCTTTAATTAATTAATTCAGGTGAAGCGCAACGCATTTCTGCGTGACCATCATGTTTTGCGGAGTAACGTTAGGGCCTGTGTTCCACGTTATTTTTATCGTTCCCACGAATTTCAGTGGGGCGTTTATTTGAAAGCAGGTTTTTTTATTCGCATTTGACGTGCACTGGACTCTCTCGACATTTGAATTGTAGGGAAAAGAAAGATGTCATCGCGATTTGAATAATTCTCAACACGCAGAAATGCGTTACACTTCACCTGAATTAATTAAAGCGTCTTTGCGACGTGCGCCTTCAACCCTTCAAGTCTCAATCGCGTTTTAGGTGAACTTTATTATTTTATTTTACCATGTTGCAATGTTTCAATGAAGATAAAACTTTGAGATAATGTTGTTCATATTATAAAGAAATGACCATAAAAATTTAAAAAAAATCTATCTCGCGGTTTTTGAAATATGTAGAAAAGTGCTAAAACTACAATATCAAGGACTCAGTCAAAAAACTACGGTTTCCTACATAAAATCGAATCTCCAAAACTAAAACGAGAAACGCTTTCAAACTTTCATAGTTTCATCTCATACACTAAACACACATTTTGGCGTAAATTTGAGATTGAGAAATTAAACTTTTATAAGCTTAATTGAGGAATTTGTAGATGTGCTCATACACATGCAAAATCACAAGTTCGAAATGTTTTTCTGATTTACTCAAAATCGGCTTGACAAAATTTTCTAATTTTTAGATATGTTGTTTGCCATATGTTATAGTTTATCGTAATATTATGATTTTTCTAGATGCCATCGCAATCGCTCGAAATTTAGACTCAAGCGATTTCAATTTTTCTCGTTTATCTCCGCAATTTTAAATCCGATTTACAAAATTGTTACACTTTTATAAACTTCAAACTTTGTACAATATTTTGTGTAAGTTTTATTCTAATTCAATAAAGGAAAGTTAGTTAAACGGCCGCTCAAAAATGGTAGGTGCGGCTACACGGAAACTGGAGGGAAACTCCTTAAATGCGATTAAAAGGTTTTTATTGTTCACTCGACGAAACATTCAACTTAAAGGTTTTGGTATCCGGGTTTGGTGTGATTATTTTCAAACCGTTAAAGTTTTTTCTCATTTAAACAAGTAATAACGTAAACTACGTGAAGAAAACGTACAATTAATTATCGATTTTCATAAAGCACCCGCACTACCTCCCGTGATGAAGAAACTACCAAAAGTACAACACAATTTTGAGCCTTCTAAATACGATGTTGAAATATAGTAACCAAGGATATACTTACATCTATGTACTCGATATACTCAAATAACTCTATCACGTGGGGAGAATTTGAGTTCTAAACAAGCTAAAATTCAACTTTTCGGCAATAATGCAACGCATTTTTACGTTCAGTGAATACGATTTCGCTTAGTTGATGAATAGCTATTTACTTCATGAGATTTCTGGGCGCGGGAAAACCCCATTCCGGATTTTTTTTAATCGCAAATTACAACGATGAAACGACTTCAGTTTCTCGTACGTGAGAAAAGCATTTAGTCCTGATTCACTGCCGTTGGCGCCAACCTCTAGTCTTTATTACTCGTGACATAGCCGACGAGTTATAAATTCGGCTTTGTTTTTCTTTTTTTTTCGTGTCACATTAGTGCATGCAAATTTATGTACGCATTAAGTTTCACTGGTTTGATTGGTTGACAAGTGACCTCGTGATCTCACTCGATGTCAAGATGGCAGCAAAATTTGTCGGTGTGTTGACTTGGGAAGCAGAAGGAAGAATAATAGCGTACAAGTTTTCAAGACAATGTAAGGCGTTCATGGATCGACAGGACGTACCGTTTGATATTATGTTCGCCGCTTGTGTTGCTGTGGGATTTTGTTCCGGCAAGTTTTGTGTTTTATATAACTTTGCATTTCAGGGAAGGATTCTTCGGATTTGCGGTTTTCAAAGAAACGCCAAATCCAGAAAAGGATTCGTGTCATGTGACAGCAATAAAGTCACGCTATGAAGATTTATTTGCACAGCTCGGGGTATGCTTGATTGTTGTTGAGTGACTCATGAGTGACATAAAACAAAGCAACGAAAGGTATAAAACATTTGTAATAGAGCGTTTTCACTCACGTGACCTTCAGTCCCGTGGGACTCAAATGACAAAGGCCATGGCAGCCATGTTGGTGTTCCTAACAAAAGAAGTTAATTAAAATTCTTTTGTACGGGAACACCAATATGGCGGCTATGACGTCAAGTGAAAACGCTCTATAGAGAAAATGAACAAGACAAATGGAAGACAAAATGAACAATGGTAGAAAACAAAGAAAAAAGTAATCAGAACGCCACCTCGTATATTTGCTGGTGTTAAAAAACGCCACATGGCGAGGAAAGTTTTTATTTGCTCTAAACTGTTGGCTTTTTAAAAGAAAATAAACAAATGCCTACCTTTCTTGGTCTTTGGGACAAAAATGGTGCCAAGAGCTGCTTTGCACACAAAGATATGTCATATATGGTAAATAGAGTGTACAATATGAACTGCTAAACCCTGCTGGCCACCAGTACGTTTTTTCAAATCCTTTCCAATGGAACGCTTGGATTTCAAATCCAAAAAATCCGGATTTGGATTGAATCCATCGAATCCTTCCTCAGAGTGGATTCGATGGATTTGAAATCCTTTTTAGGATTCGTCCAAGAAACGGAAAATCCATTTTTGGATTCAAAATCCGGATTTGGATTCTGACCAAAGGAACGCACCCCCAGATAGCGATCGTGGTTCAAGCTGTGTGCAGCTTCTTGTTTGCATAAAAATTCGCTTGGTTTCAAAAACTGTTTTAAAAGTTGACCTATCATTTATAACTGAAAACGTACGTAATGTCTGAACGTTCTAGCAGATTTATCTTAAAACCTATTGAAGATTACAGTCATGAACACCAAAGCAAAACCTCTCGAGCGAAAACTCGAAGACATTTTTTACGGTGTACTTATCGTTATGGAGAACAAAGAGTTCCAGCAATTTAAATGAAAACAGAACTAACGAAGCGAAGGCGAAGCTTTAAGTCACGAGAAGGTAAACTTTCTTTATGAAAACAGTTTACTAGGATTTTCTAATAATATAACAACCGTAAACAAGTCACCGACTTCAGACTAAACAGCACGAAACAGCTACTATTTTTGGCCGTCTTCCATTTACAAAGAAAATGAGCTAGTTCCTTTATATCAGAAAAAGCGTTTGTTAGGCATGTTATTAATTATGCATGTAAGTTATTTAAAACCATTTGAGACGTCGCCGGGTAAAAAAACTTAAACTTAAGAGAGAATTTCTCTGGAGACCGCGTGAGATCAGAAAAATGTGGCACATGCTTCGAAAATTCCCTACCGTCATATTCAGTTCAGAGATACCCTATGGAAAGTCAGTAACTGTGGTGGGATTTTTTTGTGCAAATCTATTTTTGATTTCAAGAAAATTCTCAAAACCTGTAACGGACCCCATCGCCATGAAATGGTTGAAATGAAAGCGATGAATATGAGTACAAGAACTGATCTCGTTAAAAGCGCACAGGGAAGCAAGGCTTTCCCAAATTTGAGCAATTGTGTAGGAGGCATTAACAAATGATTTGAGCTAATAACAGGCTTTGTACTTAAATTTTTGAATTAACGGCGAGTGTTTGAAAATTGCTCATATTTCATTATTTTAAAATTGCATTTTGGAGCAGTTTTTCAAGAAATATTTTCCCTATGCGGTATAACTCAGAATCGCTTTAAATTGCGGTTTTGGAAACGTGGATATAGTGCTTTTTTCAAGGAAACTTAAAAACGTTTGGGCCTTTTAACTACTTCAAAGAAAAAGCCCGTGTCATTTCGAGGAAATCACAACATCAACTTGTCAACAACCGCAAATAATCGAATTACGCTTGCTGTTATTGAAGCCAAAATTCCGACGAAAACTTATCGCTTTACACCATACTAGATCAGAGACATAGTATAACGAGCTTACCTTGCATAGCCAGTGGTTGAAGGTTGGTTTTATCCCTATTTTCGTTTCAAATGGCCATCTTCGCTCGAGCAGGTTTATCAAATCACGCAATCAGTAAATGTTTCCGAAGGTACTTTCTCGGAAACATCGCTTTTCTCGACAGTTCCAACCATATTTCAGCTTCCATTCAGCTATTATATACATTGGACTTGATTGCAAAATAAAGCGTGACGATTTGAACGTTTGAAGTGTCTATAGTGGCAGGTGAGTTTAACAAAGTTGGCAGTTCAAAACGAACAAGGAACTGATCATGAGCCGTTCATGTCACGCAACGAGACTGTGTACACAGCATGGTCACAGGACTCCCAGCAAAACTGGCATTGTTCGTATTTTTCTTTTCTTCCACCATTGCATCTTCAGTTTTATGCTGCAGCTGTTTATTAAAGAATACGAATTTACTACCCCTTATTAACGAACTGTGAAACAAATCGTCTATTGGCAACACTAAACACAGGGAGCCCATACAATCTGTTTGTGTAACACAATGACCATTTGTAATTTTATAGGAAATGTATGGGATTTACCTAAATTTCATATTAAAGCGACGTATCGCCAAATGTATGTACTGATCAACGCTAAATAAGCGTTAAATTACCTTATTTGTTGTGTGTTGTCGTCCTTTTGCCGTAAAAGTGATATTTTGAGCGATTTTGAAGGATTCTGAGTTCGCCGTTGACTGTACGTCTTTCTCTTAGACGTACAGTCAACGGCGAACTCAGAATCCTTCAAAATCGCTCAAAATATCACTTTTACGGCAAAAGGACGACAACACACAACAAATAAGGTAATTTAACGCTTATTTAGCGTTGATCAGTACATACATTTGGCGATACGTCGCTATAATATGAAATTTAAGTAAATCCCATACATTTCCTATAAAATTACAAATGGTCATTGTGTTACACAAACAGATTGTATGGGCTCCCTGTGCACTAAACTGACCCACGACGCTTTGAAAACTAAACTGTCTGGTTATAAAAACATACAAGTGAATACAAACCCCCGCTATGCAGATTTATTTTTGGTATTCACCAGATATAAATGAAATAATATGTACATATTGGCTAAGTGGGAGGGCCGGGTGGGAAAATATTTGGCTCGAGGTCTTGGCGTATGGACCGAGCACAGCGAGGTCCGTGCGCCATGACCGAGAGCCAAATATTTTTCCATCCGGCCTGACCTAACTTAGTCAATAAGTATTTTATCATATGACCAATTTGGAGACAAAATTACTTAAAATTTTAACGCGCGAGGCCGTCCGCTTTTGTAGTAGTGCCCTGCGGCTTTTTCCGGCCCCGCTCGCGCAAATGCGTACGGCCCTCATACGGGACTTTCATCAATGGTTTTGCAAAGAAAAAGCTCGCAGGGCCGGCCGACGGGTCATATAATAAATGAAGTTTAGTCCACTCTAAGTAAACGATGACAACATTTTTATCAGCTGTTTAACAAACCAATGGTTTATTAAATTTCAGAAATATATTAACTTGCGCAGTGGTTTATATAAGATACGATGATACCACAACTTCTAACGCTATAACGGACTACAACAAGTTCGGAAATTCTTCTAACCTCTTTTAACTGGTTACGGAATATGTAACAAAATTGAAATCTGCGTGTTGCTTCTATACTGGCAGGATATGGACAACGCCCTAATCGTCTTGTAGCCTTCCGGATTCAGCGGGTGAAGCTTTCAATATTCAGTTAATTATTCTTTATGGTGTGTTAGTAGCCTGTACCAGAGGAAATTGATCAGGGAACGGGCACTGAAAACTAGATTTTTGTCATTCTGGAATGAATGCGCTCCAATGCGGTGCAAAGTTCAAGGATTTGAATGGCAACCTTCCTCGGACGCCGCGTTCATACCAGCGACACTGCCCAGGTACAGTGTCCACTCACACACCAGAGGTAGGTCCATCTTGTTCCAGGTGCTCCGGATGGGTGCCCAGAATTGGGGAACAGCGCGAAAGTATTGGAGGCGAAATGACGGAGAGGGGACCGCGTCCCCTCTCATCGCGTCTGCTTTGCTCGCTATTTTTACACGCCATTCCCCGCCATTCCTGGAACAGGCTATATTGTAAGACTGAACGCGATCTATTCGGAGACACGAAATGGCAGTAGTAACAGTACGTCTGAACCTGTAAGTGAGGATGCTCCTATTGTGACAATCAATACAATGCACGCTCTTCGAAATCGCAGGCACTTGACATGCACCGCGTCCCGCGCACTTCACGTACACTTCACGTGCATTCCACTTGCACTTCACACGTTTCAACACCCGATTTTTATGCGCAGCCATTTTTTGAAGAACGGATCATTGAATCTGTATTCTGACACTCCGACCTTCTAGCAGTACGTGAACGGCAAGTATGTCCTTACTCATAACCCAGTGTAAGCGCGCATTGGACTTGAATGTTGAAACTTGCTCACTGGAACACGCGGAGTGACGCGAGTGCGTGTTCAAGCGCATTAACAGTGGAAATTCAGTACTATCAGACAGTACTGTATAATGCCGACACCAGACAGTTAACAAACACGAGCGTACTTCAACTAAATTGCCATTCGTCTTAGTGTAACGTCAGAGACAATTGCCCGGGTGACTTTTAAAAGTTTAAAGGTTAAAAGAGGTTAAAGCCCTGCATGAATTTCCGAACTTGTTGTAGTCCATTATAGCGTTATGGCTCCGTGAACTCCAAGCCCGCTCATCCCCCCCCCCCCCCCCCCCCCTTTTCCGGGAATTTGTCGGGCATTTTATAACTTTTCCTTCCCAAGGGTGGGGCATTAGCTAAAATAGGTCAGCCCGGGGGTGGGACATTGTCAAAACAACCTTATCTTATGGATATTAAATTTGTACATGCTTCGTTGTTTATTTAATTTTTTTTGATTTCCCCCAGTATAAAAATATAAAAACTGAGTCGATAAATGTCGCTTCAGTCCTGCACTTTCCAAGTGAAAATATTAAAGTTTCACACAATTTTCAAAACAGGCCGCCTATTGCCTTACCTTTCAAGTGCCACAGAAGATAATATCTATATCACGGCAAATTTTCAATTTTTGTTGACGTCTTATTTGCTAACATTCATGGCCTTGGTGTCTTCGTGATTTGTCGCAACTTCACTTGAAAAAGCGTTTCAATCAACGGCGACCTCACCGTGTAAATGGATTGAACGTAAGCATAGTTTTAATCAAAATTAATAACATTAACAACGAGAATCGACAGGAAATTATTGGAGTAAAAAGTTTTGTGGAAACATAACACAAATATTTATAACGAATGAGGGAACGGATATAAGTATACTGAGCGAAGGTAGAACGAAAGAATTCCTAGCATGAATAAAGATCCATTTATTTGTGAGCAATTATTGCTTCCATCAATAATCATTGAAATAAAAATTTTGATCTTGTCCCATGGTCAAGCATTTACACTCTTTCAGATGCCCCACCGTGGGGATTTGTACATATAAGCTGACCCCACCGTGGGGCATTTGCAACGTTTTAAAAATAAAAAGACAAATGCCCGACAAACGCCCGGGGGGGGGGGGGGGAGTTGAGCGGGCTTGGAATTGACGGAGCCATTAGTAGTTGTGGTATCTGCGCAAGTGAATATATTTCTGAAATTTAATAAACCATTGGTTTGTTAAACAGCTGATAAAAATGTTGTCATCGTGTACTTAGAGTGGACTTAACTTCATTTATTTCATTTATATCTGGTGAATACCAAAAATAAATCTGCACAGCGAGGGTTTGTATTCACTTGTATGTTTTTAGGGAGGGGACATTATTTTGTTGACGAGGGGGTTGGAAAATTTTCGCATGCAAACATTTTTTTTATATGTGGCACCTGCTGCAAACAATTAATTTTGTGTCTCCATCCAACTGCCATACTTCCAGCAAACAATTTTTTTTTTATTTTTTGCTTGCGTACAATTTATTTCAGTGTTTATAGCCTCTGCAAACAATTTATTTCAAAATTTTCCAACCCCTCCCCCCCCCCCCGTCAAAAAAAATAATGGTCCGTCCCTTATACCAAGACAGTTTTCAAAGCGTTGTGGGTCAGTTTAGTGTTGCCAATAGACGATTTGTTTCACAGTTCGTTCATAAGGGGTATTAAATTCGTATTCTTTAATAAACAGCTGCAGCATAAAACTGAAGATGCAATGGTGGAAGAAAAGAAAAATACGAACAATGCCAGCAGTTTTGCTGGGAGTCCTGTGACCATGCTGTGTACACAGTCTCGTTGCGTGACATGAACGGCTCATGATCAGTTCCTTGTTCGTTTTGAACTGCCAACTTTGTTAAACTCACTTGCCATTATAGACACTTCAAACGTTCAAATCGTCACGCTTTATTTTGCAATCAAGTCCAATGTATATAATAGCTGAATGGAAGCTGAAATATGGTTGGAACTGTCGAGAAAAGCGATGTTTCCGAGAAAGTGCCTTCGGAAACATTTACTGATTGCGTGATTTGATAAACCTGCTCGAGCGAAGATGGCCATTTGAAACGAAAATAGGAATAAAACCAACCTTCAACCACTGGCTATGCAAGGTAAGCTCGTTATACTATGTCTCTGATCTAGTATGGTGTAAAGCGATAAGTTTTCGTCGGAATTTTGGCTTCAATAACAGCAAGCGTAATTCGATTATTTGTGGTTGTTGACAAGTCGATGTTGTGATTTCCTCGAAATGACACGGGCTTTTTCTTTGCAGTAGTTAAGAGGCCCAAGCGTTTTTTAGTTTCCTTGAAAAGAGCACTATATCCACGTTTCCAAAACCGCAATTTAAAGCGATTCTGAGTTATACCGCATAGGGAAAATATTTCTTGAAAAACTGCTCCAAAATGCAATTTTTTAATAATGAAATATGAGCGATTTTCAAACACTCGCCGTTAATTCAGAAATGTAACTACAAAACCTGTTATTAGCTCAAATCATTTGTTAATGCCTCCTACACAATTGTTCAAATTGGGGAAAGCCTTGCTTCCCTGTGCGCTTTTAACGAGATCCTGTATTGTGTTCATATTCGGCGCTCTTATTTCGGCTATTTCATGGCGATGGGGGGACCGTTAGAGTTTTTGAGATTTTCTAGAAATGAAAAATAGATTTGAGCAAAAAAATACCACCACGTTTATTGACTCACCATGGGCTATCTTTGAGCTAAACATGAGGGTAGGGAAATTTTCCATCATGTGCCACCTCTCACGCGGTCCGGGAAAAAAGGCTCTCTTAATATTTCGCGGGGAAGACATGTTTCATGAGTTACTGATTTCCAAGCGACAGTGGTTACTATAGCAACGCCAGCTTATTGCTTATCGTTATATCGATAACGATAAATAGACTAAAACGCCAGCTTATTGCAGCTAATTTAAGGACAAACTGCTGGCAGTTTTAAAATAATATGTAAGGGCGTTTTCGAAATATTTTGCTTCACTAGTCTTTCGCGTATCATTCCGTAAGAAATGAATTTTGATTTACTCGAAAATCGTCTAAAAATTGTTCTTAAAACGTCGTCTGCAGCTAGTGATACGTGAGTACTACAAAATTTGAAAGTTTCATTATGAAGTGTCTGCAGACTAGATTTGGGAAAAACGACCTTGTTTAAACAAAGGGCAATAAGCTGGCGTTGCTATAGTAAGCGTTGTCGCTTGGAAACCAGTGACCCATAAATATGTAATCACATTTCATAAACTTGGTGAAGTATGAAAGCGATCGAAGCATGTTTTCCCTGCGAAATTTTGATTTCAAAACATACACACCACGGCAATTAAAAACTGAGTACATTCTCCTTGAAGATCCAAAGCTGTACGCGTGTTCATTGGCAAAATAAATAAAACATCGATTTCTGAGCAGAAAATCTCAGTATAAATAAAATAACAAATTACAGTATGGGAAGAGCTTTGTACGGCATTTACGCCCTCGTTGGTTTTTATCATAAATCCCCACACTTTCGCTACGCTCACTCGTTCAATTTATGACACCACCGTAATTCCGTACGCACTTCCCATGAGCAATCTATTTATATTCTTTCTTGCCTTTGACAGATGTTCCATATCAACCCATCATGCATTCGGATTTCATTGGAGGCTGCAGCTCCATCAACATAACTTGGAGTCCACCAGCACGTGAGGCACTGGGGGGACCGGTAACCGGTTACCTTGCACAGGTAAGATCTGCTACGTCTGACGAAACGTGGATCAATTACACTGAATTCAACAATCCGCAGTTAACTTCTTGCATGTTTACACATATGAAGACAAAGAGCAAATACGATGTGAGAGTTTTGGCAAAAAACGGAATTGGATATGGCTGGCCATCTGAGATTTTACGAGCCTCAACGAGTCAGGCAGGTAAGCAAACGCGTTCAGTTTAAACAGATTCACCTTCATACTACTGACTTGAGAGCAAAAATGGAAGAATTTGGCCATGGATTACTCAGTTTGGTTTAAATCCCAGGTGTCAGTTAGTATTTTAATCCTATTCAGACCGGGAAAAGGGGGGGGGGAGGTCGAGGGGGAGGGGGAAGGTCTTAAAGTGTCACAGCTAAATCTGAACATTTTGATGTGACATATTTTTGTTCCCAACATGTGACATTTCCTTTCATGTCAACCATATTTCAGACAAGTATGTCAAACCAAATTTTAAATTTTCGCTTATATATCGTTTAAACGGATGCATTTTCACTGATGATTTTTCAAGGATACCTCTTTAACAGATACATTTTGACTATGTTGTTGTAAATTTACTATTAAGATCATTTTAACATTTTTTGTTTGATTTTAAATCAGTTCTCGCGTCATATGACGTCAACATGTCATGCGACCTACTTTTAGAAAGTACTGTATACTCAGAAAACCAAAAACCTCGGTTTGAATAGGGTTAACTCTCGGACGTACACGCAACACGCGAACTTATACCGCCACCGTGGTACAAGGGGGGGATTGTTGCAACCCCCCCCCCCCCCCCCTTTGGGTTTTTGAGATGTTGCACTATTTCGGAAATATTTAACGTCTAATAGATAGCCTGTGATGTGCTCTACAAGATAAGGTAATTATTATGGGTTGTAGCGCTGCTGGGGGTCCGTGATGTCATCCAAAATGGCTGCCAAGATGGCCACTCTTGAATTTTACTAAAGATTATAATTTATCGGAAAAATGCGGAAATTGCAAATATTTTTTGCTGGAATTGCAAAATCACATACAAGTTAACATTTTGCTGCTTTTGGTAGCATTTAATATGTTTTTGTTTTCACCGTAAAAGGTGAAAAAACGTATTTTTATTCAAAAATGGCTTGACCTCATGCTACTTATGACGTCATTTCTCGTTACCATAACAACCAGTTGTCGCCAATACCAAATTGTTTCTCAAGGACAAGCGAACAGCTAATGAAGACGGCTTGTGCTAATCTTAAACGGTCTTGAAAAAATCGGAGAAAAACCTTAAGGGTGGGGAGGGAGTGGCATCGCCCCCACCCCTATACGTCCCAGGGTTAACTCTATTTAACTTTTTAAATATTACAGCAAACGCAACCAAGCTTCGCGACTTACCTTAAAATTCATATGGCAACAATTTCAGTGCGACATTTCATTATTCAGGGGACATGATATTTCCATGGCAAGAAAATTTTGACAGTCATGTTTTTCGAAATTTAGATTATTTACCTTTTAATTAAAGACATGACGTAACATTACATCTTCCTCATTTTATTACAGAACTTAACATTTACCATCTTTCTTTTTTATCAATAAAGGTAAAGTTAGTACGTTTTTTGGTTGCTTTTAAACGTCTTGGTGCTGCATTTTCAGATCGTCCAGACAAGCCAGAAATAACCGATATTAACGAACACGTGTGTGACGTTACTATAGAGTGGAGTAAACCGTCATCAAATGGCTGCCCAATTCTCTTCTACACGATCCGCTACAAAGAACAGAAGGCACACCAAGGAGCCAATGATTGGGAAGAGATAAATGTTACAGACCTAAGCACCAATCAAAGGGAGCTTAAGTTAAAATGTTTTACGACATATGAGTTTCAGGTCGTGGCGTCGAACAAGATAGATCAGAGTCTTCCATCTACTGTGCGGTCAGCAACAACAGGAGGGGATACCACACAGCAAGTTCTGTATGAAGGTATGAACATTTACAAGGAAAATTTTGTAGCCATGAGAGTAATGCTATAAGAAAGAGTAATACGACTTGCACTGAGATAAAATTTTCTGAGCCCAAACAGTTATCATGCATCTTAGCACTAATCTTGGCCAATTTTTCATCAACTCAGCTGCTAAAATCAAACTTTCGTCTTAAACAACAGACTGCTACAACTTGCGTTCGTAGAATATTGTTAGAGTCATGGAGATTTCGCCAAGCCATGCCCCTTCCGACCAAATTTTAACTTCCAGTGCAGAGATTGAAACCTAAGAACTTGTTTTAATCTGATAGGTCTTTCACTGGCGAATATCCTGAAAATAGTTTTCACCATTGCTGGTCTAGCTTTGGCTGCCATCCTGTTGTTTATTGGTGTTAGGTATTGCAAAAAGAAGAATAAACGTCCTGAAAAGTGGTATGTGTGCATTTAAAGTTATTTAATTCTATTGTTTCCCATTTCGAAAATAAAGCACTCCGGACTGATTATATTTTCAATGTTTTTATTTTCCAGTTATAAGAACTGTCAGGTATTTCATTTTAGTTTTATTCACCGTGTGTCCGACCTTGTTTCTTTCAGGACTGCCAAAGACATTCAAGTATTGGATCATTGTGAAATTCCTCCAATCAGAACAGAATTTATTGAATTTTTGGGTCAGGGAGCATTTGGAAAAGTTCACAAAGCAAAACTAAAGGATGGCTTGGAGTACTTTGCAATCGAACAAGACTGGATTAATGCGCCTAAGAGGAGGCAGAAGATCGTTGCTGTGAAAGAGTTGCATGGTGAGTGTGCAAATCATTAGTTAGCAGATATTTGCAATAATCTATTGTGAATTTTATAATGGTTTGCGCTCTCGCGATATTATACTATTTTCTCCAGCCAGCCAAAGCCCATTTCTTGATTTTTACGGCATACCCGAGGACACTTTGAATGCTACTTTACGTTAAGTATGACTAGTTTATAAGATATTTGATGATATTTCCCAAGCAAACGAAAGCGAAAGCTGAAAAATACAGGGGAGAAAAAAATTGGCGTGGTATTGGTTTGATATAGGAAGTAGATGCAAGCTATTAGCTGCCCAATAATGTCAACATCCACACTCGGTTTTGAAGAGACTGGGATCTTGTGAACCTTTTGGTGGGAAATTTGATTTAGTTGGAGTGAAAAAAATCCCGTCATTTTGCCATTTTTTCAGTGCACTATGCTTCGACTGAGCGAATTTTCGCTTCTATTAGTCTGTATCTATTCGCATGCTCTTCTGTCAATGCATAGCCTGGCAATTTATGAATTACTTTTCGGAAATCCACACTCGGATTCCAGGAATATGGTTATTATTCTATCTAGAAACGTTAAAATATTTTAATAACTTTTTAAAAAAGTACCGTCATTTTTACCTTGAAGTGAGCAATTTCGTATAAAGGCTTGTATGGAGTTCGACCGCGCGGTCATCGCTTTAAGCGTTCTAACTCATTTTAACAGGCCCAATGTCAACATCCACACTCAGTTTTGGAAAGATTGGAATCTAGTAAATATTTCGGTGGGAAATTTGCTTTGGTTCGAGCGAAAAAACCTCCGTCATTTTGCACTTTTCAGCCGGAAAGATTTCCGTTTAACCCCATACATTAGTTATGCATACCGTTCTTCATAACTAAAACAAAAGCCAAAACAATAGAAATCCAAAAGCAAAACAATAGCGCATACATACATAATTATGAGCAACAGTTCATTTTGGTAACGCGCACGCCAGGAGCAAATGTCTCGTCTGTGGGATCAATATTTTGGAATGGAAACTTTGCAAGACTAATAATAAAGTTTGCAATAATTGTCATTTTGATATGCACGTGATATGCAAATTAGGTCATGTCACTTATTACGGCCACAAAGTTTTCAAAAATCTTTAAGTGATAATGGCACAATTTATACCAACAGTCATGGTTTTTTTTTTTTTACTGCTTCCAAATGATTCACAAAGTCATGAACAAAGCATTTGTGCCCAGACCTTTTAAAATGTTTTGTTATGACATTTTGTACTAGTTCCCAGTTCCCCCATACAAGTTATTTAAGTACGGTTTTCTCACTTGCATTTTGATTATCTAAAAAGGCCAGGCACAGAAATGATGTACCTCATAGGCAAAACATTATTACACTAAAGACAGCTTCCGGAAGATAAGAAAAACTGGTGCCATTTTGCTTGATAGAATTTTGAGCTAAAAATAACCCTGACCGGTCACGTGACTTAATTTATATACGTCATGGATGTCAATATGACAACATTGTCAAAACTATTAATCTGTTAAAGTTTTACGTTTGTTAAGCTTAATCGTCAGAAGATAGACCACCCCCTCTCTTTTTGGGCAAAATAACTGGGGGTTTATCCTTTATTTTCTTTCTCTTCCTTTACCATATCCCACAGGGACATTTTTCCTGTTCGCCCTTAAAGTTGTTTTTACTGTTCTCAGAAAATGCCAACGAAGAGGAGAAAAAGGAATTTATGGACGAGATAAATCTCATGAAGGAAGTGGGAAAACATATGAATGTTTTGAGTTTCCTGGGTTGTTGGACCACAACTAAACCACTTTATCTGATCATTGAGTACATTGCTCATGGTGACTTGCTTCATTGGCTACGACGCAAGAGACGTCAGGTATTAATAATAAATTCACGGAGTATTTGTATTGTATTCCAATCTCTTTTGGCTTTGAGTTTTAGTCTACTCGAATGCATATCAGCACTTGAAGCGAGGTTACTTGAGAGTTTTTATTATATTGTTCTAGCTGACAACAGACGGTCAAATTTCTAAAACTTCTCATATTGCCAGACGCGTTAAAAAAGACAATAAGCGAATTTTTAAGTAAGTGACGTAAAGAGTATCCGTGATTTTCCGTGACAAAAACAATTCTCAAAGCTATATCATGGAACTGAACAAGTCCTCTCGTGTAAGTTTATCGCTTATTCCAATGTTGTTATCGAGTTCCATTTCATATTTTGTCCACCTTAATTTGAATTTTAACCAAATGAAAAAATATTTGCATATTATGTCCATTTACGAAAGCAACACAGCTGCTGGGCTACGGTTAAACACGCGTCCAATATTTGTTGAATATTTTGATATGAAGAATGTTTGAAAGAGTCATAATGAAACGTGTCAAGCGTGATGTTTACATTTTAAAGTACATCGTAAACCATAATAGCCACGGTTACACAAATACCTTTTATAGTAGTTAAAGTAGGCCGTACCTTGGTAAAATACATTTATATAGGCTGTTCATTTACTTCGGTAAACTCAATTGCACGTACAGAGGTTTTTATCACGTCAATGATTTTTTCACGTGCGTGTTTAAAACGAATTAATTAATTCAAACGACATCGCGCGTGCAGTTATCAACAGTCGCTGATACTAGATTTCATTGGTTGGTTTACCTGGGAAAACCAATCGACCCTCATAACTGTGCAATGCAGGTTTTTTTAGGGAAGAAAAATTATATTAGCTAGTAGCTCTGGTTGCATATACCGTGACTTTTGTCTGGGTAAAATTACTTACCCATAAAAAAAAATATATCCCTAGGCTTCTCCGTTTACCCAGGTAAAGTCGGTTCTGCGCGTGCCCATTTAAAATCTAAATAGTCCAAACATTAATTAATAATTTGCGTTTTCATTTATGAGCATGAAAACGACAGCGGTGAGCATGCAGTTATCAATTTTCTGTCAAAACTCGACGTTTCATTGGTTGGTTTACCTGGTAAAACAAATCGACCCTACTATCCAAGTAGGCTTTTACTTAGGAAAAATGCATCAATTTGCAAAAAAGAAGACTCCCACTTCCCAATATGGATCGAACAAGCTATATCTAGTTAAATAACAATTTATATTCTTGAACAATATAGAGGTGCTGATATGCAGTTTGAAAGCGTTGAAATGTAGATGTAGAATTAGTCGACTCTTACAAGATATTATAATACGAATCATAATTTCGATTTGATCACTCCTTTTGTGTTAAGGCTGGTGGCTTCTCACTCACTTGTTCTGATTCCATTATACAGATAACTGGTTCTACCCTGGGAGCAGCAGTGGCGGGTCCTAAAGAGAAGGCTTTGTATGCTGGAACAAGAACTCAGATCATAGCTGCTGACCAGGTATATCGCAGGGGCTGCTAGTGCAAATCGATTGAGGTGGCTCCCAAAGTTTTAACAAAAGCACCTACACTAACTATCATGAGTTACAAAATAAAGCCTAATTTTCTTGTCTTGAAATTTGGGTTCACGAGATTTACCAGTAAGGATGCCAACATATTTATGCTTAATTGTCAGTTGTCGCTTTCTTGCTAGAGGCCATTGCTACGGAAACAGAGTTTCTAAAGAATGTCATTTTTAACCCGTGAATATACGCGCATGCGTAATGAACGGGTTATCGGTATCGGTAACGGCGACAGATATGCAAATGAGTCACTCACTCGCTCACTCCTTCCATCAGCTGTAAACTTAGTGACGTAATGCTTTGTTACTAATGCGTTTTTGAGCAAAAACAGCGTGAATCCAGCGATAACAATAACTAAATTGATGTAAACGAATATAAACAACAATAAGCTTAAAGGTTTTTCGCATTTGGAGTCTTTAATGCAACGTCAAAATTGATCTAAAAGGAATTTTCAACTGAGACACGCGCTTTGATGGTTATCTACCTTCAAGTAGTCGAATTTATCACTTTTCAAGTCAGTGGTCGCGGTGATCGAGTGGTGAAAAGCGCGGACTTACAGCCGAAAGGCCCAGGTTCGAATCTCGCTCGGGCCGTTTTTTTTTTTTTTTTTTTTTTTTTTTTTTTCCTTCGGCGGACTAAACATTATGAAAGTGATGTACTGTATTTTTATTTTTTGCGTTTGTCAAAAATCCTTACGTTTATTTAGCATTTCAAATTCACGGGTTGGCTCTAAGGAGCCTTTGATCTATTTTGTGAATGTATATTAACGTGTAATAGTCTTTTTTAGACAATGAGCTTGACATTTGTAATATAGGACGGCAAAGAAGGTGGAATGAAGGCAGACATGATGGAAGAAAGACCAGGGCCTTCTACTGTGCTTGATGTGACAGAGCAAGGACAAGCAGATGGTGATGGCAGTAACGAATGCAAAATACCCCTTATAGTATTCACGGCACCAAACCAGGAAGAAAGTATTCCACCTGAAGGAGAGGCAACTGATGATGAGTGCGATTATGACTGTGAGTCGTTTTATCCATCTGATCTGATGTCATTTGCCAGGCAAATAGCACGAGGCATGGTAAGGAAAATTGTAACTTGTATTCGCCCCTCCAGAAACTGCGAGGAGCTTTTGGCATTGATATTTCTGGGAACGTTTGGGTAACCAATATAAGCTATGATTGGTTAATAGTTTCCTTTGGAAACCATCAACCTATCGCAACTAACGCTGGTTACCCAAAGGATCCCAGAAAGCCGAGTGCCGAACGCTGGTACTCAGTATACCTGACGTTTAAACGGTGTTTAACAAAACCGCAGCCTCGACCAATTTCAATCTGGTCAATCGTAATATTTAAACTTTATTCATTGTAAATTGTCCAGAAGACAAAAAGTAAAGACTAGAAAAACAGTACTGACCAACCTGAAAGCAGAGGTGGTCCATCAATTGTCTTAACCGCGGTCTAATAAGTTTGAAGAAACACTCAAGTCTTTCGTTATCAAGCAGTTTATCATCCTTTGATAACAACAATTCCCTTGAATTTAATCATTAACAGAGTTACCTCTCCGAGAAAGGTCTTGTGCACAGGGATCTGGCTGCAAGAAACATTCTCGTGGGACACGGTAAAAACCTCAAGATTGCAGACTTCGGTTTGATGCGAGAAGTGTATCATGAAATATACGAAGTCAAAACGCAGAAGAAACTGCCTATCAAGTGGATGGCCCCTGAGTCAATTTATGAACAAATATTTACTTTTAAGAGTGATGTGTAAGTATTTCAAGCACGCACTCCATGAATTCAATTGGCTGCGATTTTACGCCAAAAACACACAAAAACCTTTTCTACGTACATGAATACTTGCCAACGAACAGACTGTGTCGTTATGTTTTAACATGAAATATGAGTTAAACATAAAGAATTTGTAAAAGGGAGCGTTAAAGCCGCGATGAATATTTGTCTGTCCTACGCACTTTTAAAAGCCCAATTTTCAACAAATTAAGCTAAGCTTATTCTAGCTAACTGTATTTTCTCGGTTAAACGGCGGCCCCGAAAAAAGGCCGGGTTAAAAAAGGGCGAATCCGCGAGGTCGAGTATTAATTAAATGCACGAGTCCGGTGTTAATTCAAGAAATACGGTACATCTTTTTTTCACTTGTGCATTTGTTGCCAATACTTTTTTTGAGTTTCTTTGTTGATCTTGTTTTAGCTGGTCATGCGGAGTCGTCATGTGGGAAATTGCAACTCTTGGTAATTTGTTGTTTTGTTATTGTTTATATTGGTATTGCATCGGCTCCTACAACTGAACAATGTACACGAATTGGAGTTTCCCATTCCCTTGAGTTGGTCCTTCAACAGAATAATCTGAATGCAGCTTACACAATCAGATTAGTGCTTCACTTAGCTTTGTGCAGTGCATTGTTCCCATTTGAAGCGAACTGCTTTAATTTATTAATTGATAATTCTAGGAGGAAGTCTACTATATGCAGGCCGCTTACCTTCTGAACAAGGCAAGAAGTCTCCAAAGAATGACATCGGATTGGGTTTATTTTGGTTTTATCCATTGCTATGCACTCATTTTTGGCAAAGCGTCACGTTCTTAAATGTATCGCTTCGTTGCAGGTGGCGCGCCATACCCACTGCTTAGCAACACAGAGATCATGAGTCTCCTCCGGACGGAATATCGAATGGCTAAACCTGACTTGTGCTCGGATAACTTGTAAGTTGGTGGCTATAGACCTCTTTAACTTGTATGTTTTGTTTTCCCAATGTAGGTCATGTGATGTTCTCAAGGGAATTTGTCGTTTGTCTTTTCATAAATTATGCATACATATGCACGTGAAGAAAACAAAATTTAAAAGAAACAGTTCTCTAGTGTAACATCACATGAACTAATTTGGGAAAACGAAACATACAAGCTAAAGAGGTCTATTCCGGGGCTTTGGTGTTCTCTGTCACAGTTTATTTAATTACCACGTAATGGATGATTCAGTGCTATAAGTCACAACCATCATAACTCAATGAAAGCAAAGATTAAAATATAAAAAATCAAAGTGTTGGTAAAAACATACCTTCCTGGGCCTTTGACAGCGCATTGTATAGACACCTTATAAAATTGGCGTATGAAATATTTTTTAAGCCGGAGAAACATATTACGAGCACTTAACAAAATATGACAGACGCACTGATAAGTTAAATCTGTAAATACAGCAATGCTTTGTTCTTTCTTTTTTAATTTTCAATTCTCTCGACTATTCCTATGTCTTAATTCTCACCAAACAAACAAAACAGAAGAGATACATGTAACCATGGCAACATGGAAGCAAAAACAAATTAACTAAGGGCTGTTTCGTGACAGTAGACAGAAGTGCATGGAATCGGAATCGGAAAAATGAAAAAATTATCATGTAGTGGAAGTCACTAGATCGTAAAGGTGATGTTACACGAGGTATTTTTTCAGCGACTTAGAACATTGCGAGACATGATGCAGAAAACTTTAGCTTCTTACGCGCGCGCAACTCATCTCGCAATGCGGCGCTGGTACACAGAGGAATGTTTAACTATTTTGGCTTCTTAGAACGCAATTCAGTTTTCGTTGCGAGACAAGTTGCGAACAGGGGTGTTACCCGACCAATTTTATACGAAGCTTGTCTTGCAACAGCTCTCGTGAGCGCTGCCTTGCAAGTTGCAAGAATAAAATTGCTGCGAGTGACAACGCCTCAAGCGACGTTATTAGAATATAAAGAAGACTCTTTCAATTCCGATTCTGTCAGACTGACGTTGTTTATTGCCACTAGAACGTAAGGCTTCTCGCGTTTCCAACTCCGACTCCAATTCCGAATTTGTCGGTAGTGCAACCCCGCCCTAACGCTATCGAAGAGGCACCATCTCAATCAATCAATCCATCAATCAATCAATCAGTCAATAAATCAATCCATCAATCAATCAATCCTTAATATAAAAATAGAATAAAAATAGAATAAAAATAGAATACAAGCACGCGCAAAGACATGAATAGTGTTCTAGGTAGGGTAGAATGTAACAGAGCAGCTTCGAGTACTGTAGTTTTTCGACCTGAAAAGATCGTTCGCTTTTTATTTTCATACCTGTCAGCTACGCCTTGATGACCGAATGTTGGAAACAAAACCCGCATGAGAGACCGAGTTTTCAGGAGCTGGTTGAAAGACTGGAACAGCTGATGCTTCAGGAAGTTGAATACTTTGATTTTAACTTGGTAGACGAGACTAAGGATTATTATCAGGTGCAAGAATCAAAGACGGGAGAAGTTAGCTGCGAGACCAAGTTCGGGTGGTGAACCCTTATCGTAAACGACCCATTATTTAAACGAACTTTAAATAAGCTGTCTTGTTATAGTCATAGTCCAAAGAGACTTAAAGTGGGTTAATCATGTTCAGTTTTTTTTTTCTTTTGATCTGGATGGCGTATAGCAAACTTTAACGACAACATTAAATTATAAAAAATGTGTTTACTTATCGTGGCGGTTTGAAATGTTAGCTTCTTTTATCGTTTGGCTCACTATGTAATCGCTTTAGTTGTGGAGATCAATTGCGATTCTGAATGCTGGTCTTTACCAGGTGATGGAGTAGCCTGGATGTATAATGAACAATATAGTATGTATCACTGTGGTTGATTGTAAGTGATGGATTTGGATCCTCATTATTCTGGTGAGAAAACTGTTCCCTCAGAAGTCCGCGACGGCACCGATCGACATTTGTGTTTCTTAATCGTAGGCATCCATTCTCCATCAGGAAATTCAATTCCACTGTCCCTGTATTGTTACTGTAAATAGCCTTTGTAACACTATGGGTGCAAGCAGTGCGGGTTGACTTTGTTCGAAAGCGGATAATGTCCTTGACCTAAACAGTGATTTTGAACAAGCCGTTAAGTCTTTACCGTGTTCCTTAATCCATTCCCGATCATTATCAGCGTCATCATATACATTTATTTGTTTCAAGGCTTTATTTCCCACTATAGCGAATGTACGACAAAAGCTACATATCAGAAAAGGTCCTCACAAGTAATGCCATATGATTAATTTAAATTTAAAAATGTATGTAGAATCAGGATTTTGTCGCTTGTAAATAAAGTATGTACCGGCTAAATGCTAGAATTGTTTGCGAGGCATTCTAAAGTGCTGATAAAATTTTGTTACGTACATACAATATAAGTCTTACGTCAAGTAATGTTCTAATGATTGTGAACAAGGCCGTAGCGGGTCGATTGCTGAAACAAAACGCTCTCATCGAGACACCAACACTCTTGGTCTAAAGTCTAGAGAATTGATAGTCCAGTCCGGGTTAAATTTTCCTATGGAGAAGGGATTCAGGAATTCAATTCTCTATTTTCGAATTGCCCATAATACACTGTTTGCCCCCAAATTTTGCATAAATTATTGTTTGTCAATGCTCTTGTAAGGACTGCATATTCCCAAGAGCATTTCAAAACAATAGTTTATGCAAAATTTGGGGGGCAAACAAAGTGTATTATGGGCAATTCGAAAATAGAGAAACTTCGGTAATTGCTTGACATTCTCTGTCTTTGTTATTCTTTTGACGTACGATTTTGGAATTAATACACTTCAAAAACTTAAAAATGTGTATATCTTCATAAAAATGCTTTATGTGAGGCCTTACATGAAGTCTGTGGACTACCAGGGTATCTAGAATCCAAGATGGCGGAATGTGCCTGACGAGGCTAAGATTTCAGCGAAATTTATAGCAGTTTTTTTAAAGCATTTTTTAGAAGATATACACATTTTTTAAGTTTTTGAATTGTATTAATTCCAAAATCGTACGTCAAAAGAATAACAAAGACAGAGAATGTCAAGCAATTACCGAAGTTTATCTAATTCTTTTATCGCTTCGACAAAAGAACTTTCTAAAGTACGAAAATAGAGAATGTAGGTGATCGAAACGTCTATGGTTCAGGGTTCAACATTTGTTGAGCAACAAATGTTGAGTGATGTGAATAAAGTCAACGCAAGCCATCGCAATTACAGGCAAGTCCTGGGCCGAGCGGACTTGCAAGTTATCGTAAGTTTCCAACTCGTGGTAACTTGCATTCCTTTAGGGATATTCCACTCAGTACTACGGGCAAATTTTTTTCGTGAAAGCGGTATTTTCGCCACAGCAAACACAGAAAATCAAAGGTAAACAATATGACAGTAATTTTGAGTTTTTATTCCCTTTTCATCAGCTTTAAGAGCCCTAAATGTCGCCTTTATTGAGCCTAGTTTTTTAAACAGGTACGGTCATTACAAATGCACAATACACCACACAAACAGAGCATGGTAAGTCTGTGCAAGGACCAAAGTCGGCTAAAAAGGTGTCGGGTGGGAAAAGGATTTTGACAAAGCCTAGCTATACCTGTAAAGAGGAATAGAGAATATTGAAGCATTTTTTTTTTGTTATTTAATAAAACTTCATAAATAATATTCTCAGTCGCTTCATACTGCAAAAACTGAGTTGAAATCGCCCGCTAGTGATGGACCACCTGGCGAAAGTTAACCGGCTGTTGGACGGATAAATGCGAATTTTGCATTTATATCACTAAGAGAAAAATTAATATTCCCCGGCGACAAAGTCGCTTTGTATGACAATATACTGATATAAATAAAAGTTTCGCCATTAATTATAACTACAGAGAAAATGCGAAAGTTTAATAGCTATTATTTTCTTTCTGTGAATTTTTTAAGGATAATTATTTTCTGAATTGAGCGACATACTTTGGAACGATCACTTAGAAAAGTTAGCAAATTTCCACCGGTTTTCCGTGGTGTGGACTCTAATTTACCACGATTTACGTCATCACATGGTCAAAATGTTATGGACTCACGAGGCGCAGCCGAGTGATGACGTAAAACGTGGTAAATAAGACTCCACACCACAGAAAATCGGTCGAAATCTGATTTTTACTACAATATTTAGAAAAAAATACAAGGAAAATCGAAGTCTCGTTACAAAACGTGATGCATTGCGTGATGTTAGCGTCAGCATGCACCGTTGTCTGAACTCATTTACCACCCGCAACGACCAATCAGATTGCGGGATTACCAGCAAGTGTGGTAAAACAATAAAGTCTTAATGCTAGGACAGCAGGAGATAATTACCCGACCAGAAAGCTAGTAATCATCATAAGAAAACAAAGTGCCACCTTGAACCTACAACTTGAAGGCATTTTTTTAAATGGTATTTATGGCGATGCCTGACCTATTAAAGCGGAATGGAGCATATCATGAACGTGCTTATTTTTTCATATTAAAGGTTAATAAATAACATTCTCAATCGCTTTATGCTACAATAACTGAGTTGAAATCACCAGTTGTGGACCACATGGCAGAATGCGGATTAAAAATGATGGATATACACAATACCCGCCAGGGGCGGGAGGGGGGATACTCCCATTTATAAGGTTTATTAGTATGTGCTGCGGGACAGGGTATGGTTTTTGAGGTGCTCAGTCTCTGAACAGGATATCCTTTGTGGTATTTTGATCCTTGGTTAGGGTTCTTTTAAATGGTATTAGCTAAATATTATTGTAGTTAGTATCTAAACACCAGTCTAAGGGGCGGACCATAATTTTTTGACGGGGGGGGGGGGGGGGGGGAGTTGGAACATTTTCACCTGCAAACATTTTTTTTTTATATGCGGCACCTGCTGCAAACAAGTTATTTTGTGTCTCCGTCTAACTGCCATACTCCCATATATTGCAATAGAAAACGTTAGTAAACGCGCGCATTTTTCGTTGTTTGGCTTGAAAATTCGTTTGAGCACTGTCGAATTTCAGTGGAGAACTGTTCACACGGCACCTCCGGTGCTAACACAAACGTATATTTTTTCAACATTTAGAGGTCGTTTTTTTCTTTTCAATCGCACTGCTAATGGAAAAACACACTTCTTTCATCATATAGACAACGTGCTTTTCATCCGTAATAGGAACAGTTCCATAATTGCGCTTCTTATGACTCAAAAACAAACTATACAAAGTTCACGGAACGCGATGCTTGAAATTTGAATTAAAAAACACCCAAAAACTATGCTTTATGTGACCCAAAACTATAGTACTTATGTTCATGATCACATGCGGCACCTTCTGCCACCACCGGCTCTCTATTTATGCTGCTAAAGGCTTTTTTTCAAGCGAGGGATCTGTCTCTTTCAAAATTCTCTCTCGGACCAGATTGTAGGTGTCAACAAAATGAACAACACATCCCTCTGGACCAACAACATACGCCCCGTATCTACGAGGGACTTATTTTTTAGGTTTCAAACCACCTTGGTTAATAGTTTTAAGTAAACCTTCACTATAGTCACTATAAGGCAAATACTCAATATTTTCCATTTCATTGAACGAGAAATGAAAAATTATCGACAGCCCATATCCCCAGGAGGGGCTGATGGTTCATAATTATATTTCAGTATAAAAATAAAGAAAATCCATTTGCGTCAATGAGAATAGCAGAAGACAATAGCTAATAATTTTGCTTATTTTGATGAAGTTACCCAAATACAATATCTTTTAAAAATTGCATGTTGTGCGATTGGGTCTCAAATTACTTGAAACCTTAAAATAATTAGACAAAATGCACCTTGAACCTTTACTTTTTAGCGGTTTTCGAGTCTAGACCAATCAGATCACTAGTTGTAACAATGAAAAAAGTTGACATTCCATCGTGCATTGCCGACATTGCCGTTCAGCACTTTCCTTCTTATGCGGATCATTACTTAAAGCCGTCGTCAAAATTGAAATTTAGTATGCGGATTTTTCCCATTACAATGATTAAAATGCTTGCACAATCCTTACGGGCAAAATTTCCTATTGAGCAAAATTTCACAGCAACTCTTTGGTTTGCTTGTTCTAAAACAATGAAAAGGTGCATTAAAACGGATAATATCCTCGCTCCTCGGCCTTCATAAAAATAATGACCTCGCGCTACGCACTCGGTCATTATGTTTAAGAAGGCCTCGGAGCTCGGGCATTATCCCTTACGTAAATGCCAAATGAGAACGCATTGGCTTTCATATGACAAGACGTTATGTATTTTAAGTGGGCGTTACTTACTGAGCAGAAACACACTTGTGTGATAGGTAACTGTCATTCGCGCTTGACAAGAAATACTTGTGTGATGTTTCATAACATGTGAAGTGTTGATACGGATACTGGTGGGTGAGTTGCGAGAATCGAGCTAATAACAGGGGTCTGTGCAGCAGCCAAGAATTGCTCTCTCTGATCCCCAGGAATATTGAACATCAGCACGCAAAACAGTCTCACGAGGTCAGTAAACGTCTTTAATTTAACAATAAATATTATCGTTCCTACTAATTATCCATCAGAACAATAAATTAAAGTCGAAGCCCGCTTTTCGGCTCACGCCATATCATGATTAAACAGATCTTGGCAACTATTTTCTCTGGGGAACTCGCACACAATTAGATATATGCGCCGTGCAGTATGTGGCCCAGGGGGACGTATTTCGTAGCCAGATACTTTTTCTTCGGTATAGAAGTGCTTGTCTTACGCCAAAAACCTCCCTCAGTCTTTTCGAAAGGGACGACCGTCACAGCTTCGTTTATTCATTCAAAGTTCATCGCTGCCCCCTCTGCTTTAGTCTTCATGGCGTTCCCGTTCTAATCGATAATTCTACTTTAGCAAGTTATTGACGCCCCTGCTGCTCAAGCTGCCCAAGCAGTCCAACCTGCTCCGGCCTAGCGAAATGACGACCTTTCAGAGGCCAAGCGCAGGGTTTTCTTCCTCCACCAGTTAAGAGGACTTCCTACCTTCGCCAGTGACAAAATTTAAAAATATATATTTCACTAAATTGAAATTATGCATTTTATCTAACATTAACTGAAAACAAAATTCAAAATCTTTAAAGGCGTGCAAGATATTAAGGAATATGTATTTTCATGTAAAAGTTAATAATCCACAAAGGTGTGATAATCTCCTCATTGCGTGAGACGCCCCAGGGAAATTTTCGCGGCAAATTGATACATCCGGGAGCTCTTATTTCATGTAGAGTAATTAGCATAGTTTGTTTACTTCTCGCATTTGGAAAATTCTCACGTGAAAGTTATCGGCCTTTATACGCGCATGGAAAACTCAAAAAGCGAGAAAAGTCCTTGGGTGAAAGCCAGGAAAAAAACAGGCCCGAAGAAGAAAGACCAGAGATCTTTCTCGATAGAAAGGAATGAAAGCAATGCGGAAAGCGACAAAGGCTCTTGGTTCGACCAACCTTCGACTTCCAATGAAGAACCGGAGCGGCGGCGCGCATTTCCCTTTCGTAAACGGTCGATGCTATTTTAGCGACACCAATTTTAGAATTATTTTTTCTATCAGAAAAAGAAAAATGGAATATAATTACCTGGAATCGAACCCGGAACCTCTGCATGCTAACATCTCTCTTTTACCACTAGACCACTGGGTTGATCCGGCAAACCCAAGAAAAATTTAATTATAAAAGGTGCTTTTCTTTATATATATCAATAACGGGTCACTCTAACCCTAAATCTTACCTAACAGTGAATCCAGCTTAGATCTAATAATCGCTTTACCTAGGCCCAATTTGATCTAATAATGATAGCCTGTTTTCTTCCCAATCCAGGCATAAACTAGAGAGAAATAGCATCAACCATTACAAAAGGCTTGGTTAGTAATGAATGGTAATGATGGCATCGACCGTTAAAAATGGCATCGACCGTTTACGAAAGGGAAATCAGCGGCGGCCGTCTGCTTCATCTATCCGTGGAGCAAGTACTTTAAAATTCCAAGCATTACAGAGTACAAGTTTCCAACGAGATTCTTCGTCGGAATCGGCCGAGACTGATGACGAAAAGGAAGAAACAAGCGATGCCAAACACTGGGGCATTCTAGACGAGCTCAACCGACAACTTGCTGGTCTGTTCCTTAACCGTCCTTTGAGAGACTACATATCCTCACGGGGATGTGGTGTCTTGCTGATTAAGATGAATCCTATTGCAAGTTAAGATGCTACTCTGACAGGAAGTGTATAGAGGACCGTTTATGTACCATCCGAGCAGCGACCGTACAGCATATGGATCTGACTCTCCACCGTAGACAATTTCTCTTGGCCGTAGGGCTCTTGGACAGTTCAGTCCAATAAGAAGACCCACTTCAACATCTTCCATGTAGGGGGATAGTTCGGCACTAACATCCTTCAAATGAGACATCCTACTGATTACATCAGGTCGTGGTATTTCACTGCGGTCTGCTGGAATAATGTTTCGCGTGAAAGTTCTAGGCAAGTCTAACATTGCACTCTCGTCCTTGACATTGGCTACCACTAATCCTTCAATGGCCTTTGTTGTTACGCTGTGTGTTCCATGGATTGTAGTAAGAGTGAGGTCAGTGCTACTTCCTTAATGCCAAGAGCCTTAGCTGAGCTTTCACTCACACCACCGCTGGCTTTGTCCAGTAAAGCATAAACCCGTATTTTCTTTGCTGGATTACTCTTATGAAACAACAACACTGGCAATATACCCATGTTGATCGGCACATCTCTAGCTTCAGTTATGTTTCAGATGGCAGTGTGGTTGCTACTAACTCGAGGCCTATCTTGAGGTTGGTTCTTGTCACTTGTGTCGTTCGATTTCTTAATTCCATCAGGGTTGTGCAGTGACGTTGGATGCAGCTTGTTGCACGTCTTGCACGTTTGCCTTTCCTTGCAATGTTTAGCAATGTGCTGGTCACTAAAACAACCGAAGCACATTTTCTTCTCTGCCACAAAGTGTCGTCGGTCACTCAATGATTTCTTCAAAAACTGTTTACACTCGTTCAAGTTATGAGGCTTCTTGCACCAAGAGCATGCAACAGTCTGTTGATTTCCATTTTCCTGATTTACATCTGTAACAAGGTTTGTTCCTTTTCCTCTTTTTAACGGCTTCCTTGTAAACTTGAGATGAGTGTCTATGTCTTTCTCATCATGATTTGGCTTGCTAACATATTGCTCTGAAAACACAGGATCTGTGGCAAGTTCAGCTTGTTCACGCACGAATTGAGAGAACTCTTGGAAGTCAGCTATTCTTCCCTTTGCACTTTTTGTCTTACTGTTCCTTTCAATCCATTTGGTTCGCATGTACTTAGGTAACTTTTCCCACAGTTGACGCAGTACATGAGCAGTGTTTAAATCATCCATATGAGATACGCCTTTCAAAGCAGACTTAGCTTGATCCAGGGCAATAGAGAAATCTTGGAGGGCTAAACCATCGTTTGGTCTAATTGGTGGCCAAGAAGACAATTTCGTGATATGAGCATTAGCTATCTTGAATGGATCACCGAATTGTCTCTTTAACAGTCTCTTGGCTTCTTCATCGGGTCCTTCCGTTTTCCTTTGTAAACATCCGTTTATAATTTCTTTCGCTTTACCCGAAGTGTATTGACCCAGAAAATACAATCTCTCATGGGAATCGTCAACCTTTGATTCGAATAATGGATACTCCATGGCATCACCATAAAACATAGGAGGCTAATTCGATGGCAGAAGACTCCTTGTTTGCTGGTTGACAATAGTCTGAGATAACTCCGTTTGTTTTCGTTGAATTTCCATAATGTCTTGGAAAGTACTGCCTTTGACTGACAAACTCGTCGAACAACCTTGTGATGGTGGTGGTGGTGGTGGTGGTGGAATACTCCATACCTGATCCTTAGCAGTATACGTAACAGCAGGAGTCGTTGCTTGCTATGATGAAGAATGTACACTCAAGGGGTGTTCATGGGGTTCTGCTGTTTATGCCGTAGTCTCTTCCTTACTAAGTGATGCACCTGTATTTATCGGTGTTGTGTAAATGGTCCTTTCTGAGGTACCGTAAATGCACTAAGAGGACTGGCTTGAAAAGCCTGTTGGTAATCTGTAACGCCTAAAGAATTTACAAGTTATCGCTGCGAAGTTGGTTCCAAACCAGTAAAGCTACCTGATTGCATTGAACGTAAAAACGCCGTGACTGCAATGCGATAGACAAGGTAGTTTTGCCGCGAAATTCTGTCCCATTGTTGTTGACGCCATGGCCTGGGGTTCGGCCTGTTGCTTCATTGGCTCGCAATGTGATGAGGTGTTATAATCTCCTGGGGAGGCGTGTGTTGTTTTCAAATCTTTGCAAAGCTAAAACTCGCATTTGATTTTCCGCAGAATATGCCGACTTCGAACGAATTAATAGGATATCTAGATTTGACGGATTACCGTAAAATTTGGCCCAATATTTCCAGTGGCGACCATTTACGCAACGCGTCTCGAATATTTTTAGCTACTCCAACTCTTTATAACCAATCAGAATATCGAAAATCCCTGACACCGTTTTGTTGATTGATGCCTTGTGAATAACACTGTGCAGCTATTCTTGGTTTGCAACCACGTGACAAGGCGGCCATGTTGGTGGTCAATACAATACAGTTTTTGTCGCAGAATTTGCATGAAAATAGAGTTTGATTCCCAGCGGAGAGACTTTCTGTGTTTCTTTTGTTTTTGGAGGTAGACATTCACAGACATACGGTGTCGAGGAGTGGGAAAAGATTCTACAATGTAATCCTAACTAGAGCTGTTGCCTTTTCCGGGTTGCTTTACAATTCAGTTTGCTACTGCCCTTCTTGAGGTATTTTTTGCTATGGTTGGTTTTCCGGCAACAATTCGTTACTGTTACTATTTACTTCATTGTGCCCCTGTAGCGGCGGTAGCCGTTAGTGCTTTAAATTCGGCATACAGCGTGGTGATTATTTTTCGTCCTGTTTCTTATTATAAGGCTCCCTTCCATATCATCAGTACAACCACAAGGATAGACTTTCTCAAAGTCCGTTTTCTTTGAGTTTGCGGCAAGTTTACCACAAGGAGGGAGGATTTTCTGAGTTATGGGAGGAGGATACATGATCTTCAGCTTTTGGAGTCATTTAATGGTCCCCTACTAGAGTTACTAGGGGAGTAATCGCCGACAGTAAGTTATCTTATCACAGCCCGGGCATTGTTTCCCGGGAACCCCAGTGAGAATATATTACTAATTTAAGGACCATCGCCGACAGTCACGTCTTATTCCTGTATTTTCGTAGCTTTTCCTCTTAAATATTTCTTGCACGCCATTTCAAAATAAAAACATAGACACCCTAGTTAACACTGATGCACTGCATGCAGTTCACTGATGCACTTAACCCTAAGGCGTGGATAAATGGAATCGTCTAAAGAAACCGAAAGCCGAAATAATTTCATTTCATCTGATCGCATTCTTATGGGAAAAAAGGGTATATGGCCATTATTGGCAGTTATAGTAATAACTGAGCAAATGTACTGTTACAAGCTGTCTGGGTTAAGTGCATACCTCAGCAGAAACGAACATTTTCAATCAATCTAAAATAAGCTTCCTTTGGGAATCAGGTGTCTACTGCACGCTGCTTAATTTTGCGGGATGTACAGTTAATTCAACCCTTTTTTCATCTTCTTCTTTTGAAATTTTGGGGCCTACCTGTTGAAGTCCAACTCAACTAGATCAATGAGCGAGGAGTACGGGAGACTGAAGAATTAAGGGCGGGAAGCGGGAGAGAAATGCTAAACGCAGGGCGGGAGCAACTCATAAAAGGGCGGGAGAAGCGGGAGAACAGGGTACGGGAAGCGGGGGCTCTGCCCCCATTCCCTGACCCCCACCCCGCCTATACCAACATGACAAATGAGGACTTATTCTTTCCGATATAAGTACGTCCAACAACTGTGAAATGATCGTTTTAGTCCGGCCTACATCAACAAATTCAAGCCTTCTGACTCTTATTGTGGCGTTTTTTTTTCAGCGCTCACACTTTAATAACTCTCCATTGTCGTTTGTCAATATGCACGAGTGTCTGGCCGTTCTGCCCGCGAGCTCATAAATTACTTCAGACTAACCATGAAGATGATACGTACTTGAGGGTCGTGCGATTACTCCGACTTTCACTCTCATTTTTTTGAATTAGCGATTTGCATATTGAGACGTTAAACAACTACGGTAACTGCTTGATTAGGTAATATCTATTTACTTTAGTATTATTTTAAATTTCAGATATGATCCATGCATTACTTAACGGCTGCATTGCCTTTTTAAGGTGGTCAGACACAAGGGGTCATGTAGCAGGGACATGTCGCAGCGACATTTAGCAGCGACAAAAATTTGTGTAGTACACACTGAGGGAAACGTAGCAGGGAGTGTGGCGGGGACATTTAGCAGGGAAAAAATCATAGCGCTTACACACCACATGAAAATGTCGCGGGGACTTGTCTCAGGGACATGTTGCAGCGACACGTCCCCTCGTGTGAACTGATACTATCATAAATATATATAGATGGGCTGAGCCTAACAGCGTAGCACTTTGAACAAGCTTAACAAAGGTGAAAGTTAACTAAGGTGAAAGGTCGGAAGCACAAGAATTAAGATTGACGACCGGGCTATTTTTTCAATTTTAGCAATTCTCAAAAACAGTATTACCCGACCGTCTGCACGGTACATTTAGACGGTACAAAAGTTCACAAAAACAACTTTTCTCTGTCGAGAATAACTAGTACGACTACTTGCTGAATAAAATACAGATTTTGTTTGTCAAAAATTGCCCGAGAAACTGATTTGGAAATCAAAATTGCAAAATACACATATTTGCATAAGGCGACGCGAGTGAAGACAGAAAATCTAAGTCTTGTTTTGTTTACATAAAATCGCTTTTCAATCTATGTAATGAATGAACAAACACATAAAAATGGACAACACAATCTTCTTTCAAAAAATTTTATTCAAATCTCTATTAGTTTATGTTTAAAAGCAAAACACACAATTTATAGCGCATCAAGGCAGAGCTGTCCTCGATGAAATTCAAGATAACACGACTTAATTTGAGCACGTTTCATAACTTAAGCGAACACAAAGGAAAAGTCAAATAAAAATTGATATCAACATAAATTCACATCGAAAAATGTGATTTATTTTACCTTTAAGTCACTGGACTGCTTGGAAATTCGTTAAAACTCCACTTCTTCGGTTCTGAAATCCGTAATAAAAACAAGGCATCTCCCCGCATTGCTCCTGCATTGATAAAAACGTGTGAATCGAAGCAAGATTTTATCCCTGAAAGCTCTTCTTTTTCCACTAAAGCGGCTTCTGAGTATCCCTTCATTGGTATCCCTGTCTTGAGTAGCAAACCGCGAAAAAATGCAGGGAAATAACGACTTTACTGCTCCGCTAAACACTGCGAAAGATCCAACTTTTCGGCTGTGTAGCCACGCGTGTAGCGTCATACGCGCATGTTTTGCGACGTCATACGCGCCCGCGAGTTTGCCTTGCGCGACTGACTGACACATGCCACGGAGGCGCGCCCGTGAAACATTACGCTAGCCATGACCATGAAAAATGACGGGCATAGGTTCTATGAGTATGGGGCTGCGCAGCCCCATACTCATACTAGCCATGACCATGAAAAATGACGGGCAAAGGTTCTATGAGTATGGGGCTGCGCAGCCGGGCCTTCGGCCCGGCGAGTGCTCCGCTATTATGCAACACCAATCTTGAGGACATTTTGTCCCCGCGACATGTCTCAAGGAGTTCAAGGAGTTCAAATTGGTGTTGCACAATTATGATAGTATCAGTTCACACGAGGGAACTTGTCGCTGCAACATGTACGTGAGACAAGTCCCCGCGACATTTTCATGTGGTGTGCAAGCGCTATGATTTTTTCCCTGGAATACATGACCGCTACATTCCATGCTACATGTCCCTCAGTGTATACTGTACAAATTTTTGTCGCTGCTAAATGTCGCTGCGACATGTCCCTGCTACATGACCCCTCATGTCTGACCACCTTTAAGGCCGGCACACACTAGGGGACATGTTGCGGGAACATAAAGCGGGGACAAGCCCCTTCGTGTGCACAGCATTGGCGCATGTTCCAGGTACAGTACGCAGGCTGGTGCACACAAAGCGGATTGAGGTATAAAAATCACAGAAATCACTGAGGGCGCCTGCTACTGAAGGCTCATGGGATAATCAATGGCGCGTTTTTATTGGTTCATTTCTATTTTGTAGCGGGGACAGTTTGCAAGAGTAGTGCACGCGATGCGACATCGAAATGGGGGTCATTTTGTTCCCGCTTCATGACGGACGAATTCAAACCAGCTGAATTTCATGCAACATGTTGCGGGGAAAAAATTGTGTCCCGCAACAGAACGTTTTTCGCAAAAACGGGGATGTCACACGAGGAAACTGTCGCTGCAATATGTCCCCGCTTCATGACGTCCCCGCAACATTTCTCCTAGTGTGTGCCGGCCTATAAGAAATAAATATAAGACCAATCGTTCTTTACAAAATATTCAAGGAATTTTCATCTTCTTGTGCAGGACCTTTTCTTGGCACCATCTAGTAGCCGGCATGGGCTGGATTCAAATTGCAATCACTTTATTGTGCTGCTTCCTGATGCAGACAAACACAGGTAAAGCCGGATAACGTCTGGGGCCACCCTTCAATCTCATTCAATTCACATTATTATAACACAATATGCCCGCCTGAGACCCTAGTTTTTCGTTTTTACGTTCACTGAGAGTGCGGAAAATTACCATTGGCTTAGGTCCTGGTCGCACTACAGTCAAAAACAAAAATTAGCCCGTGTAAAATGACATAAAAACAAAAACATTCCACAAAAAGCGTGTCCCACCGGAGCGGTTTGTTTTGTTTTCCTCGATTTTTGCGTGGGCTAATTTTTGTTTTTGACTGTAGTGCGACCAGGCCCTTAGTTGGCTTAGAGCGCCCTTTGGGAATTTATCTGTCGTCTTCATGCATAATCTCTCATGCGCACTACATTCCTCCGTGTCTAATACATTTCGCTGATTTCGTTGTAATCTGCCTAGCATACTGCCTAAAATGCTGCCGCTCAGCATACTGCCCAAAATGCATACTGGCTACCATACTGCCAAGCATGCTGCCTACAGCCTAGCATACTGGCAACCATACTGCCAAGAATGCTGCCTACAGTACTGCCTAGCATACTGCCTAAAATGCTGCCGCTCAGCATACTGCCCAAAATGCATACTGGCTACCATACTGCCAAGCATGCTGCCTACAATACTGCCTACCTTACGACCCACAATGCTGCCGCCTAGCATACTGCCTACAATACTGCCTAGCATACTGCCTACCATACTGCCAAGCATGCTGCCTACAATACTGCCTACCTTACGACCCACAATGCTGCCGCCTAGCATACTGCCTACAATACTGCCTAGCATACTGCCTACCATACTGCCAAGCATGCTGCCTACAATACTGCCTAGCATACTGCCTACCATACTGCCAAGCATGCTGTCTACAGTACTGCCTAGCATACTGGCTACCATACTGCCAAGCATGCTGCCTACAATACTGCCTGTCTCTTTTTCATTGTCAAAAATTTCATAGTAATAATAATTGTGGTTATTTATGTTATTTTGACTGAAAAATTTTCATTATTAGATGGTAACTACAAGTGCTATCCCACTAGCCCGTGTCAAAATGAAGCAACGTGCTACGAACTAAAGAATGGAGGGTACATGTGTAGATGCTTAAAGGGCTTCGGAGGCAAAAATTGTGAATGTAAGTGATTTTTATATACGGTGACCCTCGGACTGTATACCACTAACCATATGTAATCCAAGATTCTTATTTGACCTCTATAAAGTTCAAGGTATCAATACGACTGAATTTGAGCAGGTTTTACATACATACATAGATACATATATTCATTCATTCATACATTCATACATTCATACATACATACATACATACATACTTTAAAGTGTATATGACAGTGTATATGCTTGATCGAATCTACATGATGTCCTGATAAGAAAATGGAAAAAAAATAGATATCGATTTTCCTTCTCCGCGTTTCAGCCGTCTAAACACGTGAAATTTCACTTCCGGTGTGTTACAAAACCGCGCAAGAAGAAAGACTGGAAATAGTCCGCTGTGACGTCAATACGGGAATGCCAGTGTCGCGGTTTCTCTGTTCCTCCGTTTTTTGGTGCGTGTTGCTACAACCATAGACAACACACCTTGATAGAACCATGTTTCTTCCTCAGGGCGCACCAAAAAATGTGAGGAACCAAGAAACCACGACACCGGCATTCCCGTATTGACGTCACAGCGGACTATTTCCAGTCTTTCTTCTTGCGCGGTTTTGTAACACACCGGAAGTGAAATTTCACGTGTTTAGACGGCTGAAACGCGGAGAAGGAAAATCGATATCTATTTTTTTTCCATTTTCTTATCAGGACATCATGTAGATCAAGCAAATAAAAAAATCACTGTCATATACACTTTAAAGTATGTATGTATGTATGTATGTATGTATGTATGTATGTATGTATGTATGTATGTATGAATGTATGAATGTATGAATGAATGAATGTATGTATGCATGTATGTATGTAAAACCTGCTCAAATTCAGTCGTATTGATACCTTGAACTTTATAGAGGACAGCTCCTTGATGTGCTAATGGTACGCTTTTTGCTTTTAAACATAAACTAATGGATATTTGAATAAAATGTTTCAAAAGAAGATTTTGTTGTCCATTTTTATGTGTTTGATCATTCATTACATTGGTTGAAAAGCGATTTTATGTAAAAAAAAAACCAAGACTTGGATTTTATAGTTCTAACTTCACTCGTGTCGCCTTATGCAAAGATGTCTGTGTATTAGTCATACAAGTTATTCTAGACCGATAAAAAGTTGTTTTTTTGAGCTTCTATGCGGTCAAAATGTACTGTGCAGATGGTCGCGTAATACTGTTTTCGAGAATCGCTAAAATAGACCGGTCATCGATCTTAATTCTTGTGCTTCCGACCATTCGCCTTATATATAGTTAAGCTTATCATCAGCTTTCTGTTCAGAGAGCTTGGCCGTTAAGCTCAGCCTATCTATATGTATATGTTACAGGTCAAATTTGATTTTCCTTTGTTTGACATTCATTATCATATATTAGCATAGAAAAGAACAATGGAACATCAAAATAAACTTGAAATCAAATTTGACCTGCAACATATATTATATATAATTTGTATCATTTGTCTTTTTCAGTAAAGAAACACCGGTGTGATAAAGAGACATGTCTGAACGGTGGGACTTGTGAACGTAAATCTTCAAAACAACACGGGTGTAAATGTTCACCTTGGTACACAGGGAAACGCTGTGAGAGTAAGTGTTGCACCCGTGGCGGGAGTACTTTGGTATATGAAAAGCATAAGAAACGTTTTAGCTTTAAATTGAGTTTTGGGGGATAACCGTATGGGGGTTTTTGTATAAAACTAAGATTTTTCTTAGAAAACATGTACATCTAGCAAGCGTTCTTTTTCGCAACTTAACTTGTTCCGTTTGCGTATCATAGTCAATTTTGCAAGATTTCAGTGCATAGATTTAAAAAATTATATGTTGAGGCAGAAAGAAAATCATAAGTGCAAGAGTCGTCATAAAGAATCGCATTTCCATATGATCTGAGATTAAAAATCCGATTCTCCCAAAAAATGCGACCTTAATTAGTATATAGGTTGTACGACCGTTTCCGATCATTTTCCAAAGATGTCAGGCAAAGATCCCACGACGTTTCGATTATATACCAACACCTACCATTTCTACTACTACTACCACTACCACTGCCACTACCACTGCCACCACCACTGTCACTACCACCACACCACTACCACTACCACTTCCACCACCACTACCACTGCCACTGCCACTACCTCTATCACTATCACTACCACTACCACTACCACTGCCACTACAACTACCACTACCACCACCACTACCACTGCCACTACCACTACCACTGCCACTACCACTACCACTACCACTACCAATGCCACTACCACTACCACTGCCCCTACCACTACCACTGCCACTACCACTACCACTGCCACTGTCACTACCAATGCCACTACCACTGCCCCTACCACTACCACTGCCACTATCACTGCCATTACCACTACCACTACCAAAAACAATTGTGTTCGTCGAATTCTGTTAGAGGCAATCAAGATTTCGCCAAACCATGCCCCTTCCGACCACACTGTAACTTCCAATGCAGAGACTGAAACCTAAGAACTTGTTTTCATCTGACAGATCTTTCACTGGAGCGTATCCTGATATTAGTTTCCGCCACTGCTAGTCTAGCTTTGGCTGCCATCCTGTTGTTCATTGGTGTTAGGTATTGCAAAAAGAGGAATAAACGTCCTGAAAAGTGGTATGTTTATATTTTAAGTTATTTTATTCTATTGTTTGTCATTTCGAAAATAAAGCACTCCGGACTGATGATATTTTCAATCTTTTTTTTATTTTCCAGTTATAAGAACTGTCAGGTTATAAAAACCGTATTTCATTTTAGTTTTATTCACGGAGAGTCCGACCTGCTTCCTGCTTGTTTCTTTCAGGACTGCCAAAGACATTCAAGTATTGGATCATTGTGAAATTCCTCCAATCAGAACAGAATTTATTGAACTTTTGGGTCAGGGAGCATTTGGAAAAGTTCACAAAGCAAAACTGAAGGACGGCTTGGAGTACTTTTCTTTCGAACAAGACTGGGTTAATGCGCCTGAGAGAAGGCAGAAGATTGTTGCTGTGAAAGAATTGCACGGTGAGTGTATAAATCACTAGTTAGCAGATATTTGCCATAATTTATTATAAATTTTACAGTGGTTTGCGGTCTCGCGATATTATATTATTTGCTCCAGCCAGCCAAAGCCCATTTCTTGATTTTTACGGCATACCCGAGGACACCATGAATGCTACTTTACGACTAGTATGACTGGTTTATAAGATATTTGATGAAATTTCCCAAGTAAACGAAAACGAAAGCTGAAAAATACATTGGAGAAAAAAGATTAAACATGGCAAGCATTGGTTTGATATAAGAAGTAGATGCAAGCTATAAGCCGCCCAATAAAAGAAAACCGAATACATTTTCCTTGTGCTGTGGCCACAAAAAGGGCACTTTGGACGTTATAGTCACATTTTGTTTGTGGCTATAGCCCACCAAAGCACATCTGTGCCGATAGTTCTTCATTATCTCTTTAGTTAGCCAAGCCACTTTTTCATTTCTTGTTATCATCATGTGAAATTCCTGATCCTATGCCATGCTGATGCCGGAGGAATATCAAGGCCTAAACAGCTGTCCATGGCGGCTAATATTTGGGCTCACTTTTGTGTTTATTTGTCAGATCAAAGGGGTAATCCCGCTACCAAAATGGTTTAGCGACTCATTTTGTGGCAATAGCATCTTAAAGCACATTTGTGCCAAAATTCTACATTCAATGCAATTGGCACTTTCTTTACCATATCCCACAGGGGCATTTTTCTTGTTTCTCCTTAAAGTTGTTTTTACTGTTCTCAGAATATGCCAAGGAAGAGGAGAAAAGGGAATTTATGGGCGAGATAAATCTCATGAAGGAAGTGGGAAAACATCAGAATGTGTTGAGTTTCCTGGGTTGTTGGACCACAACTAAACCACTTTATCTGATCATTGAGTACATTGCTCATGGTGATTTGCTTCATTGGCTACGACGCAAGAGACGTCAGGTATTAATAATAAATTCACGGAGTATTTGTATTGTATTCCAATCTCTTTTGGCTTTGTGTTTTAGTCTACTCGAATGCATATCAGTACTCGAAGCGAGGTTACTTGAGAGTTTTGTGTGGCTTACTGCCTCTTAGAGAGGCGTAAACTACTATGCTATCCTGTTGAGTGAGTAAGTGAGTGAGTGAGTGTAACAATAGCATCTACAATTAACTTGTGACGTAATGCTTTGTTACGAATGCGTTTCGTAACAAGAGGAACGGGAATTCAGCGATAACAATAACAAATTTGTTGTAAACGAATAAAAACAACAATAAACTAAAAGATGTTTCGCATTTGGAGTCTTTAACGCAACGTTAAAATCGCCAGTAAAAGGATTTTTCAACTGAGACACGCGTTTTGATCTGTATCTACCTTCAAATAATAAAATTGAACACGTACGATCACATCGTCCGACATAGCTCAGTCGAGTAACCCCCCCCCCCCCCCTCCCCCGCCCCCCGTAGTTAATGACCTTAGGGCATTGCATTTCGCCCTATGGAACGCCACAAAAAAAAAAGCTCAGTCGGGTAACGATTTCCCTTCCAGCCGGGACGACGATGGTTCGAATCCTGGTTATGACTTTTCTTTTTTTTCTCTCTCTCTCTCTTTTCTCTCTCTCTCTTTTCTTTCGGTGCATTTTTCCACTTGAAAGTTGAGTCTGACAATAAACCAAGAACCCTTCTACTAAAGTGTTGATAATTTAATCGTTTCGTCTTGTTTTTCTGTTGTGTAAATCTCAGTATGCATATAATTAACAAATTACTTCACGGTTCGTTCGCTTGTACGATTTTTATTCACTCGTTGCGAAGAATCACAAACTCACTCGCTCGTAAAGCCTCGCTCGTTCGTTTGTGACTCTTCCAAACTCGTGAATAAAAATCGTACGCGCTCACCAACCGTGAAGTAACCTCTATTTAAAACTATTACATTGCGTTTAACTCAACTCTTTGTTATTTTCTGACTTATCTTTTGGACTGGTACCATTAAACATTAGCGGGACATGTACCCCTGTATCACACTTGCAGACTGCATACCCATTGTTTTCTTGTTACCCATAGTTTTTTGGTTATTTCTTCTACTCTGGTTTCCTTATGGATAATGCCATTACGAATTAGCTTAGTATGAAGTCTACAAATGTCAGACGTCGTCCCTTATTTAGGTGAAGCTATACAGTAAGCCACATGCAGTCATAGACTGCCTATTTTTATAATATTGTTTCTAACTGACAACAGACGCTCAAAGTTCTAGTAAAACTTCCCATATCGCCAGGCGCGTTTAAAAAAAAGACAAGTGGCGAATTTGGATGTGGCGTATATAAGAAGTTCGTGATTTTCCGTCACAAAAACAAATCACAAAATAATATCATGGAACTGAACAAGTCCGCTCGTGTAAGGTTATCGCTTATTCCAATGTTGTTATCGAGTTTTATTTCATATTTTGTACACCTTAATTTGCATTTTAACCGGATGAATAAATATTTGCATATTATGTCCATTTACGAAAGCAACACAGCTGCTGGGTTCCGGTTAAACACGCGTCCAATATTTGTTGAACATTAAACACTTAATGACTGGTTCCGATTGAAACAGTGAATTTTGTTTCCCGAGAATCTCCATGTTTCCCGAGACGAAGTCAAGTGAAACATCGAGATTCGAGGGCAAAAAATTCACTGTTTCCGCGGGAGGGTCGGTCATTAAGTGATTTATTATATAGCAACACAAAAAACACAGTTTGATAATCATGCCACCTTTTGTCACGATCTGATCACGTGTGCTAGCGGGCAACAGTGCAATGTTACCCTCTGACGTCAAAATTGTTGCCCGTTTTCGCAAATGTTGCCCGCTCAGGACAATTGGCGGGAAACAGTTTGTTTGTTAGATGTCATGTGACCATGACTCAACCAATCAACGCGTGCGTTGTACTGAGAAATATAACAATTTGATATGGAGAATTTTTCACGTGCATGTTTAAAACGGATTAATTCAAACGACATCGCGCGTGCAGTTATCAACATGTACAGTCGCTGTCAGAACAAGTTGGTTTACTCGGGAAAACCAATTGCCCCTTATAACTGTGCAATACAGGTCTTTTAGGTAAGAAAAATTATATTAGCTAGTAGCTGTGGTTGCACATACCGCGACTTTTGTCTAGGTAAAATTGCTTACCCATAAATAAATTCCTGGCCTACTCCGTTTACCCAGGAAAAGTCGGCTCCGCGCGCGTCCATTTAAAAACTGAATAGTCCAAACATTAATTACAAAGAACAATTTGATAATTTGCGTTTTCATTTATTAGCATGAAAAAGACAGTGTCCATGCAGTTGTCTATTTGCCGTCAAAACTCGACATTTCATTGGCTGGTTTACCTGGTAAAACGAATCGACCCTACTAAACAGCGAATCTGGCAAAAACAGCTATCATTATACAGGCTCTGTTCTTTGGAATAGCCTTTCCAGTAATATAAAAATTAGCCGAACATTACAGCTTTTAGAAAAGATTTGAGAACAAAAATTTTTAGTACATATGTAATTAACTTAGTGACCTTGTTTTTACATTCTTATTACTTTAGTTAATTTATAAATTTTATTTTGCATTTTTCAATAAATTAGGTAATCTATACTTAGTCACGGCGCTCTCAGGAAGAGCATATGTATGAAGGAGAAACCGTGGTTAAATAAAGATTATGATTGTATGTACGTATGTCCTAGCCATGTAGGCTTTTACCTAGGAAAAATGCATTGACTTGTAAAAAAAGAAGACTTCCACCAGTATTATTCCAATATGGATCGAACAAGCTTGTTAAATAACATATTATATTCTTGAACAGTATGGAGGTGCTGATGTATGTAGCGTTAAAGCATGCATTGTAATGTAGATGTAGAATTAGTCGACTCTTACAAGATATTATAATACGAATCATAATTTCGATTTGATCTCTCCTTTTGTTTTAAGACTTGTGGCTTCTCACTCACTTGTTCTGATCCCATTATACAGATAACTGGTTCTATGTATACCTTGGGAGCAGCAGTGGCGGTTCCTAAAGAGAAGGAGTTGTATGCTGGAACAAGAACTCAGATTACAGCTGCTGACCAGGTATATAGCAGGGACTGCTAGTGTTAAGCGAACAAGGTGGCTCCTAGAGTTTTAACAAAAACACCTGCACTATCATGAGTTACAAAATAAAGCCTAATTTTCTTGTCTTGAAATTTGGGTTCACGAGATTTACCAGTAAGGATGCCATCATATTTATGCTTAATTGTCAGTTGTTGCTTTCTTGCTAGAGGCCATTGCTACGGAAACAGAGTTTCTAAAGAATGTCATTTTCCATTTTGTGAATGCATAACGTGTATAGCCCTTTTTAGACAATCAACTTAACATTTGTTATATAGGACGGCAAAGAAGGTGGAATACCCTTGGTAGTATTCATGGCACCAAATCAGGAAGAAAGTACTCCACCTGCAAGAGAGGCGACTGACGATGAGTGCGATGATGACTGTGAGTCGTTTGATCCATCTGATCTGATGTCATTTGCCAGGCAAATAGCACGAGGCATGGTAAGGAAAATTGTAACTTGTATTCGCCCCTCCAGAAACCGTGGGGAGCTTATGCCACTGAAATTTCTGGGAACGTTTGGGTAACCAATATGAGTTATGATTGGTTAATGGTTGCTTTTGGAAACCATCAACCTATCGCAACTAACGCTGGTTACCCAAACGACCCCAGAAAGCCTAGCGCCGAAAGCTGCTACTCAGTCCACCTGACGTTTAAACGATGTTTAACAAAACAGCAGCCTCGACCAATTTCAATCTGACCAATCGTAATATTAAACTTTATTCACTGTAAAATTGCCCAGAAGACATAACCAAAGACTAGAAAAAACAATACTAACCAACTTAAAAGCAGAGGTGGTCTATCAATTGTCTTAACCGCGGTCTATTAAGTTTGAAGAAATACTCAAGTCTTTCGTTATCAAGCAGTTTATCATCCTTTGGTAACGACAATTTCTTTGAATTTAATCATTAACAGAGTTACCTCTCCGAGAAAGGTCTTGTGCACAGGGATCTGGCTGCAAGAAACATTCTCGTGGGACACGGTAAAAACCTCAAGATTGCAGACTTCGGTTTGATGCGAGAAGTGTATCATGAAATATACAAAGTCAAAACGCAGAAGAAACTGCCTATCAAGTGGATGGCTCCTGAGTCAATTTATGAACAAATATTTACTTTCAAGAGTGATGTGTAAGTATTTCAAGCACGCACTCCATGAATTCAATTGCATGGCTGCAATAATACGCCAAAAACACACAGAGACCTTTTCTACGTACACGAATACTTGCGAACGAACAGACTGTGTCGTTATGTTTTAACATGAAATGTGCGTTTAACATAAAGAATTTGTACAAAGGAGCGGTAAAGCCGCGACGAATCCGTCCTACGCACTTTTAAAAGCCCAATTTTCACCAAAATTAAGCTAAGCTTATTCTAGCTTACTGTTTTTTCACGGTTAAACGGTGGCCCCGAAAAAGGGCCGGGTTAAAAAAGGGTGAGTCCGCGAGGTCGAATATTAATTAAATTCCCGAGTCCGGTGTTAATTCAAGAAATACAGTACGTCATTTTTTCATTTGTGCATTTGCTCCCAATACGTTTTTTGAGTTTCTTTGTTGATCTTGTTTTAGCTGGTCATGCGGAGTCGTCATGTGGGAAATTGCAACTCTCGGTAATTAGGTGTTTTGTTGTTGTTTATAGTACTATTGCATTGGCTCCGACAACTGAACAATGTACACGAATTGGAGTTTCCTATTCCCATGAGTTAGTCCTTCAATAGAATAATCTTAATGCAGCTTACACAATCAGATTAGTGCTTCACCTAGCTTTGTGCAGTACATTGTTCCCATTTGAAACCTACTGCTTTAATTTATTAATTGATAGGCCTGGGAGGAAGTCTACTATATGTAGGCCGCTTACCTTCTGAACAAGACAAGTCCTCAAGGAATGACATCGGATTGGGTTTATTTTGGATATATCCATTGCTACGCACTCATTTTTGGCAAAGCGTCACGTTCTAAAATGTATCGCTTCGTTGCAGGTGGTGCGCCATACCCGCTGCTTAGCAACACAGAGATCATGAGTCTCCTCCGGACGGAATATCGAATGGCTAAACCTGACTTGTGCTCGGATAACTTGTAAGTTGGTGGCTCTTGCGGGGCTTTGGTGTTCTCTGTCACAGTTTATTTAATCACCACACATAATAGATGATTCAGTGCTATAAGTCACAACTATCATGACTCAATGAAAGCAATGATTCCTGAGCCTTTGACAAATCTCATTTAATCTCATTCTAATGAAAGACAAATATTTTTTTAAGCCGGAGAAACATATTAGGAGCACTGAACAAATATGAAAGACGCATCGATAAGTTATATCTGTAAATAAAGCAATGCTTTTTTCTTTCTTTTTATTTCAATTCCCTTGTCGACTATTCCTATGTCTTGATTCTCACCAAATAAACAAAACACAAGAGATACACGTAACCATGGCAACAAGGAAGCAAAAAACCTAAAGACTGGTTCAAACATACGGAGTCGGAATCGGAATCGGAATCAAAAACATTTATGATGTAGCGGAAGTCACTAGAGCGTAAAGGTGATGTTACATGATGTATTTTTTTCAGCGACTGAGGGCATTGCGAGTAAGGAGGCAGAATATTTGTTACACGCGCGCAATTCATCTCGCAATGCTGCGCGGGTATTCAGAGGAATATTTAGCTTTTTCTGTATCTTAACGCAATTTTTCGTTGCGCGACAAGTTGCAAACGGGGGTGTTACCTGAACAATTTTATTCGAAGCTTGCCTGGCAACAGCTCTCGTGAGCGCTGCCTTGCAAGTTTCAAAAAAAAAATTGCTGCGAGTGACAACTCCTCAAGCGACGTAAGAAGATAAAGAAAACCTTTTAATTCCGATTCCATCAGGCTTAAGTTGTTTATTTCCACCAGAACCTAAGCTCAGGCTTCTCATATTTCCCACTCCGACTCCAATACTGATTTTGTCGGTAGTGTGAACCAGCCCTAACGTCAACGAAGAGGCATCAATCAATCAATCAGTCAATCAATCAATCAGTCAATCCTTAATAAAAATAGAATACATAAAGAATACAAATAGAATACAAGCACGCGCAAAGACATGAACAGAGTAATTTCGAGTACTGTAGTTTTTCGACCTGATAAGATCAATCGCTTTTTATTTTCTTACCTGTCAGCTACGCCTTGATGACTGAGTGTTGGAAACGAAACCCGCATGAGAGACCGAGTTTTCAGGAACTGGCTGAAAGATTGGAACAGCTGATGCTACAAGAAGTCGAATACTTTGATTTTAACTTAGTGGACGAGACTAAAGATTATTATCAGGTGCAAGAATCAAAGACGAGAGAAGTTAGCTGCGAAACCAAGTTCGGGTGGTGAACCCTTATTGTAAACGACTCATTATTTAAACAAACTTTAGACAAGCTGTTGTATATAGTCGTAGTCCAAAGGGACTTAAAGTGGGTTAATCATGTTTAGTTTTCTTCTTTTGATCTATAATAGCTAAATGGCGTATAGCAAACTATAACGACAACATTAAATTATAAACAAAATGCGTTTACTTATCGTGGCGGTTTACAATGTTAGGCTGGTTTACACTAGGGACCAAACTGCGCTTGAAGTGCACTTGAAAGTCAAGTAGACTTGAGATCCACTTTGGAAAGATGAGAAAATAGATTTTCAGGCATGACTGCGCACAGCGTGCGTGTTTAGTTGCAAATTACTTGCTAGCACAAGTTGGTACGCAGTTGATTAGCTTGATAAACAAAGTTGCAGGACTAAAGTACGATATGCATAAAACGCAATGTTGATAGTTAAAATAATTTTTTGTATCATTTCAAGTTTTATTTCAACTTAATGTAGCAAAAAGTCGTCTTAGAGCCTAGTGTAACACTATGCTCACTTTTTGTTAAGTTTTGGGAAATTATTCATGCTCGTTTTATAAAAGCGTGTCTTTGTATCTCCTGAGTATTGAATGCGCGCATGGCTGTAGAGTTTTTATTTGCAAAGCCCAAGAATTAGACTACAACCTTTTTCTCGACACATAACTTTTTAACCTAAGTCGTTTTGAAATAAGCCTTCAAATACAACAGCTAAAGTAACACTTGAGAGTTTTTTTTATGTCGCGTGTGACTCCAGAATCGTAAACCAAAACGCAGGGAGCTCGTTCCCTGAGGAATTCAAAGTGCCGCGCCCACATGCTTTTAGCTGCAAGGCTGTACTGTAATCGGTCAAGTGCGCTCCCACGTAAGGGGTAGACCTTACTTTCAAGCTCCTTTCGTTTTACACTCATTGCCAGGGCAACAAAGAAACCAAAAAGTGCGGTCATTAAAACGTTCACACTCCAAGCACGCGAGCTACACTTGGGTAATTCCACACAAACAAACAGCACGTGCCGTTCAAAAAGACGTTTTTGATAAAAAAAAAACACTGAAAGGGAAATATGGAGCTTATAGAAAACGAACTACTGCAAATTATTAAACTTTTTAATTACATTCAGCTGATATTAAATTTTACCTCTCTGATACATTTTACAAAGAGATTTAAACGTTTAAATAAATCAGATGAGTGCTTCTATTGAAACGTAAGTCAGACTTAGAAAACGCTCTCAGAAAGGAGTTCACACTACAAGTACGTGCCAAGTGCATTGCAAAACCTTTTTTGTTGTTGGCAAAATAACACTAAATCCCTATGACACTACCTTTAATGACAAAGAAATTAATACGCGTTGGAATAACATATATAGCAAGAAACAACACGATGAATTCGCAACGATCTTTATTGTTGTTGTCCTGACCTCAACATGAAGGACATGATAGTAAAAACACAGTTCTTTAATGCTATCAAGTGTGCGATGAGACTCGTATAAATTTTAGTTTATGCACCACACAGCAACATAGTTCAGTTTTTTGGGATAAATTTGTAGTTAATCATACACCTATACGATTAAAGAAAAGCAGTGTAAACCATTAAGCACGTGTTATCACGTGACTTCCTCATGTGCCAAGTTAGGGTCGATGCTAATTTTTACCACAATTGCCGCTAAACTCGCAATCTGATTGGTCGACGTGAGTGGTAAATGAGAGTCCAGACAACGGTGCTGACGCTAACATCACGTGCGCTTGAAAACAACCAATCAGATTGCGAGAAAGTTATAGACAACGCTTGCTCTTTCTTTGCTGTCACGTTTTGTAACAAGACTTCGATTTTTCCTGGTATTTTTTTCTAAATATTGTTGTAAAAAACAAATTTACACCGGTTTTCCGTGGTGTGGACTCTTATTTACCACGATTTACGTCATCACATGGTCAAAATTTGTTGCTGACTCACTCGGCTGCGCCTCGTGAGTCCACAACATTTTGACCATGTGATGACGTAAATCGTGGTAAATAAGAGTCCACACCACGGAAAACCAGTGTAAATTTGTTAAATATTTCTTTGCAAATTGATTCAGAATTTTACCTGAAGGGAGTATCCTATTTAAAACATTCGGTCAGGAGTACCTTGATACGATTCCAAAAACATGTTATATTTAACATTATTCTTGGCTTGCACATGACGGTATAAAAATTCAGAAATCTAAACTTTAAATTCTAAAAAGCTGTTTCTAACCTGGTTTGTAGATACTAGTGTTACAATCCTTCACTTAAAGATTCAGGTTTTAAGGATGTTTTGCTTCCGATTTGTAAAGGTTTTAAATGCGTCACGCAATTCGTCACGCTATTTCAGATAAGCCGTGAAAATAAACAAAATTGAACCAGTTGAAAGTTATTTTTGCATTATAGATGCTTATATGCCGATTTAATGTAACTTATAGTGAATCCAGTCTTTTGTGATGAGATTTTTTGCGTAATTATGACCTCGAAGGTTTGGCCGCTATGTTGGTGTACCAAAGTGGTACACCAAGATGGCCGCCCCATACATTTTTCAGTGCTAAAAATGTCTAATACTCGTTCGCCTATAACTTTTGAACGAAATGCTCCAGCGCTTCAAAATTTGGCCCAGATGTGTAGTTTTAAACTCTCACACAATTCCATAAACATTTTAAAATCGAAATGTGTTTTAAACGCCCTTAAATTTTGATATGACAGGATATGACGCAAGTGCAAGCCAAGAATAAATAATGAAACTGTATACCTTGTTCAAAGGTATACAGTTTTCATAACAGCTTTCATTAACAGTTTTCCCTCTCGAGTTATATGTCTTTGAAAAGGCTCAAAATTTCACCAGATTTCCCCCTTTAACCACCTGCAACCTATAATCGTTTCATGTTTCCTTGTTTTCCACTGCTTGCCTAAGTTCTCCTTAAAAATCATTGTGTGGGCAATTACATGCAAAAAACTGCTAACAAAGAAATCCATCTCCGACAAACTTACACTGGCTCACAATACCCACTAATGATTTCAAACGCATTACTTAAACAGACGCCAAAACATTGCATGAAGGGGGAAAGTTACACCAGATAGCCCAAATGGCACTTTGATTTTTCATTTGTTTAGCTCTGAATAGGATTGGCTCCGATATTGTTTGGCTCCGACGGTTAGGGGAATAAAACAGAAAAAATGGCATCGAGAGGTTCAAGGCTGGACAATCAATTTCTTTTGTTTTGTTTCCCTAAGCCACGAAATTGGCCTATTTACTCATGCGCGTAGCGGCATGAGGTAAGGTTTCGGCTCCGTTTTTCTTGTTTTTATTTTTTGTGTCGCGATTTTGCATGCAAATTTATGCACGCATATTTAAATTGTACACTTCCGGTTCATAGCTTTGCCACTACACTTCCTGTTTAGTGACTTCCGGCTACTCTCACTTCCGGTAAAAGAGCGTTACTCAAGTGTCACGACAGCGTCTCCTACAACCCTATAAGGCTTAGAAGAATCATTCCCTTCATTGTGGTACAGCCTTCATTTCCAAAATAATCAATAGTAAACAACGTGGTTTGCAGGAACGATGACTGAATGAAAGGAGTACTCCTCGCCATGTCGGACATCTCCTTATCATGTTTAAAATATATTATGAAACTAACTTACGCATGCGCATGAGTATAGGCTGCTAGGAGCCTCTTGTTGATTATCAAACTGTCGGAAGGCCACGACAAAATGTCCCTTTTTTGAAACTGATTAAAGTTTGGAATAACATTAAGTGGACCATAACATCAAACGCTGACTACAAAAGTTAAGCAAAACAATACAGAAATGCTTATATGATAATAACAGTGTGTAAAATCCTTTCCTGTTTCACCAAAAGGTTTAAAAATAGATATTGATACTTGAATATGTCTAGTAACCTCGAATTAATCATTTGGAATATGTAGACTTACTCCTAATTGAAGAAACTTTATCATTAAAATACAAAATACCAAATAGGAATTAATTCGCTTAATGATATTCACAGACGATGCAAGAAGAGGAATAGTCCATTTTACAGTTGTGTGCTTGGTGACCTTGCCTTTGAGTGGAAGTGAGGCTGGAGGTGACCTTGCCTTGATACAAACCTTTCTGCCTTTCATATGTTAATAATGCTGTTCTCATGCTAACTAGGTAAATTTAGTAAAGAAGTATTTTTCGTTTGTCTCACGATGTAGTCACTTCCGATGTGGATCGCGACGTTTCGACTGCATACTGCTAGTCTTCTTCAGGCGATGGGGTCGACTGGTTATGCGTCACCTTATGAAGCACGATGCTCTGCTGTGATTGGTTGGTTTTCAACAGCTGTGACTGGTGCATTTTTGATCCTCGTTTCGGCGAATTGTTCCCCCGGCGGTCCGTAGTCGTACGGCTCTCCTGTTGTTGTGTTTCTTGATCGTGGGCATCCATGCTTCTGGAATTTCTATTCCACTGTCCCTGTTGATGTTGTTAGGGTTAAGTCTTATGTGGATCGCCTCTTTGACCCTGCGTGTGTACCAAAATAATATATGGGCGCACAGCCCTAAGGTTGATTCGTCGACATGAGCGTTGCTCGAGCAAGCTCGCACGCTTCACAAACCATCTCACCTTTCTAACAAGGTGCATCAAGAACCGCGTTGTCCCGAAAGATCTACGAGTTCGAGCACCAGTTCCCACAAAGGGCGCGCGGAAAGTCGCCGAACTTACATCTATGCGATTCCTGAGGGAACGGATCAGACTGACACAGAAGGCCAAAGGAGATACAAAGAAGGAAACATAGTCTACAGCCCAGAGTATTTCATCCAAACTCTCGACAGACGACGCTAACAGGATACTAGAACAAATCAAGACCAACACCCAACGAGTCTTTAACACCACCAAAGACAGACAACAGCAAAAGTTTGAAAAACTTTTGCGCGAAAAACAGGCGGCCGTGTCACCAACTGACACAACGTATGTTGACAAAACTAACTGGGTAATTAATTTATCTTCTAAGTCCCTAAGCGATGCCGAGATAGCCCTGCTGAAGAAAGGACTGAATTTTGCTGTAACTCCTGAGAACATACCTGCCACGGAGATCGTCGCAAAGGTTGAATCAGCCATCAGACAACTCAACCCCGAACAAGCAGACACTGTCAGAAGAGCTGTTAACAACATTCTTCAACAGGCAGAACCACCATAGCCTAACATCACGAAGGAAATGCAAGACGCGCTGAAACGCCTAAAAGAGGACCAGACCATCACGGTTCTCCCAGCAGACAAAGGGCGCGCTAGCGTGGTCATGGATACTGACACCTATCACACCAAGATGACTTCCCTGATCGAGAACGGACCGTACCAGCTCCTAAACAAAGACCTGACAGACCGTCTGACTCGGAAGTTGTCCGAGAAACTACTAACCTTGAAGCGGAGCGGACATCTATCGGAGGCCGTTTACAACAAGATCAGACCTCGACACAAACAGCCGCCTAGAATCTACGGTTTACCGAAGATCCACAAGGCCGACGTACCCTTAAGACCTATTGTGTCATGCATTAACACCTTTGCATATGATTTATCCGCCTACTTAGCTAATATCTTGTCTCCTTTAACAGGTAACTCAGAGTTCACGGTGACCAATTCAGCTCACTTCGTATCCACCATCAACAGTGAGACAATCCTAGACAACGAGACCATGGTGTCTTTCGACGTAGAGTCGCTGTTTACCAACGTTCCTATCGAAGCCGCCGTACAAGCCACACTACAGAAACTGGAGAACGACCCTACCCTTGCAGACCGTACGACGCTAACGCCTGCTCAGATCGCTGACCTCCTGACTTTCGTATTGAGATCCACATACTTCCAGTATAACGGATCAATTTACGAACAACAAGAAGGCGCAGCCATGGGGAGTCCAGTTTCCGCTGTTATTGCCAACCTCTACATGGAGAGCTTCGAGGAACAAGCAATAACTACATCATCTTACAAGCCTAGGATCTGGAAACGCTACGTAGACGACACCTTCACCATTCTAGATCGCGCAATCGTCGATAGCTTCTTACAGCATCTAAACGACCAGGAGCCTTCCATCCGTTTCACCATGGAGACAGAGAATGACAACAAACTCGCCTTCCTCGACACCGCAGTTTCAAGAGAACCCGACGGCCGCCTCACCACCAGCGTATACAGGAAGCCTACACACACTGATCAATACTTAGCGTATGATTCACACCACCCGCAATCAGTAAAACGCGGTATTGTCAAGTGTCTTTACGAGCGCGCCAAACGTCTCGTAACGAAACCCTCTGTTATCTCCAAGGAGAAAAAACATCTGTCATCTGTTCTTGTTTCTAATGGTTATCCTTTTTCTTTCTTGCAGAAACTTACCAAGACCAGAAAACCCAACACCAGTGCTGAGCCCACGACCGAGTTCAAATCTACTGCGGTTTTACCTTATGCCAAAGGTCTGTCCGAACGATTTCGCCGCTGCCTACAACAACAAGGCGTACGCGCTGTTTTCAAGTCGGAGACTACACTTAGATCACACCTAGTACGGCCTAAAGACGCTGTTGACCCGACTAAACAAGATGGCGTGGTTTACAGAATTCCCTGTGAATGCGGTAAAGTTTATATCGGCGAGACTGGAAGACCTATGCAGGACAGAATAAAAGAGCATGACCGAGACATCCGATTCGCCCGTACCCAGACCTCCGCCGTTTCAGAGCACGCCAACAACACCGGACACCACCCGCTTTGGAATGAAGTAAAGTTTATTGATCGTGATCCTCATTGGTACACACGCAGGGTCAAAGAGGCGATCCACATAAGACTTAACCCTAACAACATCAACAGGGACAGTGGAATAGAAATTCCAGAAGCATGGATGCCCACGATCAAGAAACACAACAACAGGCGAGCCGTACGACTACGGACCGCCGAGGGAACAATTCGCCGAAACGAGGATCAAAAATGCACCAGTCACAGCTGTTGAAAACCAACCAATCACAGCAGAGCATCGTGCTTCATAAGGTGACGCGTAACCAGTCGACCCCATCGCCTAGCAGTATGCAGTCGAAACGTCGCGATCCACATCGGAAGTGACTACATCGTGAGACAAACGAAAAATACTTCTTTACTAGTGTGTTCACCACGATGAACAACAACAACCCTTATTACGATATAGGTAAATTTACATCTGAAAAGCTCCAAGGTCTGTATCATAACAAGGTCAACTTCAACCTCGCTTCCACGCAAAGGCCAGGACACTAAGAAGACAGCTGTAAAATGGTCTATTGTCAAGAAATAGAAAACTATTCCTTCTTGAGATAAAAATCAATTTATCTGATAGAAATTTGTTTGAAAGAAATATCTGTTGAAAGGTCATGTTATGCGACAAAATACCTCTGCGAATAACATTAAGGTAATTAATTCCTATTTGGTATTTTGTAATTTTTTATGACAACGTTTCTGCAATAAGGTACACACTTAATTGAAGAAACGTTGTCGGGAAAAAAATATGAAACATACAGGACATGATACGATGGACTTCTGGAAGCAAGAGAAATAAGGCCTGTTATCATTTAATTTATCAGTATTTAATTTTTTCCTTCCTAAACGATTCACAGGATGATTTTGCGCATGCTCTGTTATAATAATGTGTAATTTATCTGAGAAAACAAGAAGTTTTTTTTTACTTCCCAGAAAACCTCTCGGTCGTATTATTCATGGTTTACACTTCACACCCGACAACGTTTATTCAATCATGTTGATGTCACCAGCGAGATGGCAATAAGAGCTTTTGTCTTTATATCCATTATTATCTCTTGTGTTAGTTAATTATCCTTTTTTAGATTTGAAGAAACCTCACGGACAAGTTATCACCGTTTATCTCTCAGGTACCTATACTAAGCTTAGCCTATCTTGTAATAGCTTGTAGTAACTTTAAAATAATTCTTGTCATTCTAACGCCTTGGCCAAACGGGAATAAGTACTGACGAGAGTTAAAACTCTCGCTTCTCATACACTCTCGCAGACTCTTATAAAGGAAAACAGAACTAGTATTTTGGGGATAAAGTGCAGGATTACCAAGATGGAAGCGGATTACAGTTGCATTCAAGTGAAACTTCAAGTTGTTTAGCTATTATTGTGTTTATTGCGTTCGACAAAGGAGAACGTTTCCTGGGCTGAGGCAGGAAAAATTGAGCTTTTTTCATAAGCCTGGTAGGCGGTTGGGCTACCTTTTCGAGGCTCGTGGAAAATGGCAAATTTATTTCGCGTGGTCGCGCCGGGAATTTCTACGGTCGGTAATTTTAATTCTATTTTTAAAAGTCTTAAAGCGTCGATCTTTTGTTGCTTCAGGGAAAATGTGGTGAACATTATGCAAATTATGTAGTCTTTGAAATTATTTAACCCATTTACTCCTAGAGTTTTAGCAAAAACTTTCTAACTTCTTACATTTCGCATTTTTCGTTTAAGGATGTTAAAAACAAAAATGTGCCATTTGTCTTAGCTATAAAATTGGACGATTAGTTTATTCAGCTTGAACAAGGCGCTGCGGTGAACAAAAATATTGAAATCGACAACAACACGACACTTGTCATTCAAATTGGAGTGTCATAACCTGTAAAAAAAACTTTTTATTATAGATAAATTTGATTACTGTCAGGTAACCAGCTGTGATAGCACTATTCATTTGTGACAGAAAAATAAAGGATGTTTACGCGACGGGTTTTTAAATACGTTGCAAAATTATCAAAGAAAATGAAAAAGTGTGGCAAAAACAGAGGGACTCAAAATTATAATATCAGCTCATCTTCTTCTACACCAAGGGAATTTTGTGCGCGTAGGCAGGTTGGAGCGGAGCGATCCGACGGCGACAGTTTTCCAGCTGCAAAAGCAGGCATAAAAGATGTGATTAACTAGGAAACTGTGTTGACGTTGAACAGCGACTTAAGATCAGATGTGTTCAATCTTAACACACAGGGTAAAAGTCGGAGCTTTATAATGAATCCAACTAATGCCGTTGTGAGCTCTTCTGGTTCTGTCTATTATTATTTAAATAATTCAGTTTTATTTGTTTTATTCTTATTATTATTGCCTGAATATTGCGGGTGGCTTGACTTTCTTGCCATTTCGGACTTTTTTTTTAGGGGCAGCGTTATTGTCTATTTTAATACATTATATCTGCAATATACAAAACGTTTTGAATATAGATTCAGAGAAAATGCTTCCGGCGTTCTCGCCTCAGTAGAACATTAAAAGGCTCAAGTTTATCTAGTGAAAAAGTAATTAAAAGTTTAACTTAAAAAGAATAAAAAATAAACACTGGAAGAATTCATTAAAAGTCGCCTGCAACTTTGAAACAAAGAAAAAATAATTAAAACTTTTTATATGAGAACGCTGTATAATTATGTTTGAAAGATCAGAAAAATCGTCAAATATGACGATGTGAACATCTAATTACGCTCTTCTCATTTTCCTTGATAAGTTTCAATATTTTGTTTTTAAGAATAACATTTTTGGAATACTGGATAGAAGATTTTTTTTGTTTAAACGATCTTCATAGCGTTGGTTGCGTTTTTCAAAAGCCCTTTTTGTCCTAAAGCTGTTTTTTTTGTTTGGAGAAAGTTTGCTTCGTTAGCTTGAAATATTGTATACAATGGCCTTCTAACTTAATGTTCTAATATTTACGGCAGTAAAAACTATTTAGGCTCGGCGATAGCGTGAAAAGATGACAATATCATGCTTCCACCAATGGCTCCTTTGTTTGATAAATATTTATGCCTTCAACTGACTCAGCTGATACCCTCGCCCCCACCGACGTAGCACTACGGTTTATAATTAACCCCTCGCGCCCAAAAAATGTAATTTCTGACATCTGAGTGACGTAGCAACGAACTAGTCAGAAATTATCCCTCGGGGGTGGGGGGGGGGGCGATCTTAAGGTTTTTCTCCGATTTTCTCAAGACCGTTTAAGATTAGCACATGCCATCTTCAGTAGCTGTTCATTTATCCTTGAGACACACTTTGCAAAAGTTTGGCGACAACCGGTTGCTATGGTAACAAGATATGATGTCATAAGTAGCATGTCAAGCCATTTTTAAATAAAAATGCGTAGTTTTCACTTTTTTTCGGTGAAAAAAAAAACATATAAAAGGCTTCCAAAAGCATCAAAATGTTTAATTCTGTTATTTTACAACTCTTGCAAAAAATATGTTTGCAATTTCCGCATTTTTCCCATAAATTTGAATTTTTAGTAAAATCCAAGATGGCGGCCATCTTGGCGGCCATTTTGGATGACGTCACGGATCCCCAGCAACACTATAACCCATAATATTTACCTTATCTTATAGAGCACATCACAGGCTATCTATTACACGTAAACTAGAGTGTTTTTCCTCAGACCGTGAAATAGTAAACTAATAGAGGTTTAGGCCTAGACAGATTCTGCTGGGCAACTTTTCAGCAACTTTTTCGATTCTGAGCAAGTTTTCGGAGAGTGAGCAACATCCCAACATCTTTTCTAAAAGTTCATTTTTTTTGGCATATTTTCGCTATCTTTTAATCAAATTCATTACTAACTTATATTTTAACACGTTTTCTTCGGAATTTAACAAGAATTTCACTATTTTTTGATCACTTGGGTATCAAGTGTTGATAGATTCCAAATATGGATGTGCCGGATGTGACTCCATTTCCAGAATGGGTATCCTGTGTTAATATTCCTGGGTATCCTGTGATTAGATCAGCTATATTTTTCCATTCTCTTATTATTAACTTCATGTCTCTTGTTTATTAGACCGTGTTTTGTAATTCATTGATGAGGTCACTTTACGATTTAGAAATTAATAAACAAGGAAGGAGTTACAGCTTATAATTAGAATGATGATGTCAGCAAGAAACGTTTCAAATTTTTAAAGCAACTTTCTCGATTTTAAGCAACTTTTGAGCAACTTTTGGGGATATTTTTGAGCAACTTTTTAACAACTTTTGAGCAGAATCTGTCTAGCCCTATAGAGGTTAATAGATCTTATTTCGATTGTTTTCTTTTGTGTCTATTTGACTATTATACACTAACTAGTAGAAACTGTTTCACGGTCTGAGGAAAATCACTCTATTTCCGAAATATTGCAACATCACAAAAACCCGAGGTGGGGGGGGGGGGGGGGGTTGTTGCAACCCCCTCTTGTACCCCGGTGGGGGTATAAGTTTGCGTGTACGTCCGAGGGTTATTATTCTGACGGCACGATATAGAGGCTTGCGTGTCCTCATGGGACATCTGGGGACCAGTTAAGGGTTTGGCGGGAGATATTTAACTATTATAGCGCGAAAGCTTGCGTGATATCGCCTAATTTTAGCCGACTCGGCCTACGGCCTCGTCGGCTAAGTATTAGGCGATATCACGCGCACTTTCGCGCTATAATAGTTTTATAATTCAACACATTGATAACAAAGCACAGTTTGAAGAAAAAATATCGCCGACAAGCCTTTTATTTTAAAAAAAAGCTTACATATGTTTTACCGTGCGAAACTTGCAACATCACACATCATGAATGAAAGTGGCGCCTTTGTCAATATTGCGCAAGCTTGAACACTATAACTTTTATAATTCAAGACATTGATAACAAATCACAGTTTCTAGAAAAAATTCATTGAGATATACAACCTTTCATTAAGTAAAAAGGCTTACAACAATATTTTACCTCGCACCATTTCTTAAACAACGAGCAGCGAATGCCGAAACTTTTGCCAAGCTAAAATTAATTTAGCGTACACAATTTTCTACGAAGAGCTTTCGTCTACTCGAAGAACGGGACAGAGTAGTGACTACAATAATAAAAACACAGTAAAATTGCGTAGAATGTCTTAGTTACAAGTGTTTCGTATCTTAAAAAGTTCAATTCAGAATCAAAACAAATTGAACAAACACACGGCTACGTACCTAAACATAGCGGCGAAAAGTCGGAAAGAACTGCAGCGTGGACAGTATGTTTTACAAAAATTCACAGCTAAAGGATACAAGAAACGGTTAAACCATGCATCGTACCTGTAGTTGATTTGGCTTTTTAGTCCCTTCCATCAGCACCAAAGTTTCAAACATCGAAGTACGAGCTGAGTCGATCAATGTTGTTTACGAACTTGCTCGTTTTTTAGCTCCTACAGCCGTAATGACGAGATCAGAAACTTTTCTGAGAAAGCATCAAGTGTATATCATATTCCAGAGGTGACTACCAAAGAAATTTTACGAAAGTTGTGCTCCTTCATTCACTGCTTGTCGAGCGGTTAAACTTTGAACCAGTTTTCATTTAGCTACGCCAAGAAACACTGCGACCGCGACAACGCGAAAATTCGCGCCTTTTTTGTCCAATCATGCGAACAATATTTTTTCTCTTTTCTTTTCCCTTTTTTCCTTTCTTTTCCCTTTTTTAACTGATAGTTCACGCACTTTTTCGCCCAAAAACACGAAATTGCAGCCAGCAGTCATTTTCACTTTCCTTCAAAATGCTAAAATTTACCGCCATCGCTGGTTATACGTCATGTAGACATAACATATATCGATAACTTTTTTACCATATTTGGGCAGTGTATCAATGTGTTGAATTATAATTATCATTATACGTCGGTCAGTCTTCTCGAACGTTGCATTTTTGTTTTAAATACGTTGGGAAATGAAACGTTATAAAAAGTATCAAGTTGTGTTATCAGTTTTTGTACCTTTTCCTCGAGGTCTAAGCGGTGGTTTTTATTGGTTTTTCGTAGCTGGCGTGCGCGTGGCAAAAATTTCTAAACTTTTGAAATATAATGTATGTGAAATGTAATTTAAAAGGATCGGTCATGTAGCAGCTCTCGTAAGGTCTCACACCATTGGTTCGGTGAACAATAGAACAAACAACCCAACAATGGGCTCTAGACCTAGAAACAATAGAAGCTGTGTTTTACAAGGCCAATGAAAATAGAGGTTTCGGAGAGCTGCTACACTACTGAAAGGATCACGAGAATAGACAGAATATGTTAGTAGGATATACATGTGTATTCATCACATAACTGACTGAATCATCCTAAATAAACTATTTCACATTGAATGTCTCGTGTTGGTGGAGTCGGTGCTTGGTGTCGTTCCTTGCCCTGCTTGTTAAAAGTGCTCTTGCCCGAACTGTTGACACATTTTTTTTTCAGTTATCTTCAGTCGTATTTTCAATGGATTAAATGTTTGTGGAAGCAAACTTTGCGAAAAAACAGTTTACCGGAACTATAATTGCTTCCATTAATGAAAGAATCCCAATTGATAAAAATATTACTGACCCGCACAATTTCATGCCAGACGATAATTCTTTCAATTGTTTCCTTTTCATTTAGATAAGAAGAATACAATAATACCCTTCAGTTATGTCTACGTCAGCTAATATTGCCATAACAACAGTAAATTCCATTCTCATCGTTGCATGCATTGTGGGAAACTGTTTTGTTTGTGCTGTCGTGATGAGAAATCGAGATATGAGGTAAAGTAAATGTTAATGTTTCTAAGTATCTGTACCTATTCATGACTGTAGAGATATCAGGTATATAAAGTAGTGTTAATGTTTCTAAGTATCTGTACCTATTCATGACTGTAGAGATATCAGGTATATAAAGTAGTGTTAATGTTTCTTAGTATCTGTACCTATTCATGACGTCGACTGTAGAGATATGAGGTATATAAAGTAGTGTTAATGTTTCTAAGTATCTGTACCTATTCATGACTGTAGAGATATGAGGTATATAAAGTAGTGTTAATGTTTCTAAGTATCTGTACCTATTCATGACTGTAAAGAAATCAGGTATATAAAGTAGTGTTAGTGTTTCTAAGTATCTGTACCAATTCACGGCTGTAGAGATATCAGGTATATAAAGTAGTGTTAATGTTTCTAAGTATCTGTACCGATTCACGACTGTATAGATATTAGGTATAGAAAGTAGTGTTAATGTTTCTAAGTATCTGTACCAATTCACGACTGTAGAGATATCAGGTATAATATACATACATAGCCCAAGCCTAACAGCGTCGCACTTTGAACAAGCTTAACTAAGGTGAAACTTAACTAAGGTGAAAGGTTGGAAGCACAAGAATTAAGATTGACGAACGGGCTATTTTTAATTTTAGCAATTCTCAAAAACAGTATTACGCGACCGTCTGCACAGTACATTTTATAGACCGTACAAAACATGACAAAAACAACTTTTCTCTGTCTAGCTAGAATAACTAGTACCACTAGTTTCCGAATAAAATACAGTTTATGTTTGTGAAAAATTGCCCGAGAAACATGATTTGAAAATCAAAAATTGCAAAAATACACAAACATATTTGCATAAGGCGATGCTAGTGAAGATAGAACTGTACTATAAAATCAAAGTCTTGTTTTGTTTACATAAAATCGCTTTTCAATCTATCTAATGAATGAACAAACACATCAAAATGGACAACACAATCTTTTTTCGAAAAAATTTATTCAAATCTCCATTAGTTTACGTTTAAAAGCAAAACGCGTACCATTTAATTATAGCTCATCGAGTTCAAGCTTTCTTCGATGAAATTCAAGAGATCGATACAACTGAATTTAAGCACGTTTTAAAATCGATTCTCCAAAACTAACAATAACACTAATGAAAAGTCACTCACAGATTGATATCAACATAAATTCTCATCGAAAACTGTAATCTGTTTTACCTTTAAGTCCCTCGCTTGCTTGGAATTCAAATCTCCGCTTCTGGTTCTGAAATCCGTAGAAAACAAACATCTCCCGCATTGATAAAAACGTAATACATGAAGTTCCTTGAAGCAAGATTTTATCCCTGAAAGCTCGTCTTTTTTCACTAAAGCGGCTTCTGAGTATACCTTAATTAGTATCCCTGTCTTGAGTAGCAAACCGCGAAAAAATGCAGGAAAATAGAGACCTTAAGATACCCCGATTCCCGGTACGGGTACGGGTGAAGTCACCAAAGCCGTACCCGAATAAAATAAAGTGGGTATAAAGGCAAAAAAACTTACCCGCGTTTCCGACATCGTTACCCGTACAAAACAAACGTGTAGAGTAGTGGCTACCCCGGGAAAACGTGTAGCTTTGACGGGAAGGAATCGCTGACGTGATCATTTAATGAATTCAAAATGGCGCTACCCGTACCCGTGAGCAAAAATCGGGGTATCTGTTGTATCTCATCAAGCTTTAATCACACGTACAAGAAACGGGAAAAAAAAACACTCCCTGAATTACAAATTCTGATATCTATATAAGCTCCTCATTAGCATATAACCAGCACGCATAATAAGTACATGCACATTCCCACGCGAATGCACAACAATACCCAACATTTTCCCCCCTCTCTGAGATCAACCTAAGTTTAACAATGTTCAGAAGTAAGCCTACAAATTAGAGTTCATAGTCTCTAAATCGCACAGGGAGGCGTCTCAACCGTTGGGGACGAGTACTAGTAAAAAGAGAATTGTTCAGTTCCTGATCCGGTTGTGGATTAGCCAGTTCCTGATGTGATTGAGGATTAGTCAGTTCCTGATCTGGTTGAGGATCGACTGATGCGTCATTGAAGAAACTTCCGGGCTCGGTACTTGAACTCGGAACAGGACCGTTTGGTGAGCGAACCAACCTACGTGCATTCCAAATGGTACCATCCTCTAGCCGAAAAGTCGCAGGACCAATACGCTTTACCACCTGTAACGGATCAGATAGGGCCGGTTTCAATTTGTGGCCACGAAGAGGTCTTCTCACTCTGACCCAGTGACCGACATCAATCTTGGGTGACTGAGCTTTGCGCCTTCTATCCACGTAGGACTTTACCTTTCTCTGCTTAGCAGCAACGCGTTTGCTTAGTTCTGGCACTGCTGCCTGTTGTGGGGGCTTCAAATTATCCAGTGGCAATATGAGGTTTCTGCCAATCATCAGCTCAGCAGGAGATAATCCAGTTAGGGCATGTTTGGTTGCGCGATAGTTACAGAGCGTCGTACGAACCGCTTCAGGGAAAGACTTGCCTTCTGCAAGAGATGCCCTGATCCCCTCTTTCATCGTCTTGTTAAAACGCTCCACCCCACCATTACTTTGAGGGTTGTAGAGAGAAGTCAGCTCGAGGCGTTTGTCATGCTGCTCTTTGCCTTTGCCGTGGACAATAATATCATCGATGATATTGAAAGCACCTTTAATCCCTGACAGGATAGACGAAAGAATCTTCTGGAAAGCACTTGGGGCTGACGACAGACCATATGGCATACGTTTGTACTGAAACACCCCATCATGGGTAACAAAAGCTGTGAGATGTCTACTGTCTACATGTAAAGGGATCTGTAGGTAGCTCTTACGGAGGTCCAGTTTGGAGAAAACGGTGGAACTGCAAAACTCGGTCATGAGTTCTTCTTGTGACGGCAGCGGGTACTTGTCGGGAATAATGGCCTTATTCACTTCGCGCAAGTCGACACATAGGCGAATTTCCCCAGAAGGTCGTCGGGCTACCACGAGATTTGAAATCCATGGTGAAGAATCAATCTTTTCGATGACATCGGTTTCTTCCAGGCGGCGAAGTTCCTTTGAAACCTCTTCACGTAACGATAGGGGTAGGCGCCGCATCCTTTGTGACACGGGTTTAACGATAGTGTCGACATTAGGGCGATGGACATAACCAGTGACTTTACCGAATTCCCGAAACGCCTCAGGATACTTTGAAGCGAGTTCAATGGATTGAATTGGTAGACCATTCCGTGTAACTTGAAATCCAAGGCGGTTGAAGAGATCAATTCCCATAAGGCTTGTTCCACGTGTAGTAACATAGAAGGGAAAGCAATCAACAAATTGCTCTTGATACTGTACCGATACGTTAATTAAACCGAGAACCTCAATTTTCTCGTTGTTGTAGCTGAGGAGCTGCTGGCTGGGAGCGACAAGTTGGTGCTTGGAAAAATGTTCCCTAAACACCGATTCACTGATGATAGACACCTTTGCGCCGAGATCAATCATGAGATCTAGCTCCACTCCTTGTATGTTAACTTGGCAGGACTTAAAATCTTTACCAGTTGTTCCGTCTTGCAAGTTAAATACGGTTACGGTTTCCTTTGTTTCGTTCTTGGCACCTTGAGAAACTTGTTTAATGCCAGCCGATTTAGAGCGACACCACTTAGCGAAGTGATTCATTTTACCACAGGAACGGCACTGCACACCACGAGCTGGACAAGACTTGCTGTGTGTGTTGTGTGTTGAAGAACCACAATTTGTACACTTCTTTTCCGAAGAGCGACCATCTCTTTCTGAGGGCGGTACTTTTGCGCCAGTAGGCGAAGATTTCGGATCTCCACGAGGACAGGAAAATTTCCGATGGACCTGTTGAACCGGGGACGTTGCACTTGACAGTGACGGTTGCAATGTGCGAGCTTCCAACATGGCTGATTCCACTTGAAGGGCGAGCTGAATTGCACGATCGACTGTAAGAGTATCCGGCTCCAAAAGCAAACGTTCGCGGATCCGATTCGTACTAACCTTCTCGATCAACTGATCCCGTATCATTTCTTCGTGTAGGCTACCAAAGTTGCAGAACGTCGCGAGTTCCTTTAACGCCGCTACAAACTGAATCACGGATTCGCCGGGCTGTTGACTGCGCTGGCGAAATCGATAGCGAGACATAATTACGCTGTGTTTCGGCCCAAAATGCTGTTTCAGAGCGGCCACAGCATCTTCGTAAGATGAGGAATTGTCGATAGAGGCAAACACGCGTTGACCTTCGGTTCCAAGGCAATGTAAAAGGATTGCACGTCGTCGAGCGTCAGAGACGGATTTGTCATCGAGCCCATTTGCGACCACATAAGTCTCGAAACTTTGAAACCAGCGATGCCAGGGAGTCGGTGGATCACCAGGACACGCGAGAAAAGGTACAGGAGGAGGTAGCTGATTCATCATCGATTTCCGTACATCCTGCCGACTACGCCAAAATGTTGTATCTCATCAAGCTTTAATCACACGTACAAGAAACGGGAAAAAAAAACACTCCCTGAATTACAAATTCTGATATCTATATAAGCTCCTCATTAGCATATAACCAGCACGCATAATAAGTACATGCACATTCCCACGCGAATGCACAACAATACCCAACAGTATCTTAAGGTGTCTAATAACGACTTTAATTCTCCGCCAGACACAACAAAACAAAGTGTTTACCGAGCTCACGGCTGTGTGGCCGCGCGAAAAACAAAGCCTTGCTTTCAAGATCCAGGATTTTGTTCCAACACGGCGGGCGGGCACACACGCGCCCGCAAAACATTCCGCTAGCCATGATCATGAAAAATGACGGCATAGGTTCTATGAGTATGGAGCTGCGCAGCCAGGCATTCGGCCTGACAAGTGCTCCGCTATAAAGTAGTGTTAATGTTTCTAAGAATCTGTACCTATTCATGACTGTAGAGATATCAGGTATATAAAGTAGTGTTAGTGTTTCTAAGTATCTGTACATATTCATGACTGTAGAGATATCAGGTATATAAAGTAGTGTTAGTGTTTTTAAGTATCTGTACCAATTCATGACTGTAGAGATATCAGGTATATAAAGTAGTGTTAGTGTTTCTAAGTACCTGTACCAATTCATGACTGTAGAGATATCAGGTATATAAAGTAGTGTTAGTGTTTCTAAGTATCTGTACCTATTCATGACTGTAGAGATATCAGGTATATAAAGTAGTGTTAGTGTTTTTAAGTATCTGTACCTATTCATGACTGTAGAGATATCAGGTATACAAAGTAGCGTTAATGTTTCTAAGCAGCTGTACCTATTCATGACTGTAGAGATATCAGGTATATAAAGTAGTGTTAATGTTTCTCAGTATCTGTACCTATTCATGACTGTAGAGATATCAGGTATATAAAGTAGTGTTAATGTTTCTCAGTATCTGTACCTATTCATGACTATAGAGATATCAGGTATATAAAGTAGTGTTAGTGTTCCTAAGTATCTGTACCTGTTCATGACTGAAGAGATATCAGGTATATAAAGTAGTGTTAGTGTTCCTAAGCAGCTGTACCTATTCATGACTATAGAGATATGAGGTAGGAGGTGCGGCTGAAGGTGGGTAATTTCGAGCCCTGGTTTCCCTATCCTATCATGTTGTTTCGCTAGACAATGTGTATAGATGGGTACCCCTGAACTGGGATGTAACCTTGCAATGTAATAGCAATGGAAGCAGCTGGGAAGGATTAAATCGGCTAAAGTACCACGTATCAGAATGGGGTGCGATAAAACATATTTCATTTCAAGGTGATGCTGACAACAAAAAACACGTAATGTCACGCTTTTCGTTTTACTTTTTAAGCAAATAATCTTTCAAGCAACTTTTACGATGAAATCTGAAGGAAAAGTTATTTTACTTTTGTAGATATGTAAAAAATGACTGCCATTCAGTGGTCTCTAGTTTACGGGCGAGCTTGTATTACCATCGCAAATACAACGTGTGGCGATTAGGAGCAATAATGTGTTAGGTACCTTACAAAATGGATCAAAATTTTCATAAATAATACATTTCCGTTTAATTTATCTGCAGAATTCCCATAAATTATCTACTTGTGAACTTGGCAGTAGCGGAGATCATGTACTCGACATTTATGATACCGCCAATTGTTTTGAGCTACAATGTTAGCCACCCAGAGGGGGTGACTGGAAGAGTATTGTGTGCACTGTTAACTAGAGGGAACCTAGCGTGGTTTGGAGCGAATACTTCAGTATTTACTCTAATTGCCATCGCCATTGAACGATACTTTGCTGTGGTGTATCCCTATGGAAACAAAGGAAAACTGACCATGTGCAAGCTGAAGGTCTGTTACTTTGGCATTAAACTAAGCTCTCTAATATGACCGGTAAATTTGTTTGTAAAATTGCCAATTAGCAACCTAGACCAACCTAGTCTTCCAACAAATACAATACGACTGTTCTTTGATATTTTTGAAGTTTCGGTTGGTACAAGTGGCCAAATTTTAATTTGACGCCATTTGTGAACCGCCTTAAAGAACTAAAACAGACCTACACTGGTTTATTAGGTTGGACAAAGAGAATGGTAAAACTCCTTTCTCTACAAAATACAGACAACAATTTACAGGAAACCGACACGTTACTAGACCAGTCGTCAACAACTCTACCGTTTTCAAGAAGAAAGGATTTTACCAACTTCAACAAGACTAGCGCAACTGCTGTGCGACTCACCTGACAGCAGAGCAGCCGAAAACTAGACAACGTTCATAGTAAAAATAACCACAAACCGAAACTGTGAAATAGTTCAGGCCAGATGTGAAATATATGTTTATTTCGACAACTGCTGTGCAAACTGGGGCGCTTCCAGCTTTCTTAGTCTCTCTTACATTACACACTCTCTCACATTGAACATTCACCTTGACAACTTTTCAGTAAAAGCAACTACAACCCGAAACTCTGGAATAGTTTATAATGAGGCAAGTTGTGAAATATTTTGTCTATTAGTACAACTCTATTGTGCAAACTGTGGCGCTTTTAACTCTCTTACTCACTCTAACATAAATACGCACCCGCATCACACTTTCAGCTCTTAAATCAGTCAGCGTTCAGGCTTTTTCAACACGCCCTCCAACTAAGCCGGTGAGGTTTTAGCGCCAGCGCTCTATTAGCTTCAAGTATGTTTGACTCACTTTCATGCGGACTACACTTTTTTGTAGGTGATCATTCCTGGTACTTGGATAGTCGGACTGATTCTCCGGTTTCCGGAATTCCTGGATACAAATTTCGTGAAGAAACACAACTCCTGCCTTTTTTCTGAGAGGTGGACGAAGCAGGTTGCTACCATGCTGTATAATGTCTACGGTTTCTTTGCGTCTACACTGCTGGTTGCGTTATACTCCAGGGTCGTCTACACCTTGTGGTTTAAGAGTCATGATGATATTGTTCTCTCCCATCAACAACAGGTATGAAGTTTTCACTGAAAATCTTTAGTTTTGGCCGCACGCCCCTAGCTGCCGGGGCTATTAGAGGAGGCCTTTTAATGAACGCATGAATTTGAAACAACAGACAAAATCCATTTTAATTCGCCACTTTAGAAACGAGAAGGAAACTGGGCCGAGTGAACTTTCGCAACGACTTCTGGGATCGTTACAGGGGACGCTTCTTTTGTCTCTGTCCCCAGTAACAGTCCCAGAAGTCGTTGCGAAAGTTCACTCGGTCCAGTTTCCTTCTCGTTTCTTTCAATGTATTGTCAAAACTATAGTCGATTCATGTATCGCCTAAATTTCACGTTTTGTGCTGGGTAGCTTTCCAACCAAACCGAAATTATGGCGGAATGAAGCGACACAGAAGATAAAACTTGTTTTTTTATTGGCTTTTGTAACCAACCGGACAAAGAGCAAAGGACTACAAAAGCTCTGCACTCTTTTAATCGATGATATGTCTCGAAATTTCTCTTAAATTTAAAATTAACTGGCTTCTTATCTCTTCCAAAAACAAGAACAAATTATGGAATATATTTAATGTAAGATTTCAAGGTCCATCAATATGGAATTCCATTGATGAAGATATGAATTCTTTTGCATTGTCATGAAACACCACTTTATCAAAAATTGTTAGTTTTCTGTTCATTGCTTCTCTTGGATAAAAACGCTGTTTTGCAATACATGCAATAATTTTTTTTCCAAGAAGGCATGGTAACGAATCCTGCAATACGATTGGTTCTAAGCGCGGTCCGGACTTTCCTATCTCTGTCCACGGGCACGGTAACGCTTTCGTGAGTGATGTGACTCCGTTGTTTTAAGCTTGTAAGGCCCGGTTTAAACGTCGCATTTTACATGCGCCGAATCTAATTGCCGAATTAAGTGCATGTAAAATGCGACGTTTAAATCAATTAAATTCGGCAGATTTGTATTAAATGCGAGTTCAGTCGAATATTCGACTGATCCAGTCGAATATGAGACTGAGGTTCGACAGTTGATTTAAACGCCTCATTTTACATGTGCCGAATCGAATTCATAAATTATGTTAATTACATTTTACCCATAACTCCACAGTTTTATGCTACATGACATGCGCACAGAAAATTGGCGGGAATCGCGAATCGCGGGTCTAAGAAAGCAATATGGCGGCTGTCTACTAGTATGTGTGTGGTTCGTGCTTCTCTTCAACAAGGTATACAACATGCAGTCATTTTTTTTGTATGAGATGCTCTGTTTTTTTACGAAGACGAGGAAACACCGGATTGGAAGGCAGGACGAAGTGTAGTTCGTTGCGAAGCTTGTTTTCGAGAGAAGATGGAGAACGAAGTCAATGAACGAGAATTTGATCAGGAAAGTGAAACGAATACCACTGTATCCTCTCGCTCAAGTTCAAATCTTCTTCTTGCTAGCAGGTGATGCACTGCCATCTGCATTTATATAAGTCGCCGTTTCCTGGTAGCGCGAATGGTGTTTGAGAGGCATAAACGCCGCAAACGCAAAATGTGCTCCTTATCTTTGTCAGCCATATTGGTGGGAAACTTAGAGCAGAGTCTGGGAATGAAGATGTCACTCGCACTCGGCAATTAAATTCGGCACAATTAAATGCGACGTTTAAATCAAATGCCGAACTTTTTTAATTTAAGTCGACTTAAATTAGTATTAGATTCGGCGCATGTAAAATGCGACGTTTAAACCGGGCCTTAAAAATCATATTTTCTTGAATGAAAACGTCGCATTTTACATGCGCTGAATCTAATACTAATTTAAGTCGACTTGAATTAAAACCGCTCGGGCCGTACTCAGATACTCGTAAGGAACTTCCAAGCAATCTTCTACTAGCACATGGTGCGTGTGACGAGGATGATTTTCTAAATATCCATCGTCATCTTCTCATTGCAAGCACCCTACCAATCAGTACGTAACAATCAGTAGTGCTGAAGCTGAGCGGTCCTTTTCGCTCATGAAACGGATCAAGACCTGCTACAGATCAACGATGTTTGAAGAGCGCTTCTCAGATCTCGCTGTTATTACTATGCATTACTCTGAGAAATTCGAGTAGACGAGATATGCGAGGGCTTTGTAAAAGCTCATCCAAGAAGACTCTTTTAGGCTACATTGTTCGATTAACGAGGTGTGGAGAAAAGCGATTAATTACTATCATTGTTTCTGCTGTCCCTTTTAATCATGCGTTATTATTATTTTTGGTTTTCTGGTTGAGAAATAAGGTAAACTCCAGATTTTATATTATGCTTTCACAAACGCTTTTCGAGTCTCAGGAATGCTGGAAATGGCGTTTTAGAGGGTAAAATCGGAAAAAATTTTCCGAGGGGTGGGGCATGGCCCCGAACCCCCTAGAAGCTCGCGCCTGCGGCGCTCGCCATCCACGCCAAAGGCGTCGAAAGTTTTTAAGGTGTACAACTCCCCCTTTCAGGAATTCCTGGATCCGCCTCTGATGTGATTGTCGAATTACCCTGAAAAATCTAAAAGACGTATTGTATTAAAAAATGTGGTGTGTGGAAGCTAGTTAATCTGTTTCCTGGAGGTAGGGGCATTTGATCGCCTAGTACGGAGCCTTGGATGGGCCATTTAAACGATATTAATTTGGCTTGGATCAAGGGAATTTGAACGAACTAACTTTCAAAAGTTGAAATTACCGGAGGCTACCGAAGAGTTTGATTTGATGGGTTCATATAAACATCTTATCACTCAAAACGAAACGCAACCGAGCCACGTGGTAATTAAAGTGCGTTATTACTCATGCGCGAAGCGGCATGAGTTAAAATTCGCCCTTCGTTTTTCTTCGTGTCACGATTTTGCATGAAAATTTATGCACGCATATTTTAAATTGTGCTCTTCCGGTTCATAGCTTTGCCATTTACTCTTCCTGTTTTGGTGACTTCCGGCTACCCTCACTTCCGGTAAAACAGCGTTACTGAAGTGTCACGACAGCGTCTCCTACAACCTTACTTACATAACTAATGTTCACGTTAGGTATATATAACAGTCAGAAGAATCACTGGCTTCATTGTGGTACAGCCTTCATTTACAAAACATTCAATAGTAAACAACGTGGTTTGCAGGAACGATGACTGAATGAAAGGATGTCGGACATCTTCTTATAGATATCGTAAAACGTTCTTACGCATGCACATGAGTATAGGCTGCTTGAAGCCTCTTGTTTTACCTACAAATCTTTAATATTATTTTACATTACTATTTTTGTGTAACTCAGGGTGTTTTGAAAGTGCGGAAGAGAGTTACCTTGATGGTTGTGACCATCAGTGCCATTTTTGTTATCTCTTGGGGGACAGACGGAATAGTTCACATTTTAGACGATGACGTTGGCTCCATCAAACTCGCTCCTTATGTCATCCCTATTGCCCATACGATGCTCTTGTTCAACTCCGCTGTCGATCCTTATGCATACGCCCTGATAAACCAACGATTCAGAGAGAAGATGAAGAGAATGATATGCTGCAACTCAAGTTCCTCTGCATCAAGGTTTGCACCGGCGAGAGAACAACAAGACATCCAGATGATGAACAACATTGGCACCAAGTCCAGCAACAAAGCTGGAACAACATCCAGAGAGTGATGTGCTGAAGACGAACACCCCCTCCGAGTTTTATTTTTTCTTCGTTTTTATCTCGTGAATACGCGAAGCGTTGACCGAGATACAGTATACGGGAACAGATATGCAAATTTTCACTTGTTCCATCATCCGTAAACTGTTGTAATTCTACAGTGTATTAGGTGTTAAAAGACGATTGCTGCATCAATTTTAATTCCCCAGCCTATATTAAATACGTCCCCGGTTCAGTTGTCTGGACAGTCTCGTTTCACACAATGCATATATTATGTCACGCTAAGATGTTTTGGTGGTTTTAAATCTGCTTTACTCTTCAATTTTTTGACTTCAAACTCAGTATGAAAAATTAAAACCGATCTGTGGACTTGACCTTAGGTCGGTTTTGTATTTACGAGATGGTTCTTAGGCCCCGTCCACACGTATCCGTTTTCGTTTGAAAACGCAAGTTTTTTTCCGTTTTCGCTTCCCGTCCACACCTATCCGATGAAATCGGTCACCGAAAACGGAAACTTTTGAAAACGCTTTCGAAAGTGGAAACTTTTGAAAACGGTGTTTTCGCGTTCTCGTGTGGACACCTAGTCTCCTACGCAGCCGTTATTAGGGCTCGTCACGCAACGCTCCTCCCTTGGTGGGGGAGGAGCGTTGCGTGACGAGCCCTTATAACGGCCGCGTAGGAGACTAGTGGATACCCGAAAACGGAACGTTTCGAAAACGATGATGTCAATTCAGTCCACTGTGCATTTGATAAAAGTGATGAAAAGCCACAAACAACTCGCAGGCTTTGCTAAAATCAGTGGTACGCATGCTCTTTAGAGGCATTTGAAGCGTTTTTAGTCGTTTTTGCGTATACGTGTGGACAGGCAAAAACGATTCGAAAACGCTACGTGTGAACAGAGAGATTTTGAAAAACGGAAAGAAACTTTAGCGTTTTCAAACGAAATCGGATACGTGTGGACGGGGCCTTAAGAGCCCTTTGATTCATGGTAGTTAATACCTACGAAAGACCTTATCAGCCAAAAAATGAACAAACATAAACGACAAACTGCAAGGCTGATCTGACTACGTAAAAAGGTAGATTTTGCGAGACACCAATGCGACAGAAACCGATATAGTAGGGTAGCAACCGCGGACTGCTGTTTCGCCCTTTCTTGGGGCTCGTCAGCGCGGTGTAGCTTGTAACAAACTAAGAACAACTACAAGAAAGCAGTCGTTAATAGATTGCACAATGACCCGTACACAATATCAAGTTCCGTACCTTGGAACCAACTTGTCACCCGCATCACGCATCATCTGTCGCATTGGTGTCTCGCAAAATCTATCTTTTTACGTAGTCAGATCAGCCTTGCAGTTTGTCGTTTATGTTTGTTCATTTTTTGGCTGATAAGGTCTTTCGTATCGTTTACAGCATTATCGTTTGCGGTCCTTTGCAGATTTTGGTTCTATTTTCATATTTTTTTGGGACCGTAGGTCATTTATTGATCCGATATGCTGGTTCTCTTTCAGCATGGTTTTTCCATGCGTTTGAATGTTAACATTGGCTTGCCATGTACATTCAGTTTTTGCGAGGCACCATTGTGACATCTTGGAACGCCTTGTTCCCCGCAACACGTGATGTGGCACGCGTGATGCGGGTGACAAGTTGGTTCTAAGGTACGGAACTTGATATTGTGTACGGGTCATTGTGCAATCTATTTACGACTGCTTTCTTGTAGTTGTTCTTAGTATGTTAGAAGCTACACCGCGCTGACGAGCCCCAAGAAAGGGCGAAACAGCTGTCCGCGGTTGCTACCCTCCTTTATCGGTTTCTGTCGCATTGGTGTCTCGCAAAATCTACCCTTAACGTAGTCAGATCAGCCTTGCATGTTGTCGTTTATGTTAGTTAATACCCGTCTAGCAATGAATTCGGCAGTCGACTATTGAATCTTTTACCAAATTACAGTCGACAATTGAATGACCTTAAAATCAATACGGGAACCTTCAGCGGGGTGGGCCTGGTGTACATACCTTTTATTTCCTGATTCCGCCCCTTTCTTGGTAGCCTGGCCTCCTATGGAGTCGTCCTTCCTGGTAGCTTCCGTCTTATTACGGTTTTTCTATTGCAAATTATACAACTTTATTAATGTTGTAAAAGGATTTTCCATTTCTCCTGCTATCCGCCACCAATTTTAAAATACGTTAAATTCTTTTTAACTGACTAAGCTTATTCCTACGGGCTAGAATCAACGAACAAAAGAACACTGTTAAAGCATGCGAACTACGTATAGTCCGGTCTATAACTTTCTATTCTTTGTAAGTCTACGGCTCAGGACCGCGGTCTAAAACACGGTTTACTGTAAAGACAAGGCATAAAACCAAAAGGAATCCAAAAGATTTTGCTTGGCCGATATGAAGGCCTTCTTAGTAAATTTTTTTCGCTTCGTTGACAAAGTCGTCAGTTAGACACATCTGTAAACGGAAAATTACTTTGAAAACTGGCCGCGTAATAGAGGTTGGCCGTTTAATAGAGGTACAATATAATGCATGGATATAATGCATGGTTCAATTCCTACAGTTACCATCCCCCCCCGGGCAACCCCGGGACAAAGTCGGCCCTAGTGACCCGGGGATGGGGAATTTAATAAATATTTTTGTCTTCTTGAGAAACTGTGCAGATTGCTGTTGAGTGTCCCTGGGGTGGGGAATAACCTCTTTCTTTGTACCCGGGGGTGGGGAATAGGACGCCAAGTGAAGAAAAAATGGCAAATCCCCGGAGGGTGTGCCCGGGGGGGAAGGGGGGGGGTGGTAACTGTAGGAATTGAACCATCGTAAATTGGATAGCAATGGCAGTCAACGTCATTTTATTGCATCTATATAGCAAAACGCTTGTTGAAAAGTGAAAATATGTGAAGATAAATGCAAAAGTCATTGAAACAAAAAATTATTTGAAAGAATATTATAATCCCAGTTGTACAGTCAGCCTTGCTTTATTACTTTTCGTATTTATATTAAATTTGCTGACTAGATCCACCAGGATCCGACGCTTTTGCATTGTCCGTTGGCCCTTGCAGATATTTCCATCCTGTATTTGCGCATTTCAAGTCCGTGCAAGTTCTAGCTCTAACACAGAGAGAATGTAGTCGATAAGTACAGTATTTTGTATTGCGGCTTGTGACTTGTCATTATAGTGGAGATTAAATTGCAGTTCTTGTTGTTATCAGTTATCTGACCTTCATATTATCTGTCACCATTTTGCTTGAAAAGATAATTTGCTGGCCGCTTAATAGAGGCAAAAAAAAACAAATACCAAACTTGCAACAGCAAAAAGGTGGTCGACGCGGCCGCTTAATAGAGGTGGCCGTTGAATAGAGGTATCAAATACAGCACTTTACTGACAAATAATTCGGGACTTTGGAAAGTGGGCGCTTAATGGAGGGTGGCCGCTTAATAGGTGGCCGCTTAATAGAGGTCCGGGACTGTAGTTGAAAGGGCAGCTATCTTTTCAATTATTTCAGCTTTACCAAGCGCAGAAACAAGTTGTCTAACAGATTTAAAACAAGGAATCTACTGAAAAATACAAAATAAGAAGTACTCCCGTTTTGTTTAAAACAATATCTCGCTCAATTTATCCCTGACGGGTCACGAAACCTAATTTGCATACCTAATTCATGTTCTAAAATCTGAAATGAATTAATTTGCATACTAGCTTATTAGTTTCTCAAAAATTCACGTCAGCAATGACAAAAGCCTTAGAAAATAGACCACTCCTTCATTTTTGGGTAACTAAAATAAATGAAGGCCCATCGCCTAATGGAACACATGCCTAGAGTGAATTCGAGTTGATTATATTCGTAAAGTGAATCCTGTGTTCTGGTTGGCTACCTGAGGAGGTAAGATGGGCCTGTCACTTTGGATTGCCTGTAAGTTAACCGCAATGTCTTCACAAAAACAACAAACAAGAAATTGAACGCACTGACACGTTCGTAATGTAGAAAAACTCAGATCAGTCTTTGAACCGGTTAGGGCAAATGCAAAATTAAATTAAAGTTGAAGAAAAATGAATCAGAGATATTTAAGGAACAGTAGTCTAGAACTACTCCTGATATAAAACTGTGAAGATCTAAACGTTCTTACAATGGGGAACGTTTCGAGTTTTACAGTTGTTACTTGGCGAATATAAATACTATCGGAACTACCCTTAGTTAGAGGCAGTCCGCCCTGAACTTCCAGGCTCTGGATAGTGGGGTAAATTGAATATAGTGCACGTGAAAATAAAACGCAGTGTCCTCCCATTCCATTTTCGCATTGCATTCACGTTTGATCTAAGAGTATGGAGGACCATGGAACAGTTTTGTTCCAGCATAGTTAGTAGAACTATGGTTCCAGTGAACTGATCTTTTTAGTGCTGTTACGAACTTTAAGAGATCTGGTAACGATCAGTGACCGCATTGTGCCGTGCCAGCGCCGGGCTTCAAATGAGTATTAGAATTTGAAAGGTGCGATATTTTGTCCGTTGCTGGTGAAAATGCCGTGATCTCCTTTGTTTTACTTCGCTAAAGAAAGGAGGAGATAAGACCAAAACTTCATTTCTTCGATACATATTGCATCATGTATAATTGAGCAGATGACTTTGATGCTTACGCAGCACCCGATCATACTACAGATGGAAAGAATTTTCATGTGTGACAAACACAGGAAAAAAAAGGAAGCGGTGAAGCGTCTTGAAAAGTTCTCGGAGATTTGAAGCCTTTCTGTGTACTGAAAACTAACAAACAAAAAACATTTCAGTTGACACAATGTGACAAAATGTGAACTGACGTCTTTTCCATTTTGAGCGAAGAAAATTGCTGTAACTCTTTGCACTGGATTAATCTAGTCTCCCAGTAACAGTTACTAAGGATACAGTCCAAAACACTCAACCCTCGGACCTGTTCATTTATCCTTATGACACATTTTGGTAAAGTTTGGCGACGACCGGTTGCTATGGTAACGAGGTATGACGTCATAATTAACATGTGGTCAGGCCATTTTTGAATAAAAATGAGCGTTTTTCGCCCTTTTCAGTGAAAAATCATATAAAATGCTACCAAAAGCATCAAAATGTTTAATTGCATGTTATTTTGCAACTCTAGCAAACAATATTTGCAACAGGGGCGGATCTAGGGAGGGGTGCAGGGGGTGCGCACCCCCTCCTGAGATGACCTGCATCTTTCTAATATAACTAGTATTCTTGGTTACGTCACCCTTCAGTTACGTCATTCGTCAGAGGTGCACCCCTTCCTAAGAAAAATCCTGTATCCGCCGCTGTGCAATTTCCACATTTTCCCGATAAATTTGAATTTTTAGTAAAATCCAACTCGGGTGAATTAAGGAATGGGTCTCGTTCGATTTAAAGGGGGTGGTTTATTTTAAAACATATTTGACTTATTGACTTTAAAATTTCTGAGAGGCTTTTAATTGTTGAAATAAAAATTTTTCACTTACATGAATGGACTTGCTACGTCACGTGACTTGCCACGCCCATTTTTTAGCAATTTTTTCGATCGAAATTTACGAGATTTTGGAAAAATATTTTTCTACTTAATTTTTTTTCTATCAATGACCATTAGCACAGGGTTTATGGAACTAATCGGGGTTTTCCAAAGTTATTTGTTTCCTGTAAACTATAACGTTTTAATTTTAGAGAGGGACTGGGACTAGAGGAAAACAATGAATAATTATGCAGCAATAACAGCTTTCGAAATTCCCCGTTAAATTTGACTAATCACTCTGTAAATTGAAGACTAAGGAAGGAAAAACGGGAGCTTTTAATTGAATTTTCATGCCGTAATCTGAAAAGTCTAAATTTTGCATAATTTAGGGCGTGGTTGGTCATGTGACCCCAACAGACACTGGGTATCATCCAAAAATGGTTTTGTTTCTTAGTGCATTATCATAAGATCAAATATTAGGGGTCGCTGAATAAAGCTAGAAAAAATGATGAAAACCCAATATTACGACGAGGAGCCATGCCTTAATTCACGCGAGAAGATGGCGACGGTCTTGGCGGCCATAATATTTACCTTATCTCGTAGAACACATCACGGGCTATCTTTGATGTAAAATATTTCCGAAATATTGCAACATCGCAAAAACCCAGTGGGGGTATAAGTTTGCGTGTACGCCCGAGGATTAAATCAAAGAATGACTTACATGCTATGACTAAATTTGGCGTATATGAACCAAATATTCTGCACTTTAAAATTGTTTGAAACTCACCATGTTACATGCAGAATAGTCTTTTTTTTACAGTTGTGTGCTTGGTAACCTTGCCTTTGAGTGGAAGCGAGGCTGCAGGTGACCTTGCTTTGATACAAACCTTTTTGCCTTTCATATGTTTATAATGCTTTTCTCATGCTAACTAGCTAAATTTACATCTGAAAAGCTCCAAGGTCTGTGTCAAAGCAAGGTCACCTGCAGCCTCGCTTCCACTCAAAGGCAAGGTTACCAAGCACACAACTGTAAAAAGGACCATTCAAGTTTTCATGTCAATTCACCTTTTTGGCGCTAGATTCCACGTGTAGTGTCGTGTCGCTATTTCAAGTTCCTGTTTATAATTTTATTTTTTCCATTGCTTAAAAAGCCTTAAACGAACTGCGAAAGTTCGGACATCCGGTCATACGATAGTGTACGAACAGAATGGTCACGACTAAACGATCTGTTTCTTATGGTACTTGTAAAAACGATTCGCGATACAATGGAAAAAAATTGTGGGTCAAAACGGATGTCCGAATAGTTTGCGGTTTGTTAACATCAGAAGTAAGGCGACACTACATGTGAAATCTAGCGCTAAAAAGGTGAATTACTGAAGAGCGGTAAAAAAGGTACCCGTAAAAATGCCCGAATAAGGGTGATGTCCCCACCTCTGGCCTATCAATAAAATACTTCATTCTGTATTCCTTAGATATTCTGATATCATTTTTTGCTATTTAGGCAAATATAGCACGGGGGTGTAACGAATAAAAATTCATTTCATTTTCTAGCCCTCTATACTGCTGGCAGTCCCTCTGGATAGTCGATCGAGCGGGCGAGCAAATCGACCGAGAGATCCCGAGAGTGCGAAAGTCATGCGAGCCGAGACCCGATGGGCGTTGAGGAAGAGGCGGGAAGAGAATTTGCTCGCCCGCTCGACAATCCAAAGAAGGACTTCGAGCAGTCCGAATCAGCCCGAGGGATAGCTGTAGCAGTCTTGACCAGTCTTGTCTACTAGCCCTGTTTGGTTAGGTGGAAAACGAGGAGTGCGGAGTGTAAAAAATGCAGAGTGTGGTAGAAAACGAAGAGTGTGGAAAATGCAGAGTGTAGAAAATGCGGAGTGTGGTAATCATATAAACGCAAAAATAGAAATCTTGTATGTATACATACATACATACATACATACATACATACATACATACATACATACATACATACATACATACATACTTTATTGTGTAGCAGTCTTGACCAGTCTTGTCTACTAGCCCTGTTTGGTTAGGTGGAAAACGAGGAGTGCGGAGTGCGGAGTGCGGAGTATAAAAAAATGCAGAGTGTGGTAGAAAACGAAGAGTGTGGAAAATGCGGAGTGTAAAAAATGCAGAGTGTGGTAGAAAACGAAGAGTGTGGAAAATGCGGAGTGTAAAAAATGCAGAGTGTGGTAGAAAACGAAGAGTGTGGAAAATGCGGAGTGTAAAAAATGCAGAGTGTGGTAGAAAACGAAGAGTGTGGAAAATGCGGAGTGTAAAAAATGCAGAGTGTGGTAGAAAACGAAGAGTGTGGAAAATGCAGAGTGTAGAAAATGCGGAGTGTGGTAATCATATAAACGCAAAAATAGAAAGCTTGTATGTATACATACATACATACATACATACATACATACATACATACATACATACATACATACATACTTTATTGTGTCCTCCCCAAAGGGGCTTTTCAGGAACAATCAATGAAACTAACTATGTGTGTAAAACCCTTGCAACTGAGGAAGCGATTTATTCTTTGAAAGTCGATTTAACGCAATTTAATTTAATTAAACTATATTAACGATATTAACAACCAGTCCTCGTGTTTTTTTTTTTTTTTTCATTCGTATTTTAACAATATAGGGAAATAACAGAAGTCAACACATGCAACATTATTGTGATATTAACGATATTAACAATCAGTCCTTGGAGAGCATGCGTGGACCCGACGTGATCGGACGTGTTTTTTGAACGGAGCTTTTCTTCCTTTCTTAACGGATGATTCTTTGGCTAATATAGGCCTAAGCCCACTGTAAAGTGATGCAACCAACAGTAACGGCCAATGCCACCGCGTAGTAAAAAGAACAAACGGGGCGAACGAGGTTCTGTGGAAGACGACGAAAGAGCTACGAAGAAATCCAATATGGCGGAAAATGAAGAGCAAGAGGAGAATGAAACGAGCCTAGCAGAGCTCAAAGAATTGCTGGTGGGAATCCAGAGCACCGTCTCGACGCTCCTAACAGAAAACCAATACTTTAAGCAGGAATTATTAGAGCTAAAAACCTCTCTAAAAGTAAATAAAATGGTTACAGACGATCTCAAGGAGAAGCTAACACAGGCCGAGAAAGCCAACGCTAATTTGACGGAGGAATTAAATCGTACAAAGAAAACGCTCAACGAGCAGGTAGAGGAAACGTATAGATTAGAAGACATTTATGACGAGCTCGAGCAGTATTCAAGGAAAAACTCTCTGGAGATCATTGGTGTACCCGAGAGTGCATACCAATCAACGGAAGAACTTGTGACTCGGGTAGCGGAATCCTTGAATGTTGAAATCAAACCAGATGACATAGAAATTTCTCATAAACTGAAGAGAAAGAATGCTAATACTGTTATTGCTAAATTTGTAAGTCATAAAGTCAAAACGAAACTCTATAAACAAAGAACCAAACTGAAAGGAGTGAAAGTATCTGATTTATTTCCGAGTTTCGCCAACGCCGCACAGGAAAATCAACGAATTTTCATAAATGAGAACCTCACATACTACAGACGAGAGCTATTTGGGAAAGTAAACAACTTGAAGAAGGACAACTTGATTGTTAGTGCTTGGACAATAGACGGTAAGATCTACCTAAAAACATCGCCTGATGGAAAACCGGTAAGGGTTTATTCTGAAAAGGATTTAGAAGAGCTATGAATATGGGACAGTTGTAAGAAAGGAAACAGGCTAAACTTCGATAGGCGAAGGAACTCCTAAAATTGGACTGTTTTTTAGTTTATTGTTGAACGTGTGTTTCTTGGTGTGAGTGTACGGTGTTTTTTTTTTTCTTTTTCAAACTTAAGATATAATGCATAATTTTAATCAATTTCGTGTTATTTCTTTGAACGTAAGAGGTCTCAGAGACCCGGTTAAACGGAGGAGCATTTTCTTATATCTAAAGGATCAGGAAGCTAATTTTTATTTTTTGCAAGAAACCTTTTCTAAATCATCCGATGAAATTATTTGGAAACATGAATGGGGAGGCGAAATTTTTTTTTCTCACGGCACTTGTCACAGTAAAGGTGTTTGCATTTTGGTCAATCGAATGGTTAATGAGAAGGTAACCTTTTCAACGTGTGACACCTCAGGTAGAATAGTTCTAATTAATCTTACATTCAAAGGTTGGAAATTATCACTTTGTAACATATATGCACCGAATGATCTCACAGAGCAATTAAGTTTCATTCAAGACCTGAATAGTCTCCTAATGGACAAGTCTGAAATTACAACTTTGATAGTAGGAGGTGATTGGAATTGCACGTTGTCGAAAAAAGACAAACAAGGGGGCTTACAATGGAGGCCTACAGCTTATAGGAATCTGGTCCAAGCAACAATGGATACTTTCGATTTGGTGGATATTCAAAGAACCCGCCACCCAAACGTAAACAAATACTCTTACGTGTCTAAGGCGTTGGGTGTAAAATCTAGAATAGATTTCTTCTTAATTTCTAAACAATTGTCAAAATTGGTAAAAAAGGTTGATATCCAAACTTCGATTGCACCAGATCACAGTGCGATTGTTTTATTATTGTTGTGGCCAAATGAAAACCCTCGAGGGCCAGGATTTTGGAAGTTCAATAATACCTTAGTAGACGATGAGGAATACGTATCGAGAATTCGGAAATTATACCCATGTTTCCGCGAAAAGTATGCTTATGTTAATGATCCACAACTGTTCTGGGAATTGATGAAAATGGAACTAAGAAATACGACCATTTCCTTTGCGAAAGGGAAAGCAAAGACTGTTAAAAGACGAGAAGCGGAAATTAAAGAAGAATTGGCAGAGCTAGACAAAATAATCTGTAACAGCCAAAACCTTGACGATGTCGGCCCAACTCTAGAACAATATGAAAAACTTAAAAAGGAACTCCAGGATGTTTATGAAAAAAAAGGAAAAGGTGCGATTTTTCGATCCAAGTGCCGTTGGATCGAACAGGGCGAAAGAGCAACTAAATATTTCTTCAACTTGGAGAAAAGAAATTATAGTAGAAAAACTGTAAATGAAATCCAAATGGAGAATGAGGAAATAACTACTGATGGAAGTCAAATTTTGTCCATTATTGAGAAATATTACAGTGATTTATATAGCTCAAACTTAACCGAGCCACTGGACAGCTTTGAAAATTTTACTAACCATTTGGATATGCCTGAACTCGATGTTAAGGAAAGGGATGAGTTGGAAGGTCCTTTGACCTATGAGGAATGTAAGAAAACATTAGAAACTTTTGAAAACCAAAAATCACCAGGTGAAGACGGCTTTACTGTTGAATTTTATAAGCATTTTTTTGACCTCGTGGGAACTGACCTCCTATCAAGTCTAAATGCAGCCTATGAGCATGGGAGGCTCTCAGTTTCTCAGCGTAGAGGACTAATCACTCTTCTACCCAAAGAAGACTCTGATTTACTACTCTTACAGAATTGGCGTCCTATCACTTTACTGAACGTGGATTATAAGATAGCTGCAAAAGCTATTGCGAAGAGAATTGAGCCAATGTTATCAAAACTTGTACACTCTGATCAAACCGGTTTCATAAAAGGAAGAGATATTGGTGAGAATATAAGGCTATTAAGTGATGTTTTAGAACAAACAAAGAAAAACAATATTCCTGGAATACTAGTGTCAATTGACTTTAAGAAGGCTTTTGACTCCCTGGAATGGTCGTGTATTTACAGCACTTTACAACTTTTCAATTTTGGTGAGAGTATTAGACAGTGGGTAAAAGTTTTTTACACGGATATTGAAAGTGCTGTTTTAAATAACGGTTTCTCTACAAACTGGTTCAAACCGTCCAGGGGTGTTAGACAAGGGTGTCCATTATCACCCTACCTCTTTATCCTGACGGCAGAAATACTGTCAAGTAAAATTAGACAGGACTCATCAATCAATGGAATCCGCTTTTTTGGTTCTGAATTCAAACTAAGTCAATTCGCAGATGACACAAACCTGTTTTGCTCTGATTTAGAAGATGTGGAGAAAGCTTTAGATACGGTGAGAAGTTTCGGAGAGTTTTCCGGATTAGAACTCAATATAAGTAAAACGAAGGCCATGTGGTTAGGGAAATGGGCTAACCGTAGGTCCAAACCGTTACGGATGAAGTGGGTTAACGGTGCAACGAAATTCTTAGGGATTTTTCTCTCTTATGACGTAAAAGGGAATAACCAGTCGAATTTTAATCTGAAAATACAAAAATTACAAACGAAGTTAGATATATGGCGAACGAGAGGGCTAACATTATATGGGAAAGTGTTAATTATTAAATCGCAAGGACTGTCCAACTTAATATATGCGGCTTCCAATTTGACGGTTCCAAGTGAAACACTTGCTTTAGTTAAAGATAAATTGTTTCGTTTCCTCTGGAATAACAAGAGAGACAAAATAAAAAGGACCTCTGTTTATCAGGATCATTGCAAAGGAGGCCTACGGATGGTCGATATCGAAATAATGGTAAAAGCATTAAGACTTGCATGGATTAGAAAACTCCTGTGTAATGGACAAGGCAGTTGGAGAGCAGTTCCTGACCATTTTTTTGGTAAATTAGGAGGTCTTAATTTTTTGCTCAGATGCAACTATGATGTAAAAAAATTTGGGCACTTTCCAGACTTCTATAAAGATATACTAATTGCTTTTGATGAACTTAAGACTCTACACAATTATGATGAAGGAGGCGATACCATTATTTTTAATAACAAGGAGATTTTAGTAGACAGTAACCCTATTTTCATTCGAGAGTGGTTCAACAAAGGCATCGTTACAATAAAGGACCTCTTGAAAGAAAATGGCCAATATTTAACCTTTAAAGAATTCTCATCCAAATACCATCTTAAAACCAACTTTCTCCAGTTCTATCAAATTTTAAGTGCAATCCCGAGGTATTTAAAAGATAAGGCACAAAACATGAAGCAGAGCCCGATACAAAACCACGGAGAAATTTCGGCTCTTTTTTCACTCAACCAAAATATTCAAATTGACCTGGAAAAATTGAAGACAAGGGATTACTATCGCTTATTTTTAGATAAAAAACATCAGCTTCCTCACACCGGCCCGGAAAAATGGAGTAAAGATTTGTCGGTTGACAAAGAAGAATGGACTGACGTCTTCAGAGCAGTCAATTCCAATGTGTGTAAAGAAATGAAACTAAAAGAATTTCAATATAAATTAATTCATAGGATTGTCGTCACAAAGAGAGAACTATTTAGATATGGGATTAATACAGACGATGTCTGTATATATTGTGGTGAATCTGACTCCATAAATCATACCTTTATTAGTTGCGGGACAACAAAAACTTTCGTAGACGATGTCGTTGGCTGGTTTAACTCAAGTAATGGTACCTCTCTTAATCCAAACACCAAAGAAATGCTATTTGGAACCTTTAAAGACTCAATGGACCAAAAGCTCGTGAGAAAATTAAATTACACCCTCCTTTTCATGAAATATTACTTATATTCTAGAAAATTAAATAACAATAGACCTATTTTGTCGGAATTTATAAACAAAATTTATTTTAAGTACAAAGTCGAACGTATAATGAGCTAGTAACTTTTGTAACATACTACAAAGTGCTCCTTCTACCTCCTGTGTAGGTATAGTGATTTTCTTTATTGTTAACTTAGTTTTTTTCCCAAGCTAACTACTATGTGTTATATTCAATTTACATATATTAACTTTACAACTGTGGTGTAATTAATTTTTTTTTAATAACTCTGCTGTGTTTTTTTTTTTCCTTTTCCTTTGCTTGTATATATGTTTGTTATGAATAAAGATTAAAAAAAAAAAAACAAAAAAAAAAAAAAACAATCAGTCCTTGTTCCCATAAAAAATACAATGTATCACTACATTTTCATTGCTAAATAACACGGTATTGGTGGCTATAAAGAACAGTAGCGAATAGGGAGAATTAACGCTGAACAACAATCAGTTCTTGTTCCTATAAAAAAGCAATGCATCACTACCTTGTTCCCATAAAAAAGCAATGCATTGCTACATTTTCATTGCTAGATAATACATTAATTAAAGGATAGGTAAATAAAAGAAGTCCACACGCGCAATATTATTCTTTTCATAAAAGCAATGCATCATTGCATTTTCATTGCTAAATCGTACATTAACGAAAGAACAGTAACGAAAAGGTAAATAACAGAAATCAACTTGCAATTGCGTTTACCCCGGGGGGGGGGGGGGGGTACTCTGCAAATGTTTGGGTGGGGGTGTGCCGCTGGGACTCTGAGACCCTTAACCTATACTAGACCATTTTAGCTGCATTTTGCAACCCTGTTCTAGGCTAAACACCGAAAAACCCTACCCTATCCTAGACCTATTCCAGACTCGCTATTTTCCAGAAACTCGCTCACTATCACAGTTATTAGTTAACAGGGGTCAGTAAAAATGCCGTACTCCCCTCCGTACTGATTTTTACATGCCATTTGCCAGTAAAACCTTGTCTAGACTAAATTCTTCACGCAACTGATCAGTTTCGCAGAAAATGATACCCTATTCTAGACCAAAAATCTCTGATTTCTATACCCTATCCCAGACTAAACTGCCTGAAAACCATACCCTTCATAGCCTGCGTGGCAGGCGTTCTAAGGGGAAGGGGAAGGGGAAAATTCGGGCGCGCGAGAACGCGAATTTTTCTCCTTCCCCTTCCCCTTAGAACGCCTGCCACGCAGGCTGTACCCTTCACAGCGGTACATACCTATGTAGCTCATATATGGGAGTATCCCCCCCCCCCCCCCCCGGGGCGTTTACCACACTCCTCATTTTCCAAACTCCGCATTTTCCACACTCCTCTTTTTCCACACGCTTTTTCTACCACATTCCGCACTCGGCACTCGGCACTCCTCGTGTCCTAACCGGCATGTTTTCAGACTTGGCTCCTAAAAAACATGTAACGTTTACAGCCGATCACGGATTTCACGATTCATTCGGAGAATTCGGTACAAGCTGGCAGGAAGTTCCGCTCACCTACGCCCAGAGAAATTTGAGCCCCCTCAATGCGAAACGGACAAATCACAAAGAACTTAGAATCTATTACACCCAAAACTGAACGGGTCTTATAACAGGCATTGCTGACTGCTTAAAGCTATTTAAGGACAAAGGAGTCTGTGTTGTCAGTTTGTCGAGTTCAGTACTGTGTTATGTTGTAGGCGTGTCCTGGATGAGCGCGGACAATTTCGACAATGAAAAGTCTAATTGGTCTATTTGCCATCGTTTTGCATGCATTTGTGGCCGTCGTATTTGCTCCCCAGTCAAGTTATGGTCAGATTACGGCCATTAACATCGCACAGGGAAAGAAAATAACAGCGACTTCAACATGCGGTGTTGGTGTGAGCGAGGAAGAACTCTTTTGCAAGCTGGCGACCGCGTCGGCAAAGTTAGAAAGTTGGGGTCTTTCCTGTGGTTACTGCGACCCTAGGGTACCTTCTAGAAATCATCCCATAAAGAACGCGATCGACGGAACAGAATTGTGGTGGCAGTCTCCTCCGCTTTCCCGAGGACTTCACTTTCAACAAGTTAACATCACCATCGATTTGGGACAGGTCAGCTTAATTGCATACATACTTAATTATTGTGTTCCGATCACTTCATTGCCGATCACTTCATTGCTTGCAGTTTTTGTTGTTGCTTACTGCATTTTCACGTAGGGTTCGCTTTGAATTCTAGCTCACTTGAGTAGACACAAACTTAACATCAACAAATTTAACTATTGCCGCATGAAATTTCAAGTCTCAAAATTCTTTTTACAGTACATCGTTTGACATCATCGGACGCCTAGCTTGGTGCTAAACGTCAACATTGAATTGAAAGGCTTTATAACTTGATCGATAAATCAATCAATCAATCAATCAATCAATCAAAAACTTTATTTAACTTCGAAACATGCTTGTATCTCCGAAACCAGAACCAGAAGAATATAACGTACTTATTTGCCTCGGGGAACGGAAAAACAAGCTTTCTATCTTGCCGCGATTGAACCCGTTGTAAGTTGCTATCTGACACTGAGAATCATGTGACCGGGAGTGACCTCTTTGCACGTCAGTGGTGGACCTCGTCACGTCAATACAAATTGTTATAAAAGCACGGGTGCCCCCACAAACTGTGTGACCGTTGTTCGTATTTTTAAATTTAGAGGAAATGTATGGGAATATCGAAAGGTTCACTTATCGTAACATTCTAAAGATGAATATTTACATATAAGATCAAAATAACCTTTTTCCCTGAAATATCGTGTGTTGTCGTTCTTGTAGCTGAAAACGGCGAAATTTAGCGATTTTAAGGGTTTTGCGTCCGACGTTTACCTGAGTGTATTGTATTGTCATTCAGTCTCAACAATACGCTCAGGTAAACGTCCGACGCAAAACCCTTAAAATCGTTCAAATTCGCCGTTTTCAGCTACAAGAAAATACATTTATTTTGATCTCAACTGCAGAATACCCTGCCTAAATATACGTTTATTTCGATCTTATATGTAAATATTAATCGCAGAATGTTACGATATTGTCCCGGGCGATAAGTGAACCTTTTCGATATTCCCTCATAAATTTCCTCTAAATTTAAAAATAGGAACGGTTACACAGTTTGTGTGGGTGCCCTGTGGTTTACACGGATTATACAAGATGGCGGCTCCACGAACGTGATGTTTGTCACATTGTTTCAGCGCAAAAAAAAATAAATGGACTGTTAACATAGACTGTTCCAGTCTATGCATATAGAGAGGAAATTGCAAGGAAACGAACTCGGAAAGGCGATTACATGACAGTCGGGTGAGTGAACGATAAAAATATATCGCGCATTGCACGAAATGCTCTCAGTCTACATTCTATACCCAATTTTATTTTGGTCTCAGTCTGCATAATTTTTATACTCAGTCTGCATTTTATACCCAGTCTGCAATCTGCATTTTATACCCTGCAGTCTGCATTATTTTATACCCAGTCTGCAATTATCTGCAGTCTGTATTTTTATTTAAGCTTATATATCCAGTCTGTAGTCTGCAGTCTGCAGTCTGCATGATTTTTGTACTGATCGACCGATTTCGCACCCTGGATCCAGAGGTCCGTTCTCTGAATATCATGAGTGAAATTAACCGCATAAACGGTTAGAAGAAGCTCGCGAGACGGACCTCTGGTCACTCGAATATACAACCTCATTTCCATGCGAGGATCTAGTTCAGAATCTGAACTAGGTCGCTGATTGGTTCTCCTACTTGTTTCCAGACTCTACCGGGAGTTAACGATGCAACAGCAACTTCGATTGGCTGGACCGAAACAATTCGCAACGGGCGCGTGAAAAACCGGTTTCCCAAAGTGAAGCCACACAAACAACAATGGTGGACGTAGATAGAGATCATGGCTTTTTGCGATCTTTGAGAAACGCTGTGGATTACTCTTTAGTATCCAAATTTTCAAAATATCAGAGAACTAATTTATTCAGCGCAAGGATGTCTTGAAAAGAGGTGTTGACAGGCCAGACACGACTTATTAATTCGTGTTATTGTGGAGTGTGACCTTTAGAGTTTTGTTTGAACGAGGAAAATTTTTATCTCTAGCACGGAGGCGTGCTTTGGAGTTGCAGGTATTCTCGCTGAACGGTTTCGCTGACCACTGGTAGGTGACAGGAAGAGAAATAGGTGTACTGGATTAATTGTGTGCGGATATCAAGGATTCTTTGTTTGTTTAATCTCTCGCCTTTGAAAACGGTTGTATCCATAAAGTTTACTTCTTTGTCTGAGATTAATGTTTGTTTGCAAGGACAATAAAATCTTCTATCTCCTTTTTCTCGACACTCTACAGTGAAAAAATGTCATCGATGTATCTTTTTTGATTTAATATTTCTGTCTCGACCGCGTTTTAAACATGTCAGCTGTTAGATTTAATGTAAACAAACAGACACGCTTTGGTCCCCAAGGTTTAAAACCGGTTTGGTGAGATATCCGATCCACAAATCGCATGGAAATGAGGTTGTGTACTCGAGTGCCCAGAGGTTTTTATTTTTTCTCGGCGCGTTGCGCCTCGTTGTCGCGGCTTCGCCGCTCAAATTCGCCGTTTTCACTAAAAAATAAAAACCTCTGGCACCCAGGGTACCGATTTCGTAAAACTAATAAAGAATATAAGTAACTTACATGTAGTGTACGTACTGCGTTATGATTATTAATTTTAACTAAATAAATCTACCAAATTTTGAGTTTGAGTTAGAAATTCGAGTTTGAGTTAAAATTTTCAGTTTAGATCTATTTTTTAATTTCTAACTTATCATTAAGCTTATTATCGTTATTATTACTCATTATTATTTATTTGTTATTGTTATTATTGTTATTGTCATTATTATTATTGTCCATTTTTCTTGTTATTATTGTTATTCTTGTTATTATTTTCATATTATTACTCATGCGCGAAGCGGCATGAGGTAAGGTTTTGGCTCCGTTTTTCTTGTTATTATGTTTATTATTATTATTTTTATTTCTTGTGTCACGATTTTGCATGCAAATTTATGCATGCATATTTTAAATTGTGCACTTCCGGTTCATATCTTGGCCATTTACAATGTGCAGTTCCAGAAAATATCCATACTCCCCCCACGGAAGGTCTTTTGTTTAGCACCCCCCGTCCCCCCAGGAAATTCCAGTTTAGCTTCATACTTTGCTTCTAAAATATTGGCTTTTAAGACCCCCCTCCCCCTAGGAATTTCCAATGACCTTCCATGGGGTGGGTATGGATTTTTTCTGGAACTACACAATTCCTGTTTAGTGACTTCCGGCAACTGTCACTTCCGGTAAAAGAGCGTTACTTACATGTCACGACAGCATCTCCTACAACCCTACATACATTACTATGTTCATGTTTGGTATATATAAGACTTAGAAGAATCATTGGCTTCATTGTGGTACAGCCTTCATTTCCAAAATATTCAATAGTAAACAACTTGGTTTGCAGGAACGATGACTGAATGAAAGGAGTAACTTATCTCCAGGTCGGACATCTTCTTATCATGTTTAAAATATATCATAAAATTTTCTTTTGCATGCGCATGAGTAAAGGCTGCTTGGAGCCTCTTGTTATTATTATGAGTAAGCTTAATTGTAGCTTTCAGTGGGTTTTAAGGTCCGATGCAACCAGAAGCCGGATAATGATTTTAAGTAATTGTAACTGTAACTGTAAATCTTTATTTAAACACGGTAAAATCATCAGGAACCTAACCTAGCTAACCTAACTAGCCTAAACAAATTACAATGCTAACTACAATTAATCTAATAACCTGTTTTTCATGAATGCCGTGTGTAGTTTAAATTAAAAATTCAGATAAGCTGAACGTTTAAATTGACTTAGAGATTTCATTTCTCTCATATCACAGGGTAGGCTGTTCCAGAGAACTGCTCCGCTATAACTAAAGCTATTTTTCATGTAATTAGTTCGTGGGAACGGGACGACTAGTTTATTATCAGAGTCCCTCAGGGAATAGCGCATTCCATTTCGTATAACAAATTTAGAGGACAGGTATTCAGGAACAAGACCATTTAAACACTTGTAAACCATTATGATTTTCTGTATTTGAAACTGTGTGCTCAAATCTTTCCAATCGAGTTGTCTAATTAGGCAGTTGGCGTCCGCGTCATAGCTAGAACAAGTTAAAACACGAGCGGCACGGTTCTGAAGCTTCTGTAGCCTTTCAAATAAAGTTTTACCACAATTACCCCAAACAAGATTGCAGTAATTGAAGTGAGATTGAATTAGCGCGTTGTATATATAATGAAGAGTAGATGGGGGCACAAAAGGTCTAATTCTTTTTATGGCTCCTATCCCGGAAGCGATCTTTTTAGATAATTTATCGATGTGTATTTGCCACCGTAGATTTTCATCAATAAATATTCCAAGCGATTTGACAGAGGAAACTTGTTCTATTGGAATATTATCAATCAAGAGCTCAGGTGGGTTTGACAAAGTACTCAATTTTTGTCTAGAACCAATTAGCATGAATTCAGTTTTGGCAGTGTTCAAAGTAAGTTTGTTAGAGATAAGCCACTTGTTTAGATTATCCAAATCGTGATTTAGGTTTAACTGATTAAATTCACATCAGCGTCCGCATAAGTGATGTGAGTGTCATCAGCATACATTCTAGGCTGGCATGATGTTAGGCAGTTAGGCAAGTCGTTAATGTATATGAGAAATAAAAGGGGGCCTAGGATTGTTCCCTGCGGTACCCCACATTTAAGTGAACATATTTCAGAAAGAGAACCATTAACGAGACATCGTTGTGTGCGATTAGTTAAATATGACGTAAACCAATCAAGAGCTATTCCTTGTATTCCGTAAAGATTCATTTTGGATAAAAGAATATCATGGTCGACAGTATCGAATGCCTTTTTTAAATCAAGAAAAACCACAGCATTAACAGTTACACGGTCGATATTAAACGCCCAGTCATCAGTAGCTTCCAGAAGAGCAGTTACAGTCGAATGTAATGAGCGAAAACCCGATTGCTGTTTAGAAAGGATATTTTCAGTGGTCAAAAAATTATACAATTGGTCATAAACAATCCTTTCAAACACTTTAGCTATTACTGAAATGACTGAAATGGGCCGATAATTATTTAGATCAGATGGCTCACCTTGCTTAAACAACGGAGAAACCCTGGCACATTTCCAGTCGTCAGGAAATATACCAGAGACTAAGGATTTATTAAATAGATCACATAGTGAAACTGAAATAAGATCAGCACATTCACGTATTATTTTAGCAGAAATGTTATCAAGGCCAGTTGCTTTAGATCTACATAATTTGTTTAGATGTGATAAAACAGTATTACTGCTAATCAAAGAGAAACTGAATTTCATGTTATTTTTTACATTTAATATATAATTGCTATAGCTTAAATCATTATTAACAGTTGGAGGTATTTCATTAGCGAGACTGGGCCCAATTGTTGAAAAATGGTTATTAAAAGCATTAGAAAGCTCACTAGAATTAGAAATAATGTGATCATTCAATTTTAGTTCTTTCACTGTTGTATTATTTGAACGACGGGATGTAAGCTCATTAATGGTTTGCCACGTTTTCCGAGAATTGCCCTTGGACTGAATAAAAGCATTAGAATAATAAGATGCTTTAGTAGTTTTAATGTTATTGTTTATTATGTTACGCAACGTTTTGTAGCTTGCCCAGTCGCGTGGATCATTAGATCTAATTGCTTTTCTTTTGGCAGCATCGCGATCACGCATGCCATTCTTTAATTCTGAATTATGCTCCACATAAGAACTACAGTAAACTTCACTTGTTCTGCGGCATTGGTTCTTTCTCACATAGAATTTCTGAGTTCACGAATAGAGGAGGGGCTGATGGTTCACAATTATATTTCAGTATAAAAATAAAGAAAATCCATTTGCATCAAATAAATTTTAGGAAATGTTCTTGCTTAACCAATCAGAATAACAGAAGACAACAGCTAATGATTTTGCTTCTTTGATGAACTTCCTCAAATACAATTTCTTTTAAAAATTGCATGTTGTTCGATTGGATCTCAAATTACTTGAAACCTATAAAAAATCAGACAAAATGCACCTTGAACCTTAACTTTTTAGCACTCTTTTAGTCTAGGCCAATGAGATCACTAGTTGTAACAATGAAAAAAGTTGACATTCCATCGTGCATTGCCGTTAGCACTTTCCTTCTTATGCGGATCATTACTTAAACACTTTTTAATGAACCCCAATTATTTTTTTTTATTATAATTATACTGACAAACTGGCGACAACTATTACAAATTTGCATCTGGCGATTTAAGGATTTTTTTTATTTTCAAGCCCTTATATAGCTGTTTGGGTCTGTCACTGCTACAATGTATGTATTATTATTTCACACACATACAGGTATAATGTAATATACCGCTGCACTCTAACAGACTGTGCAGCAATTATTGAAAAATGTCAACATGTTTGTCTTTCATTCAGGTACACTGTACTTAAGCATTAACCTTTTTTGTTATAAAGGTGTTTTATTTATATTGATTTAGGAGTACCAAGTTGCCTATGTTATTATCAAGACTGGAAATGCTCCCCGACCTGGCACCTGGGCTTTAGAAAAGTCTGTTGATGGTGGTAACACATTCACTCCTTGGCAGTATTTTGCTACCACAAACAGCGAATGTTTGAACTACTTTGGAATATCTTCACTGCTGCAGTCGTGTAAAGATGATACCACTGCGACCTGCACAACAAGCTATTCACAGGTGCCTCCATTTGAGAATGGGGAGGTGAGTGCATTGTTCTAGAGATCCCTAGGTTTTATAATATTATTTTACACAAATTGTTGTGAAAATAAAAACAGCACAATTACTATTATTGTAACAATACACTTAGCATTTAACATTAAAAAATAGAAAACATTTTCCATTCCAAAAAGTATATTATTTATTACATTAGTTTATTATTTTTTACATTATTTTTAAGGAGGTCACAATTAACTTTTTTCAATATGTTGTGGTTCAATTTTATCCTTGGTTCAAATTTTATTTTCCTTTGTTTTTGGATGTGGTAATGTATGTTAATGAGTTTTAAACAAAGGAAAATAAAATTTGAACCAAGGGTAAAATTGAATCACAACATTTACATTTACATGTTTCAGATGAAACTTCATGCATCTTCAGTACAAGTAACAGAACCCGCTTGTGGGTGTGGTAAAATAGTTTATATCACACCCACTGGCGGGTTCTGTTACTTGTACTGAAAATGCATGAAGTTTCATTTGAAACATGTATACATTAAAATAAGTTGTGACCTTCTTGAAAATTATTTCCTGCCTGCAGGTTAGAATGGAACAGAACCATACAGTATGTGTATGAGCAGATGTTTGTGAGAATGAGAAAAGCTGTGAAATTGTAATAAAAACACTAACCAAAAATTGCTAAAAAAGAAATGTACCATACACTTAGATTTTAACACTTAAAAAATCAAATACCTGCAAGATTGTCCTGAGTGCGTTTTTGGTAACTTTCACTAAAATTGTATGTTTTAGGCCTTTAAAAGCACAGTTTTGTCAAATTAAAGGGGCAGTATCATGAGGGCAAAACTTGAAAACTGGGCCGACGTTTTCAAGTTTGATTCGGCAAATTCAAAAAGGCCATCGAGAAGTGGAGGTATTTGTTGAATCAAAAAATCTGTTTTGATAGCCGGAAGAAAGAAAAAAATCACTTGTAACAGTGACATGTCCAAAATTCGGGTGCACGAATAGTGAACATTGCTGCGCGTGGAACCTCGTGATACTGCCCCTTTAATGATTTATTATTGTTAAGGTACTTAAAACAGCTCCAAAATGGGGAAGAAAATCCACATCTTTGAGAAAATGTTTTGGGCCCCTATGATACCCTATGGCCCCCAGGACACCCTATGTATCTTTTCAAAAATAAAAATTATTCTGTTCGAAGATAGAAGATTTGTTGACCTGGTTTAAATCATTTCAGTCATATTTACATGATCCAGTCATAATTTTGGCAAGTGAGTCCTTTTTGAGGCCAAAAATCCAAGATTTCAGTGAAAATTTTCCAAAAACGCACTTAGGACGTTATTGCAGCTAGGGTCCTGCCACTCAGCCCTTCAAATATTCTCCACATTTCCTTACTCATGTGTGGTAACATGAGCAGAAAGTCTAGAAAAGCTGTCAGCAAAATGTAACTTAAAGGCAAGAGAGCTACTCCCCCTCCCCCGCCATGAAACTATCCTAAACGTTCTGTTAACTTAGAGTTATTGTTGTATGTATTCCAGATTCATATTTCATTAGTAAATGGAAGACCAGGTGCGGCAAAGTTTTCTTATAGTCAAACTCTACAGGTGAGCCAAGAGCAATTCATTGTATTTTTTTAAATTTAGTAGCACAACCTGACTATTCTGTGTAGTGCTATAAATTGTGTTATAATGTTAAACCTATTTTGATGAAAAGTGTTAAAGCCACTGCTACAGATGCTCCAACATTGATGGATCCCCAGCTAAGCATCCCAAAATTACTGTCCACATGGCAGTTCTAAACATGATTGGCTCACAGTTGCTGGTGTTGTTGTGTTGGAAAGCTGACTAAATTAATGTTCAAATATTGTTGCACCCAACAAAATGTGGTGAGAAATGTTTGATCAAATAACAAAACATTTGTCCCACAAAAAATGTTTGTCAGACATCATCTAACACACACAGGTTGCTAAATGTTCTTAACATTGTTGAACCAACAAATGGTTTATGATAATGACTGTTGGAACATTTAGCCAGGTTAAGCCATAGCTAAAAAATAAGGGAGGCAGGAATAAGTTTAAGGTAATTCAAATTCAAGCTGACACTGGTATGCTTTTTTTTTTTTTGGTCATTGTTTTTTTTTTATATATGTGTTTGTTTGATTGTAGGAATGGACTCGTGCCACACACATCAGGTTGAGGTTGTTGAAGGTGAAACCTCTGTTGGCAGATCTGTTACCTTTGGCCCAACAAGATCCTTCAGTTACCAGGAAGGTAAGAACTGAAAACAGCTGGCTAACAGACCTTTGTGTTCTATATACATTTTTAAAATGCTCAAGGAAATGATGCACTATGATTGGTTAAAACAAGTTCATTATAATTCGATAAAGAATGCATGTGTTGTTGGTTCATTAAAACTGTTTTATTTCATAAAAGAAATAAAAAACTTGTTTGTCTTGCATTGTTGAGTTATATATTACGTACTTGGGAATTTTTAAGAACAATCAAGAAGTGCGAGAAGCATTTTTTTCCTTTGGCTTGTGCTTTTCTGCACTTCTCTCATGTTCTTAAAATTCCCGCGTGCTTATATGACTCAATAAATAAATGCACTTGGCACGTTTTTTTATTTCTTTACGGTACATGTACAGGTGAATCTCCTGTAAACAATCACCCAAAATGCCAAGCTAAAGTGGTCACTTATGGGAAGTGATAGCCTACAGCAGGTCTTACTACTTTGAATCATATGAACCTGTACTAGTATTTATTAATTACCCATCAGCCAAAATATTGTATTATATTGATGCAAGGGACAAAATGTTTATTTAATTGGACTTCTACTGTAACACGTAATCATCAATTTGCATCTGTAGTGACGTCTTTAGTGGTTGCTTACTTATATCAGAGATTAAAAACAATAGAAAAGACTGTTTAAATCACCATGCAGTGTTGAAAGTGATTGTGGTCACAAGAGGTTTCTACTATAGTGATTTGACTGGAAGAAATTTTGGTATTTTGGAAAGTGGTCACTTAGGAGAGGGTCACTTATGAGAGGTGGTAATGCTTACAAGAGGTTTCTACCATAGTGATTAGAGTGGAAGAAATTTGGTATTTTGGGAAAGTGGTCACTTGGGAGAGGTGGTAATACTTACAAGAGGTTTCTACTATAGTGATTAGCCTGGAAGTAATTTGTTATTTTGGAAAAGTGGTCATTTAGGAGAGGGTCACTTATGAGAGGTGGTAATGCTTACTAGAGGTTTCTACTATAGTGATTAGACTGGAAGTAATTTGGTATTTTGAAAAAGTGGTCACTTACATGTGTGAGAGGTGGTGATGCTTACTAGAGGTTTCTACTATAATTTTATATATAGTGATAATAGATCTAGACTGGAAGGAATTTGGTATTTTGAAAAAGTGGTCACTTATGTGAGAGGTGGTAATGCTCACTAGAGGTTTCTACTATTATAATAGTGATTAGACTGAAAGAAATTCAGTGTTGTAAAAATTAATTTTCCTTGGCCAACGTAGCTTAGTAAGAAATAGCACACAAACTGCAGTGACAAACATGACAATAAAACGCATGTTGGAAAACAAAATATTAACTTGACGTTTCGTATGTTACAACATACATCCTCAGAAGTGACCGTTTAGAATACAAGTAACAACTAAATTTAAATGAATAATAAGTAACTAATTAACAACAACAATAACATAAGATGAGAAAAATTTGCATATAAAAGATGCAAACTAATAAAGAATTAGCTTTTCGCTGCTGACATTATCATTAACGGTAGGTCCGAGTTCCTGAATAAGTAGAGTCTCCTTAATCTTACAGTGAGTATCAGACCGACCTTTTGCCAATGTCTCAAAGTGGTCCCATTTGAAGTTGTGACCAGTTGATGTGACGTGGTCTGCGATAGCAGATGCATGACAAGTACTTGTGATCCCTTTAAAATGTTCAGTTTTTCTGTCATGCAATCTTCGTTTTGTTTTTCAAATGTAGAAATCCTGACAATCCCAACAGCTAGCCTTATACACAATTTTTGACATTTGGGAACGGTTGAACTTATCTTTGTAGGGAAAAAAGGACTTAATGCGATGAGCGTTTTGGAAAATCACCCTATAAGATCAATGCAGCCATAAAATTTATTAATGCAGGTCTTAAGCTGTTTGGTAACAATTTTACTTTGTACCCCTAAGTAAGGTAAAACTAACATTGTTTCTTTTTGGGGATCTGTGATGATCGGATTCCTCAGTCTGTTCTGCTGTCTGTTCAAAACATCATTGATGTTGTAATTGACAACACCAGAAGGATAACCATTTAGTTGTTACTTGTATTCTAAACGGTCACTTCTGAGGATGTATGTTGTAACATACGAAACGTCAAGTTAATATTTTGTTTTCCAACATGCGTTTTATTGTCATGTTTGTCACTGCAGTTTGTGTGCTATTTCTTATTAAATTTGGTATTGTTTTTGGAAAAGTGGTCACTTAGTAGATCTAGAGGTGGTTGCTTATATGAGAGGTGGTTGATTACTAGAGATTTCTACATTGTACTACAGTGATTATAGACTGAAAGTAATTTAATTGGTATTAATTTTTGTAGAGGTGGTCGCTTAAGAGAGGTGGTCACTTACGAGAGATGGTCATACCTGTACATGGTGTTTCGACTGTACAGTAGTTAAACTAGAACTAACTTGTAATAGGTGCTCCTGAGGCGGAATAAAAATATTTATAATAATAATAATAATAATAATAATAATCTCCTCTCCATCCTTATATGTGACTTAATTTAATTATTATCATCTGTAAAGGTTTGGAGAAAAGACATAAACCAAATGAAATGAAATGAAAAATGAAATGAAATAATAATAATAATAATAATAATAATAATATAATAATAATAATAATAATAATAATAATAACTATTAAAGTGTCAATGTATTTAGCTACAGAAAGAGCTAATTGGGGACACTATAACATAAAATCATACAAAGTGAAATAAATATTATGTCATTCACTTTTTCCCTGTTTCCATTTGCAAGCTTTAGTTACAGTTCAGTGGTGGAAAATAAGCATAGAACATTGTACATGTACTTACAGGTACATGTATAAAAACAAGGAAGTTTTAATTCTTAAAATAACAGGATCTACTTGTGGGAAAAACTAAAAAGGAAAAAATAATGATCTGAGTAAAAATTATGTGATTTGAACTAATGCATCATATAGTGATGGGTTGGATTATGTGATGGGATTTGTAATGAAGAGTTAGTGAAAAATAGGTGTAGCCCACACATTTAGGAATGCTGTAAGGTATTTGTTTAACCTTTTAATTCCCAAGAGTGCCAAATTGAAGACAAATCCTAAATCTCATTTTGTAAAATATTGTGAAACATTGATGCCATGCAAAATTACTGCTGAAAAGGTTTCATTTGAACGGTCACATCATAGGAGTCAGTCCACAAATTAACTAAAAGGTTGGAGCCACGCGGACTGAATGTTTTTATAATTGACTTTGGGATTGAAAGGGTTAATTTTTGGCTTGTTGTTTTTGCAGTATTTCTACTCCATCAAGGACATATCTGTCGGAGGCATATGCATGTGTAATGGACATGCTGATGAATGTGTTCAACAAGATAACTCAGACTTTGTGTGCAGATGCAAACATCAGACGTGTGGCATCAAGTGTGAGAGATGCTGTGTGGGCTTTGTGCAGAAGACCTGGCGCCCGGCCACACCCGACAATGATAATGCGTGTGAACGTGAGTTGTAAACCAATCATTTTTTTTACTTCATTTAAAAATAAGTCATTGTTCTTTGTTCATTCTATCTGTTTAAGCTCTTTCACGACAACTGTCGTTGTACCAATTGGGCATTGCATAATCAACTTGACGTTGATGAACTAAAAGGGGTGTGATAATTTCTGTATTTCAACAATCACCAAAGGTTTTAGAATTGAAATTCCCAAGAGTGCCTCTTCATTTTGTTACGACCAATTGAAATGATGTGACATTTTTGTGTCGTCACATCAGAGGATTTTGTCAACAGATTCAAAAGTTAGAACTAAACAACATTCCTCTGTTGTGGTTCACATATAATTATACAGTTGTATTTCTCAGATTTACTTGTATTACATTGTACAATATTTTGAGACAATTAAAGGAAACAAAAATCAAACTTGTTTGAAAATTTTGAAACCAGCAAGAAAAAAAAAATAAAATGAACCAAACATCTCCATAATTGACTCTGGGAGTGAAAGGATTACTATTTTGTTTGATATTTTCAGCCTGTAACTGCCACAACCACTCAACAGAATGTTATTATAGTCCACAAGTTGCTCAAGAAAAACGAAGTCTGGATATCAATGGCAACTATGAGGGGGGTGGAGTGTGTATCAATTGTCAACATAACACATACGGCATCAACTGTGAGAGGTGTAAACCAGGATATTATCGTCCTACTGGGGTGCCTAAGACTTCTCCTGATGTTTGCCAAGGTAAAAAATGCATCTGCTTCCATCCTCGTGACAATTAAAGGCTCCTGTGAACCAACTTGTGGATATGAAAGGATTAGACCCTCCCGTCTCCTAAGTATTTTATTGTACCGACCTGCATCCAACTCTCAACCCTCCCTCCAATACCATCCCATTGGGTTCACTGACCCTCTCCTCTCCTAGGTGTTAAATGCTCCATTGAACCTTGACCTCTTGTGTCTAACTCCCCACCCTCCAATGCCATCCCCATGGGTTCACTGACTCTCCCCTCCCCTACAGTGTAGGTGTTAATTGCTCCATTGACCCCAGATCTCTTGCATCCAACTCCCCACCCACCAATGCCATTCCAATGGGTTCACTGATCCTCCCCTCTCCCAGGTGTTAAATGCTCCATTGACCCCCGACCTCTTGTGTCCAACTCTCCACCCTCCAATGCCATCCCAATGGGTTCACTGACCCTTCCCTCTCCTAGGTGTTAAATGCTCCATTGATCCCCGACCTCTTGCGTCCAACTCTCCACCCTCCAATGCCATCCCAATGGGTTCACCAACCCTCCCCTCTCCTAGGTGCTAAATGCTCCATTGACCCCCAACCTCTTGCGTCCAACTCTCCACCCTCCAATGCCATCCCAATGGGTTCACTGACCCTTCCCTCTCCTAGGTGTTAAATGCTCCATTGATCCCCGACCTCTTGCGTCCAACTCTCCACCCTCCAATGCCATTCCAATGGGTTCACTGACCCTCCCCTCTCCTAGGTGTTAAATGCTCCATTGACCCCCAACCTCTTGCGTCCAACTCTCCACCCTCCAATGCCATTCCAATGGGTTCACTGACCCTTCCCTCTCCTAGGTGTTAAATGCTCCATTGACCCCTGACCTCTTGCATCTAACTCCCCACCCTCCAATGCCATCACAATGGGTTCACTGACCCTCCCCTCTCCCAGGTGTTAAATGCTCCATTGACCCCCGACCTCTTGTGTCCAACTCTCCACCCTCCAATGCCATCCCAATGGGTTCACTGACCCTTCCCTCTCCTAGGTGTTAAATGCTCCATTGATCCCCGACCTCTTGCGTCCAACTCTCCACCCTCCAATGCCATCCCAATGGGTTCACCAACCCTCCCCTCTCCTAGGTGCTAAATGCTCCATTGACCCCCAACCTCTTGCGTCCAACTCTCCACCCTCCAATGCCATCCCAATGGGTTCACTGACCCTTCCCTCTCCTAGGTGTTAAATGCTCCATTGATCCCCGACCTCTTGCGTCCAACTCTCCACCCTCCAATGCCATTCCAATGGGTTCACTGACCCTCCCCTCTCCTGGGTGTTAAATGCTCCATTGACCCCCAACCTCTTGCGTCCAACTCTCCACCCTCCAATGCCATTCCAATGGGTTCACTGACCCTCCCCTCTCCTAGGTGTTAAATGCCCCATTGACCCCTGATCTCTTGCATCCAACTCCCCACCCTCCAATGCCATCCCAATGGGTAAAGCAGGTGACCAGTACATATCACAGGCTCACTGTTAGCAGCCCACTGACTGACCATTCAAGTGAATTTTGTCCCACAACTATATTTAACATGCTCAATGCTTTGCATAGTCATGGGTTTTAAATGAACTTTAATAACAAGAGGTCACACCAGAAAAATCCCAGATTTAATTTTCCCAAATGTTGAAAAGCAAACAGCATTGCAGGAAGGAAGGGGGTGAATAGGGGTATGCAAATCCACTGATCCATTACATTTAGACAGCGGAATCTGTCGATCTGCAATTCTCTAAAACGACGGAAAAACCAGCATACAAATTTCTTAACCGGGTTTTGCAGTTAATTTGTAGGTCACATGCCAAAAATGAGGTAAAATGGGGATGAAAAAACAAAAAAAGGCCTCATTAATCCAATTTGATATAGAATGGTTATGCTCTGACCCTTTCAAGTAACCATGCCTAACCTAATTAGCATTCATAACAATAATCTAGACACCCCTTGGGGTCAGTAGCCTCGCAGCTCTAAACAAGATCGCTTCGCATTGGTTACAGGAAACAATAAAATGCCATTGTGCACCATTGTTTAGTGTTGTTTTAGGGTTTGAATGGCAGCCAATTGGCTTGCAATCTTGTAAGAGCTGCGAGCTCATCCCTTAGGGTCACTGTTATGAATGCTAATTAGGTTAGGCATTTGATATGAAGGGCTCAGAGCATAACCATTCTATGTCGAATTTGAGGTGCTTTTTATTTTTTTGCACTCATTTTGCTTTTGACATGTGCAGTCTATACAAAATTATGCCACCCCTGTCTAGCCAATCGGATTGCAAGGTTGTTAACAGTCACTGCCTGGGTAATGTTAACAACTCATAAGGGAACCAAATTACAAATGTGACAATTTCCTTTAAGGTTCCACAAGTAAAACAGAACCTGATACAACTACAACAGAGGTACCAAGTACTAGTCCGAAGACTACCACCTCCCCTAGCACAACTGAGGAGTCCACTGCCCCTGCTCCCACAACAATTCCGGAATCTGTGAACACCCCAGCTCCCACAACAGCGCTTCCAGTGTGTCCTATGCCAGAGCAACCAGCTCAGCTGACTGGAGTGATGGGATTTGGTCTGGATGTCAACAGTCATGCTGCTTATACTATTTACCGACACACCCCTATCCACAAGCTGATTGGTTCGAGGTAAAGCTTATTGATCCTTACTAACTAATACTCTAATCAATCCATTCATGTTATCTCAGTGGCAGTGTTCACCCCAGCCTTTTCAAGCCAGGTGGCTCCCTGGCTTGATTTTGGAAAAATTGCCGAAGCATTACGCGAAAAGGGCCCGGACGACATATTTTCTCGATTTGAGATTTGAAAAAAGTATAGAAATAAAAATTAAAACCGTAAAAGTTGCCTCTTGAATGCACATACCACAAGGCTTTTGCCATTTTGAGCAGCTGATTTAAATGCAAATGACTTTAAACATTAACAACTTCACTGAATGTATTCGGCTAAGTGTTAATAAAACTTCAACTAATCACCAACTTAATTCACTAAATCTAAATAAAAAAGTTAAATTCTACTCTATCTTTAAACAAGATTGTCACAAATCTGGCTCCTTGGATTCGATAAAAAATGTACGCCACAAAAAACAAATCAATAAATTTCGTCTTGGAAATCACAATCTGCGAATTGAAACTGGCCGGCACAACAAGACACCTGAAAATTTAAGAACCTGCTCTCTCTGTAATTCAAATCAAATCGAAGACGAATTCCATTTTCTATTCTCTTGCAATCATTATAATGCTTCACGTAAGAAATTTTTTGATGGAATAAACGACAAATATCGAAATTTTAATGATCTCGACAATATTTCAAAAATCCTGTTTCTTTTTAATAACGTTGATCCTTTTGTTTGTAGAACCATTGCTGCTTATATTTATGACTCAATGCTAAATCGACAATCAATGCTAGTTTAATTATTAGATATAATTATTTAATGTAATTCAGATTTATTAAGTAGGTAATGCCATGTATATATATATATGGGAATACTGAATAAATTGTTGTTGTTGACTTGAAATCACGTGCCATGTCATCCGGGTCCTTTTTGCGTGACGCGGCCCAGTTCAGACATTTCTTTCTTCTCAATCTTTGTATACTTATCGCCTTTATAGTGATCAAGTTTTCAACGAAATCAATACTCATAGTGTTATTCCTTGCACTTCTTTGTTGTACTCTATCACCTTAGTGATCAAGTTCTCAATATCTTGTTTTTTTTTATTCATGCATATGACTTGCTGTGTGCTGAACACGAATACACATAGCTTTATTCCTTACACTTGTTAGTTGTACTCTATTATCTGAACAATATACCATAATGGAAAGATTATAATATACACTCTCATTAATTAATCATAAAAAAATACACGAATATGTGTAAATCGGATACAGATTTTGTCCTGATTTAGGACAGTGGCGAACAGCCATGCCAGCGCGACCATTTGATGAAGTCAGAACACCTCTTAAACCTTCCCAAAATCCTGGGGATTCCTGAATGGGAATTTGAAGCCTAACCCATGCAAGAAGTGTTTTTTGGAAAATCTACAAAAAGGTTTTGTTTTTGCATTTGATTAGCTGGTTATTCTCGTCAATTTCGTCGAACAAATACACTCAAAACAACACATCAGCCATCTTTTCTTCCATGTGCTTTTATTCTATCCCATAATACACTTGTATCCAGGTCCCAGGCGGCCAAGCGCCGGGGACTTCACAATGCTCACTAAAAGACACAAATCAGTTCAGTTCATTCAGTTCTCCATTGGCTACATGTAAGTGAAAAACGTGTTAACCCTGACAGTTACCTTGGAGAATCAGTGCTCTTGTTGAACCCACTGAATGTTACTAAGACTCACAAATGAGAAATGTGAGATGAGAAATGAGAAATATTACTAAGACTCACAAATGAGAAAAAAGAATGATAAAAGGGATTAGTGAAACTGAAAATTATACAAATGGATGGAATACAACTATGTAGAAATGAGACTGTGTAAATTTTTCTCTGGACTTCAACTGGGTTTTATTGACAAGTATGGGGAAAAAACGAAAACATAATTGCATAATGCAACCAACATCTCTCAGATTTAATGAGTAAAATCTCTTTCCTGGTATTCAGAGTTTTCAATTCACAAATATTAGAAATTTAAATTTCCCCCGAAATTATTTGACAGTGGATTTATTTTCCATACACACACTGTATTTGGTGGCTTGTTTGATCGCCCAACAAGCGCGAAGTCCTCTATTGAAATTAAAGGTGACGTTTGTTTGCGTTTGCCCATTTTTACAGCACTAGATTGATCTTCGATTTCCGTGCTTCCAATCCAAATGGCATCATGTTATACACGGCCAATCCCACCCAGCTAGACTTCATAGTGTGTTATTTAGAAGATAGTAAAGTGAGCTGTAGCTTTTGTGCAGGAGGTGGCATCTTAAAACTCACTTCTCCAAAAGCAACTTACAGCGATGGAAACTGGCACACGGTATGTACTGTTTGTTTGCTCTTTCATTTAATAAGCTTTGATAATATGTATTGTCAGCCTGGGGGGGGGGGGGGGAGGGGGTTACTCAACAAAGTTTTTTACGGGGATGCTCCGCCCGAGGTCCAAACCCTTACCCTTTCATAATTATACCGTTTTTGACAGAAAAGGTACCCCTTTCGTATACCTTTCATTGAAAATGGTACCCCTTTCTTATACCTTTCACTGAAAGTGGTATCCCTTTTCATATAGCCTTTACCTGCGTCTGTTTGATATATTTTGAAAGGCCCTTTTCATAATACTTAAATGGCAGTTTTCCCTACCTTTTTTATGCTTCAACTCGTGTTTTCGCTTCCCTTTCTTATTCTTCGTGAAATCCTTACCCTTTCATATACTTCAACTCGTGAAATCCCGACCCTTTCATATACCTCCAGCCTCAAAAAGGTACCCCTTTCGGGCGGAGCATCCCCGTATAGCCCATTATAGGGAGTCCCCCCCCCCCCCGGGATTGTCAGAAACTTGCAAAGTTGCCCAGTTTCTATATCATGACATTGCTGCGATCTTTGTAAAAAAGTTCAGCGCTCTTGTGGAAACTGGTCAACACAGCGAACGCTCAACTTTTTATGCAGCAATCGAATTGCAGTGATCACAACAATCTCTTGATGGCAGTCTTGTACTTCTTAGGTGCGGCTTTTACGAAAAGGAATCCATGCAATACTTTACGTGGATGACAAAAAAGTGGCCTCCGGTCAACCTTGGGGCGAACCCACCAGGTACATAAACGGACTTGAGACGCTGTTTCTAGGTGGAGTACCTGAAGGATTTGATGCCAAACGAGTTCCGGTCAGTACAGTTCAGCTGCTGTTAGTTTATTCAATAGGCCATTTCCGAATTGCGTTCAGCCTCTCTATCAAAGTGAGGCTACGGTAGGTGCAAAACCTTTCATATGAAAATGAGTTTTCATTCACATGCAAATAAGTTTTAGTTGCCTGTGAATGAAAACTCATTTTCATATGAAAGGTTTCACACCTAGCCTCGCTTTGATAGAGAGGCTAAAGACAACTCGGAAATGGCCTATTCAGCGAGGCACAGGGCCGGTTATTACTCATGCGCGAAGTGGCATGAGGTAAGGTTTCGGCTCCGTTTTACTTGTTATTACTCATGCGCATAGCGGCATGAGTTATAAAATGGGCTTCGTTTTTCTTTTTATTTTTTTTTTTTGTCACGATTTTGCATGTAAATTATTCACGCATATTTTAAATTGTGCATTTCCGGTTCACAGCTTTGCTCTTTACACTTCCGGTTTCTCTCACTTCCGGCAAAACATCGTTACTGCAGTGTCTCGACAGCGTCTCCTACAACCCTACTCACATTAGTAATGTTCACGTCAAGTATATATTACTTTCACAAGAATGACTGCCTTCATTGTGGTACAGTCTTCATTTATAAAACATTCAATAGTAATGTGGTTTGCAAGTACGATGACTGAATGAAAGGAGTAACTCTTCTCCATGTCGGACGTCTTCCTATCCTGTTTAAATTGTTAAAATATAAATTGCTTCTTTTTCTATGGTACATTGAAATATAAGACAAATGTTTGATACGCATGCGCATGACAAACATTTTCCGTCATTTGGTCTTATTGATGTACAAGTCAGTCCTGTATTTCTCCCATCGCGGTGAACGTTGCTTTTATACACAGCATATAACTTGAGGCCGGATTTGTCGCGATTCTGAAAAAACTAAGAGCTATTTTTGATCAGAGTTCTTCCGAGGCAAAAATGCCAAACATCGATCTCTCGCACTGATAAGCATATTGTCAATTTTTTCCTTCTTTTTTTACTGCCGATTCTTTGCTATGTCTGTATCGGTGCGCACCTCGCTGCCTGAGGTGAGTAATTTCAAGACTTTTTTTCAAGAAAGAACAATAGAAACACACGGCATAACAGCGTCGTTACTTCAGCCCATCAGATTTAATAAAAAATTTGGACTTCGGGACTGGACTTCTGTGGATTATGGACTGGGGAATGCGTGTCATATTAATGTCGATTTTTACTGACTTTATTGCTTTTTGTGGTTACTAGGTTACTAGTAACCACTATGTTGTCACCTGTGTAAGTAAGTCCGACTTTCCGAAGCGCGAAGTTGTGCCGAGTTCACCAGATTGCTGTACGATAAGATAGTTCTGATTCGGATTGGACGACTCGATTGTCAAGGCAGTTCTGTTTGTACGTGCGCTCTTTGGATCCGTGGGAAAGGTAAACGAAGCTTTCTCGTTCTTTTCACTGCTTTACCAAGCACAGCTTTCACAAAATGTGGCCAAGTATTGTTTTCAAAGATTATTTTAGGTGTTTTCGTGGTTTGGAAAAAGATTTTAGTGAAAAATCGAGCTGTAAATCGAAGTGTTTGTTTAAAGACCATGAGCCAATCCGAACTCATGATTCAAACGGTCCAAACGCCGCCAGCATTTCATTTCGGTACCCTTGACCATTCTGAACTGCTTTTTTTTATTAGCGAAAGCATTATGCGAATCAACTTTCTGGATGAGATTGGCACTCTATTACACAGGAAAAGTCAGCAATTTTAGAAAGCATAATAAAAATAGGTTGCTGAATTGAATTATTTTGTGATGTTTATTATATTTTCGCAGACGCTAGCCGGTTCCGCGCCGTAATTAGAATACAATAAACTGAATAAATCGCCAAGACATCCAGAAGCAGAAAATCACTGAATTATGATAGTAGAATTCGTTATATTGATTATCGATTTTCTTTTATATTGTTTTTCGTTTACATTGATTATTTTTTTATATTGATTATCGATTTTCTCAAGTAGTCTTTTCAAATGTAACAGAAATAAATCACGGCTTGGAAAGTAATAGACGAGTGTGGATTTGATCGGGAATCAATAAATTAAATATTAAAAGCGAGTACAGAAAAATTGGTAACTTCAATCAACGAGTCTCGTGCGCATGAGTATAGGCTAAGTGTAGCCTCTTGTTATTTTTATTTTTTGTGCTACGATTTTGCATGCAAATTCATGCACGCATATTTTAAATTGTGCGCTTCCGGTTCATAGCTTTGCCACTATGCTTGCTGTTTAGTTACTTCCAGCTACTCTCACTTCCGGTAAAAGAGCGTTACTTAAGTGTCACGACAGCGTCCCCTACAACCCTCCTTACATTCTCTACTTGCACAAATCCCATAATAGACCATAATACACCTCTTTTACCCCCCAAAATTTTGCATAAGCATTGTTTGCAATTTCTCCTGGGACATGAAGATGTCCCAAGGGAAATCTAAAACAATGCCTATGCAAATTTTTTGGGTGGTAGAAGCGGTGTATTATGGTAATGTTCAGTATATATAAGACTTAGAAGAATCACTGGCTTCATTGTGGTACAGCCTTCATTTCCAAAACAATCAATAGCAAACAACGTGTTTTGCAAGAACGATGACTGAATGAATGGAGTACTCTTCGCCATGTCGGACTTCTTCCTATCATGTTTAAAATATATCATGAAACTTTCTTACGCATGCGCATGAGTATAAGCGGCTTGGAGCCCCTTGTTATTTAGTTTTTGTGTGTGTGTGTGTGTGTGTGTGTGTGTGTGTGTGTGTGTGTGTGTGTGTGTGTGTGTGTCACGATTTTGCATGGAAATTTATGCACGCATATTTTAAAATAGTAATCCGCGATAGGATATGTGTGATGTTTAAGATGTACATATTCTGTTCAGTAGAAAAACGCAAGGATATATTTTCACTTGATACTTTAATACTTTTAATACTTTATTTTATTTTTTACTCATTAATTTTTTACAGCTATACTTTAAAAATACCTACACACATTACTAGTAGAACATTATGACTACTTGAGGAACAGATCAGATCCACTGACGACATGTGGAAGTTGACCTTTAGCGCATGTCCAGTTCCCTCCTATTTCAATCAAACAATGCGTATAGGGCGATCTTTGTTTACACTTTTTGCCTCATTAGCATATGTACATCATTTTCTAATCAAGCTACAACAAAATCAACTCTGAATATTGAAAGGGCATACTACAATTAGCTTTTTCTGGAAATTTGAACCCGATACACTAGATACTCTTTGTGCAATGCTGTTTTCAAACTCTAAATTTTACAAAGGATGTATGGGCTCATTAGCGCTTTTGCCACCCAGCAATTTTGCAGTTTTGGATAGCTTATATTTTCTTAAATATTACATGCAAAGAGCTAAAAATTGGGTAGATTACTAAATTTAACGAGCTCTTTCAACTGTTGAAGTCAATTCGTATTTAGCGCAATGTCTTCTCTACGTAAATTCGTATGCTAATGAGACAAAATGTGAACAATGACGTCAGCAAAGATCGCCCTATTAACCATTTGTACTGTCATGCTAAGACATGAAAGACATAAATTTGGTTTATTCATCAAAGGACTTCAAATGCGAAATATCTATAAGCTTATTGTTGTTCATATTCGTTTACAGTAAATCAGTTATTGTTATGGCTGGATTCACGTTGTTCTTGTTACGCATGCATTCGTAACAAAACTAATTTAAAACATTACGTAACAAAAGTTTACAGCTGATGGAAGGAATGAGTGAGTGCCCATTGCATAACTGTCTCCGTTACCGTTAACAACCAATTCATGCAAATGTCCATTTAACCGCGCTCTAAGTTAGACTTTGCTTAAAGAACCGGCCCTCAAGCCTGGTTTTCATTAACCACATAAGAATATGCCTATGTTTTCACAGTGACACGGTTCGATATTTTTTTAAAATTAAACTTAAGGATTTTTGACGAACGCAAAAAAAGCACAGTACATCACTTTCATTTGTCCAGTACGAAGAATAAGGAAAAAGAGAGAGAAAAAAAGAATGTCTTGAGCTGGACTTGAACTCGGGCCTCCCGAGTCCTATTCCCGACGCAATTTTCCCTTTCGCAAACAGGCGATGCCATTTTAGCGACACTTAGAAAATTTTTCACCAATTTTAGAATTGTTTTTTTTTTCTGTCAGAAAAAAGAAAAATGCAATTAAGTTAGGATCTGCATAAGAAGGATAGCGTTGAACGGCAATGCTCGATGGAATGTCAACTTTTTTCATTGTTACAAAGTGATCTCATTGGCCTAGACTCAAAAACAGCTAAAAAGTTAAGGTTCAAGGTGCATTTTGTCTAATTGTTTTAAGGTTTCAAGTTATTTGAGACCCAATCGCACAACATGCAATTTTCAAAAGATATTGTATTTGGGGAACTTCATCAAAGAAGCAAAATTATTAGCTATTGTCTTCTGCTATTCTGATTGGTTAAGCACGAACATTTCCTAAAATTTATTTGACGCAAACGGATTTTCTTTAGTTTTATAATGAAATATAATTATTAACCATCGGCTCCTCCTCTATTCTTGAAATCAAAGATATTCTATGTGGGAAAGAGCCAATGCCGCAGAACAATGAAGTTTGCTATCGTTCTTATGTGGAGCATTACTTAATTACCTAGAATCGAACCCGGAACCTCTACATGCTAGCATCTCTCCTTTACCACTAGACCACTGGGTTGATCCGGCAATCCCAAGAAAATTTTAATTATAAAAGGTGCTTTTCTTAAGGTGGTTCGATACAGTTTTCTGGAGACCATACCAACATTTTTCAATCGGCTTTTAAGCGGCCTTCTCCAAGTCAGATAAGATATATTTGGTAAGATATATTTTCTGGTAAAATCGATATTACCATGACGACGATAAACAAGAAACTTAGAAATCAGTAAAAGTGAAATTTAGCGCGTTTAAGATTTCGCATTGAAAATCCCACATAGATATCTTAAAATATGGTATATAGCATATTTGCAAGAATAAAAAAATTCTGTATGTTTGAATTAAAATAAATCGCAATAACATTTCAAACCTTACTATTTGTGTACTGGTATTAAATTGATCGAGAGATTAACAGTGATTTTGTGAAATTACTTAATGATAATGTCAAAAAGTAGCTTGATGTTATGTTTGTAAACTTTGAAAGTTTTGTTTACTTTCTCTTTTGCGATCCTGAGAACTACCTTTTTTCCTAACATCACTTCATGTGCAATTTTTAGGTAATCTTCGATTTTAATGGCTTTTGCAAAAATCTGAGAAACGGCTCGATGGATTTTTTTAAAACATTCACTGTGCATGCTTACCGATGTGCAAAATATTATCTAATAGTTTCATTGCCATTGATTCACTGGAACGCCTTTAAATTTAAAGATGAAGACGACGTACGAACCGGCCGAAAAATGGCGTTACAAATTTATTTTTTTAAGTTATGCTTAATAATGATTTCAAATCAATGCGCACGGTTGCATTTTGGCTTTCAGTTTGGGCTCTATCATGTCGTTGTCGCGTTAATTGTTCTACGTAGTATCAGCTTTGCTCACAAGGTTTGTATTACTATTTTTGGCTGATCAGATCTTCTATAGATCCTACGTACTCTAGCAGCATTTTCGTTCGCGGTCCTTTGCAACTTGTTCTACTATTACAAAAGGCCTGGTTACCAATGAATGCTAATGATGGCATCGACCGTTAAAAATGGCATCGCTTGTTTACGAAAGAGAAATCGGCATTCCCGACACAAAACCACTTGACCACCGAGGAACACATGGTTGGTGAGGACTAAATTTTGTTATTTCATGGTAGATACGCATCAAAACAGGTGTCTCGGTTGAAAAATCCTTTTAGATTGATTTTAATGTTGCATTAAAGACTCCAAATGCGAAATATCGCTTTTTGTTGTTTATATTCGTTTACAACGAATTAGTTAGTTATTGTTATCGCTGGATTCACGTTGTTCTATTATTGTTACAAAACGCATTCGTAACTAAGCATTACGTCACTAAGTTTACAGCTGATGGAAGGAGTGAGTGAATTTAAGCCACCGTTACCGATAACCCGTTCATAACGCATGCGCGTATTCACGGGTTAAAAACGGGCCCGACATGAGCATAACCGCACGCAGTAAGGGAGGGGAAAGGACGGGTCTGTTTTGTAGTAAGGGAGGGACAGGGACAGGTTTGTTTCGTAATAAGGGAGGGGAAGGGATGGGTTTGTTTCGTAGTAAGGGAGGGACAGGGACGGGTTTGTTTCGTAATAAGGGAGGGGAAAGGACGGGTTTGTTTCGTAATAAGGGACGGGAAAGGACAGGTTTGTTTCGTAATAAGGGAGGGGAAAGGACGAGTTTGTTTCGTAATAAGGGACGGGAAAGGACGGGTTTGTTTCGTAATAAGGGAGGGGAAAGAACGGGTCTGTTTCGTAATAAGGGAGGGGAAAGGACGGGCTTGTTTCGTAGTAAGGGAGGGAAAGGGACGGGTTTTTTTCGTAATAAGGGAGGGGAAAGAACGGGTCAGTTTTGTAGTAAGGGAGGGACAGGGACGAGTTTGTTTCGTAATGCTATAAAGGGAGGGGAAGGGACAGGTTTGTTTCTTAGTAAGGGAGGGGAAGGGAAGGGTTTGTTTCGTATTAAGGGAGGGGAAGGGACGGGTTTGTTTCGTATTAAGGGAGGGGAAGGGACGGGTTTGTTTCGTAGTAAGGGAGGGGAAGGGACGGGTTTGTTTCGTAGTGAGGGAGGTGAAGGGACGGGTTGGTTTCGTAGTGAGGGAGGTGAAGGGACGGGTTGGTTTCGTATTAAGGAAGGGGAAGAGACGGGTTTATTTTGAGTAGCTGTTTGTTGAGCGAAATGCCTGTTGCTGAAGCATGTGGTTCATGTAACTGACTTTCAGGTTGGTTCACAAATAAGTTTCCCAGGATGTATCAGGCATGTAACAGTGAATAAAATGGACATTGGTCAGCCAACTGCTCCGTACAAGACGCAGGAATGTTACCGTGACAGCCCTGAGCCAGGAGTCAGCTTTGAAAATGGAGGGGGATACCTGAAAGTTGGTGAGTGATGTGCGAGGATTTGAGAAGGAAATTTTCAAATTAAAAGAAACGAGTACTGCAACTTATAGGACACTGTCCCGGCTGAAATATCGTGTTTTCATGATTATAGCCAGGAGCTTGCTTTAAGCTTGCTCTATTATCTTGAAATATGATGAAAAAATCGCCAAAAATAATGAAGGCAAAAAAATATATATTGGGTAAAGAGACCAAATAAGGGCTTAAAATATCAAAATTCCTCAAGAATGACAATTATGATTTCTTGACCACCTGACACGAAATCAATTATCCACTTCCATCCTTGTAATCCTGCACTTTATCTTCAAACTACTGCTTCTGTTTTGCTCTATAGAATCTTTTTGTCCAATTTAGTTGTATATTTGGTGGCATTTAGCGATATAACATGGAAATAGGATGAGCGAAATTTTTCTTATATTGGCGAAACAAAGTCTCTTTAAAGCTTGAATCAGCGAAATTACTCTCATTTGCTGGAGCGGAAGGGCTGGTTCCGGCTAGCGACGGAATCGGAATAGCAAGAAAGCTACGATCTAGTGAAAATCAAACAACGGAAGCGGCTCGCTTTCGCCTTTACTCACCGCTTCTGACAGTGTCACATCTGCGGAGGACGCCATATTTCTTGCTCTAAAACTGGACGCCAGGGATTGGGAATGAGCTCTGTGATTGGCTTATTCTTTTTATTCAACTTCCGTTCACTAGTTTTCACAAGATCGTAAGAGACGGCAGCAGAAGCGGAATTGGAATAAAAAGGAAACCTGATCCTTCCGATTCCGACTCCGACGAGTTTCCGATTCCGATCATGACTTCGTGTTTTTAATTTACACTATAATGTAAGACTCCTTACGCTTCCGACTCCGACTATACTTCCGATGTTGTCGCTGGTGAGAACCGACCGTAGTCTTAAGGCCGCACGTGCTCATGACGCTCGTAATTTTGCGCGGCTGCAATGAAAAAGGAACGGTTTTTTCTTTAGATATTTTATGACGACAGCAAAGCCAGATTAAAGTAAACTTAAGAAGGCTCGACTCAGTTTTTTTTCGCCGTGGGTTGTATGTTTTTAAATCAAGATTTCGCAGGGAAGACATGCTTTGATTGCTTTCGTACTTCACCAAGTTTATGAAATGTGATCAAAGTTTTAAGCCTGCCGCACACTCGAGGAAAGTGCTGAGCAAAATTCCTCGCGAGGAAGTTAGCTCAGCTGTTTCCTCAAGTGTGCGTTGGAGTTTTTGTGAGTTTTTCGCCTCGTGAGGTCATGAGGCAAATATTTGTCGTGTTTGATATTTTTTGCCTCACGAGACAAATTCCTCATCGTGTGCGGGCGCCGCGAGAATCTGGCTGAGCCAAATTAATCGATTAGCCAACAAAATTGCATGGCGAGCTCACGTGATTTCAAGCTCGACATTCAAATTAAGATAGCGGACTGGAGTGTGGTTAACGAAGCTTCCTAGAGGATTAAACTTGTCGAGTTCTATGCAGCCTTTTGCATTTTTACGCTTTGTGATAAGCTAATAAGACTCTATTCACTTCTCAACCAATCAGAAGTAAAACCCACTGCAGCTTGCTTGCGCACGTTTTCCCGCACTTGAAACCGGCCATTTGTATTTGCTTCGACTTCTGATTGCTGATTGGTTAATTAGACTGTCTGAATCTGTTGTGATATGCTGTTTTCCCGCGCTTGGCGCCGCTTACACTTATTAGCTTCGAGTTTTAATTGGTTCATTGGATTGTTTGCGTCTGTTTTGATTGGCCAGAGTGATAACTTTGGTTTTGGTTTTACGACGCTCAATTGAATACCGCTTTATTGTATTCTTTCAGCAAAGGCATACACTGTAGGTCAGACTGAGGAAATCTCACTGGAAATCAAACCAACATCACACACTGGACTTCTGTTATCGACGCAAAATGCAAATGGAGACTACCTGGTTTTAGAGATGAAACTTGGAAATGTGAGTAGTAATTTAGTGTACAAAAGAACTGTTATGACTATCGTCTATTTTCGCCTTTAAATTTCCCGCGCGCCGCCATTTTGAACTTTTATGACGTCATGTGGTTACCGCCATTGTTAAGAATCAACATTCTTTTGTCTGCAACAATATGACAACCGTATGACGTCATAAATATTCAAAATGGCGGCGCGCGGGAGATTTAAAAGCGAAAATAGGCGATATTCATATCCATTTTTTTGTACACTCAAATTATATTTGCACTTGGTTTTTTTTTGTAAAATTAAATTTAGACTATATTTCCAACAATTCAACGTCAATTTGTTACAGCAATGGACGTTTTCTTTTGACGTCACGATATGTTAACCAATCAATTTTTCAACGGAAACATGATCGGTGAAGCAAAACGTGCAGGAGAAGGGTGGGTACGAACGTTTCTATTCACGAGTTGGCTCATGTGAGCTTTTTATTGATACGTTCTGAACACAAGTCGAAGTACAAGGTCCTGGTGCTTGCTGCCATTACAGCTTGTAACTGTGAGGTGCGTTTAATTTTCTTTTTAGATCATAATCCGTGTAGAGAATGGCGGTGGTCAACTTGTAGCGGAGTTTGTTGCAGAGGATCCTCTTCAGAACTGTGATGGAAAGTGGCACACAATCAAAGTCTGGAAAGATAATAATGTTGTGCGGATACAAGTGGATGATAACCCTGTGATTGAGGGAGAGAGGAAAGGGGCCCAGACCAGCGCCGATATCTACGATCCGCTGTATGTTGGAGGAGCGCCAGGTAGGAATGGAGATAATGATAAAAATATTTTAAAGGCCCAGTATCACCCAAATTGCATTGCGAATTTAACGCGGTCGAAAATTCCCGAAAGAGCCAATCACGAGCGAGCTCGTCGTTTGAAAACAAAAACAAATGACCGCAAAGCCGAATGGGTGATACTGGGCCTTTAAAGCACTATTCTACTAACTATTTCACTGGTTAAGTAAAATCACTCTAATATGATTCTATGTATAGCTTATTTTATCGCTAAAAGATTGTTATTCTAGTTTATATTAGACAATTATTTATATCATTGCTCTTAATTGACTTTAGATATGACATTGAAATGTTTATTTTATTTTATTTTAGTGTAGATAATTACTTATTTTTGATTGAAATGCGTATCTGATCATATGCTGATGTATTTTGCGCAATATAAATTATGAAATTATTAATTATTATTGTTTTGTTTTGTAGATGGCGAGAAGGCTAAGGGCGTTACAGTCACTGAAAGTTACACAGGGTGCATGCGTAACCTGGTGTCCAAGGATCCTGGTCAAAAACCCAAGAAGCTTCCTCTCGCCAAACCTGTCATGATGACTGGAAATTTGTACCTAGGAGGGTGTCCTTACAAGTGAACAAATAGTTAATTGTTCACTTTGCAACTGCTTAGATCACAAGCTACTGCTGTTTTGTCAGAAAACGATTGCTTTACACTGTAATAGTAATAGTTTTACTGCTTTATAGTTTTTTACAGTTCTAAAGTAAAGTAAATTTTCTAATTAAATCCAGTGTGAACTATCCAACTTGTCTCTTTCTCGTGTTTGTTCTTTTTTGGCAACTCGAGATCACGTTAAGCACGAGGCAGTATTCATGCGCTTGGGAGTGCAAAGCTGTCCAATGACTCTGGCCTTTGTAACCATACAATCATGTGTTTACCTATAAAGCTGTTACACATTAGCTGGTAATTGCTAACAGAAAAGTGCTATTTCTCGGGTGAGGTCGTACATTGAGCCACTGTAAACCAATCGCAAAAAGACCTGCAATGATTCGCCTTCGGTCTTGTATTCCAATCCATTTCCTTATGCATCTTAAGTTCTTGGGAGATTGGCATTGCTTCGTCGAGCACTTTAGTCGCTGAAGACGATGTTTCCCTTAATTATTTACTTTAGAGTTTCTATTTACATATTTTAAAGCCTTTCGACCGACAGTATTTTCGTTTGTTTTTAACTTTAATACACAATTGAGTAAAGATCAGTACAAAAAATTCCTGTCGGTTCAAATTGAAAGTTCCCGTTCAGATCACTGAAATAGAAACTTCTGAATAAAATGTTCCTTTTCAAGTCACTGTATAGAAAGCTTTCATGAAATAAGTGCTTGTTCCAGTTCCAGTCACTTCCGTTGATTTTGTTTTGTAATTTCGATTGGACCCTTACTTTCGATTGGACCGTTACTATTGGGGGGACTGTTACTTTCGGGGGGACCGTTACCTTCAGGGGGACCGTTAATTTCGATTGGGCCGTTACTTTCGGGTGAGCCGTTACTTTCGGGGGGACCGTTACCTTCGGGTTGACCGTTACTTTCGGGGGGACCGTTGTCTTCGGGTGCGCCGCAACTTTCGGAAATTACTGGGAAGGTCCAAAAATTGACGTTACTTTCGGGGCGGAGGGGGCGCTACTTTCGCGGGAACTCTACAGTAACTACTTGGGCCGTTGTTAGTAACAATTAGTTAATGCTGCCATTACAAATTTTAAAACAACTTTTAAAAAGAGGCTTTTTTTTCCCTTTATTCTAATTAACAGCAAAATGATGTAATTTTGCAGTCGTCGTTACTACTACGTCACGTAAAATAGAAAATACTATTGATTGATTGATTGATTGATTGATTGATTGATTGATTGATTGATTGATTGATTGATTTCAGCATTTACGTAGGTAATAGTCATTTATGACGTCAGTTGCGTGACTGGAGAATCGGGGCGCTTTCCATCCGACCAAAATTCCGGGTATTCCGTTTGGCGAATGGAACAGTATTTTTCGGTTGGTTTCACCGTTGCACCCAAAGGAAGTCAATTTTTTAAAGACAATTTTTTAAACACTAAACTAGTGAGCAGCACTCTGCAAACTGTAGTTGCAAAACTTGTTTATTCTCCTACGCGTTTCGTCTAACTGTCGTAGACTTCTTCTGGGAGTTTTCTGCGTTGCACCGAAACGTTAGGAAAATTCCGGAATTTTATTCCGGAAAATTTCCGTTCCATTCGCTTCCCAAACCGGAATTTCCGGAATTTTTGGTTGAATGGAAAGCGCCCTCGGTGTTGAAAATCTTTTTTAGCTGTTCCTTGGTATAGACCTAAGAGAAACACTGAAGTCTCTCGTGTGACTGAAAACTCTTTTTTTATTAGCCATTTTCCGTTCATTTAGATTTGGAGAAATTCGATCGTTTTGCTTTTGTTCTACGCACAACTGAAAGAAGTGCAGTCTGATATCTTAGGAATTCAATGTAGGTGACACTCCCGATCCCACTCAAAAAATTATCCCGGACTGGACTTTCAATTCTCTAGGCTTTAGACCAAGAGTGTTGGTGTCTCGATAAGAGCGTTTTGTTTCAGCAATCGACCCGGTATGGCTTTGTTTAAAAATATTAGAACATAACTTGATGTAAAACTTATATTTGTATGTCACAAAATTTTATTAGCACTTTAGAATGCCTTGCAAACAATTCTAGGATTTAACCGGTACATATTTTATTTACAGGTGACTAAACTCCTGATGCTACATACGTTTTTTAGACAATTTTTTTTATATTTTTAATGCCATATGATTACCAGAAGAGTATACCATGCAGAAAGGTAATCATGGTATTACTTGTGATATGTACTTTTCCCTCACTTGTTACATTCGCTATTTTGTGGGAAATAACGAATTGACACAAATAAATGTGTTAGTATATAACACAAAGAAGATGTGATCAAGTTGCACAGAAAGAAAACAAAACATTTACTAACTTGTTTTCAAATAGTGCTACTGGCGGTACAGTCAGTCGCTTGTAACATATCACTGTTATTAATAATCTCTATGTTCGCGCATCGTTGAAGGACCGTCTTAAAGATTAGCGAAAATTAAACCTGCGAAAATTAACGCATTCTACTGCTAGGACTGGAAGATTAATGGATGTTTATCTAGTTTTTTTTAGCCAGTATCTCACCGAATATCTATTTTTAATACCCGCCTAAATTTACCGGCCAATTTGCACTCGTTTTCCCCAAGTTGTGAACCCCGCGAAAATAAAAGGCATTAGGGTACCCTTAGAGGTATCGTTAAAATTACAAACTGAATTAACACTAGCAGTTCTCATTGTACTGTCCTTTCAGCCCCATTCTTTGTTGGTGCGTGACACTCTCCCAGCTCTGGCGCACATCACAATAAGACGATCGAAGCTTTCCTTCGAAGATATAACCCGACAGCAGATATTCATGGCCATTTTCAAGAGCTTTCAGAGAAGGAATGCAAGTTGACCACCATTTTGCTGGCGAATGAAAATCGACGATAAGACTCGGACTGCCAGTCCGGCGAAAGCGGCGAACGCCAACAGGGTGAATAATTCCTGGCAATGCAGTGACGTTTTCTTCTCCCTTGAATATTTTTATTATCTTCACGCTGTACACGTCATCTGGATCATACGAACTTAGTCTTCTGAGTTCTTCATCGTTGGGGGTAACTTCTTTTCTGGGTCCCGATAGAATTCTGGCGCGCATCACTGTTGAAAAAATAAAACACAGTTTGCATTTACACGATCAAATCAACAATCAAGACTCACTGAAGACTTAAAGTCCTAATTTTATTTCCTAAAATACTAAGAAATAAACTTTACCATGGGTCTACCATACAAAAGTGCGACCAAAGAGATTTCATTTCAATAAAACATACCGTATGGATTTTACCTTCAGACCGTTAACGTTTAATAGTGCTACATCAGCACTCGACTCATGATTTAATCGTCTCTAATCGATCAAAATTTTTAAAATATAGTCATTTTGTGAAGTATCGAGCAACACTTAGCCCTGTAAGCTTATTAAATCCCAAGGTTATTAAATTGAACAAATTAAAATGCGAACTTAACTGATATCTTGACTAGAAGAGCTTCGGTAAGCATGCGTTCAGTTGAGGAAATGCGTCGATGAAAATCCCAACGAGATGATTCGAAGCGCAGCCGAGTTTTTTTAACCCATTTCAAGGTGTTTGGATACCTGATAAAGCACTTTTTCGAGTGTTTGATGTAGCTTCTCAAACTGATCATTAAATGCGGAGAAAACGAAGGAATAAAATCGCCAAAATCTATGCTAATTAAGATCTGCTTACCAAACCTTCGTCTCGCTTTCTTTGTTTAAACTTTATGAATTATCAAGGTTTGAGAATAAAATTTCTCAACTTCACTTCGCTAAGCTAGAAGCTGCTAAGCTGATTTGCTTATCATCTCAGTTGATACCAAATTTTAATATTTTACTTCCTCATGGACGCACTAGTACATTTCTTTACGGAAAATAACATACCCCGTTCTCCATTTGCTGTAATAAACACAAACTCTTTCTCATTCTCCCAAGACTAAACCATGACTAAAACTTAAAAATATTAAACTGATTAAACAGTAGAGAACCTTTCCGTGGTGTTTGATATTTTAGAAAAAAAATCAATGGTCCTTTCTCTATGTTGGCGGTCTACCGACTTGAGACTGGAAAGCTACTTACCAACAACTGCCGCGCAGAAATCTCTTTGAAGGTCAATGTCGGGACAAGAAGGGCACGAAAAACAGGCGTGACCCACTGTAAAGAGAACAGAAACTAAAACCACAATGGAATACAAAGCCGACATGTTTGATCTTGTGGCTGTTGGAGCCGTGTTGTTTCTTTCCTTTAGGGTGAAGTCCTGTCTGAGTTGATTCCTTCTGTGCTCAATGCAGTTCTTTTTATACTATCAGAGGAAGTTGTTTGTTTGTTGTTTGTTTGTAACCGGATATTGTATAGCACACGCCCGTTTTATTTTTTTTCCTATCGCAGGAAGTTGTTTGTTTCTGAAACCGGATGTTACATGGAGTTTAATTTCGCGGGAGTTAATTTTTGCAGATTAATTTCCTTTGATCCGCAAAAAACAAAAAAAAGAAAAACTCCCGCAGAAAAAAACTCATGCAAAATTTTCCGCAGCTGAAATATACTCTCGCAGAAAAATTAGTAAATCTTGTTTTAATGGTGTATATCAGCCTAACAGGAACTTTTTAACGGTGAACATATTGCTCTCATTACTCCGAGCGAGGCGACCGGCACAACAGTAATCTGTATTCCCGATACAACTCCAGACAGGTCCTCAAAAGAACCAGAGACTGTTATCATAATCGACAAGAACGCACAATAATTCACTCAGCTCAGGTTTTCTTGTTGTTTATGTTCATGTTGGCGTTATTATTAGAACAGCAACCAAGTATGGCCCGATGGGGGTACTCCCATATATGAGCTATATAGGTATGTAGATAGATAGATAGAAACTTTATTTAAGTGTCAAAAGACCTTATATCCTGGGTAAACCCATACTAATTTGGGGACACATAAAAAATATTAAAAAAGTATAAAATATCTAATATTAATTTAAAACCTAGAATATATTTAATATTTAAAATTTATATAAAGCTAAGTCTGGGATAGGGTATAGTTATCAGAGATTTTTGGTCTAGAATAGCGTATCATTTTCCGCGAAACTGATCAGATGCGTGAAGAAATTAAGTCTAGACAAGGTTTACTGGCACATGGCTTTTAAAAATCGGTACCGATGGCAGTACGGCATTTTTACTGACCCCTGTTAACTAATAACTGTGATAGTGAACGAGTTTCTGGAAAATAGCGAGTCTGGAATAAGTCTAGGATAGGGTAGGGTTTTTTGGTGTTTAATCTAGAATAGGGTTGCAAAATGCAGCTAAAATGGTCCAGTATAGGTTAAGGGTCAGTAAGTCCCAGCGAAGCACCCCCACCCAAACATTTACAGAGTACCACTCCCGGGAAGTATGGGAACTATAGAAACTTCCGGTCAGGACGTAAAATTACAATTTTTAAATTATTAAAATGCCGATACTGCCTTGAATTTTATTTATATTTGACCAGAAATCCGCAAACATTTCCTACCAGCAGAAATTTTAGCTGTCTCGATCCGCAAAAATTTCTTCCCTCAAAACAAATTCAGTTGGAAATCCGCAAAATTTTCCTCGTACACGGTAGCACACAGACGAGGAAGTTGTTTAATTGTTTGTTGTTTGTTTCCGAAACCGGATATAAGAAACCTGGTTTGAGAAACCGTATATTCAGTATCTGGGTTTGGCAACATCAGCATCACTTTACTGAGGCGTAACCTGTAACAGTGGCGCTTTGTGTGTGAAGCCGTGTTGTTTAACAGCGCAAATTAAAAGGTTTATATGGGAATTTAACAAACATTTTGTTAGAAATAGAATCGGGATTAAAAATGCCTTACCTTGTTTCCTTGTTGTACTTGTCTCTGTTTGGGGATTTAGCTACTTAGGAACGATTCCAGAGAGTTTTAGTTTTACTGATTTCTCTCTCTCTAGAACTGAGTGATCTATCAGTGATACACGTACACTGAGCCACCGAAAAAAGCCAACTGTGGAGTAAAATGCTTCGTATTTTTGCGCCAGAAATCTATTTTCAGAGGGAAAAAAGTGTCAAACAGTGTTTTATATGTCTTAATTACTAAAATTATCTAAAAAAAGCGCTTCATCTTTTACTTCAGTTTCTCTTTAAGAAAGGTAATATTTCCTTGCGCGCAGTTTTGTTTTTTCTTTGAGGGATGACTTTCTGGTAGAACATTTTACTCGATTAGATTGTTTGGGTAGTCGCTTTGAATTTATTGATGTTTTCCTCGAACGTTTCCTTCTGCTTTGACACTGGAAACCTTTCGTGACTCCTGGTGAGTGATGGTGAATTGACATGTCCCAGTCGGTTTAAACTGTGTGCGCGTATCAAGGATAGACTCTTTGTAAATGCGTGTATCTAGAAAAGTAATTTCTTTGTCGCAATTTCCGCTAAAAATTTGATAGTATCAGTTGTATGGTGATATCTATTCGCTTCTTTAAATAATGAAGATGTTGACTTCCTCTTTACCAAAGATGAAGTTAACACCTTCATTAAATGAAGGTGTTGACTTCCTCTTTGCCAGAGGAAGTTACACCTTCATTAAACAAGCGAACAGATATCGCCACACGAACGGTTTGTGTCCCATGTGGAGAACACATCATCGATATATCGTTTCCACTGATACCAACGGTTTCTTGGTAGAGTCTAAATGCTATAGCTCAGAAGGAGGTCGCACATCTTTTAAAAAGTGCCACTACGACGAATATTTTTGTATTTCTTTTCCGTTTTTTTTAACTCAAATGTATCTAATAGGTTTTAGGGTTAAATTAGATTGATATATTCTTATACAGCCGACAAATAGCTGGCCGAAAATCACGTAAAATCCGTCCGCCATTACTCCGTTCATAAATCCGAGTCCACGTTCTACTGGTTTGCGATCTGGTACACGTGACTTATTTTGTGACGTCAATGACTCAACGCGCTTCTTTCCTGGTTACAGACAACAAAGCCGAAAGGCACGTTTTATAGAGTCATTGACGTCAAAAAATCTTTAGGCCAACTCGATCCAACTCTCAGGGTTCGGTCCCGGTCATTTTTGAATTGAGTAATGGCGGCAAGCCGAATTCGAAATGTAAAGTTAAAATAATGGCACTTCCCGTACGAGTTTTGACTTGAAACTTCGCAAGGTAAGTAACGAGTACTTATATTTTCAAAATATGAAGAGAACAGAAAATGTATATTTTTGGATTATAGTTTTAATGCAAGAACCAGATTAACTACCCATAACCTTAAGCCTGACTGGTTTAGTGTTAATCAGGGTTAGGGTGAGCAGTTTATATAGTTAAATTTAGACCTAAACATCCCGAGAAGATAGGTGGTACAGTGGTACGGTAGGCTGTGTAAGCCTAACTCTAGCTGAGGTCACTGGTTCAGTCCTGAGTGGGGATTTTAGATTTTCTTTTTTACACTTAAAAAATTATTGACATTGTGTCATATAATCCACAATAAGGTGTCCGACCTCCTTCTTAGTGGTAGACTCTACCCGGTTTCTTAGTTCGATGGTTTATTATTTCTGTTTCTATCTTTGCCAAGAAAATTTATTGGCGAGAAAAACTGTCGTATATTTTTGTTTCCATTGCGGTGCCGTGAGTATGAAGGTAGTCTTTCCTAATAAATTGGAAAAAGTTTTCTTGTAGTACAGTGGAACCTCGTTAATACGGTCACCAACGGGCCATGAACATTTGACCGTATTAATGGGGTAGCGTCAAATTTCATGACTGGTCTATGTTTCTTTTTCATGACAGGAAAGTAAATTGCTGTTTGATTACGTTAACGACAGAGGTCAATGACATGACAAGTTACAGGCGTTGTGTTGTTTCTCAAGTACTGTACAGTATTTGTTTCGTTTGGTCAATAATTAGTGCGTATTTGGTTCGAGTGGCCGTATTGTATTAACGGGGTAAAATTATAAAGGATTATACAGGTTGGGATTTGAGAATGTGGCCGTTGGCCGTATTAACGGGGTGGCCGCATTAACGGGGTTTTATTATAAGAAAATGTATGGGCGTTTCGCCGGGACAGAAAAAGGTGACCGGAATAACGAGGTGACCGTAAGGCGGGGTTCCCCTGTATTAGCTTTAGCATTTAAATTCTCTCAGATAGTTTGTTGCCTGTCGGGGGGTTGTTTGCGTGGAATATGTCACATGCTTTGCAGTCGTAACTCCTTTCTACTGTGATAATATAAGTGTATAGGCTTTTTACTTTTCTGTTACATATATTGAAACAAGACTATGTACTTATTGACTAAGTGGGAGGGCCGGATGGGAAAATATTTGGCTCGAGGTCATGGCGTACGGACCGAGTGAAGCGAGGTCCGTGCGCCATGACCGAGAGCCAAATATTTTCCCCATCCGGCCCGACCTAACTTAGTCAATAAGCATTTTATCATATGACCAAATTGGAGACAAAATTACTTGAAATTTTAACGCGCGAGGCCGTCCGGTTTTGTAGTAGGGCCGTACGCCTTTTTCCGGCCCCGCTCGCGCAAATGCGTACGGCCCTCATACGGGACTTTCATCAATGGTTTTGCAAAGAAAAGGTTCGCAGGGCCGTACGGGTCATATGATAATAGTGTTTATTGAAACAAGGAGCCTTTACGAAATCACAAATTGTCTTTATTAACTCGATGTAATGCGCAGGCGCTCATATACTCATGAAGCCTATGCAATATAAATACATAATAATAATAATAATAATAATAATAATAATAATAATAATTATAATAATATAATAATAAACATTACCCAGTAGAACATCTGGCAACTGGAGAGAATCGAATAATAATAATAATAATAATAATAATTATTATTATTATTATTATTATTATTATTATGTTAAGGCTTAATCGATTTTTTAAGAAATCTGTTAATAAAGTATTGCTTTGGTTGTTATTAAAAAAAATTATTATTATTATTATTATTATTATTATTATTTGAAATATTTTTATTACAGTTAAGGGTCGGGTTGTTCAAAGCACGATTAAGCTAACTCAGGATTAGCGTAAATTTTGAATACAGGCAAACAACACAACAATTGAAAATGTTCCAAAGTTTTCTGCCCTTCAGTTTCGACTTTAACTTGTCTTAACTACTAGCTACAAATGACCTTTTGGAAACATTTTTCAACTGAGAGAAAAGAAGTCCTCGGTTAACTTATCCGGGATTAACGTTAATCAGCTTTCGAACAACCGGGCCAAGGACTTTATCTTTGCATATTTGTATCAAATAGATATTAAAGTTTACTTCACAATCCAACAATTATTATGGCCGTGACAAAAATGTACCAAGATAAGAAACCACAGGTGTGTAAAAACCCATCTGATCAAAGGCTTCTAATAAGAGCGAACCCGTGAGATAGAAATGCTAACACATAACGCAATATGGCGGAAAGCTTATCTTTTTATGCATCACTTTATTCCAGCAGTGCCCATCCCCCCCCCCCCCGGACTACCCTGGGGCATTTGCTTACGTTGTCAGTCCCCGGGTGGGGCATTAGCAGTGTTTTCGCGGCCCGGGGGTGGGGCATTTGCCTACCCCCGGGCAAACCCCCGAGCATTTGACTCGCACGTGGTTTCCACGAAAATTCGTAAACATGGAAGAATTTCTCAGCAAAGACGAGGGTTTTGTGGCAGATTGGCTCGTCCGTCAAGGCCTTGAAAAGCTTGTGGCTGTTTTTAAAGGTATGTTTTCTCAATTTTATATTGCTTCATTTCCTGTCTGCCTATAAAAAGCAACAATTTGAGGTAGCTTTTTTGATCACTCTGTTAGCTGTTGCAAGATCCGGGACGATCAAAATAAACACGTATTTCGCATTCCAATCTATATTGATAATATACAAACTTGTCATGAGTTTTCTTTAAATGTATGGGATTTATACGATTTGCGAATTCTACAAGACAGAACATGCTTTAAAGTGTCATGATTTTTCACAGAAAACGTGAATTGTGCCGGCCTCTGTTTTATATTTTGTTGTCGACGGCTATGTTAATATTTCTTGGTTGAAAAAAAAAAACCGGCTAGTTTGAATTAAGTTTCCCCACAACTATAAACTTCTTAACTTTTTGTCACGGCATGTAAAAGATGTCAAAAAGCTTTTAATTTGTGGAGTAGTTTGACTTGGATATTGGAATGCGAGATTTTAGCAAAGTGCGAGTTTTAATTTGATACCGCTGAAGGTGACAACGAAGCAAACTCGAAGCGCTTCTTGCAACAAAATCACGCGCGTTCTAAATTTTCCCGCGCACTGCTGTAAACTTCATGACTTTTTGTTGCATGTAAGAGATGTTAAAAGGTTTTAATTTTATATAGAATAGTTTGTTTTGGTTATTGGGGGTGGGGCATATGCCCTCTTTTTACTCCCCCACCCCGGGGAATTTGTCAATCCTTGTAAAAAAAAAGAGGTAATGTCCGGGGATTAGCTCGGCGGGGGGGGGGGGGGGGGGGGGCGGGGGGGGGAGTGGGAGGGGGGATGGGCACTGCTGGAATTGACTGATGCATTACACTGACACGGTTCCATATTTTTTAAAATTAAACGTAAGGATTTTTGACGAACGAATAAAAGAAACAGGAAATTACTTTCATAACTTCCAGTCCGAAAAAAAAAAGAAGAGAAAGGAGAAGAAAAAGAAAAAGAGGTGCCTTGAGCGTGAATTGAACTCGTGACTCCGGACTGCGAGGCCAGGCACTAGACTACTACACCATCGAGGAACACATACTCATTTTCAAATAAATTTTATTACTTTAAGGTAGATACGCATCAAAACGCGCGTCTCGATCGGAAAATCCTCTTAGATCGATTTTAATGTTGCATTTAAGACTCCAAATACGAAACATCTTTAAGCTTATTGTTGTTTATATTTGTTTACAACAAATTAGTTATTGTTATCGCTAGATTCACGTTGTTCTTGTTAGGAAACGCATTCGTAACAAAGCATTACGTCACTAAGTTTACAGCTGATGAAAGGAGCGAGGTAGTGAGTAAGTGAGTGAATGAGTGAATTAGCCACCGGTACCTGACCGATAACCCGTTCATTACGCTTGCGCGTATTCACGGGTTAAAAAGGGGACACACAATGACTATGTCTAAGAACGGGGAACGGGAAACGAAGAACTTGGAACGGGGAACGTGGAACGGGGAACGGGGAACGTGGAACGGGGAAAGGCGAACGTGGAACGGAGAATGAGGGGGAAACAGGGAACGAGGGAATATCTAAAATGAGGATTCTGAAAAGTGGCTGACACGAGAAATGAGATCACGAGAGTTTTGTCAAGGCGCCCGTGATTAAAGCTGTCCTCTTACGATAAAAATTCCGCTCAGAAAACTCTGACTGAAATTCAAGATGGCTACAAACAAGAAGTCAGATGATGCGTTAAGAAGCCTATTTTATACCTTGTTTTGTTTCATATTGTGTGACAAATCATGCTTTGAAAATAAGTTTCTGGTTCATAAATTTGACTACGTGTAAATATCCGGTTTCGATTGCGAAATCGTCACACAGATAAAAAAAAACAAATTTCAATTAAAAATGTACAAATCACTCTGCTTTCTGTTAACAGTTATGGTAAGATTGGCATGTCCAATCAATAAATAACGATAATTTGAAAAGCAACTCATATAATCAACATACTCTATATATAATGAATCGATTATCATCAACGCTTGTTCAAGAAGCGACGGAGGCTAACTGGCGATAAAAAAACAACTAGGCCTTCATATCTCCGCAATACCTTTTTACTTAAGTTAGATTTCTTAGCCTCATGTTAGAGATTCTCCATTTTAAAGATTCTCTATTTTTAACCCGTAAAAGTACGCGCAAGCGTAATGAACGGGTTATCGGCAACGACGGCTAATTCACTCACTCACTCACTCACTCACTCGCTCACTTGCTCGCTCGCTCGTTCCATCACTTAGATGTAAACTTTTTTCCGCATATCTACGTTGAAATAACAAAATTTGACCTTGCTAATTAGTCAAGTCCTAGGTGGCGCAGTGTGTAAGCGGTCAGTCAACAAAGCCAAAGGGCGTGCGTTCGATTCGCGTTAGGACGGATTTTTTCTTTTTTTTTTTTTTTTTTTCAAACTGAAAATTACTGTTTTTTTTTGGTTTGCTTGCGTTCGTCAAAAGTCGTTCCATTTAATTTCCAACAAACCCAGCAATATTGCAATACCGCTCACTCGTTCCATCACTCAGCTGTAAACTTAGTGGCGTAATGCTTTGTTACGAACGCGTTTGTGATAACAATAACTAATTTGCCGTATACGAATATGAACATCAGTAAGCTTAAAGATCTTTCGCATTTGGAGTCATTAATGCAACATTAAAATCGATCTAAAAGGCTTTTGCAACCGAGGCACGCGTTTTGATGCGTATCTACCTTACAAACGAATAACAAAATTTAGTCTTATCATGGTATGTGTTCCGCTATGGTCTTGTGGATTAGAGTCACGATTGACAGTCGGAGGCCTGAGGTCAAGTCTCGCTCGCGGCATTTTTTCTTTTCTTTTTTCTTAGGATTGGACATTATGAAAGTGATGTACTTTTGTGTGTGTGTGTGTGTTCGTCAAAAATCCTTACGTTTAATTTTAAAAATACATCGAAGCATGTCAGTGTGAAAACATAAGCTTACCGCAATATTGCGTTGCGCGTTACCATTTCTTATTCACGAGTTGGCTCTAAGGAGCCTTTGATAGAGATCGGATTCCCTATGAAATTTCTTACCAGGACCCTTTATCCACAGGATCACCATCCAGCGGACAGCGGACAGTTGCGTTATGCACTGAATGGAGATTTATCCATTGGATAGCGTTAACCACCATTTGAACAGCCTGTAATAAGAGACATAAGAGACGTATGTGGCAAGAGAGAGAGAGCGCAAGAAAAGCCTATGGTACCTAGGGTACATCGCTTTGAGCTGCCTGAGATGTAATGTCGTAGTTCTCCTCATCCTCCACCCCCTCCCCCAGAACCAGCTGTTCTGGTTTCGATGCTTTTTATAATGTTTGATTAAATTATTTTCCCCTGTTACTATTGTATCGGTGTGAGTAAATTTGTCTTTTGTCAAAGTGAAGCCTAATAAAAAAAAAGTATTCTGAAATTTGTTGCTTATCCCTAAGGTGATTTTAAATTTATACCAAGAGTGGTACAAGAGCGGAGAAAGGAACACTCCTTGGGTTTTTTCTGTGTTACGATGTTTAAACCTCGTTTTTTAACCCGTGAATACACGCATGAGTAATGAACGGGTTATCGGTAACGGCGGCCAATTCACTCACTCACTCACTCACTCACTTGCTCGATCCATCACTCAGATGTAAACTTTTTCCTCATATCTACGTTGAAATGACAAAATTTGACCTTACTAATCAGTCAAATCCTTGGAGTCCTGTGCATAAGTGAAAGGACTATAAAGCCAGAGGCAACCCAAGGACCTGAGTTCGAATCTCGCCCAGGACGGATTTTTTTCTTCTTTCTTTTTTTTTTTTTTCTTCGAAATGAAAGTTACTTTTCTTTTCTTTTTCGTTTTTTCAGAAAAAGAAACCCTCACTATTTCCTTACCATTAACATTTCGTATTCACGGGTTGGCTTGGAGAAGCCTTTGATTTTTATAATAGGTAGCCCATTGCAGTAATTTACATGATAAATTGAACCCCTTATCTTTGATATTTTCACATGAATAGACTGGAAAAGTGCAGATACCAAAGAAACTTACCGGAAGAGATTAATTTAATAGTAAAGAGAACTCAACGAAATAAAAGTTGCTAACAACTGAATTTAAAAAAAGTTGAGAGGGGGTGGCATCCACCCCTTTTGTTTAACGCGCTTGGGTTAATGAATATTCTCCCCTCCCCCCCCCCCCACAACCCCCCCCCCCCCCACCCCCGGTCAGTGCAAAAGCTAATCGCACTAATGTATTGAAGCCGCTTAAAAAATATATATATCTGGTTTTCCGTTGCTTGGCACATCCTTCAGAAAAATATCTTGTTGAATGTAAACTTTGTTATCATTTTTTTTTTCATGACTGAAAAGCGTGCAAACGTTGCCACCCCAAAACCTTTGACGTATTTGTCAGCGATTGGCTTAAGTCTCTTATCAATATTCATGAAAAAATCGTCGCCCTCGCCGCAAATGAAGCAGGTCGTGTTGCTGTGAAGATGTGTCGCAAGTTTGGAAACGTTTTGGCGTTCTAGAGGCAACTTTGAAGACTCTGGGAACACGTACCGCCAAGAAAACAGTCGCCCCACAAGTACAACCGAAGGTAAGAACCGCTTGTCAAAAAAGTTACATTTGTTCAGTGACAGAGTATAAAATTTTGCTCGGAGAAGTGAACACGTGCGTTAAGTTTGTGTTCGTCTTACAACGTCTTCTCTGCGTTTTGGTATTTTGTTTGTCGTGCAATAAGCGAAGGAGTTGGCCTTCAAAAAATATTTGGCTGGTTAACTTCGTCCATGCTGCATATACTTTGAAAATAAAAATTATATACTTTAACCAGGAGCTATTGCTGAAACAAGATTTTGAAATTTTGTTTAGAAATATTGTATTCTTTCAATGCGGACAGTTAACTTATGATGAAATTATGTCCAATGCGTCTAAAATTTAAACCCTAGTCGTCTGTAAAATAAAAATTGAACATTTATCTTATCAATCGTTCATTTGTATTTTCAGGAACTTCAAGGAATATGAACAACAGGAAAATGGAGAACCGAAAATTGGAAACAACTGAAGAGGACAAACTGGAATGGAGGAAGCAGGAAGGAACTCTTCAAAGATGAGAACTTTGTTATTTCATATATATTTTTGTACAAATGGTGGCTGAACATGGGCAAATACTTTTGTTTGTATTAGTATCAAATGTATTGATTCTGAGGAAGAGCGAATTTGGATCTGACTGATAATTGACTTCATCTTCTCAACATCAACAAACTGACAAGAAGAACCGGAAGGGGGGGGGGGGGGGGGGGGAGGTGCAGTATTGAAGTTTATTTATTTTGCTGGGTCGCGTACTGGCTGCTAATTGTCTGAACCAACAAATCAGCATAGGTTTTACAATGGAAGGTAGGTCTTAGGTAAAATTAACTTCTGAGAATTTTAATCTCAGCCACCATTTGGGCGTTGAGCGATCGTTTGATTTATACAGTTGATATTTTGACGATTCAGTTTACGGCTTGTTTTGTTTGTTTCGTTTCGGTGAACATATCTTTATGCAAACAGGTGTAAAAATGTGATAAAATTGCTTACGAAATTTCATTTGCAAAGGAAATACGATTTTGTTTGATCGATCGCTCAGCGTGTAGGTATAAACGTTACATTTATAACCTCAGTTGATGTAGTGGGTATTTTAAGGTGGCACTGACAGGTATCAACATCAGATTATTTGTTTCCATGGTCACATTGGCTGTTATAACATAACTTCCTTTTTCCAAATACTCTTTTCTTTTTTCCTCGATAATTTTTATATTTTGAAATTAAGTACAATTTGGTATAAACTAAATTCTCAAACTGAAATATTTTCCACAAATTCGTGAGTTTCCCAGAAACAAGAAACTCTGAATTATTTTACTTGCTCCAAAATTGGGCTCGTGCACAATTCAATTATTCACTAGAACGAAAATGGACACGTCAATTTTTTTCCTATGGTGAAATTGGCTGTAATAAAATAACTTTCATTTTCAACATTATTTCAGTTATTTTAGAAGGCAAATTTTGTAGAATTAGCCTGTTCAATTTAACAAAAGTCTGACATGACGTTAAAAATGGAGCTAAGCAATTGTATATTACACTGTAACTGAAATTATTTCACTTGCTCCACGAAATCGATCTTCACTAGAACGAAAATCCACACGCCAAATATTTTTTTTTTCTATAGTGAAATTGGCTGTTTCAAAATAACTTTCATTCTCAAAATTATTTAAGTTAGCCTGTTCAATTTAACCAAAGTTTGGCAATGTGTTGAAAATGGAGCCAAGCAATTGTATGTTGAAAACTTAAAATTATTTTACTTGCTCCACAATTTGGCTTGTGCATGAGTCGATCTTTACTAAAACGAAAATGAACACGTCAAATTATTTTTTTCTACGGTGAAATTGGCTGTTATAAAATAAACTTTTTCATTTCTAAAATTATTTCAGTTAATTTAGAAGGCAAATTTTATTGAATTATTTTCAACTTAGCCAAATTCTGGAATTGTGTTAGTCATGTGATCAGTAGACGGGTTCACGCTCATAGTTGCATCATAGGTAATCAGGGCAAGATGGTGGGAATTTCAAAGATTTGTATTGGAATTCAAAGCCAGCTAATTCTTCTTGAATGCATATATTTGACACTTTCTCTTTGTAAAGTGTAACGTACGAATTCAGAGAAACAATACACTAAATCTGGAGTGCAAAGAAGTCCGTGATCAGTTTTCAGAAAACCTTGATTTCTCCATACATTTTCTGTAATTCGACAACATCAAAATTACAGAAAATGTATGGGAAAATTGAGATTTTCTAAAAACTGATCTTGGACTATTATGCACTCCAGATTCAGCTTATTGTGTCTTTGAATTCATAAGTTACACTTTTCAAAGAGAAAGTGTCAAATAGACGAATTCAGGAAAAATTAGATGGCTTTGAATTCCAATACAAATCATTGAATTTCCCGCCGTCATCTTGCCCTGATTACCCATGATGTGACTATGATCGTGAACCCGTCTGTCGGGAATATTTAAAGACTCTTGTCTTGTTGCCTGTCAGTGCCTGCTTACAATTATTCACACGTTCCCTACATCAACTGATATCGTATGTATATTTGGGAGCTCAGTTTATAAAGCCTTGATGTCTGGTTTTGAGGAAAGCCGCCGGTATTTTCGATTGTCAATAGTCTGTCGAGTGTAATCGTCCGGGTTAGTGTAGTTCTGAAAAAAAAGTTGTTGTTGACAATGACTGAAATTTTTACAACCTGAGCGGAAGACATCTTTAGAGCAATGTGAATTGTAAAGTATTACCCATACTACTTCACGCGGACAAACCTAGCGACAGATAAGGAGCAGAATACAAGATCACATGCTGCGACTGCCAGGAATTTGAACATACGAGCGACGAAAAATGGTGATGTCAACAATCACAGAATTTACTGGGACTCTGCTGAATGCGTTACCTACAGTACGGAGTACGGACTACTACAAACGACTCACTCTGGAACAAACCACTCACTCTAGAACAATCCAACCAATGCCAACAGAAACACCGACCAAAATTACACTATCAATCCACGGATCGAAACGCACCAATCACTGACTTGAGTCTCGACAGCCAGACGTTAATATCATCAACTGACAGTTCACAATTCACATGGCGCTGAAGATGACTTCTGCTCAGGTTGTCGAAGCGTCAGTCAATGTCAACAACAAAGTACAGTTCTTTTCAGAACTACACTAACCCGGACTGCAAAATAGACCTCAGGGTTATACAGACCAAAGGAAAAAACAAAAACAGATATGTTTCGAAGTCAACTGCGTGAACACTTCAAACAAATAATTTACAGTTTAGTTAACCTTCTTTCACCAAAATTTTATGCTTAGTTGCTCGATTCAAATTCTCAAACCATTACAACAGGAATTCAAAAAATCAACAACTATGCCACAGGCTTACCATCCTCTATTTGAGTGGTCTTCTGTGTTTTTGCAATGGATGTTTCAGATCTTTAAAGCTCTCATACTACTTTCAACTGTTTTTCTCGTGATCTCAATTCCTGATTGTAAAACATTCGGTGAAAACGTCAACTCGTGCATGGTATGATTCCTTTTCTAAACTGTCTAGTAAGCCGAAACGACAACAAACTACAGGAAACCGACTCATACCGACAGATTACTAGACCAGTCATCGCGCAACCCTACATCTCACAAAGCGACGACCATACGAACTTTGACAAGACGAGCACAACTAGTTTGCGATTCACCTGACAGCTTAACCGACGAAACCAAGTACCTTGACAACGTTTTCAGTAAGAACAACTACAACCGAGACTTTGTTTAACGCAATGTTTACAAAAACAACGAATCTGACACAACTAACGCAAAACCTGTCACCACAGCGACGATACCCTACATCATGGGTACTTCTGAGATTATTGCACGGATCTTACAACCTTACAACAGCTTCTCGCAAACGTTAAAGACAAGGACGAACCTAACGACAAGGAGCAGTATACAAGATCAAATGCTGCGACTGCCAGGCCTCTTACATCGGTGAGACTGGCAGGAATCTGAACATACGACTGACTAAACACAAACGGGCGACAAAAAATAGTGACATCAACAATCACATTGCTGAACACCATTTACGCACGAATCACAGAATTGACTGGGACTCTGCCGAATGCGTTACCTACAGTACGGACTACTACAAACGACTCACTCTAGAAAGTTGGTTTACTAACTTAGAACAGACACCACTGAACAGATGCCAACAGCTACCTGCGGCTTACAAACGACTTGCCAACAAAACAGACGAACAATAGACTGAACTCACTGACAAATTTGACTAACAATACGACTACAGAAATTACACTAACAATACACGGATCGAAACGCACCTATCACTGACTTGAGTCTCTACAGCCAATAACAGTTATAACCAGACGTATATAACATCAACTGACCATTCACAATTCACATGACTCTGAAGATGACTTCCGCTCAGGTTGTCGAAACGTCAGTCATTGTCAACAACAACAGTTCTTTTCAGAACTACACTCACCCGGACGATCACAAAACAAAATATAATGAATTCAGTCGCACAGTTATTTATGCAAATGTGGCGTTCACTTAGTGTATAAAAGTGTTTGAAAATGCGAATGCAAAAAGAGCAACTTTGGTTCCGTTTATTATTATCATAGTCTGTATAACCTTGATTTGATTTTGGGCATTTATATTTGTTTCTTTTTTGGAAAAAATTTCAATTGTCAAAAAGAAATGTGTTTAGGGTAAAGCTTAAAACCAGACATTGGGTATTATAAATGGGCTCTTTATCATTTAGTTATTAAGTCGAGGAAAAGACCTTTTTCTGTTGGCACTCGATGTAGCACAGAATGAAATATTTCAGTTTGATTTGCTTAATTTGTCTCGTGTAAGATCTCTCGGAAAGAAAATGGAGCCAAGCAATTGTATGTTGAATCTGCCAAATTATTTAACTTGCTCCAATTTTAGCAAACTGATTTCTACAAAGCAAATGGAGCCAAGCAATTGTTTGTTGAATGCTCTAAATTATTTTACTGGCTCCAATCTTAGCAAAAGGTCATTTTGGTGCTTAGTCTACGTATTTTCAGTCAATTGTATTTGTGCTACAAAGAAAACTAGCCAACAGTAAAAAGGTCTTGTTATTAAAGGCAACATGGCAAGCTATGAAAAATCTAAAAATGCAAACATTTGTTATTAGATAAACAATGAGAGAACTTAGGAATATCGAAAATCCGTTACTAGGAGGATTCATCATAGTAAAATATAAAATGCGTTCTCTGGTAAAAAAAATATTGAAAACTGTGAGCTTTCGACAGATAAAAATGTGTGATGAAATGAGATGGCTAATTCGCATGAATAAGTGCTAAAATTAATGTTACATTGTCTCGGGAGCGGGCATGAGTTGTTGTCCGCCTCAATAGTTTTGGCCTTGTGCCATGATTCCAGTGTCTTTCTGGTACGATTGTTTTCTTTGTCAATGATCGTAGAGTTGTCAAAGTCCGATCATTGACAAAGGAAACAATCGTACCAGAAAGACACTGGAATCATGGCACACGGCCAAAAGTGTTGAGGCGGACAACAACTCTTGCCCGTTCCAGAGACAATATAACATTCTTTTTACATGTGAATTACCTTCTATATTCCAAAAATTGTTACATCTCATTTCATCGCACATTTTTTATCTGGCGATAGCTCGTACTTTTTAATAAGTTTTTACCAGAGAACGCATTCTATATATTTTACTATGAAAGAACTTAGTAAGCTTTAATTTTCGCTATTCAAAACGTTTTATCTAGTATATAAACAATTTTCGCGAGCTTGCCATGTTTCTTCTAATATCCTCGATGTATACACTGTTTCGTGCACGAATTTTGAAGATTTAAGGCTGGATTTCACTGGCGACAGAAGTATTAGTACAAAGATACGAAGAATGAACACACTTGTTCTTCTTATTCTGTCTTCAAAAGAATTGACACGGTTTAAACATAGGCACAAGTAAAAACACTTGGTCTTTTTTCTTGTGATTATGTTTATGTCGCATTGATTCGTATTGAGGACAGCATAAGAAGAACGAGTTTGTTCGTTTTTCTTCGGTATTTGTGCTTATACTTCTGTCGCTTGTGAAAACCAGCGTTAAATTTGAGGTTTTTTGCACGAGATATTGCATACTTTTTTGGCGGGTTTAAATTTGTAGTCCTTGAACATCTGTTTATCTAAAATTTTTTAAAGGGTGCCCCTTAATTATTTTTGGTCTAAATTGTTGTCAGGGGAAACGCTGTGCAAATTTTTTCAAATTTTCCCGCCAAAAGACTTAGTATATTTTTGAAGAAAAAGTTTGTCACACCTTTAATTAGTTAAATGATTTTTACTTATTTAATTAAGATATTGAAAAGGCATTGTAAAATATAAATGTAAGAAGAGAGAATAAAGAATTCAATAAAACTGAAACAACTGTTTAAACTTTTATTGTTGACTTGTAGTTATTTATTTAATACAATACATCACTGAATATTAAATAGTAGCTTTAGAAAAAATTAAAAAAAACCGGCGCATGCGTATTTTGGGCGCCCGGTATTTTTCTAAGTCTTTTGGCGGGAAAACTGTAGATTTTTAAACAGATGTTAATTAGTATGAATGATGAAAAAAATTTCAAAAAAAAAAACGGCGCATGCGTATTTTGAGCGCCCCGTATTTTTCTAAGTCTTTTGGCGGGAAAATTGTAGAAATTTGAACAGCGTTTACCACGGCCAAAACATTGTACATGCAAAAAAATAAATTGAACACAGAGTTGAGTATAGAAAGCTTTTTAATCAGTTTCAGAATTGTACTGAATAGTTACAGGTTGTCTTCCGAGGTATAAATTGAGCATTTGTTCTGTTCTTGAAAGTCTTGTCCATGGCAAGTTTTCACGGCACAACTTGCTTTTGACTGCTACAGACAACATTAGAATTTTTCGTGGATTTGGAAACATTGATTTTAAACAATCGTAAATCCATCAGAAATACCTACGATTTTAGCACTTTGATTTATAAAACTCTGTTGTAAGCAAACTTGTACCGTGTAAATTGCCTTTAAGTACTGAGACAGTGCAATACAGATATAACAAATGTGATTGAACGCAAAATCAGTGTAGAACTTTATCTGCAGACAAAGTCAATGAAAACTATTGCTGATCGTAAATGACAAGTACAAGTGAAATCTGATAAATCCTAAACATGAGACCCTGGCAGCATATTCATTGACAATCCTAATCTGCAAACCACAATAACGAGGAGTTGCATTAAAAGTCCTTAACAACGGCCTAGTATTTACACTGAGAAATCTAGTCAAATGTTTACGAACAGTTAAAACTCAGAACCAGATCGCAACCTTGAAACGTATGAGTGAAATTGTTTATACTCGGCGTAATTCTAGCAATATTCTGGCTTGCATAGGCGAATGTCATTGTTTACATTTTGTTTCATTAATTAACATACTAATCTATGCGGAGAAGGCACCGTGCTAAACATGAATTCATTTCAAACGTTGAAAGAGTTTGTTAAACTTAGGTATTTTCATCTAATGTTTTAGGAAGTATCAGCTGGCAAAAGCGCAAATAAGCATACATTCTTTGTGGACTTTTGAGTTCTTAAAACAGCATTGCACGTAGACTATCTAGTATATCGGGCTTAAATTTTCTTAGCAAGCTTAATTTGCTATGCCCTTTCAATATTCGGAGTTGAATTTTTGGTATCTTGATTAGAGAATGAACTGCACATATTAATGAGACAACAATTGTAAAAAAAAGATTCGTCTGTTGATAACAGATGGGAAAAAAACTGCTCACAGTTCATTATGATTATTCTCATTGATTTCAAATCTAACGAAATAAATCACTATTTTCAATAAAAAATTTATAGTGTTTTCACACGACGTCATAAAAATTAAAAAATCTAAAGTATACGTCCTACAAAGCTGTTTCTAACATGGTATGTGGATACCAGTGTTATAATCTTTCACAAAAAGTTTCAGGTTTTAACGATGTTTCGTTTTCGATTTATAAAGGTTGTAAATGTGTCACGCAATTTCAGATAAGCCGTGAAAATAAACAAAATTGAACTAGTTGAAAGTTATCAATGAATTGTAGATGCTTATAACCCGATTTCATGCTTCTTATAGTGAATACAATATTTTGTGATGAGATTGTTGGTGTTATTAAGACTTTAAAGTCTTTAAATTTAAATTATGGCCGCTCCATACATTTCTTACTAAAAATGTCTATACTCATTCGCCTATAACTCTTGAATGAAGTGCTCTTGCGCCCCAAAATTTGGTCCAGATGTGTGGTTTTAAACTCTCTACAATTCCATGAACATTTTAGAATCTAAAACTGCTTCTGAATTTTGATATGACGTCAGTGAAAACATTCTATTCGTAGCCTGAAACATCTTACAGAAAGCTTGACAATTTAACAGGCAGAATCAAAGTATAAAGAAAATAAAACTGAAAAACGGAGAAAATGCTAATTTCACACTGCAAACTAACAAGCAAAAATATAATATGAACGGAACATTTACACTGAGAAATTGCTTATTGAAAACTGCTGAACATAAAAAAATAGCCTTAAAACTTGATCATGATCGTTATCATTGATTTTTACTACGATATTTGTTGAAAGTTGAAAATAACAAAGAAAAAATCAATACGAACTACATGAATTGACCCTGTTTGACAATGGACAATAATCAATCGATTCGTAGCCTTAACCCCTTGATAAATTAAGTGGAAAAACTCAAAGTAGAACTGACACGTTTTTCTCTACAAAAATGTTTTAAAACGATAACAGTTTTAACAATAGCTCATCTTAAGTTCTCACCCTTTTCCCCATCTTTCTTCCACTTCTAAGGAAGGGGGAGACAGAAAGATGGAAACAATTTATTTTAGCTGTATTTAAAAGCTATAAGCCTGATAAATAACATGTTGATAGTTGAAAATAAGAAACGAATAAGAAACGAATAAGAAACTAAATGACCTCTATTTCCAATAATCAATCCATTCGTTGCCTTATGCACCTTTCTGAAAACTTCACCAACAGCCAGAATCAAGATTAAAAAAGAAAACTGAGAAAATGCCAAACAAAAGAAGTGACTTGAGACGAGAATTAGCTGAAGACAGAGTAAATCTATAGGCAAAATGGTTTCTTAAAAGCTTTATTGAAAAGGAAAAGGAAAAGAAAAAGAAAAAGAAAAAGAGGGAAAAAACGGGAAAAAACGGGAAAAAAGGAGACAAGGAGACGAGGAGACGAAGAGACGAAGAGACGAAAAGACGAAAAGACGTTATAACTGACAACTAAGTCACCAATAGTGCCAAAAAGGTTAATTCAAACAGACAAAATTGGGGCCTATAATTTTCATCGAGAACTGAGTAATTTCTGTCCCTTCTTAATCTCGAAAAGTAAACGAAAATTGACGTTAAAGTTTCACTGAGATATTTTTTAGACGTTTTAAAAACGGTCTTAATTATTTCGTAATTAGGATTTCTTTTCAACGTAAAAAGCCTTACTCAAAACTCGTAGTTTGTAGACAAAACGCAAATAATGTTCAGACATTAGGTTGATATCAGTTGTGCGTATATTCCACAATCTTCTAGATCTTGATACAGCTTAGATCTTGATACAGTCCATTCATTACATGCCTCCACCCAAGCGCAGGAAGCCCAGGCAAAGTAGGATTAAAAATTGGCCAGATTTTTAATAAAAACTGTTTTTGTTGTGTATTTTCAACGAGCCAAATGAAACCACATCAAGATAACAGAACAACTGATATATATTTTATAAATCAAACCTTGTGTACAACTGTACATGGTCAACAGGTCACATGCTCAAAATAGTGCACAGGACACCCAACGAATATCTAACAGTTTTTACAAGCGTAGAGGCTCACGCTTCACTGTAAAGGAATAACTGAAAACTGATCAGTTATAAAATGATAAAAAGACACAATGAAAAAGGGAAAACTGCTTCATGTTTATGTAGAAATTGTTTGAAATTTGTAAACCTGTAGCAGACAAAAAATTAATTACCTATGATTCACTACCAGAGAATGTTTATTGGAAGGAGATGACAAAATTAAGCCAACAATTCTCAATCATGGGTTTCCTTACAGCCAAGTGGCCCTCCATTTTTACTACGTAATGGTGTTGAAACATATAAATCCTTGCTACAAGTGATATATACAAAATTAAGATAACAGAGCCAACACGGTTCACTGGGAAATTGTTGTATTTTCTTAGCAACCTTCATTAATTTTGAATCAAGAAAATGATCTACGAGTTTCTCTGAAAACTGACGGCTGCAAAAGTCCTACTATTTTCACTGATGAATTGCTGTGTGACAGAGTCAAAATGTGAACTAAAGACAATAAATATGATGCAACATCTTAACTGAAAATGTGTGTGATGGTGTCAAAATAGTCAAAACCGACCAATGACTGTTACATTTTACAAATTGACTAGAAAATTGTCAACCTTAAAAGCCCAACTGATTTAAAAATAACATATAAATAAATGTGGACTGGGCTAAAAACTAATTATTCCCTATCTCAACCTTAGACTTTTCTTTAAACGCCTTAAGGAGGCTTGACTCGGTGTTTTGGATGTGGTTAGAAATGTGCAAGAAAGAAATGATTTGATTGCTTTCATACTTCACCAAGTTTATAAATTGTGGTTAAAGTTTTATGTTTCACTGGTTGTCAATTGACAGTAGTTACCATAGCAATACCAGCTTATTTCCCTTTGTTTTAAACGATGCAGTTTTTCTCAAAATTTAGTCAGACACTTCAAAATGAAACTTTTAAATTTTGTAATACTCACATATCACTAGCAGCAGATGATGTATCAAGAAAATTTATGAGATGGTTTTCAAGTAAATCAAAATTCATTTTTAGGGCATGATAGGCAAAACAGCATTAAAGCAAAGCATATGTACAAGTCTTTCATTTGGACTTTAAAAATGGCTCTATATAGGTTTTGTATGGAAATACATAAATTTCAAGTTTCTGCTGACAGCGACTTAAAACACTCACTTTCCCTACATCTGTATCCTCAGTATCGTAAAATGGTCCCAACTTCCACCAGGAACATTTTTATCTTACTGTCAAAGAAGCTAAAAAGGTTCGCTAGGCATGCAAGAAAATCGATTGCAGGCTAATATAATTGGAACATATACAAAACATGGACCCGGGTCCATGGACCACCTCATGGACCACCCTTAATTTTCGTTAATTCTAATTTTTTTTCTCGAATTTTCTGTCAGTAAAAAGGATGGACTGTGGACTGAGGACAGGTATAAAACAGTCTTGAGTTTAAAGTGCCCATAACATTTAATTTTTTATTGTCTCATCTGAATGTAAACATCACACAAGGAACCTCTGAGAAACAATTTCGCGCTTTGCACAAAACGCAAATTTTTAATATTTCAAATCTTCAAAATCCTATTTTTTTGCGCTATACCCGTCCCGCTGTTAAGAAGGCCAATGGGCTCACATGTTCCTTAATCTACGGCACAATTCCTTTGTTTGAAGTTACTTGTTCCTTTGTTTAAAGTCACATGTTCCTTAATCGACGTCACTGATCCGTTGTTAACCAAGGGGGACCGAGAGGAGACTAATGCGAAGGGTGTGTCAAAATGGCGGCAAATTTGAGCGTTTAAAAAAAATCTACATTTACATTTACATTTAAAAGCAAAATTTTTTCACAGAAGTTCTTATAGTAATGTCTAGTTTCAGATAAAAAAATAAAAAAAATTAGGTTACAGGCACTTTAAATAAATATCGCATTCAACATCAATATTTAACTTCCTATTATCAACGTAATTGCAATTTTATGCTTTTGCCAACATTGCATTTAATACAATGTACTAAAAAAAACATATAAGTGCCACTTCCTCCATTGCAGTGAGAAGCTGAATTGTGGAGGACCAGAGAGGTGAGATTGGACGTCTGCATATGTAAGGTGCCGTGGAGACACGGTGGTCTAGTGGTTAGCGCGTCAGACTTTCAACCTGAAGGTGGGTGGTTCGAGCCTGGTCTCTGCCAACGTGTTGTTTCCTTAGACAAGAAACTTTACTCCACACTGTCTCTCTCCACCGAGGTGTATAAATGGGTACCAGCGACAAAATGCTGGGGGTAACCCTGCGATGGACTAGCATCCCATCCAGGGGGGAGTAGCAATATTCCTAGTCGCTTCATGCTACATAAACCGGGTTAAGCTCCAGCCGTGTGGGCCATCTGGCTCGTGTGCAACTTTACTATATGTAAGGTGCAAATTGCAGCTGCTTCAGTCCATATATGATTTCACCTCACCAACCCTGACCAATGACGGCACAGTCAGATAGCCATGACATCAGGTATGGGTTCCTTTACATCCCCTTCAATTGACAAATGATGGAGACAAGGCCAACGGCTTAACGTCACCACCCAATGACGCGATCATCTGGACTGAAACAAGGTGTTAATCACAGCCAGCAAGATCTTACCAGTTATTTAAAGACCCTGGTTGGCAGTCCAGCCAGGGTTTGAACCTGCGACCTCCCACTCAGCAGACTGGTGCTCTGTCAACTGAGCTAACCAGGTGGCAGTATGCAGTCCGATTCCTGGCTGGTACTGTTGGAGCAGGAGCATGTGACGTTTTAGTGCTCTCCCCACAGATTTGGTTCGACGCATGTAGAATAAGAAAGACTGGGCCAAGTCCCAAGCTACATGTACTATTATTATGGGATGCAGACAATCCTATGTGCTTTTCTTTCGGATTCGGATAAAACAAAAGTCTAGTGCAGTATAAACAAACACATGCCAAAGCCACCAAACTGATTGTTTTCATTGTTTGTGTAGACAGTTTCTACCCATCTACATAAACTTATCCAAATAAATAGAATTAAACACTTGCTAGATAAGAAAACAATACTTCTCCTTATGAGTTCCTTTGTTTTCAGTAGGTTATATTACTTTTCAACTGTCTGGTCAAACACTAGTAAACATAACATTAAGAAACTTCAGTTAGTGCAGAACTTTGCCGCTCGTATTGTACTTGGCCTCAAAAAGTTTGACCATATTTCACAAGGTATAAAATCTCTTAATTGGTTGCCTGTTAACAATAGACTTTACTTGAATGATGCTGTAATGATGTTTAAATGTGTTAATAAACTCGTCCCTGACTATCTAATCAAGAAATTTACTCAGCGCTCACAAATTCACAATAGAAATACTAGACAACGCGGTCAACTAAACATTCCGAGGTGCCGTACAACCACCGGACAGCTGTCTTTCACTTATCGAAGTGCTAAACTCTGGAATAATCTAAGGGACGATGTTAAATCTTTAGACTCTGTTAAAGTCTTTGGGAAAAGACTTGCTAACTTACTTCCTTCTAATTAGTCTGAATTTGTAAATAGTCAATTCAATTCATTGTATTTTTTCATTCTTTGTTATTGTATTTTACTATTTTTTTTTTTAATGTGTAGTTATTACTTTAGTCATTTAGTCATTTGTTATTTTAGCAATTTTTATAATTTTGTAACTGAAAAACCCTTGTAGGGAGTTACAATAAAGTATGTATGTATGTATGTATGTACTTTGTGGATACTTGCAAAGAGCAGTGTTTTCATTTTGAGTTCTCGGTGAGGGAAGGGGGAAGGGAAGGGGGAAGGAGAGGCCATGTTCGAACCTTAAGGTGGCTCCGTTGTTATTTCGGGCGCACTCGTCTATGACAAACTTTGGGTCATAACTTTTTCGGCTCAAAAGCGATGCTTATAAACCTTTGCAAACCTTTCAGCTATTATTTAGTAATAATATGATATAATTCGATTTCCCAGTGAAATCAAATTCTATCATATTATTTAGCAATAATATGATAGAATTCGATTTCACTGGGAAAAAATATTTCTAGTGAGAATTGGGCCGAAATGGACCCCACGTTTTGAACAAAATCTCACTGTGATAAATTTTGCTGTTATATTTGTGTTAAATTTCTGGAATCAGCTTACATTGACTTAATACATACCCTTACCAACTTTCAGCAAAATCGTTGGAGCAGAAGTGCGGAAGTACTAAGGCCATCAAAATTTAGCCCTAAAATTCTCTTGAAATTTAAACTCAAGGCTCTTTGACAAAACAATCTACAAACCAAAATTTCTGGGAGAAGCCTTCCCAATGCTTGCTAAATCTAAATTCTAAGCCGATTGAAAATCATCCAAACCATTAAAAAGTTCTCACTAGTTCTGTAAATATTATAAAATGCTCCAAAATCTCTAATGCTGTGTTTTCCATTGTTGTCAAACTCCTTCCACATGAATTTCAAGGTACTGCAATACTGTTGCATTGATTGTTTTTAGCTTAGAAGGGCTTTCAATTTTAGAAATAGTTGTTGGGATTATTAGCTGCTCCGCATCTGAACATATAACACAAATATAACAGCAAAATGTTTCACAGGGTGTGATTTTGTTCAAAACGTGGGGTTCATTAAGCCCGATTATCACTTAAAATATTTTTCCCCAGTAAAATTGAATTTTACCATATTATTGCTAAATAATAGCTGCAAGTATTCGCAAAGTTTTAGAAGCATTGCTTTAGAGCCGGAAATGTTATGACCAAAAGTTTGTAATAGATGAGCGTGCCCGAAATAACAACAGAGCCACCTTAAACACTGCTCTTGACGAGCATCCACAAAGCATCTAGAAACAATAACAAACAAAACCAATCTTTATCTTGTTCCGACACTATTCATCAGTATGGTGGCTTGCGCATCGTGTTTGTTTATACTCCACCAGGCTTAGTTTTATCAGTATTTCCTTGACTGCACATGCACAACGAATCCAAAAGAAAATAACATGGGATTGTCTGCATCCCATAATTATTATAGTAGCTTGGGACTTGGTCCAGTCCTTCTTGTTCTACTTGCATCTTGATGTTGCTACTCGATGTTGAACGCCACATTTATTTAAACTGAAGACTGTTTTTTATACCCTGTTCCCAGTCCGCAGTCCATTTCTTTTCATTTCATTTCATTGTCATTTCTACTGACAGAAAAATTCAGAAAAAATATTAAAATTGACGAAAATTAAAGGTGGTCCATCAGGTGGTCCATGGACCAGGTTCAGAGGGGTGGCCCATGGACCCATGTTTTGTATACGTCCATATAATTGTCTGTAATATCGTCCGAATCCCTGATTTCGAACCAACATTAAGTTCACTGCGACTTGACTTGTCCAGCTTCCCGACGTCTTAATCGTCTCGTAGAATGTTTAACTTCGTTTTCCCATCCATTTTAAGACTGTTGTCGGCTGAAAAAATATTTCGTTCAGCTTGTGAAATACAGCGATTGTTCCAGTGCACATATTAACGAATTTGACCGTTTAAGGAGCCGAAATCAGGCTAATTTCGACAGTTCTCTTTAAAAATTGAACTTTTTTGGTCGCCATATTTTCCTGTTTGGGAGGTTACCTAGTATTATAAAAGTAAACCGCTGTTCAACACTGATAGTGGCTTCAGATATTTTGTGTTTTACTCTCGATTTTGTGTGATGTGACTTCCAGCTTGACTAAAAGCGTGACAGACATTGAAAATTATTGCGTAATCTTAAAACAATGCAAATATGACTTTTACTTGTGTCAAATGGGACTTAATTCAGCCACTTCAAGGAAGAACAAACCACAATAAGTTTTTTCTGCGATTTAGTTCCGCGACACGTGGGAGGAACTTGAAAAAATTGGCCAAGTTTTTTCAAGTTGCAAGGCATTTCCATGGCCAAAGATAACAAATTCTAGCTTCTGTGCACCAGTAGGGTATTTGCCCCCCCCCCCCCCCCCCCCGGGGGTATTTGTTAACAAAACTGGACCATTACTTGTAGGTTTCTATTGAAACAAATATGTTTTCTTATTCTTTTCAAAGTGATACTAAAAATAGCTGACATAGCCCCTTTAAATAACATGTAAGGGCATTTTGGAAATATTTTTCTTCAAGCTTTACTGCTGTTTTGCCTATCATGTCCTTAAAATGATTCTGTTTTTGATTTACTCGAAAACCGTCATATCAATTTCGGCTTGATACTTGGTCTGCAACTAGTGACACGTGAATACTACAAAAAACCGACATTGTTTAGAACAACGAGCCTCCTTAAATGAGGAAAATGTCTGTTTTGATCTGCAAGTTTTTACACGCTACAAAACTACTTAACGTACGGGCTATGTTCAAATACTTAGTCTGTTGTGGTGTTCCTTCGTCAAGTCAATCGTATTGATGTTTGTACCAAGTCTATTCTTTCTTTGCACATGATGTCATAAAAATTCAAAAATATAACTATCCGACAAAGCTGTTTTTTAACATGGTATGTGAATACTAGTACTACAATCTTTCAAAAACTGCTCAGAGTAACCATGTTTCTATCATGATTCGCGCAATGCAAGCGCCGCCTAATGTGAACACTTGTCATAGTCAAACGTGTTTCATTCGTGATCTGACTTAACATGTTACGTACTGGTGTGAACACAGCAAAGGACGACTAAATTAACACAATTGATACTTGAACACGCACAAAAAAACACCCTAAAAGTTTTACCAAAACTTCGTTTTGATTACTGTCACTTGTAATCTCCAACGTCACAAATAAATCCAACAAAATGGCCTACTACCTCATGACTGCAGAGACATTATTGCTAAGACATAAAGTGGTTCATGAAATTCCCCGAGACATCCCTTATTGAAAACAGAAAAAGAATCCCTTCTTGTCAATTTCCTCTGAGAAATCGTTTTGTAAACTAAAAACCTTTACTATAACCTGACAAACCATGTTGAATTGCATACCCTATATTAACGTCTATTACTGACCAATCGTTTAAAACCATTGAAATCTAGTCTTAACTGAAAATCGACATAGGAAAAATAGCTTGTAGATCCTTATAATTTTTACAGAAAAACCTAAAATGGGGTTCGAAATTCACGAATAAATTGTTCCATAAATAAACTCCTTATTGACTGTTTACTTTTGTTTGGCATTGTTAGAGCAAAAAGAACCGGATTACATCCATTCCATAAAAGGAAACATAGTGAACTTGGGATGGGTCTTAACCAAGGAAAGAGCCATGCCTTAACATGAGTGTAAACAGAAAAAATGGCCTGATATGTTCACTTGGAAAATGAGTCTTGCTTAATATACTCCTACTTAAATTCTTAGTGGAAACCGTGAAATAATTTTTAGTGTCGTCTCGCTTCGATTTTACTAATTAACGACCTTACTGACAACGTTCAAATACTGATAGTTTGACTCTACTTTAATATTAATTCTTAAAGTTGAAATTGCCAAACTGGCTCCTTAATGATTATATAACGTTGCTATTCTCTTAACTGATGTATGGACAAACAATGCAGTTATTCGATTTCAAGCTTTCATTCTTTTCGTTCTATCCGGCATTTATAGGATGATACTAGATTTTTCTCGTTATACACCGCGGCGAGGTTTGTTATATATCTTTTAAGCAAAATGGAGAAAACAAAAATGTTTTTTGTTATATCTGTGTTGCACCGTATCTTGACTGAAATAAGAAAATTCTTTTCAAATTTGGTAGCGATGAAAAAAATTGCTGCGCTTAAAGTAAAACTAAGTTTCTCTACCTCTTCCTTGTTTAAGTTGGTTGTCTTTCTTTCTTCCTTGCTTGATTCTGACATCAAGTTTTCTTGTACACTGCATCCTGCATAGAAATAAAATATAAAATATATCAATGAAGGCCATTACGTTTTGACTATCAAACGGCAGACACGAAAATGGGGTTTTCTTGATCAAGCCTTTCGAGCGCTAGCCCTTCGTCAGAGTTAATCACAATGGTTGGCGCCTTACGAATGATAAGGAATGCGGATCAAGAAGGCTTGAGGGCTTCGTCAGAGCGAATAACGTAGCTACTATAGCCGGATCGATATGTCAGCTTTTGAATCTCTTGCCGGTGGCCAATTTATCTTATCATCGCAGTTAAGGTGGTTCCCAACAGTTTCCAGCACATTCCAAGACTTACATTTTGATGGGTCATTAAAACCCGCACTCTTTATCAGTTGGCGCTACAATCATGATATCAAACGAATGCCCAATGATTGGTGAACACGTTGTTATCATTGTTGTGACACAATATGTTACTATAGTTACAGTATAACGTGCTGAAAACAACCTTAATTTTAGCTTTAAGTGTTAATAACTCAAAAATGACTCGGTGAACCCCATTTTTTATTGTCTAATTTTGATCAGTAGGATAAGATGCAACTTTTGACAAAGTTTAAAAAAATTCTGTAGGTGGGGTTCAGAGCCACCTTAAATTTTGGAAAATTTAAGGTGGCTCTGAACTCCACCTACGGCATTTTTTTAAACTTTGCCAAAAGTTGCATCTTATCCTACTGATCAAAATTAGACAATAAAAAATGGGGTTCACCGAGTCATTTTTGAGTTATTAACACTTAAAGCTAAAATTAAGGGTGTTTTCAGCACCTTATAATGTTGCTATAGTAACATATTGTGTCACAAAAATGTTAACAACGTGTTCACCAATCATTGGGCATACGTTTGATATCATGATTGTAGCACCAACTGATAAAGAGTGGTTTTAATGACCCATCAAATTCTAAGTCTTATAAAGTGCTGGAAACTGTTGGGAGCCACCTTAATAAAAGTTAAAACACATTTTCGTTTTTCACTCCTCCACTGCATCACCACAGTTTCTTTAGAAAATAACCCTTTTTATTAAGAAGATAAAGCGGGTACATTTTTAAGTATTCCCGCTAAACCACAGACAAGTTGAGTTTATTTTGTGAGATATGTGCCTTTGAAGCCCATGCGCGAAAGAAGTCGCAAAAAATCAATACGTCTGCGAAGAATCTATTCCATTTAAGACAGCACATCTTGTATAAACTGAGTTTTACTTTCAGCCCGAGAACTGTTTTGTTCGTTAACAAAACCAAAAAAACGGAAGTTACGGAAGGTATCTATTAAAGTTTATAAATCAACTCACCTCTTTAAACATTATCATGTCAAAGTTGATGGAAGCTCAGCTGTGTTTTCTCATTTCTGTGTTTAACCTAACAAAAGAAAATTATCATCTTAGTATCGTATTTGCTGGGTAATGTGTCTAACTAAAGAATCGCAGGCCAAAAGCTAAACAGGACTAAAGCCCCCACCCACACTATACCCCTTTCCAAGTTTCTTTCAAGGTAGATTTGTTGTCTTGATCTCATAACACTCATCAGTACTTACTGGGACAAAATATATGGCATTTTACACATTTTTGCAGACTACGATTAGTTTCTCCCAAGGATAGTCGCGAGACTGAAACACGCGCGTGAGTCGCGTCTTCTTGTTGGAGGCAATTTTAGGAGGAGAGTTGTTGTCAATTCTTTACCCATCAAAAGTCGCGCGAGTAAAACGCGCGTGAGTCGCATCATTTCGGGACAGGCGATTTTTTCGCGCTGTCGCGTGTTTTGCTCGCTTGACTATCCCTGAGAGTCATACGAAACTATTCGTTGTCTTTTCAAGACAGGAACCAATAAGGTATACATCTGATCATGAAGAGTTTTTCCAAATCTCACCTCTTGAAACAATATATGATGAAGTTGATAGTATTTGCCACATTCTTCCATTCCGCGTCTGACATTTACCTGGAGATCGAGGGAGAGAGAGATGAATTATTGTTATTGTGATTATTTCTCTTATGTTCCTAGGTCATTTTCTCTGTAATAGGCGCACAAGAACAGCTTTGCACTTTTGCTGTTCCAAGATACGAAGCAATATCGGGAAAAAAGAAGAGAAAAAAGAAAAGCAATTATTCTGATAATAAATACGTACCTCAGGAAACGTGTGCGTGAAGAATCACAAGGTGAAAGACCGTACAGTCTTGTTGTTCAGAACTCACTCTTTCTAAATCAAACTTGCATTGGCACGCTACCTAAAGGAACGATACAAAAGGAAATAGGCATTAAACTATTTAAAACAACAACAACAACAACAACAACGCTCGTGCTGACCCAGTGGGCTAAAGGCACACAAAAAATGACTTAAAATTTTTAAAAGCCGTTTGTTAAAAGTAAAATTATAAATAACAAACTGCGATTTATTTTGCCTTTTCTTTTACATTAGCAACACATCAAATACTGTGTAACAAAATTGCTGTATATCGCGTCAGCCCGGTTTGTGTGTATCTCTAACCATATACACTAATTATTTAATAAATATTGTAAATGTTAATTATTAAATAAATATTGTAAATGAAAGCTAACAAATTTGAATCAGTGCTTAACCCTAAATACTGTAAATCAGTCCTACGGTATTTAGGGTTAAGCACTGATTCAAATTGGTTAGCTTTTATTTACTGTTGTGGGCGAGAACAATGTTCGGTGTTTGGCGTTCGGCAAATTACCCCCTGCCGCTAATTATTTGATGTACACGAGTCGATTAGAGGCAATTGACAAAAATGGAAGCTGAAATTTTATTTGCGGACTAACAAAGTAGTATCTTATCAGCGTCCAGTGTAAATTGACCGGAATAAAATTGCTGTATATAGCGTCAGTCTGTGTGTATCTCGAACCATATACAACGGTTGTATAATGCACAGTTATGGCGGCTGAAATGTTAGTTGCAGACCGGCAAGGTAGACTCTTGTTTGCGTCGAGTGTGAATTGGACCATCTGACCGTTGATATATTAAGCCATTGCTTCATATAACAACCCTCAATAAATGCTGCGAGAAATCTATATAATATTTTCCTTACCTAAACAACGTCCTTGTAGAATACGTTTCAAAGTTATCGTCATTCATCCACGTGTTGACAAATGCTCGCTTCAGAAACAATGTACTGGTCTGTATTTTGAGGCAGATAACTTTGTTCCTCATCTCGAACAACATTAAAGTTATTAAAGTTTCGTTTGCAATCTAGAGTTCTGTCAGAATGAATATAACTCCTTCAATTTCCTTCGCTTTCGTCGTGGCGAAGGTGCGAAGAAAAAAAATGAACATTGAATAATTAATTACTTCATTATTTGCAATTCTAATACGAATTTATTTTTAAAAAATCTTCAACAGTTGGAAGCAATTATCTGGAAAAACATTTTTCCATGTAGATAATATTTAGAAAAAACGTACACAGTTTTAAAGGCTCGTGGTTTTGTTCTCGCCATTTTTTCGTTTTTGTTTCCACCTTTTAAAGGAAGGGAAACACGAAATGATGGAAATAATTTCCCGCCAAACTTTTTAGCTATATATTTAAAAGCTGTAATCGTAGATAGCCTTGACAAATAAACACGTTCTCAACTTTAAATGGTCTCACAAGACTTGTTTTAAATAGGCTATCTATATACGTACGAATACAGCCGCATTTCCTCGCTCCCAGTCGCTTTTTACGCCCACCTCCTTTCCATCCAAATTTACCGAAAAATACCTCTTTACTTTTTAATTAATGGCTATGTTGTTTCGTTTGTTAAAGTAAGCCATCATATACTTTGGACATAACAAATGGAGGATTTCTGGCCATGTGTTGGGATGTCTGTGCGCGTGCAATGCGTCATAACTCAGGAAACAGGCCGTTTACTATCGCAAAAGCATTTTTTTGATTAAAAACAGATAAAAACTCAACATTAAAAAAATACACAAAGATATTTAAAAAAACTAGATAAAACTGGATAAGGATTTTTTGTCTAAAATCCAGCACTTAACCCCCACCCCCCACCCTCCACCCCTTCCCCCTGGGGTGGGAACTCCGATATACAAATAACGAGGGTGCTCGTCGTACCTTTTAGGGGTCAAAATTTGTAGATTGGTACCGCTTAGGGTACTTAAATCTAAAATTGTCACCGTTAGAATTATCGCGGTACAGTCAACTCTCTCTTAACGGACACCTCTATAAGACGGACACCTGGTGTTGGTCCCTGCCGTTTTCCAGTCATTTTACTGTAACTAAACTCTCTAAAAGACGGACACCTCTCTAAGACGGACAACGGACACTTTGAAACCGTCAACGGACACTTGAGAAGTGTTTTTTTTTAGTGAAAAATACTTCAAAACTAACACAACGATTTGAAGGACTTTTAACAAAATCTCCGCCCGAAAATTGAAGTTCCCCAATAAGGAGTGTCAACTTGCGAAAGCAAACTGGCGTACGTGCAAAGGTCTCTTATTCACCCAAGCTAAAGTAAACTTATGCTTCGCGAGTCAGATGACACTGTTCAAAGAGGTTTACATTACGTCGGTGAAATAATTGTGATGCTTCATCTTTTTTGGCGCATGCGAATAGACGTCCTTGTTTTAAGCGGAATAAGTTGCTTGGAGGGATAAAAAAGCACTTTTCTTTCACGGCGATGTAGCAATCTGGCACCGGTGTTAAATTTAAGAAGCTTAGTTATTAAGAAAACAGTAGGTAATGTGCTCCTGAATATGAACAAACGAGTCCACTTTGATGTTATTTTTGTTCCAGTTTGTAGGTTTTGCTTTCGTACATAAAACAATTTTAAACAGACTAGAAACGAACGTGCATTCATTAATAACAATAATAATAAAGTCTTTATCTAAAGATGTTACACTAAATAGAAAAGCTAACAAACTTGTGGCCCTCTATAACGCTACTCTAATTTACAAAGCTATTGTGCATAGAAAACAGATTCAGGTCTACAATTGGAATTCCGCGCGGGTGGGACGTTGATATCCCACATCTTGCATAGCGGCGTGATTATTCGTCCGAGATGAGCAAAGTTTGGGCTAATTCATTGGAAAATTTACGACCTGACTTCTTCAGACCCATATCGAGTAACACCTTTCCTCTTATGCATATAAGATGTATCAGTTTCGTAAGCTTTGTTGCGCAAGTAAGTTATTTTTGGCTTCGAAGAGTGCGCGTAACTGTGCTGTTATTCAGATATAGCTAGATATATAAAAAGTAATTCTTGTAAACGCATTAATGTTGACATAAGCACTTGTTAAAGATAGACCAGAAAAAAGATGCTGTTGACTTTACTTATACAAAATGTGAAAGGAAATCTCGTTTTACACTGAGGATTAAAACTCTTTATAACGGACCTGGAGGGTTAAAACATGTTTCCATCTCACAAACTGACGTTCATCCCTCCAAATACTCTATTCCGCTTAAAACAAGGACATCCAGTCCCATGCGCCAAAAAAGACGAAGCATCACAATTATTTCAACGACGTCATGTAAACCTCTTTGACCCGAAACACATAATAATAATAATAATAATAATAATAATAATAATAATAATAATGATAATAATAATAACTTTATTTAAGTGTCAAGGTATTTAGCGCGCGAGCACTAATTGGGGACACTAAATATAGAAACAAATATTGCAATTAGAACATAACACATCCGCGGTTACAGTACAAGTGTCATCTGACTCGCGAAGCATAAGTTTACTTTAGCTTGCGTGAATAGGAGACCTTTGCACGTAGGCTAGTTTGCTTTCGCAAGTTGACACTCCCTATTGGGGGAACTTCAATTTTCGGGCGGAGATTTTGCTAAAAGTCGTTTACATCTTCGTGTTGGTTATAAAAATCACTCCAGCGCCTTGAAACCGAAGCTTTTTTTTTTCATGGACCTCTCACACCTTGCAACACCAAACATTTATTGCTCCTGACTTAACCAAACCATTCCCACGCTCAGAGTAGCTTCTTTTGTGGTCTGCGAGTAGAACGAAGATACTGGATCGATCGACTGTTTGAAGAGCTCGGAAATTAAAATACGCAAATTAGTTTTCAAGGTTCTCTATATAAATAGATTCTATCCGATTCTTAAACCATAAGTTTCTTTCAAAAGTTGGCCAGTAAAACTGGTGAAAGTGACATCCCGAATTAATGAACTCTTCAAAAAGGGCAGGGGCACGTTTTTCTGGCGGGAATTCAGTTACCTGGAAGACTCAATGTAATATTGTCCAACTTAAAAAGCAAGAATCTTCCATTTGTGGCATTTGTGCTTCCAAGAGGAAATCCTCAGTCACTTCCGTTTTGCAAAACAATGAAACGCTGACATTATCGCGAAAAAGTTGAATATACAAGTAACTAAACGGTTATTTTGCAGGTTAAATATATACGCAATTTAGATACAGTACATAATAAGTCGTGGCTAAAACGATCAAAACTTTTTTTGATTTCGCGCGAATAATCCCGCCAACGATGCAAGATGTGGGATAAGACGTCCGCACCCGCGCGGAACACCAATTCTAGACCTGAATCTCTTTTCTATTGCAAAAGAGAATTAACTTCAAATCTGATGACTATTATTAGATCTTATTAGGTGACAGGAACTCACGCATTTTATAGAATGGGAGCCAGGAGCGATTAACATTTTTTTATTGCTCTTAAAGAGCGCGATTAATGTGAATTCCACTTCCTTTGCACGTTGCAAGTGTGAGGTCGGACTGGAGTTGAAGTATTTTGAGGAAGGGCGCTTTGCTTTTACGGCAATGAAAAGATGACAGCGTGAATGCTGTGGCCTAAACTGCGGTAATGTTTATTGTGCTAAACAAGGTGGTTCGGATAACGTTTGAGTCTGTGATTGTGTGACTATTCCAACTTAGTTTTTTCAATGTTTTGCAAAACTGAATTGAGATGATGCTCCGATCTGCTAAACGCGTCTTCAGGATATCAGGCGTAAGACAACAGCATGCGTTGCTAACTGTAAAAGCCGAGCGCAAAACAGAGTGGGAGAGAGAGACAATTACAGAACCAAAATTTAAGAAATTGGGAACATTTCTCTGATTTCTAAGCTTAGCTGCGATAACAAACATTCAAGATAGGGGTTGTTGTTCTTCGACGGCTTTTTCTTTAAGATGTTTTTTTTTTCTTTTTGTGTGGAGAAAGAACGTGATATAAACTGCGTTACAGAGCCGGACGTCATTGGATAATGTTGTGATGACCTAAGTTCTTCAGACGTCACAGCACACCCATATTGAGTAACTGACCTTTCCTCATATGAATATAAGATGTATCAGTTTTGTAAGCTTTGTTGCGCAAGTAAGTTATTCTTGGCTTTTCGAAGAGTGCGCGTAAAAGCTGTTAGTCAAATAAAAATGTGATTCTGAAATCCACACTCGGATTCCAGTACTATGGTTATTATTCTATCTAGGAACGTTAAAATATTTTAATAACTTAAAAAAAAGTTCCGTCATTTTGACCTTAAAGTGAGCAATTTCGTATAAGGTTGTATAAAGGATTGTATGGAGTTCGACGCGCGGTCATCGCTTTAAGAGTTCTAACTCTTTTTAACAGGGGCAATGTCAACATCCACACTCGGTTTAGGAAAGACTGGAGTCTAGTAAATATTCTGGTGGGAAATTTGCTTTGGTTCGAGCGAAAAAACCTCCGTCATTTTGCACTTTTCAGCCGCATGATGCTTCGACTGAGTGCATTATGGCTTCCTTTGGTCGGCATCGTGTTTACGTTCGCTTGCTCGTCTGTCAGTGCATGGCCTTGCGGTGAGAACGAGGGAAATCAGAAAGAAAGCGGGAATCACGGCTATCAAGGAAACCCCGCACTTCAAGGTTTTAAAAATAAACAAGGAAGATAGTATTGATATCGGAAATAGACGAAATATTTCCGTATAACCCCATACATTCATTAGCTATGCATACCGTTCTTAATACTAAAGCAAAGGCCAAAACAATAGAAATCCAAAACAAAACAATAGCGCGCGCGCCCGGAGCAAATGTCTCGTCTGAGGGGTCAATATATTGGTATGCTTTGAACTGCGTAAAAACTATCGTGCAAAACAAAAACCCCAGAAAAAAAATTCCTTCATGGTAAAAAGAAAACATCCTGCACAGTCTCGAGCGTAGAAAAAAATATCCTGCACCAAAAGATTGCCCAATTCCCCCCCCCCCCCCCCCCTCATAAATCTAATGGTCCGTCCCTTAGCCTGCGCGAATCATGTGAATAGCAGACCTTTGCACGCAGGCTAGTTTACTTTAGCAAGTTGACACTCCTTATTGGGGGTACGTCTTCGTGTTAGTTATAACAAACACTCCAGCGCCTTGAAACAAAAGCGATTTTTTATGGACCACTCATATCTTGCAACACCAAACATTTATTCTTACTGACTAAACCAAACCATCCCCGCACTCAAAACAGATCCTTTGTGGTCTGCGAGTAGAACGAAGATACTGGATCGATCGACTGTTAAAAGAGCTCGGAAATTCAAATGCACGAAGTATCCTTTTAAAAGCTTTCTATAAAAATAGATTCTATCCGATTCTCAAGGCATATAAAGCTTCTTTCACAAGTAAAACTGCCAGTAAAACTGATGAAAGTGAAATCTCGAATTATTAAATGAACTCTCCATAAAGGGCCGAGGCAGGTTTTTCTGGCGGGAATTCAGTTAGCGGGAAGACTCAATAATGTTGTCCAACTTTAAGCAAGAATCATCCATTTGTAACATCGTGTGCCTCCAAGAGGAACTCCTCAGTCACGCTATGTCACAGCAATCGCGCTCGCAACCGACAAGATTTTTCCATCGCGGTAAAAACAACGCGTTTGTTCCTCAAAACACTTTATCTCCAGTCAGACATCGCACGCGCAACGCGCAGAGAAAATGGAATTCACATTAATCGGCCCCTTTTAGAGCAATAAAAAATATAAATTGCTCCTGGCTTCTATTCTATAAAATACGTGTGTTCCTATCATCTAATAATAGCCATCATTAATTCTGTTTCGCAATAGAAAAATATTCAGGTCTACAATTGGAGTTCCGCGCGGGTGCGGACTTTGATATCCCACATCTTGTATAGCGGCGGGATTATTCGCGCGAGATGAGCAAAGCTTGGGCATTTTATAATTTTAGCCACAACATGATAACCGTATTAAAATTGCCTTATATTTTAAACCTACAAAATACCCTTTTTGTTGCTTATATATTGAACTTTCGCGCAAAATGGAAGTTGCAGAAATTTTGGAAGACGTGATGCTTTTTTTACGAAATGTTGGAAGGCGTGATACTTTTTTACGAGGCCCGGATAACGATCAGGAATGTACGTGCGCTATACAACGTGTGACGTCTTCTGGTTTTAATGTCCAACTAAACATCCGGTTTGAAACAACTTCCTCTGATGGGAATAAAAAGGAACGCATTGAACACAAAAGGAATCAACTCAGACAGAACTTCACCAAGGAACAGTGAACTGACTCAAGAAAGAAACAACACCGCTCCAACATCAACAAGAGCAAACATGTCGGCTTTGTATTCCATTGTGGTTTTAGTTTGTGTTTTCATTACAGTCAATCACGCCTGTTTTTCGTGCCCTTCTTGTCCCGAGACTGACCTTCAAAGAGATTTCTGTGCGGCAGTTGTTGGTGAGTAGCTTTTCTATCCTAAAACTGCCAATATAGAGATAGAACAATTGATTTGTTTTCTTAAATGTAAAAAAAGACGGAAACTTGCTCTTCTTCTGAAGTCCGCAGTTTAAAGTTAGAGCCATATTTGAATCTTGGGAGAATAGGAAAGCATCTGTGTTGTTAGCAAATGGAGAAAGGGGTACGTTATTTTCTAAAGAATTGTGGGGCTCATTCATAGGAAAGTGAATTGCAAAAATTTGGCAAAATAAAATTAGGAATTTCAGTCTTGATTGTTGATTTTGATCGCTCTTGGGAAAGAACAAGTTAAATGAAAACCGTGTTTTATTTTATTCGACAGTAATGCGCGCCAAAATTCTATCAGGACCCAGACAGGAGGTTACACCTAACGATGAAGAACTCAGTAAAATAAGCTCGTATGATCCAGATGACGTCTACAGCGTGAAGATAATCAAAATATTCAAGGGAGAAGAAAACGTCACTGCATTGCCAGGAATTCACACTGTTGGCGTTCGCAGCCCGAGTCTTATCGTCGACTTTCATTCGCCAGCAAAATGGTGGGCAGCTTGCATTCCTTCTCTAAAAGCTCTTGAACAAGGCCATGAATATTTGCTGTCAGGTTTTATCTTGGATGGAAAGCTTCGATCGTCTTATTGTGATGTGCGTCAGAGCTGGGAGAGTGTCACTCACCAGCAAAGAAAGGGGCTGAAAGGACAGTACAATGAGAACTGCTAGTTTTAATTCAGTTTGTAAATTTTGCGATACCTCTAAGGGTACCTTAATGCCTTTTATTTTCGCGGAGTTCACGATTCGGGGAAAAATAACAAAAGGCATAAGGGTATAGAGAGGTGTTCAACTGATAGCTGATCAATTGATCGCTTTGGTTCTGTCTTGCTACGTTTAGTGATTGGCTAAAAACATCTCGCGCCACTTTCTCAACCAATCAGAAGTTGAACCAAAACGGATCGTGACTTACTCGTACGCGTTTTCCCGCGCTACGTGTATTTGCTTCGAGTTCTGATTGGTTCATTGGGTTGTCTGCACTTATTGTGATTGGCTAAAGTGGTTAGTTTGTTTTTGGTTTTACGACACTCAACTGTAAACCGCTCACTAATGATTATTCATAATAGTGATGTGTTGCATGCGACTGACTTTACCGCCAGTAGCACTTGTCGGAAAGTAGAAAACACATATTGTTTGTGTAAATATACATTTTTTTATTTAAGGATTTATTTCCCACTATAGCGAATGTGTGAGAAAAGGTACATATTAGAAAATGTTTTCTCAAGTAATGCCATGTGATTAACTTAAATTGTTTAAAAAATGTGTTCAGCATCCGTCAGGATTTGGTAGCTTGTTAATACAATATATACCAGCTAAATCCTAGAATTGTTGACCAAACATTTTAAAGTGCTAATAAAGTTTTGTTACATACCAAAATAAATGTCTCACTTTAAGTAATGCTCCAATGTTTATTAACAAGTTCATAGTGGATTGATTGGTCATCGAGACACCAACACTCTTGGTCTAAAGCCTAAACAATTAAGATGTCCAGTAGGGTTAACAGTTGGGGTGTAGGTGACCCTAACAGAGTGGACTAATGAAACCTGTTCCACGCGCGCAAATCCGCGCGTCAGGCAAGTCATGATTGGTCAGCTTGTTCCTGATTAGCCGGCAGATATATCGTGTTTTCATGCATGATTATGGCCAGGAGCTTGCTATAAGTTTACTTTATCATCTTGAAATAGGAAGGAAACAATCGCCAAAAGTGAAGGACGCAAAGAAATATAAACTAAAAAACAGAAAATAACGGCAAAAAAATCCTCAAAATTCCACAAGAATTGCATTATAAATTTCTTCGCGCAGACTGCAATGTCCGGTCTCAACCTCGTTCCCAGGGCTCTTCTAAATTTGAGAGAGAAAAGCCCTGAAAACTAGGTTGGTCCCAGTCTCCTTCCCATCCGCTCGTCATTTTTTTAACCCAATACGCCCCCAAAAGGATCATGAGACACGATACACAGTGCACGGAATTTCGAGAAGAGCACATTAAAGTAAGGGCGCTCTGTATGAAAAAAATTAAAACATCTCGAAACGCAGAGTGACCTAACTAATTCTATGCCAGCATGCCTAAGACTACATAACAAAATATCAGAGTCCCTTGTCTTGGCACGGCACTCCTTCTGTGAAGCTTTGTGTTCGTTGTTTAGCTGACAAGGCGAGCTGCCATCCCGCTGCTCGCATTAATATTAGTGTCGTTCCCGTTGTATACTGCGGGATTGTCATAAGCGTAAAGGATGTCACTCGTGTCCTCCGTTTGGGCTGTGTGAACTTAAACAAAACAAGACGAAAAAGTTAAGGCAAGACTAAACCTTAATTTTGAATGAAATTTCAAGAGGTTTAAAGATGGGACAGAACAAAGAAAAGGATTTTTGGAACACCAACAGACAGTTGATACCCACGCAAGAGCACCCCAGGTTGATAGTGGACTATTTTGACGCCCATCTATTAATTATTAACTACAAGTTCTAATTTTAAAACTTCATTAAATCTTCAATATTTCGTATTTCACACACATCCTTTGAGAAAAACTATTTCCTCCCAAACATACCCACAAATTCTCCCCTCCTCCCCCCCCCCCCCCCAAAAAAAAAAAAAAAAAATTGCAAAACACCCCATAACATAGATTCCTGAGATGGGCATAGAGTTTATGATTGCTTGAAACGTAAACGAGATATTTCCATTAATGCCATGTTAAGTGGCGGAAAAATAGCATTCAGGTGGAGTCCCGCCTTAAGTTACTTTGAGCATTTTACGGAAAAGGGAATTTGCAAGTAGAAACTTAAGCTACGTATGCCTTGATTTGTTTGTTTTTGTTTTGTGTGTCATTATCTTTTTTTTTTCATGAACCTTGTAGATGATTACTGCTGAAAACGTCTTTAGTTCCAACCTCGTCCCAGGACCTTCTCCGTTTTAAAAATGGCGGGTCGGGCGTATAAACAATCTCGTTCCCAGGGTCTTTCTCTCTTTTGAAAGCTGAGAAAGCCCTAGGAACGAGTTTGTTGCGTGACCGACGGAAGCCTACTCTCTCCCAAGTCCCCTCGCCTGAGCTATTTTCTGCTCGAAAATTTTCGCTCCTTATTGGTCTATCTTAACTCCTAGCTACAATCGGCGTCAAAATTAGTTGAGACACTTCGTCCAAAACGACTTTTCCTACCTTTTCTTAAACTTATACCATAAGGTTAACTCAAAAAAGTAATATTTTCCATCGTGGCAAAAACAATTAACGCATTTGTTTCCCAAACTACTTCAACTCCAGTCAGACATCGCACGCGCAACGCGTAGAGAGAATGGAATTTACAATAATCGGACCCCTTTAGAGCAATAAAAGATCCTAGCTCCTTTTTTATAAAACGTGTATGTCCATATCACCTACATAATAGCCATCATTAATTCTGTTTCGCAATAGGAGACAGATTCAGGTCTACAATTGGAATTCCGCGCGGGTGCGGACGTTGATATCCCACATCTTGCATAGCGGCGGGGTTATTCGTGCGAGATGAGCAAAGTTTGGGCAAATTCATTGGAAAATGTTATGACGACCAGACTTCTTCAGACTTCCGTCAAACCCATATTGAGTAACAACTTTCCTCATATGCATATAAGATGTATCAGTTTCGTAAGCTTTGTTGCGCAAGTAAGTTATTTTTGGCTTCGAAGAGTGCGCGTAACTGAGCTGTTATTCAGCATGATATATAAAAAGTAATTATTGTAAACGCATTAATGTTTACATAAGCACCTATTAAGGTTAAACCAGAAAAAGATGCTGTTGACTTGACTTATACAAAATGTGAAAGGAAATCTCGTTTTACAGGTTTAAAACTCTTTATAACGGACCTAGAAGGTTAAAACCTCTAAGCCAAAGCTAATAATAATAATAATAATAATAATAATAATAATAATAATAATAACAATAATAATAACTTTATTAACGTGGCTGACACCTAGCTATAAAGCTAGTTTACAGGACAGTCACGGAAAGGAAAAGAATAAAAACTATAAAAAAATATTCTAAAAAGTACAAAATAAAAATGTTTAAAATGATGTTATATATACAAATTACAATGATAAAGCTATAAAACTTATATACGGAGAAAACTAAATTAAATACGAAGAGAAGGTACTATAAATCTGCAAGGTCGAGCTCCTTAAGCCTACATTAGAAACTGCGGTTGGTATCGATATTTCTCATGTAATTTGGAATAGTGTTCCATAGTCGGGCAGCTTGATATCTCCATGACTTAATCCCGTACTTCGTTGAGTTAACTTTAGGTAATTTTAAAATAGCGTCACCACGTAAGCTAAGCTAAAAAGCTAAAGCTAAGCTTTTTAAATTTAACACGGTGCCAGATTGCTACATCGCCGTGAAAGAAAAGTGCTTTTTTATCCTCCAAATAACTTATTCCGCTTAAAACAAGGACGTCTATTCGCATGCGCCAAAAAAGATGAAGCATCACAATTATTTCACCGACGTAATGTAAACCTCTTTGAACCGAAACACATCCGCGGTTACAGTGTCATCTGACTCGCTAAGCATAAGTTTACTTCAGCTTGCGTGAATAGGAGACCTTTGCACGTAGGCTAGTCTACTTTCGCAAGTTGACACTCCTTATTGGGAGAACTTCAATTTTCGAGCAGAGATTTTGTTAAAAGTCGTTTAAATCGTCGTGTTGGTTATAAAAATCACTCCTGCGCCTTGAAACCAAAGCTTTTTTTATGGACCTCTAATACCTTGCAACACCAAACATTGTTCCTGAATTAACCAAACCATCCCCGCACTCAGAGTAGCTTCTTTTATTTTGTCGAAGATACTGGATCGATCGACTGTTTGAAGAGCTCGGAAATTAAAATACGCAAACTAGTTTTCAAAGTTCTCTATAAAAATAGATTCTATCCGATTCTTAAAACATAAGTTTCTTTCAAAAGTTGGCCAGTAAAACTGGTGAAAGTGACAACCCGAATTAATAAACTCTTCAAAAAGGGCAGGGACACGTTTTTCTGGCGGGAATTCAGTTACCTGGAAGACTCAATGTAATATTGTCCAACTTAAAAAGCAAGAATCTTCCATTTGTGACATTTGTGCTTCCAAGAGGAATCCTCAGTCACGTTATGTCACAGCAATCGCGCTCTCAACCGACCAGATTTTTCCATCGTGGTGAAAACAATTAACGCAATTTGTTCCTCAAACTACTTCAACTCCAATCAGACATCGCACGCGCAACGCGTAGAGAAAATGGAATTTACATTAATCGGCCCCTTTTAGAGCAATAAAAAGATATAAATTGCTCCTGGCTCCTCTTCTATAAAAAATGTATGTCCCTATCACCTACATAATAGCCATCATTAATTCTGTTTCGCAATAGAAAACAGATTCAGGTCTAGAATTGGAGTTCCGCGCGGGTGCGGACGTTGATATCCCACATCTTGCATAGCGGCGGGATTATTCGTGCGAGATGAGCAAAGTTTGGGCTAATTCATTGGAAAATGTTATGACGACCTGACTTCTTCAGACGTCCGTCACACCCATACTGATTAACAACTTTCCTCTTATGCATATAAGATGTATCAGTTTCGTTAGCTTTGTTGCGCAAGTAAGTTATTTTTGGCTTCGAAGAGTGCGCGTAACTGAGCTGTTATTCAGCATGATATATAAAAAGTAATTCTTGTAAACGCATTAATGTTTACATAAGCACCTGTTAAGGTTAAACCAGAAAAACATGCTGTTGACTTTACTTTTACAAAATGTGAAAGGAAATCTCGTTTTACACTGAGGATTAAAACTCTTTATAACGGACCTGGAGGGTTAAAACATGTTTCAATCTCACAAACTGACATTTGTCACTTCGGTGAGGTTTGCACAATATAATATTCTTTTTCATCCTCCAAATAACTTATTCCGCTTAAAACAAAGACGTCTATTTGAATGCGCCAAAAAAGATGAAGCATCATGTACAATTAATCCACCGACGTTATGTAACCCTCTTTGAACCGAAACACATCCGCGGTTACAGTGTCATCTGACTCGCGAAGCATAAGTTTACTTTAGCTTGCGTGAATAGGAGGCTAGTTTGCTTTCCCAAGTTGACACTCCTTATTGGGGGAACCTAATTGGACCTTCACTTTTCGGGCGGAGATTTTGTTAAAAGTCGTTTAAATCGTCGTGTTGGTTGTAAATTACTCCTGCGCTTTGAAACCAAAGCGTTTTTTTATGGACCTCTCATACCTTGCAACACCAAGCATTTATTGTTCCTGACTTAACCAAACCATCCCCGCACTCAGAGTAGCTCCTTTGTGGTCTGCGAGTAGAACGAAGATTCTGGATCGATCGACTGTTTGAAGAGCTCGGAAATTAAAATACGCACGTACGCACGTGCATACCTGAAAAAGTCGAAAAAAATTTGGGACTTGAAGGTGGAGCGGGGAGGAAGGGGGATGTTTGAAAATTGATTGTGCGCACCTCTGAAAATGTCCTGGCTACGCCTTTGAACCTGTCGTCTGGTTTTAATCCTGTTTGAAACAACTTCCTCTGATGGGAATAAAAAGAAACGCATTGAACACAGAAGGAATCAACTCAGACAGAACTTCACCAAGGAACAGTGAACTCAAGAAAGAAACAATACCGCTCCCACAGCAACAAGAGCAAACATGTCAACTTTGTATTCCATTGTGGTTTTAGTTTGTGTTTTCATTACAGTCAGTCAGGCCTGTTTTTCGTGCCCTTCTTGTCCCGACACTGACCTTCAAAGAGATTTCTGTGCGGCAGTTGTTGGTAGGTAGCCTTCGTGTCCTAAATCCGCCAATATAGAGATAGAGCAATTGAGTTTTTTCTTAAATGTAAAACACCATGGAAAAGTGCTCTTCTGCTTGAGTCCGCATTTTAAAGTTAGAATCACGTTTGAATCTAGGGAGAATAGGAAAGCATCTATGTTGTTAGCAAATGGAGAAAGGGGTACGTTATTTTCTAAAGAAATGTGGTGCTGCGTCCATGGAGAATTGAATTTGGCAAAATAAAATTCGAAATTTAAGTCTTGATTGTCGATTTTGCTCGCTCTTGCAAGAGAAAGAGTCCAATGAAAACCGTGTTTTATTTTTGTCGACAGTGATGCGCGCCAAAATTCTATCGGGACCCAGACAAGAGGTTACACCTAACGATGAAGAACTTAGTAAAATAAGCTCGTATGATCCAAATGACGTCTACAGCGTGAAGATAATCAAAATATTCAAGGGAGAAGAAAACGTCACTGCATTGCCAGGAATTCACACTGTTGGCGTTCGCAGCCCGAGTCTTATCGTCGATTTTCATTCGCTAGCAAAATGGTGGTCATTTTGCATTCCTTCTCTAAAAGCTCTTGAACATGGCCATGAATATTTGCTGTCAGGTTTTATCTTGGATGGAAAGCTTCGATCGTCTTATTGTGATGTGCGTCAGAGCTGGTCGAGTGTCACGCACCAACAAAGAATGGGGCTGAAAGGACAGTACAATGAGAAGTGCTAGTTTTAATCCAGTTTGTGATTTTAACGATACTTCTAAGGATACCCTAATGCCCATTATTTTCGCGGGGTTCTTGATTCAGGAAAAATAACAAAAGGCATTAGGGAACTAGAGAGATTTTCAGTTGAGTGTTGAAAGTAATTTCGTGATCGCTTTTATTTTGTCTCGCTACGCTTTGTGAGTGGCTAAAAAATCTCGCGCCACTTTCTCAATTAATCAGAAGTTGAACTAAAACTGATCGTGACTGAGGGCCTGGTCGCACTACAGTCCAAAACAAAAATTAGCCCGTGCAAAAATTGAGGAAAACAAAAGAAACCGCTCCGATGTTACACGCTTTTTGTGGAATGTTTTTGTTTTTATGTCATTTTGCACGGGCTAATTTTTGTTTTTGACTGTAGTGCGACCAGGCCCTAACTGGTGCGCGTTTTCCCGCGCTTGGCGCCGGCTACGTGTGTTTGCTTCGAGTCCTGATTGGTTCTTTGGGTTGTCTGCACTTATTGTGATTGGTCAAAGTGGTTAGTTTGTTTTTGGTTTTACGACACTCAACTGTAAACCGCTCAAATGATTATTCATAATAGTGATGTGTTGCATGCGACTGACTTTACCGCCAGTAGCACTTGTAGAAAGTAGAAAACACAAATTGTTTGTGTAAATATACATTTTTTTGTTTAAGGATTTATTTCCCACTATAGCGAATGTGTGAGAAAAGTAACATATTAGAAAATGTCCTCACAAGTAATGCCATGTGATTAACTTAAATTGTTTAAAAAATGTGTGTAGCATCCGTCAGGATTTGGTAGCTTGTTAATACAATATGTACCGGCTAAATCCTAAAATTGTTGACGAAACATTTTAAAGGGCTAATAAATGTCATACGTAAAGTAATGCTCAAATGTTTATTAACAAGTTCACAGCGGATTGATTTCTCATCGAGACACCAACACTCTTGGTCTAAAGCCTAAACAATTGAGAGTCCAGTCCGGGTTAACAGTTGGGGTGTAGGTGACCCTAACAGAGTGGACTTTTTTTGTGCGTAGAACAAAGAGCAAAGAGCAAAACGATCGAATCTCTAAATGAGCTGAAAATGACCAATAAGTCACACGGGAGCCGACCTCTGTGTTTCTCTTAGGTCTTCACCAAGGAACAACTTAAAAAGATTCCAACACCGATTCTCCAGTCGTGCAACTATGACTTTATTCTGTAGTAAGTGATAGCTGCGTAGTTGCGCGAATACCACAATCAACCAATAATAATTATTTTCTAATGAAACCTGAACCACGCGCGCAAAGCTGCGCGTCTGGCAAGTCATCATTGGTCAGATAGCTTAAGGGACATTGTCCCGGTTGATATATCGTGTTTTGATGCATGATTATGTCCAGGAGCTTGCTTTAAGTTTGCTTTATCATCTTGAAATAAGCAGAAACAATCGTCAAAAATGATGAAAGGAAAGAAATATGAACTAAAGAGACGAAATAACGGCTAAAAAAATCCTCAAAATTCCACAAGAATGGCATTTATAAAATTCTTTCGCGCAGACTGCAATGTCCGGTCTCAACCTGGTTCCCATGGCTCTTCTAAATTTGAGAGGGAAAAGCCCTGAAAACTAGGTTGATCCCAGTCTCCTTCCCACCGCGCTCGGCTCGCTGCGTTCGCCATTTTTTTTAACCCAATACGTCCCCAAAAGGATCATGAGACACGATACACAGTGCACGGAATTTCGAGAAGAGCACATTAAAGTAAGGTCGCTCTGTATGAAAAAAATTAAAACATCTCGAAACGCAGAGTGACCTAACTAATTCTATGCCAGCATGCCTTAGACTACATAACAAAATATCAGAGCCCCTTGTCTTGGCACGGCACTCCTTCTGTGAAGCTTTGTGTTCAGGCTCGTGTTCGTTGTTTAGCTGACAAGGCGAGCTGCCATCCCGCTGCTCGCATTAATATCAGTGTCGTTCCCGCTGTATACTGCGGGATTGTCATAAGCGTAAAGGACGTCACTCGTGTCCTCCGTTTGGGCTGATGAATCAACTGTGTGAACTGAAAGAAAGGAATCGAAAAAAGTTAAGGCGGGACTCAACCTTAAATTGAATGAAATTTTAAGAGGTTTAAAGAAGGGGCAGAACAAAGAAAATGAGTTTTGGAACACCAACAAACAGCTCATGCAAGAGCACCCTAGGTTGCCGTGGTTATACATTACATTATGATCAGGGATAGACCAAGTACCTACAGTAGGCAATGTTATGTGGGGGACTCCAGGGGGATCTGAAGGGGCATTGCAATGTGCTTTTGCTTGCGTTTGCCTTGCCTGCTCGCTCGCTCCTTTTTTCCCTCCCTCCCTCCCACATTCTTGGGTAAGTATTCAATCCACACACTGGTTTTCTCAGTGTTGTGTTGACAGGTGCCTGGAGGTGGGCTGTGGCTCGGTTGCCATGGTGACCTCCTTGCTGCTGAGGAGATTGCTGCCCTCTTCTGTTGCTACCCTCCAATACTTCAATTGGCTTAGAATTTAACTACAAATGTCTTCGTTTCGTTTGAACAACGGTTCCAGATTGCCAGAAAAATACACGGCTGTCAATCACTGGAAATAACCTCCGAAACGCCATTTCATTGTGTGTCACGTGACAAAATACTCCACCATTTTGTGTCACGTGACAAAATACTCCACCATTTTGTGTGTCACGTGACAAAATACTCCACTATTTTGTGTGTCACGTGACAATATACTCCAACATTTTGGCAGCGTTGTCCAGCGGTTTCTACGCCCGCCCCGCCATTTTGAAAACTGAGAAAGTCCTAGGGAAGAGGTTCTGGCGTGAACCGACGTTGAGGACCGACGGAGTGAGCCTACTCTCTCCCAAGTCCTCTCGCCTGAGCTATTTTCTGCTCGAAAATTTTCGCTTCTTATTGGTCTATCTTAACCCCTAGCTACAATCGGCGTCACAATTAGTCGGAGACACTTTGTCCAAAACGATTTTTCCTACCTTTTCTTACTCTTATACCGTAAGGTTAACTCAAAAAAGTGATCTTCCCCCCCCCCCCCCCCCCCCAATCCCTATCCAATGTTGTACCAACAATTTTGTCGCCGAATGGAGGCATTTTGTTGCCTTTCGTCCCGGTTCTCTCCAGTTATTTTTAACTTACCTACTTTTCTGCACCTTACTGTCGCAGGTAGGAACGCAATTACTGCAAGGAAACCCAGAGTCGCACCAGCGCCAGGAGCCACAGAGAACACATAACGGACGTATTCAGCAGTGGATCTGTTGAAAATTCACGACACCTTAATTCTAACTTACCTACCCACAGAAATCTCAGTAGTCTATACTATTCGAAAAAGAAATTGTATGTCAAAATGTTTTCGGTTTGTAATTATACAATGAACTGAATACTACGCGCTCTGTGATTGGTCGTTGGCTATGATCTATCAGAGTACAGACGCACGGCTGACGTCATAAAAAAATTGTTTGCTTTGTTTTGTCCAACATGGCGCACAGTTTTGAAAATGTTTGCGAGATTATTCTGGATTGGGCAAGTGAAAGCCTCGAAAAATGTTTAGCAGGAGCTGTTTACGAGCAAGAAAAAGAAGAAACCAAGACGAAAAGTATTCTTGGCGACTTGAAAAATACCTAAACTGGAACAAATCTTCGAACAGTCGAGCGCTACGAGGCAAGTTCGTAATTTTACTCTTTTTACTTTTCTGTTCATTGTATAAAACAAATAGATTCCATTTGGCCGTGTGTCTGTTCAGTTATAGATCACAGAAGACGTCAAAATGTGGTAAGAACATCAGTGACACACTCGCCTGCGGCTCGTGTGCCACTTTTTTGTTCTTACCACATTTTGACGTCGTCTGTGATCTATAACCGAACAGACACACGGCCAAATGGAATCTATTTGTTAATTTGACAACGGTTTTAGTCTCAAAATTATCCAATTCTGATTAATACACTGACGCACAGCTGACGTCATGGAGAATTTGTTTTCTCTGTTTCGTCCAACATGGCGGACAGTTTTGAAAATGTGGACGAGATTATTCCAGAAAGGGCAATGAAGGTATCGAAAAAATGTTTAACGGAAGCTTTTGACAATTAAAAACACGAAACGGAAGCGAAAAGTAGTTTTGTTGACGTGGAAAATACCGAAATTCGAAAAAAAAATCATCGAACAGTCATGCCTACAGTCGAGTGCTACGAGGCTAATTTTCCTTCCTGTTATTGTGTAAAACAAATAGATTCCATTTTGCCGTGCGTCTGTTCAGTTATAGATCACAGAAGACTTCAGTGACCAACTCGCCTGCGGCTTGTTGGCCACTTTTTTGTTCTTACCACATTTTGACGTCATATGTGATCAAGAAGGTTGTACAATACTCAGACAAATTTATGCATATCATCGTATTGTATTATATGACCATAACAAAAGTTTAACAATACATTCTAGAACGGCACAATACAGCACAATGTATTACAGTACAATGCTATGCATAGATTTGTCAGAGTATTGGACAAGTATGGAGCAGTTTTCAATTGAGTATCGAAAGTAATCTCGCAATTGCTTTGGTTTTGCATTGCTACGCTTCGTGATTGGCTAATAAATCTCGCGCCACTTTATTAACCAATCAGAAGTAAAACCAAAACCAATCGGACTTGCTCGCACGCGTTTTCACGCGCTTGGTGTCCGCTACATGTATTTGCTTCGAGCTCTGATTGGTTCATCAGATTGTCTGCGAGTTCTGTGACTGGCCAGAGTAATCGCTTTGGTTTTGGTTTTACGACACTCGATTGAAAACCGCTCTATTATCGGGAAAGACACAGGAACACCCAACGAGGAATGCACAGGGAACCCAAAGTAACGCCCCACCCGAAAGTAACGGCCCATCCGAAAGTAATGCCCCACCCAAAAATAATGACCCCACGAAAGTAACGGTCCAATAAAAAATACCATACTGAGGTCTGACGTCTCCATGTATATGTAGATGGAATAACAGCGCTTTACTGCACAAGAATGCTGGGGAATACCGAAGAATCAATGAGAAAGAGAATTAAAGAGACATTATACTAACTTATTCCGCGGTTGTGTTTATCATCATTGTTCTTCAATTACTCACGTATTTTAGGTACCTGAAAGTATCGGCTACCCGAGAGTTGCGGCTCCTTACGCCTGCAAATCCCGAAAGTAACGGGGACTGCTATTCCTTCGGAGGGCTAATTGACGGAAAGACATTTGCGCCTGATATTTGTGGACCTATTGTATTGACTGTATGGTGTTTGTGTCCCACTTTCATAAATGCATGCGTGCCATCACTTACCCGTAAGATGGGAAGAATTCCTGAATAACAAATATCGCACTTCCACACGCCACTTTGGCCAGAACTCCAATCGACGAAAACACGAAAGCTCCCGACTCCTTGTTGTCGCCAATAAGTTCTCCAGCTAACGCTAACGAGGTCACGTACATGACGGAACTTCCGCATCCCATCAGGGTTGCGGCGCAATATACACCGTTCGTTCCCGATGCGCCTTGCAGGTAGAACCAGGCTGAGGAGCCAATGACTAAAGTGGAGGCTAAGCAGTACGTCCACTAAAATAAGGAATGTACACATGTCAGTTATGCTGCTAAGTCAATTGTGTTTCAATTTTCAAATGATTTATTTGCCACATTTCCTTACATTCTTGCACATTTAAGTTATGAAATCGTAGCAGGAGATCTTAGCAAGCTTAGCAGAGCTTTTCTATGGAGATGCCGTTGAGTACAGCGTTCGGTTTATGGGACAAGATCTGCGCATTGCCATGCCCACAGGGTCTTATCTCTCGAACCCTTCCCTCCCCGTCATCATGTTAACATTACAATTGGTGGTTCTGCCAATTGACTTGAGGCGAATCTTGTTTACAATTTTCGCCTCGTTAGCATGCGAGCTTCATTTTCTAATCGAGTTTAAAAGAAATGGAAAGGATAGTTTCTCTCTTCGAAAGATTCTGTCATTGACTAGTATTTTCTTAGGTGTCTTATGGTCTTTTGTTCGGCAAGTTAAAGGTTCACGCTGCAGCCCAGGCCCTATGGAAATGTTCCACTGGCCAACTCCCCACCCCACCCCCTTTGCCTTTCAAATTGTTATAAGAGAACCACCTCACCTTTGCTCCGAGCATCTTGTCAAGTTTCTTTGCGCCTAAGCTTGATAATACTCCGCTGATCAGGATCACTAATGGAAAATATGCGATGGACTCCTACAGAAAAATGATCAACAAAAAGGCTTCAGTCGCTTAGTAATTTATAAGCTATCAATTGAATCTAAGAGTTAATATCGCTCTATTTTCCATAATGTGATCAATTGTTTGAGAGCAGTAAAGTCACATTTGTGGCTCATTAAAACAAATACTCGCAAATTAAAAATAAAATAAAATAAATAGAAAAATGAAAAAAAATTAATAATAATAGATTAAAATAATGAGCTGGTTACCTTCTTCAAGCCGAGTGTGTCCGTCAGATACATGGGCGCGTACGAGGCTATTATATTTTGTCCGAAACGAGCACACATGTACGCAAAGGAGATCTGAAATAAAAAATGTAAAATGAATTATAGAGTAAGCTATAGTTCACGTTAATGGAAGGTTTTAAAAATGCATTGTTTGTATGCGACTGGGAGGGACCCCGCATACAGTGGGCGTCTAAGTAAAAACCCTTTTCTCACGAAACCCATCACAACTCTTCCCCGGAGCCTCCCCGGTAGAAACCTTTATCTGATCTCTCCTATCCCCCTTTCCCCGGCGTAAACTTCGATCTAGTGTTAGCAGCTCTGACTTACATGTCCCAAGCACACATAGTTCCGGATACAGACTGCATCCTAAGAGGGGAGGGGAAGGGGGGGGGGGGGAAGGGGGGGGGGGGGGGGGTTCAGAGTGATTACGGGGGTGCGACGGAGTGAAAATGTTAGAGACCCTAAGGGCCTTACGGACTTAAGGCCCGCCCCGCCCCTCCCCCCCCCCCCCCCCCCCCCCCCCCCACGATCCGCTATTGACTACACAATATGGACGTTGAATACCTTATAGAACATTGGAGTCTTGAACCAGTCAGTCCAGGTTTTTCTTGTTTTACTTCTTTTCATTTCATGTTCGTTAACCTCCTCTATAATAACACTGACTCCGCTGTAACTTGTATCAGTCCCCTTAGTGAAAGAATTTCCACGGCTTCGACCGGTAGAGAGAGATCTGGGTCTTGTTTGAGAAGAAATTTCTTCTTTCGTGTAGTCCACTTGTCCTGTCCTAGTTTTACTCTCTGCAAAGCTGACGTCAACGGAGTCAACGGAAGCAGTTTCTGGTGATGAGGCGTACCCTTCGCTGAAACCGCTAGAATATGACCGGTTACTCAGTCGTTCGTCCATCAAATTCTCGAGTTGACGATCAACATTTATTCTGTTAGTTTCCTGCAAAATTTCGCCTGCAGCGCTCTGCTTTTCCTCTCTAATTAATAAAGGATTCGATAAGCTGAAATTGTTTTCCTTTCTGGGTTGCTCCATGGGTTTCTCGCTTGGTTGAGCGCTCGAATCTTCATCCAAGGCAATGGCAGCCTTTTCGTCAGCTATGGTTGGCTGTGGATCCATACGGTTCGTTTCCTTTGAAATTTCACCTTCCATGCTTTGCTTGTCTCCGCTAATAAATCCAGGATTTGAGAAGCTGAATTCGTATTCTTTCTTGTGTTGCTCCGTCGGTTTCTCAGTTGATTCAGTGCCCGTAGCTTCATTTAAGACAACGACAGCTTCTTCGGCACCATCCATGGTCGGCTCGTCTACAGTTTTAAAAGCAGGATTTGAAAAACTAAACTCGCTATTTTTCTTGCTTTTCTCTAAATCTATTACACGTGACTCACTGTCTTTCTTTTCAAACGAATCAGCGCGCTTGTTCTCAAGCACAGTGCCAGCTAACTCTTCTTCTTTTATGACATCCATGGACGAATCGTCCACTGGCATCGTACTCACATCGCTTTCATCGTATAAGCAAAAGAACCCGACAGCCTTGTCCGGGAGCGGTAGAGTGGCTGTACGGCTTCTCTGCCTTTCTCGCCCAACGAAACCGTCAGAAGGACCTGAAAGAATTATGACAGAATACTTTAATTTTTATTTTGTTAAAAGAACCTCCATTGTTATAACGAATTGATGTTAAATTGCTGGAAATAAAGCCTAAATGTGATCTTTTCTTTAAAAAAAAAACAAATGGAAAAATAATTTAGTGTACAAACATTTTGGATATGAATATCGCCTATTTTCACTTTCAAACTTCCCGCGCGCCACATGTTGAATTGTTATGACGTCATATGGTTGCCTCTATTGTTAGGAATAGACGTTCTTTCGCTTGCAAGAAAGCATTTTTAAAAAAATAGTTAATGTAAAATAGCCCAATTTCGATATATTAAGATTCAACTTGAAACAAAAGACATCACTACGAGGCTCAGGGGAGTGATAGCAGGGATTTATATAGTTTATTCCCCTAAGCCTCGTAGTGATGTCTTTTGTTTGAAGTTGAATTTTAATATATAGAAATTGGGTTATTTTTATCGGTGGCCTTTAGAGTAAACGATTGTGATATGCCGTTTGTCTATTTCATCACCAGGTTCATTTGTCTGTACCACGTGACGAGCTTTTTTGTATCGCGTGAAGTTCATACTTCCTTCGTGGAGTGTTTGAACTAAAAGACGTGATAAAGAAATTACCATCACGTGGTACAGACCATGTGTCACATGATGCATCTGAAATACTCCCACAGCATACTCTAAAGGCGGGAAATATTCATGGGTGTCGCGATTGACTGAGAGTATATGAGTGTCTAAACTTTAAATTTAATTTACAAAACCTTTATGCACGAGACTGATTTAAATATGCCTTGCGTTGTGAAGTTTATGAAGTGTCAGGCATAACAACAAAGATCTCTTTCGCAAACGAACATGTAAACCTGGTTTTGCAAGAAATGGCTTTGTGTACAATTAATTAATCTGTAGCACCGATTATGAGATCAGCATCTCCCTCCTCCACAGTCTCGTTTTCTTCAGTACTTGACACGCGACGCGAGAAAGCTGAGCGTGAATTCAAAGGGGAAGACTTGAAATAAATGTGGCTTCTAAACATATCTGAATTTCGTAACTGTTCATCAGTAGGATGCCTAAAATGTGTGCCCAACAAGGCAGGATCAGGATCAAGGCGGGAAACTTAGTTCCTTTTAACACGATTTTTCTGAAAAAAATAGCGAGATGTTACCTTATATTTTCACGACATTAAAGTCCCGCGAAAATCTGAGTACCAATATATAGGTACGTAATTTCGACATCATTCGTAATCCTAGCATTCAATCATTCTAAATAACTAACCTTTGTTATTTCGTGCCCTGGAAGGAGGTTCCTTGGTTCCCAGGTGAAAAATTAACGAGAAAAAACATCCGGTACCCACCACAATCACAGCCATTTCCTGATAGAGATCAAGAACGTTAATCCGGAAAGAAAATAAACATGCGAACTTGTTTTTTTTTTTCTGTGTGTGTGTGTGTATGTGTTTTAAAAGCGAAGAGAATAAGCAAACGATTCACGAAAATGATTGTGCACTATTTTTCACAGGCATCATATTATATTTGCTTCTGTCTTTTTTTTTTGTCCCGTAAGAACCAATTTGCCGTTTAGTTTGTTTTACTTTAAGTAGCTTGCGTAACAGGCGCTGGTTTATTTATAAAGTAAAATTATGAGAGAGGGAGCGCGCGCGTCTTCAAAATTTCACACGATAAAGTAAGAGAGATGTTCCCCTCTCTCGCGCGCGTGTCCTAAGCTACACTATAAGTGTTAAAATTTAATTCGCTAATGGTCTGGAGGCCCAGATCGGTCATTTTCAACGGCTTGTTGCAGTGATAGTGCATTCCACGTTTTATTTCACATATCAAGCTTAAAATGATATTTTTTAAAAAATCTGTTTTATGCAAACCGAGCGACCAGCTGTACTGTGAGAGATGAAATCATATCTGGCAGTTTCCATTAATTTCATTTATGAAATAAACGAAATACCACCCGCCCTATGGTTTTTTGAAAGCTATATGATTTGTCTATCGTAACATAGAAAATTATTTTGAGCGATTGTCTCATAGATGAAACAGGACTTGAAAGAACTGGCATGTGGAACACTCGCTTCGGCACGAGGTAGGATTTTTATTTTCATCAGGATTTCTAAACACCGAGAATTGGGTTAAAAATAAAAGGCACAGTCAGCGATTTTTTAACGGACTTCATGAATTATAAATGATTCGATATCTAAAACTTCTACTCATGTGCACTGCTAACCAGCCATCAGGCGCTGACTTTCACTGCGTGAAAAGGGGTGCCTGATCGCAGATTAGTGAACTGCCAAAAGGGTACAAAATAAAAAATGTCAACAAAGATACCAAGTCAAATGAGCTAAAAACATTTTGTTAACTAGAAATACGTGTCTCGCAGAACCTCGCGAAGCTCGGCGGAGGGTGCACCGCAAAATGTTAGCGACGGGAGAAGGAGAGATGGAATTTCTGGTTTAACTGGAGAGGTTGGGTTCTCTTAAAACAAACTGAGTGTCGTCAAAGAGCTTTCATTTAACACGGTAGGTAGGATTTTATCCAGACTTCAAAGTTAGAACTTCACTCAGGCACAAGTCGAAGTTTACTGACTCTAGATGTCGCCAGTTTTTAGCGTTTTAACCTTAGTTTAACTTAATAAGGGGTGTAAACTCACCATAAAGTCTTTCCATTGACTTGCAGAGATACGTTCATCTTCTCCATCTGTTCTTAGAAGAATCCACGTAACGGCGTACATGAAGATGCCACTGATAAAGGTAATTCCTGACCTGAAAGAGAATGAAGAAAAAGAAACAATGAAGAAAAAAAAAATAGAAGCTAAAAATGAAAAGGAAACATTACGCTGGTTTGTTGATGTCATGCGATGTCGTTAATGCTAACTTGCGTCCAGTTGTCAGATAAACGTTGAGTAACAAGACGGATTTGTGGAGATGTAAGTTATTCAGTTTTTGAACACCGTAAATCCTTTCTATTAAGCCCTCCCTCCCATATGTGCCCTCTCTAAAAAGCCCCCTATTTTTTTAAAATGAAATTTATTAAGCGCCCCCCCCCCCCCCCCACCCCGTCCTGTTTAAGGCCCCTTTTTCGCCTCTCCCCTTTTACTTAACGACCAAAACAATAAACGACAGATCGACAGTATTACCGGTACAATTTTACCGTAGCAGTTACCGCTTAGCTTTGTTTAGGGTTAGAATGAAACTAGAATGCACTCTACTTCCTGTTTATATAGACGGGAGCAATGACTGTCTGACATGGAGATCTGAGTCAGTTCTTTTCAACATTTTAATTCATTTGTGGAAATTAACTTATTGAAATTTATGAATTTCAACAAGATTGAGTGGTGAATTGCTGGCGTTTCGCCCAATAGAGGATTTACAGTAAGGACTACAGTTCCGGTCGAGGTTTACCTAAAAAGCGTGAGAAATGCTGCATTCAGGCATTCAGAGGAAATTTTAATTTCTCAGAGTAACCGGTATTTTTTTTTTTTTGATTAACCAGCGGGAGATCAGTATCTCGATTATAACTACATTTGTAATTACAAACTGCACCATTTCAGTTGCAAACAGGTTTTGAGCTCCTATTATTCTTGAACCTGGTTTTACTTGTAACACGAGTAAAACTTGGCTACTAATACGTTAACTCTTTTCACTCCCAGAGTCAATTATGGAGTCATGCAATACAGTTTTAACTTTTCAGTCTGTCAACGAAATCTTACGGTGCAACCATTCAAATGAAACCTATTTGGCAGTACTTTCACATATAACTATATTACAAAATGAAATTTGGAATTTTTATTGAATTTTGGAACGGAGGGATCACGAGATAAGTCAAAAATTCAAAATTCAAGATTGTTTTCGTGTAGATGACGTAGTTGTGAATTGTGTTTGGGTACGGTTCTTTTGGCTTTGTTTTTTTTTTTGGTGGACTAACTCTAGACAACTGCAACTTGAGTAAGCCTTTTGCCCTAACAGCCCAGGGAGTCAAGTGCTATTTTTCTGTCTCAAAACGACTTTTCACCACAAAACCCCGGACAGAACCACGCAATCGATATCCTGTTGTAGTGTACTCGAAAATTATAAATCACACGATAGCTAAATCGTGCAATCCTGCCGCAAAGTTTTCGACCATTTTTCTCACCAGCACAGCGAATTTGCCAATCGGTACTGAGATAAAAAACAAATTGCTATTTTGGATTAAGCGACATTCATTAATTTTTTTAAGGAGCAGGGGTCGGTCATTTATAAGCGGAAATACTTGAACAGATCCGAGTCGATGACGGGTCGAGACGGGGGTACTGATGTTATGAAGAGCAATTCTTGTTATTTTAGTGTTTCGTAATTCTAGACGCACTTATTGAACGATTGTGCTAAATCGGCATGTTTAGTTCACGTTATATAAAAATTTAGTAACCTTGACCGTGCTGGTGACGAGATCAACACAGATGCGCACATTTAAGAACGTTACCAGTAGAAATTAAGACTGATTTTGAGACATCTTGCCTTGTTAAACCAAAATATCGAGACAGCTGCCACCGATTTTTGCTTTGTCTAGTTCAGTAGTGTTAGACAGAGTGTTAGGTAAACAGAAGTCTATCTGTTATATTAAAGACAATGAACGCTGTTATTTCACTTACTTTTTATCTTGTACTCATCATTTGCGCAGCAAAGCTAAGGTTGCAGTTTTAGTTGTGGTTTGAAGACCCCCCCGGGGGGGTACTCCCGAAAGTTTAGGATAGGTGTGTGCCGCCAAGGTTCTCAAACGCTGACCCTATTTAAGGGTAGAAAATCAAGATCTGATACCTTTTTAAGGCCCACAACCAAGGCGTGTAGTACAGTTTTAACAGACCATATCTTTTTCATTTTGCGCGTTGGGGTGGATACTGCAATTTAGTGACCCTATCTAAGGAATATCTAAGGGTCACAATACCAAAAAGGATACCCTATTTAACGACTGAGCACCTCAAAAACCCTACCCTATCGGGCGGCACATACCTATATAGCGTATATAAGGGAGTACCCCTCCCCCCCCAAATCAGGTCAACGGGGACAAAGATCAATAAACGAATGGCAATCCAGAAATTCCCGGTTTGCGCTGTCATCACACTAAATTCCACCTATTAATTCATTAGTATTTTCAGCAAGGGCGTTGCGTACCACGTGCGATAATGAGCATGTGAGCTATACAATAACAAAGTGGTTGAAACTTGTTTGAATCAAGTTTTTAAGTGTCAATTCATCTTCAGCAAAAATAACCGGTCTGATCCCCATTACAGTACTTCTCGTAAATTCGATTAAACAGGGCACGGAGTTTAGAACAACAATAACTTGACAACAAAGAGGATAACCCAAGTCCTTGTTTCCGCAATTCTTGGAAGGCCGAATTGATGATGGTTTCACGCAAGAAGGAAAAAAGAAAACTGCCTTTGTTTCAGGCAGGAATTTCAGGTTTAGTTTGTTCTTCAATCTGCTTTCACATTTCTATGCCCTTTATAAACGGGAAAATTTCGTGCATTTTCGCGGAAACGGTTATGATATTTCCGCGCGTTTACCGTGGCGTTTTCAAGTGCTTGCGGCACGAGACCACCAGATCTCCTTGATTGTGCTATACCTAAGAGACAAAAATCCTGCTCTAAAGAAACACCCATTAGAATATTCGTTCGGACGAAGCTCACAAATGAAACAGAAAGCCGATGCAAAATCAGTTTCCAAGTTATGTTCAATTTTGTCTCCGTTTCGTCCGGTTCTACTGACTACTAAGAATAATTTACTGTAACATTATGAATTCCAGTTCTTACCTTAAAGCGTGTAGTTCCACCATCTCATTAGGTCGTTTAGCAATCTCAGGTATAAGCGCCAAGTGAGTGCATTGCGATAAAGCCCATCCGATGTTGTGTAAAATCATAATGGCACCGTAATAAAGCCCCATCTTCCATTGAGGGGGATCATCTCCACAGACAAAGCAGGGCATCATAAGAAACGGGAATAGTCCCGCGACCAGCACTGTCCCGAACAAGTGAAAGCTTTTTCGCTTGCCATAATATTTAGCAAGAAGCGGGAACTGGTGATTATCGCAGATATAACCGACTACTATCGCGAGGGCTGCATCCATGACGTATGAAACAATCAACAGAAAGCCGGCTGCTCTGTTAGACATTCCAATTACCTTCGTGAAGAATACCAACAAGTAGGAGGACCAAGCGCTGACGACTGCGTCGTTTAAGAAATGTCCTACGCTATAAGAAAGTCTTTGAACAATTGGCAAACGAGCTTTGTATCGCTTTGTTCCTCTCTGTTTAACTTGACGCACTGACAAATCGGAGCCCGAACGACTTTGACCATGCTTCGTCATGATACGGCTTTATATAAGACAAACGGCCTTATAAAATGTTTAAAAACAGTGTAAAACTAAATTCCTAAACAAAGCCTTTTTCAATACCGCTATAAAGTACCTTTCCAATTCGTTTACCTTGTGAGAATTTTCACCGGGAAAAGCCAGACTGGCATATTCCTAAATGCCTCCAGCGTTGAAATGCTTGACAATATAGAAGGTTGTAATGTTATCATACGGGACACAGATTTCATGATTGTTACCGGTTCGCGCCTGTTTTTTCATAAAACAGGTCAAGAACTTGTAATTCACTATGGACAATTAATATTCTTGTTTTCGTCGTGTGTTTTTGTACACGTGAAACGGAAGTCACACCGCGCAGAAACTACATTCAGCGCATTTTGTAAATGTTTTATGTATGATGCAAGCAGGGCATATTTTCACTGAAAAACGGACAACTTTTCTAAAGTTGCTTGTTTTTCAATGAAAATATGTAATGTTATTTTTGATTCGACTTGCCAATAATAAAGCGTTAGGTCAGTTAATACTCTGTCACTTGAAAACAAAAATCCGATTAATCGGTCGCCAGTCTGGCCAAAAATAAAGCCTTATACGCGTGCGTTTGATATTTTGTTACATTTCTTTGCCGTTCCCGGTAAAAACAACTACTCTAAAGAGAGGAATTTTTGATCGTGACCATAAGAAGCCCCTGGGTATTTGCACGACAGTCAACAAATTGCCCGTGATCATTATGTACTTCCATCTTCAAGTCCCTCTTCGAGTCTATTGTAAATGTGATCTAATCCCGTCCCACACCTCATTATTCCCGTAGGATACCCGCCTATGTACCGAGATACCCCACCGGTATAGTTGCGGATAAATCCATTTGGTTGATTCTGGGGTTAATTAATTCCTTGGGTATTCAATTGAGTGTCGTAAGTAATAACTCTGGCCAATCACAACAGACGCAGACAATCGAATGAGCCAATCAGAGCTCAATACATGTAGCCGGCACCAAGCGCGGGAAAACGCGTGCGAACAACTCGCAATTAGTTTTGGCTTTTCTTCTGATTGGTTGAGAAAGTGGCGCGAGATTTTTTAGCCAATCACAACTGATGAAGCATAGCAATGAAAACCTCTCATATATACGTAGATAGAATTCGTGTTATACATGCCGTTTAATGAGTTCCTTTATTAAAATTTCTTTAAACCGATGTATGTTGCATGTAATTAAGTACTACCAAACAAGTGTATGAATAGGACTAAAACTTCCATATAAAATCAAGATAATTCCGTAATGGATGCTAAAACACTGAGCGATATTATCACAGTAAGATATCATAGCCGGCTCATTTGTTTGGAATTGCATGCGAGCGGTGAGAGAGTAGCGGACGTGGGATTGGATACTCTGCTATACAGTCAGCCATCTTATGGCGCACCCCCTGTCAAGGCCCGTTTACACGTGATTTTTGATGCGATTTTTGTCGCGCTCTCCAATGCAACTTTTATCGCAAGTGTAAACTAGCGGCGATTTCCTGTGAAATTCGGGTGCGATATTTGCTGCTTTCCCAAAAATCGCCGCCAAGTTGCATCAGGTTTCGAACATGTTCGAAACCTCTGCGACATCGCGCGACAAATCGTACCCAAATCGCCGCCAGTTTACACATGTGATTTGAAGATGCAACTTGCGCGCGACAAACATTGCATCGACAAGAGCTTCAAAAATTGCACAAAAAATCGCCTGTGTAAACGGGCCTTAAGGTGGACACCTCTTTCAGGCGGACACCTCTCTAAGGCGGACATCAGTACTTGGCTGTTCCCGGACAGAATTTCCGTTTGTCTGTAACTAAACTCTCCAAAAGCCAGACACCTCTCTAAGGTGGACAGCTGGAACTAAGGGTGTATTATCTTCATAGGTGTGCGATGTTCTTTTGAGCAGAGTTTTGGTTTAAAATACGAGGTAAAAACTTTGACTCTTAGTCTGAAATATTGTAAAAGAATTGACCGTTTGGCCTAAAATATCGTATATTGTGCCTAATGTTTCATGGGACGAAAAATTTGGTATTTCAAATTTGGTCTTAACTCTCTCACTACCAGAGTCAATCATGGAGACATATAGTGAAGTTCTAACTTTTGAGTCTGTTAACGAAATCTCATGGTGTGACCATTTAAATGAAACCTCTTCAGCAGTACTTTTGCATTGTGTCATTTGTTTTTCAATATTTTACAAAAAGAAAATTTGGAATTTTTTAAACAAATTTTGATTGAAGGGGTAAATAAGATTACGGAGCGGCAAAACCACACCTATTATTCTCACTCCCATGTTTCCTTTACGTGGAGGTGACGCGGAGAGATAAATGTTAATTTTGCAATCACAGCTCGCATGATATTCCAAAGTAAAAATAAGCTAAGAATAATAATTCAAAATAAGCTCACTAATACTAAGTAACAACTAAGTGAGACTGTATAAACATTTTTTACATGAAATAATAAAATATTCCAGTCCAAATAATTTTGTTTTCCTGCGAGGGTTGTTTCGCACGATACCAGAGATCAAAACCGTTTCATGTTGACGTTTCACAGTGCCTTCGCTGCAATGTCACAACATTTTCATGATAAAAACCTGTCCCGTTACTTTTCAGCTTTAAAGAAACAATTATAACGCGTAAAATCATGGCTTTAAAAGGCAAAAGGTACTTTACAGTGAAAGCGTTAACTAAAAGACCACCAAACTGTGCTATAAAAATGTACCAAGAGGCCTAAAATATAGCAAGTAAAATGGGCTTTTGCATGCTTTATCGCACATTTTGCACAGTAATAGTTAAGAACAACTTTAAGAATCTGTAGATATCTGATATCAAGTAACGGTAAAAATGTATCCCGGACAAAACAGCACAGCTCTTGTATCACTTGGTTTGGTGCGAATACGTCGTGTTGCGTCGGAACGCCACTGGCAAACGTCTGCGGGCTCAAGTAGATAAAAGATCTACAACGAATGACGACTCTCGCCGAACGATCGAATAATTTTTACAGAAAGGAATTTCGCAGGAAACTCTGGCGTTTCTTTTCTCGGCGGACAAGACATGACAGGTTAACTTAAAGATGCGCAGAGTTTAAGAAGCACATCGCAGAGTTCAGTGCCCGAGAAGTCAATCAACAACCGAGTCCATGTACAATAGCTCAGTGTTCGTTATTGGCACTGAGTTTATCTTGGCTTTCTTTTCTTTTTCTTCACCTGAAACAAAATGAAGGCAAATTACTTAAGATTACTTATTACCTTAAAATGGGAAGAAACCATCGCCAAAAGTGATAGAAGCAACGAAATATGAACTAAACAGACAAAATAACGGCCACAAAGGTCAAAACTTCACAAGAATGGCAAGTTTGATTTCTTGACCCCCTGTCAATAAATCAAATTTGATGAACTGTAATCCACTTCATTCCTTGCAATCCTGCACTTTATCTCCAAACTACTGCTTTTGTTTTGCTTTATAGAATCTTTCTATCCAACTAAGTTGTATATTAGGTGGCATTTGGCGATTTGTTAAGAAAGAAAGAAAAGTATGAAATATCCCACATGTCTACGCATTATTTAGTCAGTTCTTATTTATTACAACGTTTGTAGGTTAACTGCGAGAAATGGCTTTATCTGGCAGACAATATCTCTACTCGTCCGGGGGGGGGGGGGGGGTTGCAACACTCCTAGTTGCATCATACTACGGGACCCACCGGACGAGAGGGTCACGTGTGACTCGTGGGCGACTTCACCATTACTTGACGATGCAAGAACTGATATATGATCACTAAAATACTCACAACTAATGGCGGCTGTTTTCGCTTTACAGGCGAAGATTCCGATACTTTGCTCTTTTTCACTGGACTGCGTTTTGAGCCACCAGCGTCTTTCTGTAAAATACACAGAACATCTTGTTATGACATACACGTTTTTCGAAAGTAATTTCGCGATAGCTTTGGTTTTGCTGAATTTGTATTGCTACGCTTTGTGATTGGCTGGCAAATCTCGCGCCATTTTATCAGCCAATCAGAAATAAAACCAAAGCCAATCGTGACGCGTTTTCCCGCGCTTGGCGCCGGCTACTTGTTTTTGCTTTGAGTTCTGATTGGTTAATTGGCTTGTGTGCGTCTGTTGTGATTGGCCAGAGTAATTACTGTGGTTTTGACTTTACGACACTCGTGTGAAAACCGCCTAAACACCGCTAAACGCTGAAAAAATAAATAAAAAATAATTAAAAGAAATAAACCTAACCTTTCTGTTCGCCTTACTTGGACTTTGTTCTTCCTGTAAACAACATGGAACTTAATTAGCACGGAGCAAAAAGTGTCTCAACGAAATTTCATTTTACACAACCCACTATACTCACCAAACCATTGACTTGTTTCGGTCCTGATTTGCCTTTGGGACTTGCGTGTGATATTTGTCTGTATACAGAAAAAAGATTCAGAAGGCAGAGAATCAACAATAGTCTGTCCCGCCGAAATCGAAATTTTTCTTTCCTATAATTTCCATGTTATACCGTAAAGTTCCGATAATAACGACCCCCCAAAGTTAGCGACCCCACGAAAGTAAAGTCAAAACTTTGTGACTGCTAATAAATCCGAAATTAGCGAACCCCCGAAAGTAGCTTCAATTTACAGTCGATTATGCACAATTACTTCACGTATCAAGGGAGACCATTGCTATCGGTCTAATCCGCGAATGAATGAAGTCTGTAGCTGCATTCCCGAACCTTCCAACACATAATCGCATAACGCAATAGTGGTGAGGATGAAAAACACAAACCGCGGCGAACGAGATACGACTACAGTTGGACACGTGCCTGATAGCTTAGCGGAGGTTCTGTAAAAGCCATTGCTGGAAAAGGAAATCAAGATGACTTGCCGTGTGTCTGACCAAAGCAGGAGCGCGCCTGAAGGAGTATGGGTTCAAGGAGTAGGCATCGAGATTCCTTGCTTTTATGAAATTGGCGTCAAGAAAGGACTTAGAAGTCTCAGAATAGAACTGAGAGACAAACTAGTACAACTCGTCCCGACCACTGAAAATACAATATAGGTAGATACCCGGAGCACACCATGTGACAGTTAAAAACATGAAACTGGACAGACGAATTTCGACTCATTTGTTTAACACTGCTGTTGATTTTTATTTCGGTATTGCTGCATTTATTACTACGGTAAAGGAGCGCTCCTGTACGGTATCATTGTCACATACCTTCTTTTTATGAAACACCATCTATATACTATGGAATGCAAATAAAATGTTGTTCATTTTTCATTTCGGAAAAAAGAGCTCTCGCCAGCTTTATTTAACGGTTTTTGTTCCCCCGAAAATAACGAGCTCCCCCCCCTCCACCCCCCCCCCCCCCCGAAAGTAACGAGTCCCAAAGGCTGCTAATTCCGAAAGTAACGAAGGTCGTTACTATCCGAACTTTAAGGTATGTTATATGTTGTATCGCCAAATGCCACGAAATACACAACTAAACTGGATAAAAAAATTCTTCAGAGCAAAAAGGAAAGAGTTGTTTGGGAAAAAAGTGCAGGATTACAAGGATGTTAGTGGATTACTGTTCATCAAAACTGATTTCGTGACGGGCGGTCAAGAAATCAAAATTACCATTGCGGTGGAAGTTTACCTTTTTTCGCCGCGTCAACTGTTTTTTAAAAACCGTGCCACTTTCTCGGCCAATCAGAAGTCAAGACAAAAACAACCGTGACCTGCTCGCACACCTTTTCCCGCGCTTGACGCGGGTAACATGTATTTGCTTCAAGTTTTGATTGGCTCATTGGAGTGCCTGCGTCTGTTGTGATTGGCTTAGAGTGAAAAGGCCTCATTCTCCCAATCAGGAGAGGGTTTTTTTAAGATAAATTACCTTGAACTCAGAGGTTTCTTGGGCGAATCCAAACTTGAAGTACCGCTGTCCGGCGTGGGGTCATCTTCCGGTAGAGAGTCTAATTCGGACCCCAGTCTTTTCATGGCTCGGGCTTTTCGGGGACTGCTGGCACAAAACAAAAACCAAACAAACGCATTGAATATATGCTTTTTGGTAATTTGTTGTAGGTGCACAAATAAATGCAAGATTTTAAAAATTCCTTCGCGATTTAACATAATTGCGATTAAAATATACTTTTCTCAAAATGTCGATACAAAAATACAGCATGTGGGTTATGTGAATGAACCAAGACAAACAACATTTTTTTCATCCTGGCCTGTGAGTGAAAGTGAGTGTGGAGTTGACTTTATTTTGATACAAACCTTGGTAAGTAAGCATAAGAACAAGATGATGTACATAGGAAAAGCAGGAAGGTTTGTATCTAGCCTGCGGGGCCAGGATTTTCTGAAAGCAAGCAGCGAACGAAAACCAGAACGAAAGCAAGCGAACTCCTCCCCACCCGCGGCTTCCTCCAACCTCGCCCCATGCCCCACTTTTCTAGCGGCTTCTTAATTTCGCTTGCTTTCGTTGGAAAAGCCTGCCCACGCAGGCTAGTTTGTATCAAAACGAAGCCGACATCAGTCTCTCTTCCACTCAAAGACCAAGTCCCTATCCAGACAACTGGAAATTGGGTTATTCAGCCACGTCTGGGAGGGCACGATAACAACTTGAACGGCAAATGGCAGTTGAATAGCTAAATAGACATTGCTTGGATAAATCAGCTTTGCCCTGTATACCAACACAGGGTTGAATTGTACACATAACAACGGGGATATAACAGACTTCAATTCAGTGGAATTCACAAAATTACGGTTTTGACAACATATTGGGGAGCTTAAGCAACGACGACGGCAGATGTTACAACCACTGTTCAAAAAACGTTGAACAGTGTATCAAGCCATGTTGAATGTTGAAATAGGCCATTCAAAATACTGCTTGTTGTTGAAATATTCCCTTTAACAGGTTGTAACATGTTAAGCGACGTCAGTCAATCGTTTGAAAATGTTAAGTGTGTTTCAGTTCTACTAATTCAACAAGTTGCAACATTCAACTGAACATTTGTTAAGCAACAAATGTTGAACGATGGTGAAGTAACATCAAACACGAGGAAGAGTGTTTCATCAAGATATCCAAAACACCGAGAAGTGGGTTGAAAAACGAGGCGCACCCACTTCGAGGATTCCTGATAAACCACACTTTCGAGTGTTTAATAAAGCTTCTCAAACTGATCATTAAATACAGAGAAAATGAAGGAATAAAATCGCCAAAATCTATGAAGACCGAGTATCCAAACCTCCCTCACGGTAGTGATTTCCTTTGTGTTAATGAGTTTTAGAACCGTGTGTCACTCGCTTAACCCTTTCACTACCGGAGTCAATTATAAAGACATGTAGTGTTGTTCTAACTTTTGAGTTTGTGGACGAAATCCTATGGTGTGACCATTCAAATGAAACCTCTTCAGCAGTACTTTTGCATGGTACCATTTGTTCTAACTTTTGAGTCTGTGGATGAAATCCTATGGTGTGACCATTCAAATCAAACCTCTTCAGCAGTACTTTTGCATGATACCATTTGTTTTTTAATATTTAACAAAATGAAATTAAGGATTTTTCTTCAATTTTGATTTTTACCATTCTAGGGAGTTGAAGGGTTAGCTTACCTTGGTGACGGTTTTGAAGATGAAGACAACGTTTCCGCTGTCACAAAAGGCGAGCGCCTTTGTGGACTTTTCGGCGGTGATGAACTCCTCTTGCTTTGTGATCCTTTGCTTTCTTTGGCCGATTGTTTCTTGGGTGGTGGCGGGGATGATTTTCTTGATGGCTTTTCTGGGGATTCTTTTCTTGCTTTCTTTGAAGATGTTTTGTCAGAGGAGTTGGCAGGTCGTCCTCTTTTCCTGAGGAAAATTTGAACATTGAGAGTTTGAACAAAAGATGAGGTGCACTACCTTATGCTTTATTCATTGAGGTCCGTTTACACAGGCGATTTTTTGTGCAATTTTTGTCGCGCGCTAGTTGCATCTGCAAATCGCATATGTAAACGGGCGGCGATTTCAGTGCGATTTGGGCGCGATTTAACGCGCGATGTCGCAGACCTGATGCAACTTGGCGGCGATTTTTGGGAAATCACAGCATATCAAAGCAAACATCGCACCCGAATCGCACAGGAAATCGCCGCTAGTTTGCACTTGCGACAAAGGTTGCATTGGAGAGCGCGACAAAAATCGCATTAAAAATCGCATGTGTAAACGGGCCTTTAGAGGGGCTACTTGTTAAAGAAACTGTGTTTCTGCGTCAGCGGGGAGTGAAACATGAAAGCATGGTTTTACCAACTGAATTCATAAGGTAAGCTTAAATTTGCCACCGCAAACAGATTAGAAAAGCTGACGTTTCGAACGCTAGCGCTTCGAGGATTCGCTCTGACGATGGGCTAGCGCTCGAAACGCCAGCGTTTCAACCTATTTACGGTGGTCAATTTACTTTATCACCTCAGTTAATAAAACTAAATTTTCAGAAAGAAATCAGCTATGTAACATATGAAACCCCAAAGTGATGGCCTGTTTTTGTACAACAGCAATGCATACTGACGGGGGTAGTACGCAGCTCTTATAAGGTCTTCTCTGATTTGCTAAGAAAACAATAGAACAAACAACACAACAATGGACCCTAGCCCTGAAAACAATAGAGCTGTGTGATACCCAGGTCCAATGAAATTAGAAGTTGTTAAGAGCTGCGTGGCATCTGTACTGACGATGACGATGCAAATGGTTCACAATTGGTTGTTTGCACGGCGACCATGTTGAGTTGACAGTTTGGATGAAAAGTCCAAAGAGACATGTTTTTTTTTTTTTTTTTTTACCTTGGAGATGATTGCTCCTCAGCAGGACTACCAAAGCCACTCTCTGGAGTCTCTGAAGATTCTGCTTCCTCTGCATCAGCCTGGAGCTCTTTCACTTTCTCTTTGAAAGCGTTCTTAGGTGTCTTTGAACTTCTGCAGGGAGATAAAGTAAACAGATGTTAATTAACCCTTTCACTCCCAAGAGTGCGAAAAATCAAAAATCAAGAAAAATCCTAAATTTCATTTTGTAAAACATTGAAAAACAGATGGTACCATGCAAAAGTACTGCCGAAGAGGTTTGATTTGAATGGTCACACCATAGGATTTCATCCACAGACTCAAAAGTTAGAACAAATGGTACCATGCAAAAGTACTGCTGAAGAGGTTTCATTTGAATGGTCACACCATAGGATTTCATCCACAGACTCAAAAGTTAGAACAAATGGTACCATGCAAAAGTACTGCTGAAGAGGTTTCATTTGAATGGTCACACCATAGGATTTCGTCGACAGACTCAAAAGTTAGAACTACATCACATTTCGCCATAATTGACTCTAGGAGTGAAAGGGTTAAGCGAACGGTCGAGATGGTGGGAGAACACATGGAGAGTGAGAATAAACGAACATGCAAGCAGAACGTAGATTGTCCTACGCAGCTGCTGCTCAGGTTCTGTAGTCATGACAACTATTCGGTGCCTTATTTCCCTTGTGCTGGTCAAGTTCAATGGCTGAAATGAATAATTTAAGTGGCCATCTTGAACACAGAAAACAAGTTCTGGAGTAAGTATAGAAGTAATGCGGTGAAGAGGAGTGCAGTGAACCCCACTCCCATCCCATTAGTAGTTTTGTATTCTCCTTAGTTTCTACTAGCTTTTAAACACTTCGGCCAATCATAAGAGACGCATGCAGACAATCCAATGAACCAATCAGAACTCGGAAATAGAAAGCGCGGGAAAACGCGTGCAAGCATGCGTTGGTTGAGAAAAGTGGCGCAAACTTTTTAACCAATCAAAAAACGTAGTACAGATGCAAAAACATAAACCGCGCTATAAAGTTTAATTAATTAGTTTTTTGAGTTAAAATAATGTGCTCTGATTCGAATTTTCTCTTACCTTCCTTTAGTTTTTGCCTGTGACTTCTTGTCACTTTTGGCAGACGTTTTCGATGTCGTTTTCGAAGGCGTTGACTTTACTTCGGCTGCTCCACCCTTCTTTTGTCCCTAAAAAAATATAAAAATTATAATAACAAGGAAGAACTTATTAAACGAGTCATTTTAGCTGCACCACAAGATGCAGCACAAATTGACTACATGCTAAGATGGATGGAGAAGGGAAGGGGGATTTGCAACTCGCGCGAAACTGGACGACATGAAAAAAGCGTGGAGTGTGAAAGGAGGGGAAGCTTCTCTCTCCCTTCGCGTGCACTTTCAAAGCTCCTCTTTTTTCCACTACCCCCACACCCCCCCCCCCCCCCCAACTTTCTAGCACCTGATAATCATATAAAAATTCATAGATAAGAAAAAAATTAGAAAAAAAAAAACGATACCGAATTATGGAGATTAGAAATATCTTTACAAATAGTTGATGGAAATTAATACGAAATGCACTTTTTTTCTACTTCATGTACATTTAAGTTCTTTATCATTACAGTTTCAAAATTTTTCTACCTTTTCAGCGGTTGTCAAGCAAGTGCGCAAGGGTTGGTAGGGAGACCCGCATTTCACACTTGCTCGTGTGCTCGTTTGCTCGTGTGCTCATGTGAAACAGAGATTCTGTTTACAGCAGTTTTCAACTGGGTTTCGTAAAACCAAAACTAAATCCAATGAACCAATCAGAACTCGAAGCAAATGGTAGCCGGCGCCAAGCGCGGGAAAACGTGTGCGAGCAAGTCACGATTGGTTTTGGTTTTACTTCTGATTGGTTAATGAAGTGGCGCGAGATTTTTTAGCCAATCACAAAGCGTGGCAATGCAAAACCACAAAAATTTCGAAATCAATTTCGACACTCAATTGAAAACCGCTCTATAACCTAAATCCCATTCTTTCCATGTTCAACCCCTAAAGATGATATGACATGACATCTATTCCTGCGACTACTGTCTTATATTATTTTTTTCGCAAATAGGTTCTTACCTTTGCAGCTGTGAAAGCAAAGCCTTTTGGAAGATAACTTTTAGTGTTGGGACTACCCGCCTGTAACATAAAATAACAATATTTAATACCATGAAACAAAATATTACAAAGGTACACAATGTACACGTTCGTGCAAGACTGCTAGCATAATAGCCTAAGTTATTGTATTTGCTGCTTTTATAGCAAGACAGTGTCTCGGAGCCTGACCAATAGGTACACTTGTACCATAAGCTAACTAGACGCAACGTGCTAAATTACTAGCCATGAATAAGGCTTCAGAATAAAGAAACCAATGCGAGCAAGGCTTAGATGTATTTCTTGGCTATGTTACACCTTATCAGTACAACCTTTGGACCTAAAGGCGACTGTACTAAGTATATGAATAGGAGGCATTCATTTATGAATAGATGCCTTGAAATACACTGTTTACAGAGCAAGGCTTGCTCATGCTACCACCCCTGGGGCGTCACGTTCCATTAACTGCATTTTACCATCGCGTTCGGTAAAAGCCATAGAAGATCATGAAAGAAGAGAATACTAGCTTAGTAATACTTTAATTACAAAAACTGTCCATTACAAACACACAGTCCAGTTAAACTCTTACCTTCTCTGAAGGGACAAAGAATCTTTTCGGTAGAACAGGATTACCAGGAAACTCTTTTAATACAAACGAATGGACCTAAATACAAATGTTAGCAAGATCAGGCACAGACAATTACAGAACGTGAAAAGCAAATTTTCTACTGCTCTTGTCATCAAAAGGAAATAATTCTTCTCACACAATGACATTACTTGTGATCCCGTGATGATCCTTTCCTCAGTAATAATAATGTTATCATTAGAAGCAAGAGGACAGTCATTGAAAATAGCAATAATAATAATTTATTATTTAATATTATTACCCATTTCATGGGTGGATATTAGAGCAGTTTCCAATTGAGTGTCGTAAAACCAAAACCTAAGTAATTACTCTGACCAATCACAGCAGTCGTAAACAATCCAATGAACCAATCAGAGCTCGAAGCAATTACATGTCGGCGGCGCCAAGCGCGGGAAAACGCGTGCGAGCAAGTCACGATTGGTTTTGGTTTTACTTCTGATTGGTCGAGAAAGTGGCGCAAGATTTTTTAGCCAATCACAAAGCGTAGCAATGAAAAACCAAAGCAATTTGTAGTTACTTTTTACACTCAATTGAAAACTGCTCTGTTATAATAAGGACTAATACCTTGTTTAAAATGAGTCCTTGTGCTAAATCACAAACAGTGTAAAGATTCTGTAAAGGATAACAACAAAGGCAATAGTAATTAACACTGCTCTTCCGCAGCAAGAAAGTTTTGTTTTAAGCGTGGTTAAGTTTTCTGTAGTTTTCCAAATGAATTTGACCTTACACTAACAGAATAAAATCTTGAGGCATTTAAACCTCTCACTCCAAAGAGTGTCATATGGAACAAGATGTCATTAAATGCTCAATATTTTGTCAATTTGTGTGAAATCTGTACAACCAAAAGATCGTGGAAAGATGTACACACTGAAGGCATAAAATTGGTCCCTTTCCTTTATCAGACATGATTTGCCACCCTTACAACTTTTGGGACTTTTTCTCTTTGCACTTTTAAGGCCAAGCTCATACCGAGAATTCCGAAAGAAGTGACCCCCCCCCCCCCCCCCCAAAAAAAAAAAAAAAAAAAAAAAAAAAAGTAACAGCTACCCGAAAGTAAGGTTAAATTTCGGACCTTTCTAGTAATTCCCAGGCACTCCTGGAAGTTAAGGGGTTAAGTAATGCTCCACATAAGAACCATAGTAAACTTCATTGTTCTGCAGCATTGGCTCTTTTCCACATTGAATATCTTTGATTTCAAGAATAGAAGAGGAGCTGATGGTTCATATTTATATTTCATTAGAAAAATAAAGAAAATCCATTTGTGTCAATTAAATTTTAGGAAATGTTCGTGCTTGACCAATCAGAATAGCAGAAGACAATAGCTAATAATTTTGTTTCTTTGATGAAGTTCCCCAAATACAATATCTTTTAAAACTTGCACGTTATGCGATTGGGTCTCAAATTACTTCAAACCTTAGAAAAATTAAACAAAATGTACCTTGAACCTTAACGTTTTAGCGGTTTTTGAGTCTAGGCCAATGAGATCACTAGTTGTAACAATGAAAAAACTTGACATTCCATCGAGCATTGCCGTTCAGCGCTATCCTTCTTATGCGGACCATTACTTAAATATCTACCTTGTTTACTCCCTCCTCAGCAGGAGTCTGGGCATCTATAGTTTCCTTGATTGAGTTGGGGAGGGCTTCTTTTCGGCGGGGGAGGGGGAGGAGGGGGGGAGGAAGGTGGAGGAGGGGGGGGAGGAGGGGGGAGGAGGAGGGGGGAGGAGGAGGGGGGAGGAGGGGTGAGGAGGAGGGGGAGGAGGAGGGGGGAGGGGGTTGGGAGAGGGGAAGAGTTAAATATCTACCTTGTTCACTTCCTCATCGTCAGGTGCCTGAGCATCCCTAGTTTGCTTGACATTTTCAACTAGTTTCTTCAAGAAGCTGTAATTATCAGCTTTGGCTAAAATCGGCTCCATGAAGAACCAGAGGTAGCTGAAACAGTGTGCAAAGTTAATGAATGATACAACGTCATGTACACACACAAAATGTCATAATAAAGGAAGGAGAGTATGAGCTCCAAACTTATCACTTCCCATCTCTAATAGTCCCAGCTCTTACCCCCTTTCACTGGTGCCTCTCACCACTTTGTGCCTTAGCTATTGCATAAATATTATAAGCAAATAACCTTTAGAAAGCCATCAAATCTATCGAATTACGAAAAACGCAAGTAAAAGCATTCATTTTTGGAAAAACTCTAACTTACTGCTTGTGTTTCCCCAATAGTTTCTCTTGTTCAAATTTAATGAAAATGTTTTCAGTACTTAGAAACACAAAATATCACACACAATAAACACTTAATGACTGGCCCCGAGGGAAACAGTCGGGAAACATCGAGATTCTCAGGAAACAAAATTCACTGTTTCCCGAGGGATCAGTCATTAAGTGATTTGTTATATAGCAACAAAAAAAAACACAACACAAGACAGTTTGAAAAACGCGCCGAGCACTCGATCCATCATAATCATGCCACTTTTTGTCATGGTCTGATCACGTGCGCTAGTGGGCAACAGTGCAATGTTACCTTCTGACGTCAAAATTGTTGCCCGCTTTCGCAAATGTTGCCCGCTTAGCACAATTGGCGGGAAACAGTTTGTTTGTTAGATGTCATGTGACGATGAATCAACCAATCAACACGCGCGTTGTATTGACAAAAACTCCAGCTATATATTGTTTCTATTTCTACGCTTCTCACTGTGTTACAAACCAGGGCCCAGTTGTTCAAAACGTGGATACCGCTATCCATCGGTGGATAGCGCAATGGGTTTTGTTAACGTTTATCCACTGGATAGATTTATCCGGTGGATATAGCGCTATCCACTCTTTGAACAACTGGGGCCAGTACTGTTCTTTCTCGTATGCCCCCTCCCCTTCGCCTTTCTCCCCTGTTCTTGCCGCTATTCTCCTGGGCCCAGTTGTTCAAAACGTGGATAGCGCTATCCACCGGATAAATCACTATCCGGTGGATAGTGCAATTGGTTTTGCTAACGCCTATCCACTGGATAGTGATTTATCCGGTGAATAGCGTTATCCACTTTTTAAACAACTGGGCCCTGGCCCCGGTTGTTCAAAAGGTGGATAGCGCTATCCACTGGATAAATCACTATCCAGTGGATAGCACAATAGGCTTTGCTAATACTTATCCCCTGGCTAGTGATTTCTCTGGTGGATAGCGCTATCCACCTTTCGAACAACCAGGGCCAGATGTATTGACAGAATTCTTACTCTCTGAACTGCACCAGTGTTTCATGGTCGTCCTGTTTGAAGTCAGGATGGTGAGCCAACATGTGGATAACACAAGGCAAGGCATACTCTGGCAAAATGGAATGTGAACATCCTGAAAGAAGAAGAGTAAATACAAACATTAATCAGCTGGAACGTCACAAAGAGCCAGGTGTTTTTCTCTTCGAATTCATGGGATACTTAGATGGTGCTGGTGGCAAAATTAAACCATTTTTATAAAGGTACATGCATAATATACAATAACTCCTTTCTCAAACAAAAGTTAACTGTTTCAGTCCAGTATATTTACAACTTTAGTCATATCATGTAGTTCTAACTTTTCAATCAGTGTGACCATTCAAATGAAAGCTGTTGAGCAGGACTTATTTTGGATAGGCAAATGTAATAGAAGGGTTTTCAATTGAGTGTCGAAAGTAAATTCGCAATTGCTTTGGTTTTGGTTGCTACTCTTTGTGATTGGCTAAAAAATCTCGCGCCACTTTCTCGACCAATCAGAAGTAAAACCAATCGTGACTTGCTCGCACGCATTTTCCCGCGCTTGGCGCCGGCTACATGCATTTGCTTCGAGTTCTGATTGGTTCATTGGATTGTCTTCCTCTGTTGTGATTGGCCAGAGTAATTACTTTGGTTTTGCTTTTTATGACACTCAATTGAAGACTGCTCTAGTAATACTAGTGACATTATTTATATAAATTATACATCTCGCATCTATCATGCATTCACTTCGTATGTTCAATATCAACATGGTCAACTTATTTGTCAACGATATGTGTTTAAAAGTGAAAACAAAAATAGTGAAAATAAATGAAAAATTACAAAAAGTGTCATAGTGATTTAGTTCACAAAACTTATTTGTCACCCTAACAACTAACCTTGAACTGATGAATGCTGCTTCAAGTAATCTCGCCTTGTCTTGACATTCTTTGTAATCATCTGTCTAACCTACAGAACAATATAAAATCAATATTGATTGTATTATTTATTGCAGTTTTTAATTGAATGTCATAAAGCAGTTTTCAATTGTGTGAAAAGTAATTACACAATTGCTTTGGTTTTTCATTGCCACGCTTTGTGATTGGCTAAAAAATCTCGCGCCACTTACTCGACCAATCAGAAGTAAAACCAAAACAAATCGTGACTTGCTCGCACGCGTTTTCCTGCGCTTGGCCCGGCGACATGTAATTGTTTCGAGCTCTGATTGGTTCATTGGATTGTTTACGACTGCTGTGATTGGTCAGAGTAATTACTTTGGTTCTGGTTTTACCACACTCAAATGAAAACTGCTCTAAAACCAAAACCAAAGTAATTACTCTGACCAATCAGGCACAACAGACAGACAATCCAATGAACCAATCAGAGCTCCTAGCAAATACATGTAGCCGGCGCCAAGCGCCAAGCGCGGGAAAATGCGTGCAGGCAAGTCAAGATTGGCTTGGTTTTACTTCTGATTGGTTGAGGAAGTGGCGTGAGATATTTTTTAGCCAATCACAAAGCGTAGCAATGCAAAACCAAAGCAATCGCGAAACTACCTTTGACACTCAATTGAAAATCGCTCTAATTGTACATGTATCAATTGAAAAACTAATATTGTGTCGTTACCTGGTTCCTCCTTTCTTTGACAGGCTCTGGTGCTGCGAGTGCAAATATTCCAAGATACTCCAAGGGAAGCTTCAGTAAGTCCTCAGCTTTGTGCAGTTTTTTGGTGAACTTGTCTCGAACCTCGTAACATGGGTCCTACAGACAACAAAAAAATATGGACTGTCAAGACTGAAGAGTTATAGTTGTTATAGTTATAGTTGTTTCGTCTCTTCTTGCAGTTCCTCTCACTCCAGGGGCAGGAAGAAGACAGATTTGAAAAGTCACAAGTATTTAGCAAAAAGGGACCCTTTACCCAAAATGGTCACAGTCGCACATCCACCACAGGATTACATGTAGTTCAGTTGGTACAGTGAACTGGTTTGCTCAGTGGGAGGTTGAGGTTTTATCCCCAGCTAGACCAACATTAAGGTTACAGTGTACCTTCAGATCGAATGAACAGAATGAACTTTCATCAAAAAAAAAATTATCGAAAAATAGTGAAAATTGACGGAGAAATGACGGTATAACTTTTGTGGGTGGAGTTTGTTTATGAAGCAATATGTTTTTTTAAGCGCTGTTTTCTCAAAGTTTATTTTTCGCTTGTTGGGGACACTTTAAAGAGCTACAACTCAAAGGGAATTTGTTCGATTTTCCTCAAATTTGGACAGAAGCTAGGCTAACATATAATCAACAAAAATGTGTCGGCGAATTTCTTATTTCCGAAAACTTTTACGTCAAGAGCCATTTCCGTGCGATCATTCCAAATTTTTTTCTCCCTTTTTCGAAAATATTCTGAAGCTTTTCACTGCAATTGAATAAGGGAAATCGCCGACACTTTTTTTAGCGCTTCGTGTCCGGAAACCCGAGAAGAAATCAAATTAGCAAAATACAATAATCGCTTTGAGTTATAGCGTTTTAAAGCTGATTCGGAAGTTCTAATTTAGACGTCGTAAAAAATTCGACAATTCATTTTATTACCAAATGTTTTCCATATTTAGATAGCCAGCTCTATAAGCTTTAATTTGATATCTGGGTTTAGGTAAATTAAGTGTAATCTTAAGACGCTAGAGCTGATATACTGGAGACACCCCTGAAGGTACACTGTAACTTTAAGGGTTTTAAAATAAACTGAGGACAAAAGTGCTACCTTTACTGTGATATTTGCAAACGGTTAGACCTTCACGCGGCCCGGATGACTATGTACAGAGAAATGGCGGTCCCGTCTCCAGTAGGAGATGTGGAGACATAGAAACAATGTCCTCAATTAGTACTTTCGTGCTCAATACATTGACACTTAAAAAAGTGACTTTTTATGGGGACCAGCGATGCTGTACAACACAGAGAAGAAGTAACACTAAATTACGGCAGGTTTATCTACATAAAAGTACAGTTGACTCTTGCCTTGCAGACACCCCACCATAACAGATGCCCGTTTAATACTACAGACAAGAGATTAAGTTGTAGAGAATAAGATTAACAAAGAACAACTCCTACTAAGTATTAGGGATATTTCCTGAAAGGAAAAAAAAAAGGAAATTTTGAAAAATATTCCACAAACTGCCCAGAAACATTCCAAACTTTTGCAATGTGTCTTGCTTAGAGTTTATAGCTCATTGACAGATAACCAATAGTCAGCCAACAATTTTATCCAAGTAGTATAGGGCGCATGTTTTACTCCGTACATTTCATTCATTCATCGGTCGCAACAGAGATTCCATTCACAACGTCACACCAGCAATCTTTATCCCTCATTATGTCTGGAAGGTCCTCTATTCTATACTGTGTGTCCCTGCCAATCACGTCAACATAGTTGAGAGGTCTACGTCCTCGATTAGGGCACGGGAGTCTTAAACATACATACTGTAGTACATCGGATATGACCTGATCTTCAACACAACAGCAGTGGCTAGCAAAGTGTACTCTATGTTGAGCTACACAAAAGCAGTGATAGGTGGAATATCTCCGTAATGTATCCACTTCACATTAATGAGATTCCACTTCAAAAATACAGAGTGAAACATGCGCCCTATACTACTTGTCGAACACTTGAAAAAACTGTCAACAACTTGTTGAAAGGCTGTTGACTGTCAACTGTTGAGGGAGCTGTATGTACCGTAAACAACAGATGAAATACAATAACATCCATATTACCTGCATGACTAGTGAAAGTTGTTGAAAGATCTCCAGCGTTATATATTCAATACAGTGGGGTTCTTGGGCAATCTTAATGATAGCACAAGCTGCAGCAAGGCGAAGTCTTGAACAGTCAGCAGGACTAGAGACAGGTAGAAAAACAACAGAGAGAATAAGCCCTAAAATTAGAGCTGCAGAGTATATAACCTTCAAGTGAAGGACATGCATGTCATCATTGTCTTCGCTTTCTTTTTGTAAGTCTTATTTGTATGGGGAAGCTAATAAGATAAAAATAAAGAGAAAAAAGAAAAACAGTCACAAGCAAGAAAAATTTAAGACTGGTTAGTATAGACTCACTGAATGCGCAATTACTGTAAATCCTCTTTTCAGACACCTTCCCCCCGCCCCCTCTTTTGGAGAAATAAAAAAAGACAGACTGTAGTACTGGTACATTTATACCATACCAATCCAGGCACAAATTTACAAACAGTAATCACAAGCTTTTGGGGAAAAATTGATGGTTCTTGTACTAAAAAATAATCATAGTTACGGCAATCATGAATTTTTTAACACTCCATTTATCAATCAAATGGTTTATGGATGTTTATCCATGTGCAGGAACCTATTTAAAATTTGAATTACAAAATAATGAGTGGTGAACAGCTGGCGTTTCTATAACTTAATTATAATAACACCCTCCCCCCCCCCTCTATTAAGCAACCCCTCAAATGCGCTTTAAATAAATACCACCCCCTCCCCCCCTTGGGCTTTATTGAAGATTTTAGTATAACAACTTGAAGCAACAGTCAATACCTTACACATCCCTGTTGTTGCAAATCTCCTTTATGAGCAAGCATACTGTCAAGTAATCTGAGGACTGGCTGAACATAGGTCTTGTGGTTTTTGTCTTGGCCCCTTAGCCTCTTAACGAGAAGATGTATGCCTTTGATCTAACAATGGATTGAAAGAAAAATGACATTAGACCATAAAAAAATAACATTATCTTATGTTTAATTGCAGGAAGGTCACCCTACTTAATGCTTTTTTTCCTCTCAAAGGCAAGGATATGTAGATGGCTCTTCTTTAACATAATTGTTTTTAACAACTCCTTGGTTAAAATGCCATATGACTTTTTGTATCTGAGATAAGAACATCTGCTAGCCTTAAACTGATGGCAGTTTAAGGCTCTTCACCGATGGTGAAAGGCAAAGTCGCACAAGAGCCATAGGAAACCCACTCGGAGCATGAAGCAACTATAGGAATATTGCTACTCCCCCCTGGATGGGATGCTAGTCCATCGCAGGGTTACCCCCTGCATTTTGTCGTCGGTACCCATTTATACACCTGGGTGGAGAGAGAATGTGGAGTAAAGTTTGTTGTCTAAGGAAACAACACGACGGCAGAGGCCAGGCTTGAACCACCGACCTTCAAATCTGAAGTCAAACAGGCTAACCACTCACACCACTGCACAGGCTAACCACTACACCATGGCACAGGCTACACCACTGCACAGGCTAACCACTACATCAATGCACAGGCTGACCATTACACCACTGCACAGGCTAACCACTACACCACTGCACAGGCTAACCACTACACCACTGCTCCTCTGATGGGAGCAGAGGTTTCGATCACAGTTTAAAAATTCCTAGCTGAGACAAATTGCACTGGTGAACAATATCTTGAATTTGAAGTTCACATATGTGCTGACAGCATTTCAATGTTATTAAAATTTTCATGCAATGTTTAAACCTCACCTTGGCTTGTGTTTCTTGAGTAACATCTCTGTCTTCACACCATGTACTCTCACTATCCTCAGAGTCAACTGCCATACCCTACCAACACGAACATTCTTGTTATTAGAAAAATAGTTAAGTTTATAATACATGGTTCAACATTTGTTGTGCAACAAATGCTGAACGATGATGAACCGTGTATCATTCGCTTTAAAGTTACAGAGCAAAAACCAACGCATTGATCACATTTTGCAGCAGTACAAGATTAAAACATCCCAACTTACCCTGTCTTTCATCAACAATTCCTTCACTACAAAATCTCGCACAATAGCAGGCCTTTGGGTTTCAAACAGCGCTGGTGCTAAGACTGCAATCTCCCCGAGAGCTGTTAGTGTCGTCAATAGAAGTGGACAATCATAGGTCAAGGAGCTGACAAGATTCTACAAAAAAAAATTATAATGAAGTTAGCCAACTGGAATAATATTATTGAAAGTACCTCATAACAAAACTTGAATCTAGTGGGGAAAGAGGCACCAATATATGTAGGGGGTGGGGGGGGGGGGGGTAGGTTTGGGGGGCAGTGGAAGGAAGCAGAAAACGGGAGGGGAGAAACAATATTTTTTTATGGTGACTTAAAGTAGTAGAAGAGAAAGGTTTGGAACATTGAGGAAGAGGAAAGATGTAAAAGCTATCAAGGAAGGTGCAGGAACCTGACATGAAAGGCACAGAAGGTGGAAAGTTTAGAATCCAGGGCTAATATCATTAAGCTTTGAGATTGCCAGGAAGGAAAATAGGCAGTCCGTTACAGACAAGATAGCCCCCCACGGTTGTCTTCCTTTTGTCCTTGCAAACTTTAAGTTGCTCACCATCTTAACTCAAATTACTGGCAATAACAACCAGCCACTGGCTGCTCAAGTTCAAGTTCATTTTATTTACACTTATTCAATTACAATATAACAACATTAAGGAAAATAAAAAAAAGAAGTAAGAACAGAGCTAACTATACATTGAATTAAACATAACAAAGGAAAAGTGTGTTGCAGCCATCGATTTGGCTACTACCACAGAGCAGTTACAAGTTACTGCTAATGACAGCCCTGACAGGGTTCTATATTTCCACAAGCTAACTCGCTAAATGCGAGCCAAAATTAATTTGCGATTATCGAGTGTGGAAAAAAATCACTCGCATTTTCTAGCCAACTGCCTCGTATACTGTGTAGAAAAATTAATTTCAAAATAACCTTGTGGCTTGCCCATTTAGCTTGTAGATCTCATCTCTACAAGATATCTTCATCTTGTGACAATAAAAACAAATTTCTAACCCTGGCTGGGAACTGTTCCTCTCCCCCCCCCCCCCCCATATATAATTTCTGTAATTGGCCGATCAGATATGAGATAAATGATAATATACATTGTTATATTTGACATGTACACAGATTCTTTTAAATTTACATTCAGAAACTTCATTCATAAAATTTGCATAATGCCATTTAAAAACAAATGATAATATACATTGTTCTATTTGACATGTACACAGATTCTTTTAAATTTACATTCAGAAACTTCATTCATAAAATTTGCATAATGCCATTTAAAAACAAATAACACGATAGAGTGCTCTGTCAATTAGGTCCTGTTACAACACTGATATGCACTGTATTATCCCACTTACTGTAAAGACACGATCAAAAGGCTGTGAGGTAGAGGCAGATATCTTTGCAATGGATCTCAAAGAGTGCTTAGCTTGGCATGGACTTCCTTTGAGCGCCAGTTTAGATAACACTGGGTGATAATAACTGATGGAGAATAAAAAGCAATGTTTATATCTTATTAACCAAGCGCGAGGGCCGTACTGGGAGAATATCGGCCCGAGGTCTTGACAGTATGGACTGAACGCAGAGAGGTATGACAGAAAAGACAGAGGGCCGATATTCTCCCAGTACGGTCCCAAGCAAGCATGGTTAATAAGAGATTTATTACAAAACTCCTGCCAGCGGGAGGATCGCACATGATCATTCAGGACAATGCCCAGTCCAATACATAGAGAATATTGGACCAGCAATCGAGCATTCTGATTGGTTAATATTAGTTATTGGCCCTCTGACTGTCTTAGTCGTGTAATAATACTCTCTTATCAACCGTCATTATGCCCCTCCTGTCTTTTAGAGTAACCTTTTCCCCACCCCCCAACCACATGGAAATGCCAGTTTAGCTTCAACTTTCCTTTAAAACGTTTGGCTTTGGAGATCCCACTACCCTTGAAATTTCCATTGATCTTCCATGGGGGAGTTCGGATGTTTCCTGGAACCACACATCCAAGCTTGTGGTAGCATGTTGTTTGTATGAACACACCAATACCCTGCTATAATGTTTGTGTGATATGAATCAAATATTGAACTGGTTGAACTTACTTAGCCAGTGATTTGTTTACTTTCTCAATGCCATCACCAGTCAGGGCTAGCATCTTCAGTGAATGATCAACTAAAAAATAAAAAATGTTTACTATGGTTTAATGTAATTTTAATTAACTCAGTTAACAACAACAGGCAAGTCCGCTAAGTCGCACATTTGGTATTAGCATTCACTGGTATATTATTATCATACTGTGGCATGTTGGTGTTCCTGTAGTATTTTAGTGTGTTGTTTTTCAGCGCCTCAGCCTCTTTTTCGCTTACAGGGGGCCTCAATGTTCAGCAGCCTCGCATGGTAGTTTATGCGCACACCATCACATAGTATGGCATTGTGTTGCTTGCAGCTTTAAGCATTCCCCCTCCCCCTCCCCTCTCTGTAGCAGCATAACCTCATTCTTGGTTCACCCGGGGAGGGTGGGGGGTGCTAGTGATGGGTGCCATGGGCAGCCACCTGACTTCAAATACAAGTTAGAGCTCTGCTAATGGACACATTCTACTATGAATATTTCAATGAATGATGGGGTTTACAGCTGACCCAACCCTTCATGTGCATTACCTATTTCTTGATCCTTGTTTTTCAGAAAGACCAACAGTTGTTGAAAACTATCATCATTTTGAAACTGAGAAGGAAACACGCCTGCCAATGCCTGACAAAGCAATCACAATTATATACTAATTAATTAAAACCTGGACAAGCAGTGCCCAAAAGAAAAAAGGCTAACTACAACAACATGCTTACAACAGAAACAAGACTCAATCTCCTACATAACTTAAAGAATTTTTGGTTTCCATGGTTACCTCAAGCTGAGAAAATCTTGATTTTAAAGCTTTTAAAGGCAAATGTTTTGGTTTTGTTTTTTGTGATTATCAAGCTAATCTTACAAGTCAGAAGTTTGGGGTCTTGGCATATAGCCAAATAAATACAAAAAAAATCAACATTTTTTTTTTCATGAGCAAAGATACACAAATTGCAACAACATGATGCAATTTTCTACTGAATAAATATATTGTTCATCATACAACACTATTTACTGGTAATCCCAAATCTAGGCTTGTAACATGGAATTTCTTTTTTTCCATAGCACATAGTCAAGGGGCTTCAAACACGAAATGTAATATGATCCCATAATGGCACTCACATTATTAAGTATGTGCATTAAAAAAAAACTGCAGCTGTCAATGAGTGACCACTCTTGCAAGTGACCACAAACGGGGGGGGGGGGGGGAGGGGGGGCCTTGCCCCCTCTCTCTCACTCCCTCACCCTGCACCCAGCCCCCTTCAATCTGCCTATGACATGAACAGGTATTTGACTCACCAACAACAATGCCGTGTGAGGAGAAAAATCTAAGCCAAAAAGGGGGCTGCAGCCCCTTTGCCCTGTACCCACACCCCTTAAATCTGCCTATGGCATGAACAGGAATTTGACTCACTAGCAACAGTGCCATGTGTGGAGCAAGATCCCCCTCCCCTACCTGAAATCCGCCTATGACATGAACAGAAATTTGACTCACCAACAACAATGCCAGGCCCTTTTTGCCAACAGGACTTGTTCCTGAGCTCTCATGCCACTCATACTCGTCATCCTCATCATCCGATAGCCCTTCAACAGCATCCTTCGCCAGCTTGAACAGTTCCTTGATACATTGTTCATCTACCAGGAGAGGTGCAGCACGATCCAAAAGAGCTTTGATTGTCTCTAGGATGGGATTCTTGGATCCTACCTTTAAAACTACATCACTCTGGAAAAAATTAATAGAGAATCAAAGGGTCTTGTAAGCCAACTCGTGAATAGGAAGCTTTCAGATCCTTCCCTGCTCCTAGACATTTTGCTCAACTGACCCCTCACCCCCTGCATCCAACTCCCCACCCTCCCCTCCCTCCAATGCCTTACCCATCCCCATGAGTAAGGCAGGTCACCATTACATATTGCAGGCTCAATGTTCACCGACCCTCCCCATCTAGGTGTTTTGCTCCACTGACCCTCCCATCCCCACCCTCCCCTCCCTTTGGTGTTTTGCTCCACTGACCCTCCCATCCCCACCCTCACCTCCCTCAATGCTGTCTGCATGGGTAAGGCAGGTGACCATTGCATATTGAGGGCTCAGTGTTAACAGCCGATCGAGCGATCAAGCAAAATTTTGTCCCACTGCAATAACTCTGTCTACAGTCAACTCTCTCTTAACGGACACCTCTATAAAACGGACACCTGGTGTTGGTCCCTGCCATTTTTCAGTTATTTTACTGAAACAAAACTCTCCACTAGATGGACACTTTGTCAACGGACACTTGAGAAGTGATTTTTTAGTGAAAAATACTTCAAAACAGAAATGTAGGTGCTGAATATGAACAAGCGAGTCCACATTTCTAATATTATTGTTGTTCCAGTTTGTAGGGTTTTGCTTAAGTGAACGACTTAAAACAGACGTGTATTCATTGTACATTGGTCAATTTAGCTTGATTATCTCAAAATTACTGGTGTTACTTTACCTAGGCTCGATTACCAGCCACTGTAGGAACACAGACCAGACACAAGAGATTGGCGGAAATCGAGCCTAACTTTACCTTGACTCACTATAAGCCGGACACCTCTCTAAGACGGACAGTTGGGACCAGTCCCGACGGTGTCCATCTTAGAGAGAGTTGACTGTAATGCAAAAGGGATAATAAAGTAGTACAATTCAAGGGCTCAGTGCATAAAGGGCCTAACAGAATTTTGACATTTTTCACTTACACAATATTGCGTTTTCTGAGCAGAAAAAAAACCCTCTTGCTAAAGTAATGACATATTTACGTAAGTTCAAGTAAAGGAGAGCCAATCAAGCCAAAATATCCAAGTGCCATGAAGCTTTTTAGAACCGCTAATTTTATTGGCCCTGGGTATCACGAAGCTCGATTGTTTCAGGGCTAGGATCCATTCTTCTGTTGTTTGTTCTATTGTTTTCTCAGCCAATCCTGTGAGGTGTTCCCAGAGCTTCGTGCCTGCCTGCCCAAAATATCTTGTATTTTCACAAAAAAGACAAATACTACACCCTACACCTGTATGTGACTCTTCAGGGCAAAACAACTTTTTTCCGAAGATGTGGAATGTTTTTGTATAATGACAAAATTCTCAAGAAGTTTTGTATCCAATTGCAATTTGGTTTATGAATTGAGGCAGCCAAGGCAATATTGGCTGTTCGAAAATAAAATCAATGATTTTGAGCAAAACACAAAGAATGTTACAGCATGAGATTAACAAACGTCCTGACCCAAGGTTGTGAAATAAACGTTTGGTAGAGGTACATACCACTGCCTTAAAAACTGCCGAACATCCTAGATCTGGGTTGATGCTTTTCTTGAACAATTCTCTCAGTGTTGGCTCCTGGAGCATCTCACGCAGTTTCTTCAGATTTTCTTGAAATTTAAAAGCATCTGGAAAAGCTCCTAAAATACACAAAAGTAATATTAATATACCAGATGTACCAGTAATGATGGTACAATGATGAAATGTTCTAACCACTGGCCTACGAGAAACTTGTGGTGAGCCAGGCCATTTGCTAGGTTCAGACGCAGATCAATCTCAGATTTTTTTTCTGTGTCCCAAACACCAAGTGGGTTGAAAAAACAAGGAGCAACCTAGATTTTTTTAAAGGCCCGCCTTCACCCAAAAGACGTAGCGGTCATTTGTTTTTGTTTTGAAATGCTCCATTGTTCATGTGCATGATCTGACTGGTCAGAGAAAATGAAGGAATAAAAGCACCATAATCCATGCTAATTAAAATAGAGTTCCCAAACAATTGTAATTCATTAACAATTAACATTAATAATTCATCATGCTTGATGAATTATTAATATGTTTGAGAATGACAATCATGTCAAACATTTGAATGTGGTCAAGGATGGAGGGTTAAGGACTGTGTTATAAAAACAAATAAAATATACAAATATCAGGGTTGATGATACAGTATTACTTATTCAAGATGGCATACATCTTTCTATTTTCTAAACAAATATGTATTGTGAAATGACATACTTGCAAGGGAAATTATCTTTGAGAAAACCAGTGCCTCATTATCATCTGACTATAGAAAAGAAAAATGTCAAACTAAATTAGAAAAAATGAGAAAATAATAACTTCACATCACAAAAGAAAATATGGAGAGACTCCACCTTCAATCTTTAATCACACCTTGTGTAAATGAAGGTTGACATGCAGGTGGAATTTTGTGTTATGATCTTAATGATGCAATTACCAGAGCAGCCCATGTCAAGTTTTTCACTGCCTCCTAGTTACTTATAATGCATCAATCAGTGGCTTTCCCCAGGGGGCCACCTCTGAGGCAACCATGGGGACCCAGGAGTATTTTTCAAGATTTGTCACATGCTTTTTGCCCAAGGGTGTGGTCGACCAAAACGTCACGTTTACTCACAGAGATAGAACCCAAGGGCCAGTACCAGGGGATTTGTAATATGAGGTCAGTGTGAGTTATATCATAGGGATCCTTATTTTTTGCCCTAGGAATTTCGAATTTGCCAGAATTCCTCTGTTCCATACCCAGGGGTGTTGATAAGGTTTGATTGGGCATTTGGACACTTTCCAAAGTTGATATTGATGCATAACAAAGGTCTGATAAAAAGGTCCTGGTTAGTACTGATTAACCATATCCCAATTAGCTTCAGATACCACACAGCTCTTTAGAACCTCTAAGTTCATTGGACCTGGGTATTATGCAGCTCTATTGTTTTCAGGGCTAGGGAACTTAATTGGCTACCTTTTTTTCATGAAGCTAAGATTAACAAATGCGCTTTAGTTTACAAGCATTTAAATGGCATGTGTCCCAATTATATGTTAGAATTACTCAAACGAAATATCGACATATGTCCTAGTGAAAGACAAACTAGATACGGGTCTGAATTTAATTTGTCCAAAGTATAAAAGAGAATCAGAAGGCGCTAGGACTTTTATAGGCTAATTTTTAATTACTTCATTATTCTTTTGTATGTGTTCATTTTTAATTTGTCTAGAGGGCCACGAGTTTATCAGTATTTTATACTGTCAAGTGTCACCCTCGATAAATAAAGTTGATTATTATTATTATTATTATTATTATTATTATTATTATTATTATTATAGGGTCCATTGTTGTGTGGTTTGTTCTATTGTTTTCTCAGCAAATCAGAGAAGACCTTGTAAGAACTGCGTACTGCCCCATTATCTTTCAGTTGGGCTAGAGAACACTGCATGTTTCGCAAAAAAGTGACTGGACAAATTAAACCTGACTGATGGTAAAAGTGCTGGAAAGCACTTCACTTGACATTACAAACTCTAAATCAATGGTAATTAATTTTAACCACATGTACCTCTTCTTGTGTAGACAGCTCTATAAGATCTGCAATGTCTGTCCGTACTCTAAACACACAAAGAAAAGGCTGATAAGTCATACACTACCAACACAAATACATCTGTGCATTAGTTAGTAACATGATTAAAAATAGAGAATAGCAAGTGTATAACATTTTTTCCCACCTTTGTTGACATGTTAGTATTCCATGAAAAGCACTAGGGACAAAAATAATAGAAAACTATTAATAAGCTTACTGTCATGTCATGTCATGACTTGTATACCATGCCTGAAATAAGATTTCCATTTCTTACGGAAACAACAGTAAAGTAATAGGGCAAGAAACAGAAAACGGTGATCCTTCCAACTGGAATCCTGTCTGCAGGCTACTTAGGAATGGATTTGACTGACTGATAGATTAAAGTAAATGGGTAAATCAACTGAAAGTCTGATTGATTGATTGATTGATTGATTGATTAATGTAAAGCACATTAATTTTTAATATATAGATTGTTTTCACGTTACGTCACGGCGGCCATATTGGTGTACAACTACAAAAGAATTTTAATGAACTTCTTTTGTTATGTACACCAATATGGCCGCCATGGCCTTTGTCATTTGAGTCCCACAGGACTGAAGGTCACGTGAGTGAAAACCATCTATTGGCATGCTAAGTAATTGCACATTGTTTGATTAATTGAGGGAAGAAAGTCAGGAAGAAAGAATGTACCTAACAGCTGCCTCATCAAGCTTGCAATAAATATGTAACAATCTCTTCATCTTCTGATCAGCTTCCAGTGTCACTGGTACCAAACATCCAATTAAAATTCTCTCCACACAGAGCCTTTGACAAGAAACAGAACGTCATAGTGTTAAGTGTTTAACTGATAAGTAACCTCAAAACATTAACAAAAGAATGACATCTATGTATTTGTTAAAATGTATTCTTTAAATTAAGTAATGATCCGCATAAGAAGGATAGCACTGAATGGCAATGCACGATGGAATGTCAACTTTTTTCATTGTTACAACTAGTAATCTCATTGGCTTAGATTGAAAAACCATTACAACTTCACGACGGTTTGAGTGTGTCTTTCTGAAATGGGGGTAGCCGCTGGTATTTTTACCACGAGGGCTCACAATCTGCATTTCCGAGATTTCCGAGAGCCGTTCGCACTCGTTTCGGCCTTTGTCCGATGAGAGTATGAAGGCTGTTGATGGAAGAACTTGCGACTTTTGGGCGGAGAAGCTATTCTTCTTTTTCAAAAGGCTTTAACAATGCGGGCTATTTGCGTGGCATCAAATTAGTATCCTTTTGTTTATATTTAATTCTCGGGTTTACCAAAAATATCACCTCGTGTTTTCTGCAACTGAACGCCTCGCGCTAAAATAACGATTTCAATTTCGGTTTAGTGTTGAGAAGTAGTATATAAGGAGTCAGTCAAACACCATTTTTTCTGAAGGCCCAAAATAAGCCTCCAAACGCCCGAGTTACCGGGCCCCCAGGGCTCATGCATTCACCCTGGGGGCCCGGTAACTCGGGCGTTTGGAGGCTTATTTTGGGCCTTCAGAAAAAATGGTGTTTGAGCTGACTCCTTATATACTACTCGGGGTCGGTGGCTCTCTTATATTTTTAAGCTGTTACAGACCCTAATAAACCGTTATTTGAACATGGCAAGCTATACATAACCAATTGGAGAAACCCCTCTCCTGGGTACCTAAGTGACGATGGGGAGAGGAAGAAAGAGCGTTCTGACACAATCAATTAAACGAACAGCCTTTAATCACTCAAGACATGGAAGTCTTCTTTGCTATGGATGCAGAAAAGGAAAAAAAGGCGAACTCTGTAAATGTGTTAAAGAAACTCAAGGGCAAACATCTCCTCCATCCATTGTACCGAAATATATTCTTGAAGCCGCACAAAGACTGACTCCACAACAACTTGTCGCCGTTATCACCAATTGAAAAAACACTTTCCCTTCGTATATCAATGATGACGACAACACAAGTGTTCTTGAACTTTCTCAAATCGAGGAACACTGGTCTGAAACAAAAGAGCGCCGACTGGGTGAGCTATCGACAAAATACTCTTGGGGCATCCGAAATTGCAGCCTTGACCGGAGTTTCACCGTTTGAAACACCACAGAACTTGCTCTTGAAGAAAATACAGCCATCAGACATGCATAGCAATACGGCCTGTACCTGGGGCAATCTGTTCGAGCCGCTTGCTCAAAAATGCTTTGAACAGAAGCACTCTGCTAGAGTTTTTGCCTATTCTATATCCCTTAATCTAGCAACAGATCACTCATTATATCGAAAGGTTATATGCAGCCCTGACGGCTATTATCTAGACAAAGAAAACAATGTAATTCTTTTGGAGTTCAAATGTCCTTTCAAGCGGAAAATAGCTATGACTCGAGTGCCTAGTTATTATATACCCCAGATACAAACGGGTCTTTGTTTTAGTGGATCTATGGTTAATAAAGGCCTTTTCGTTGATTCTTACTTCAGAATGTGTTCTCTAAACCAGATAGAGCCAAGTTCGAATCATAATAATCTTTTAAACGGCGGAAATATTTACCAGACAAAATGTCACACAGCGCTCGCTTGGGGTGTCTGTTATCTGTTTTCAAAACAAAAGTTAACACGCAAGCAAACTGAATTGATTGATATTGGTGCTTTTAAACAAACTCAGACATTTGAGCAAATAATGGCTTCAATAGCCGAGAAAGACCTATGGTGTTCTTACGGTGCGGTCAGAATGTCGTTCAGCAAAGAATACGAAGATGAAGAGTTTTTGCGTTACATCAGAATGAAAAAGGCTCTCCTTGCTCCAGATGAGGGGCCGAAGCCGGTTGCTTTCTTTGCATGGAAATTGTTGAATGTCACAGAGCTTCAAATTGTCAAGCACGAGGGCTTTTTGAACAGTATTCAACCGAAGGTCGAACGATTTCACGAGAACTTGGCAAGGCTTCGCAGAAAAATAGCCGTGCACTCTGAAGTTCCTAGACAGACAGCTAAGTTCAGCGTCGCAAGATCAGTTCGTGACGATATTTCTCAAGTTGAGACATTTCTCATGGATAAGTTGGCGGAGCAATCTGTTCAGCATGAATTGCTGCCTGCCAATACAGCTCGTATTTTAGACACAAAGATTGCCTCGGAAGTTGTATGAAAGATAAAAGTTTCTGTTTTCTTGACCCCTCTGGCAGAATTAGGGTCAAGATTTTAGAAATTGCGAAATTATAATTAGTGTTGTTCGGTAGATGAGGTTTCACGCTTGTGTAAACATAGACAGTTTGTTTAATTTCTTCATCAGTTAATCTCGGAGATTTATTTCTGAATAGCTGATTAAGCCGATATTTGAAATTATAATTTTTTGTTCTCATATCTTTCACTTTCATATTTCCTCCATTGTAAAGGTCTACACGAGAAAAGGCAGCGCCGTCTAGTAGTTCAATTCGGCTGCAGTTATTGCATACAAGTTCTATGGATTCAGGCATGAGTGTAAAAGATCCCCCACAGCTTGGACACGATTTTATATTTTTGTTTGTTCTGTTTGAAATGAACACAAAACTGTTTTCTCGATACCGCTGGTTTTGTTCTTGTCTAGCGGTTAAAGAAAGAGATTCAAAGATGCTTTGGAGCTTCTCTTGTAGTTGTGCGCGTAAAAACTCGTGTCTATAGTTACTGCCATAGAAGCCTTGCAGCCGGATGAATTTGTGCTTTAGATTCAAGCGCTCTAGTTGAGACTTGTATTTATTATTTTCATCCATACATCTGACGGCAGAGATTTGTTCGTTGAAGCGTTTATAAAGTTCAGCCTCATAGAAGGCTTCAGAACCGTTGAAGCGTTTGAAGTTTATTAGCATTCATGTTTATAAGTAGAAATTACAAATATTCAATTAGTCAATAGCCTTGATCTTATTAAATGATAGTACAGACTAAAATACCTGCCTATTTTATTCAAAAAGTAGGAAACGCGTTTCCCAATTTTGACAAACAAATCACGTGTCTAGCTACCATGACGTTATATTTATCTTTGTAAAAGTAGGAAACGCGTTTCCCAATTTCGACAAACAAATCACGTGTCTAGCTACCATGACGTTATATTTATCTTTGTAAAAGTAGGAAACGCGTTTCCCACTTTTGGCAATCAAATCACGTGTCAAGCCGCCATGACGTCATAACTTAGTAAAAAGGTAGACTAATCGATTCAAAAAAGTAGGAAACGCGTTTCCTATTCTGACAATCTAATCACGTGTTGTGCTATTTTTAAACATTACATCATTGAATATACATGTTTTTCATTTGTAAGTTTAACAAATGTTCTTTCAGAATGTAGCGTCTTCTTCACAGATTTCCCGAATGATTTTCATATTGAACATGAAGGTACGAATGGGAACAGCACAATAACCGAGTCTTGGATATACTTCAACAAGCTGATACAATGATATTAAAAAATTAACATAACGAGTAGAAAATCCACACATCTCTCGAACATTCTTGTAAAGTTGTATCAGTTCATGTTCATTTCTCGCAGTTTCATCAACTAACCCTTGGTAAGACAGATCCAAATGCTTAATGTCCATGAACTTGGTTAATATTTCTCTTGAAGTCTTGAAAAGTTTGAAAAAACGTCTTGTAGCATCTGGCTGTTGTCCATACTTGTTTCGAATGACGTTTAAAGCGGAAGCTATAGCTTAATATTGGCTAAAACTCATCACATGATAATTACATCAGCAGAAAAAATAGATTAATCTACTGCTTTCGACCGGCTGAAACCAGTTCTAACGAAAGGAGCTGGCAAGGTTACGTCATAAAGGAAAAGGGGCTTTCCCTTTATTTTCTGAAAATAAAATACCTTGTATTGTTTTGATTTCATGCATGACGCTCCATTGATTTCATCGGGGTCAAAGTGCGTGACGTGTTTTGTCTCTCAAGATTTGTAGATTAAAACCCGATTTTACTCTTTCAAATCTGACTTGGACACGGCGGCAAGACGATTGAGTTTTTTTTGAAATTCTTCTTTGACTTCTTTGCGAATCTCGCCTCTGAGTTTTTCAAGATCTGGCGTTTGAGTTTGTTTGTTTACTTTGGTGTTTTTTGTTTCACCAGAGCGTATCGCATTTTTCATTTCGTGATATCTTTCAAGCTCACGCAAGATGCTTGCGAACTCTGTATCGCTGATACGCTTGTCAGTTAGAGCTTTTGAAACCAGCTCAAAGACAGAGTTTCGTTTAGCAAGGGCGAGTGTGTATATTTTTTCGTGTTTAGTAATTTTTCTCTCGAACCGCCTGTTAAGCATAGTGAGGCTGGCCGCTGAAAAACCTGAAATGGCAGCTAAACCCCCAATAACGGGGCTGGCGACGAGCCCAACTCCGCTCATAGCTGTGGCGATTGTGGCTGAAGACAAGCCTGTAGAAATGAAACCAAAACTTACTGCGGTTCCGTGAACAATAGTGTGTGTTCGCTTGTATTTCTTAGCAACTTGCCTGTAATGATTAGCCTCCGACTCAAGCTCCTTTTGCAAGTCAGAGATTTTTTTGAGTCTGAAGTCTTGACCGTTGGATAAGTCTGGGTAAAGCGATGGAGTTTCGCTGTATTCAGGAGCTGATGGCAACACGTTAGCCGAGCTCATCATCAGGGGGTATATATAATATATTTTTTAATTGATCTCAAGTTCAAATTCAAGGGGCATGTTATTGAAGTCAAAAAGGGCATTGTGTTCATCCCTTACAGACAGTGTTATGCTGTTTACATAATCACCAGACGAGACGTCACGCAAGATGTTCTGCTGTGTTGATTCATAGAAAACTTTCTCATATGGCTCACCTCGAAGATCAAATTTAGCCAAGACAGTCGAAGGCTTACCGTTGAACAGGTTTTGTTCTTTATCAACCAGATCGCAGTGGATAAAGTAAGTGCTTGGTGATGTTAATCTTTTGACGTATGTTACTAGAAACAATACAGCTCTTATGCCAAGTAAATTTGCCAGATTGTCACTAAACTTTACATTACTTCCATTGTGAATGACCATCGAGCCGACTGGTGTATTTATAGTAGTTGATAATTGTAATTTTATTCTATGTTTGGTGGCTAAGTCGTTAAATTGTTTCGCTAGACTATCAATGGTGTAATGCCCTTGAAGTAATGTCACGTTTGGAGTTGATCCATTGGAGCCATTTATTGTTGTTGAAATAGTTGCACTTTCTTTCAAATTATGCCACGAGTTGTAAAATGAACAAGAGACAAGTCTTATGTAGCTCGGTTTCTGAAGCGGGTGGTCGAAGTAGATGGTGTGAGGGTTCGAAGGTGCGACGATTGTTAACACAACCATGATTGAATATATATATATTTAAATTTAAAATATATATATATTCAATCATGTTTGGCAGACGCCCTGGCGGATTTAATCCTGGTTCAAATCTCGGTCTAGACATTGGCGGTCACGATTACGGACCTCCGCCCCCGTTTTTTCCTCGTCCCCCAAATCCCCTCTATCCCCAACAGAGCAGGTATATTAGAAAAAAACAGCCAACACAACCCACAGTAAATCCGCAACTTGCTTGGATGAGTTCTCCGGAGGCTGAAAAACTTTCTACAGTCGCCAAGGCTAAGGCTATCTCAGACTTCAAAAGGCGTTTCCCGCACGCTGACATGTCAAGATTTACAACAGAAGTTTCTTTCGACGAAAATCACAAAGCCACAGGAGAAGTGCTTTTCATAAAGGGCCCAGGCTCCTGGGCTATGCCTTCAGACATACCGCACAAGAATTGGACACAAGCCCTGAAAGACGCCCTTGGCTTAGAGTATATTGGTGGTTTCCCTTATCAGTTGACGTTAAACCGAAACACACAAAAACCAATCCCGGCTGTTGATTTCTCCACCTCAATCGATAAAGACATGATGATTGGCTCTGTCTTGAACGACGAAGCGCAAAAGATCTATGTCACGCCAACTGATTATTTCACAACGAAATACAGAAACATTTTCAGAGACACACAGATTTCGTTCACAACCGCGAAATATGGGAGGAAGTGGCTCGGTGGTCCGCATATGAGTTTCTGGCCACAAAACTAAACTTTGCTCTGTGGTGTGCAACAACCGGCTGCGGGATCTCGCGTGACCTTCTGTTTGATAAGAACTCGACTCTCTCCCTAACCCCGCAGCTACGGTCATTTTACAGGTTTCACGTCTATTTCACAACAAGACGAATACTCTACAAGCTGGGTGGGGAACAGAGCGTGAGTGCTTTGCCAGACGACCCCACATTCAACCAGAAAGACAACAAGTTCAACATCGACGCATACAAGAGGATTTGCCAAGAGTTCGGTGTAGACCCCAGTTCTGACTTTCGTTTCACATACGGCAAAAATCACGGGCTTGGCAATGTGTACATTTGGGTCGCATATGGTGGGCCCAGTTCTACTGATTACAACTATCCTGATCCCGATCTAGCCCTGTTTGATGACGAGCGCGTCACAGACAGAAAAGACCCAAACTATCGAGCAAACGGCATATACTTCGTTCGTAACGACCAGGGCGCTGTTAGTCAGTTCGAGCACTTTGTGCCGAATTATGCACAAGGGCTAACACAGCCAGGGCTCGCGCGTATGAATCAGTCAATCGAGGCCTTTGTGTATTGCATTCTGGGTGCACAAGCAAACACTCGCAGCAGCATTCTTGGGAATGGAGGCCGAGCATTCGAAACGCAGAGAGTATTCCTCACACTCTTAGAGGACGCCATAAGACTGAACGACATATCTAAGAGCGTACAGCATTATCAGCAGGCCATCCAAGCAACGAAAGTGTGGCTAAACTTTGTAGTTGCCCCTGGGAGCTGGCTGATGCCGTCACGCATGGTTATCGACACAGAGAGCGTGGTGGGGTACAATAACAATCTTATGCAGGCAACGCAAGGGATGAAGCTTGGTGTTAACAATGATGTCAATCTTGCCACAAAAAAAGCCTCCCTTCGCCCAATGGACGGAGGGCCGACAAAGATTAATCCACCAAACAGTCACCCATCGAACCCGATTCACAAACAGGCCACACAGGCACAGGGCATATCGTCAAAAGACCCAAAACCAGCCCCCGTACCCACACCACAACTAGCCTCCACACCAACACCAACTCCAACACCAACACCAACACCAACGCAAGAGACTAAGATCGAACCGCATCACGTAAACAAGGCACTCATTGGTGTGGGTGCGCTTGCTTTAGCAGGCTTTCTTGCCTGGATGAGATAATTATCTCCTGCGCTTGGTGATCCTTTCAATCATAAAGCCCACAACGGCAAGGATCAGCAGCCAGGCGTGCTCGCCAAGGAAGGATATAACCTGGCCGGCTGTTTTGAAGATAAAGCTCACGATCGAGCCGATCAAGCCTGGCAGAATGGAGGCAACCTTATTTCCTATTTCTTTAAGCCCATTGCCAATAGCCTTGGTGCCGGCCTTTAAACCATTCATTGCAGCAATCGTCACAGCGCCTATGACTAGACCTGCAGCCAGAACAACTGCTTGAAGGGTCCAGCCATATTTCTTGAATATCTCTTTGACCCGTTCTCTCAAAGGCAAGGCTTCTTCTCTTTCCTGAACTTGCGTTCTTAGTCTTCCCTTCTCTTCGACACGTTCTGCAACTCGGGCTTCTGCAGCTTCTCTGTCAGAGGGAGAAGTGTTCTCATCCTCTATCACGCGCCGGTCTTCCTCGTTTTGTCGTTCAAGCTCGGCCACTCTTTCGTTTAACTCATCAAGGGGTTTAGTTGAGTTTAGCCCTGCTTCGACAGCATTTCTTTCTCTTTTTTTCTCAGAAAGGCGTGTACTGATTTTGTCCACCTTTGCCTGGTCTTGGTCTCGTTGTTTTTGTATTTTTTGCAGGGCTCTGACTTCTTTTTCCTCGTTTTTAAGATCTCGTTGAAGATTTTTTTCTAGTTGTGCCAGTCTATTTATCTCGGTTTCATTCTCAAGGATTGAACCGCCATCCTGTTCCAAAGCTTCACGCCTAGCTTGTGTTTGTTCTAAGCGGTCCCTGAGGTTTTGTACTCTTTCTCCTGCTTTTTGTTTTTCTGCAAAAACCTTTTCAGTCTCCTTCAGTTGTTTTTCTGCCTCCTTCAGACTTTGTTCTTCTTCCCTTATTGATGTTCTGTCTTCAACTAGTATCTCTTCAGCGCTTGGGCCAAGAACCCCTTTGAACCTGTCTGTGAATGATTTAAGAAGCCCTGAACCATCTTGTTTGAAAATGGGCTTCTCGCCACCCCTTGGCCCAAAGGTAACAAATTTGCCTACATTTTCTGTTTTTTTACCGAAACCAATAGGGTCTAATCGGCTGAAATCCGCTCTCGGCCGGAGCCTTTTGATCCAGTCCCTAGCTTTAGCAACCATTTCTTCTCTGTCGTCAGGATGTGTGAAGTCAGTAAGCAGAGGGATGTCTTCAGGATCAAAACCGCTCTGTTCGCGAGGCAGTGTATGCATTTCAATCTGCTCTTCACCGCCAGGATATGGGGTGGATGCAGCTCCCGGTTGAAAGGGGGTTGTTCTGTTAACTTCTTCTTCGTCGTCGTCACCATCGTGGTCTATATCCCAGTCAAGCCCGGTGTTTTCGTTCTCGCCAGGTATATCATATCCGCCTTCCGCCATGATGTATATAAATATAAATATAAATTTATATATATACTCTGGCTATGGCCGTGCAACCTGTGCAACCCAACCTCCTCCCAACTAATGCCGAGAAGATTCTTGGTGCTATGAAAGCAGAGCGCACCGTAAAGCGCATCACCTTTGAACGCACTTCAGCCAATCCCGGCGAGACCCTGTACGTTACGGTGCCCAAGCTCAACGAACATGAGGTTATCGTGTCAGGCTCGCTTGCCTTGCTCTTTAACATCGACCTTGCCGGCGGCCACGCAAACAACTATCTTGTACAAAATGTCTCCAGAGCACTAGTTGACAGGCTTGTTGTGAAGTTTGCCGCCACCACTGTCCAGGACACCGTTGGGTACGATATTTACAAAATCTTCGAGGACCTTTTCCTTTCTGTTGATAAGAGAGACAACATGCTCCCCGAGGGTATCCAGAGTGTAGACTTGAGCAAGATTCGCTCTAGTGCCGGCGACAAGAAGACCTCTGGCGTGGATGTGGAAAACAAACTGGAGACCATTTACAAAAACAAATACCGCATCAACCTTGACCACCAGATTATAACAGACCACGGCGTCATGTACCCACAGGCACTCTACAACGATTTGACATTCGAGATAACGCTCGCCCAGGCTTCCCAAGTTGTCAGGGGTTCAGATACAAGCAAGCTTGTCTACAAGTTGACAAATATCCAGCTTGAGTACGAGACAATCCGAAGTAAGCAGCTGGCTGACGAGGCAACAAGTGTATACTCTAGCGGAAAGGAGTTTGCCTACGACCATATCATGCGAGAGGTAGTGGTTCCCTTCTCGAAGGGTTCAGACGCTCGGCTGAATCTCAGGGTGAACCCGCAGCGCAGGTCACTGAAAGCCATCCTTCTGCTATTCATCGAACCCTACACGGCAGGAGCCAGGGACTCAGAAAAATACTTCAACCCAGACATCACCAAAGTTAATGTCACCATAAACGGCTCCCCCAACAGGATTTACAACGAAGGCATCAACGGGACCGACATGTGGCGCGAGGTCAGTCGCCTCTTAGAAAAAAAGGGCGATGGCAGGCCCAACATGAATCTAACAAAATATCTCACTGGCAACAAGTTCGGCCTCCTTATCGACCTTAGATCAATGGCTGATACAACCCTACATGGCAACGGTCAACGCCTCGTCAACACAAAGGACGGCGTACATCTTGAAATCGAAAGGGCAACCTCCGGCTCGGGAAACGTGCACTGCCACATCTACACCATCAGCGACTCACAGATGAACATCATTGATAGACAGCTGCAGGCGGTTCAGTACTAAACACATATATACACATAAAAATATATAGAGAATGGACCCACGAAAGCTGCCATTCAATGCCCTAATTATCGGCCCGACTAATTCTGGCAAAACACAATATCTTCTGAATCAGCTGCGTGGCCCCTTCAGGGGCAAGTTTGACTATATTGTTCTCTTCTGCCCAACATTTGTCCACAACAAGACCTACGACGGTTTCGTGGACCAGGAGCCACGCATTTTCGTGATTGATTGTCAGCAGCATGAGATTGAAGCATGGTTAACTTTAGCCAGTTATTTCTTCGACGGGACAAACACGCTCTTTGTGCTGGATGACTGTGCTGCTTCGAAGGATGTGAAAGGTCGCACGAGTCAACTTGTGAAACTAGGGTTCAGTGCTCGCCACAGCGGCTTGTCAGTGTGGGTGCTAACCCAACAGTTAACCAGCATTGCGAAACCCTTTAGGGAAAACGTTGCAGCGATTGTGCTTTTTTACACCCCATCAAGCAAAACAACGAAGGCCATCTTCGACGACTATGCCGGTGAGCTCTCACACGAGGAGTACAAAGAGTTGATTGCAAAATTAAAGGGGCACAAGTTTTCTCACCTAGTCTTCTCTCTGCGACATCCCTATGGGGTTGAAGTGAAAATGTAACATATATATACGCTGAACCATGAACACCTCAACCAGTATCCACAAGCTCACGGTCTTTTCACAGCTTCTGGGTGAATTACAGAGTCATGCGGAGGAGATTCAAATACAGATAATCAAAACCGCTGACACGGACGATCTGCGTCTCATGCTTCTTAACCGCTATCCTTTGAAAGTCACTGTGTGCCCAGCCACCATGACGGGGCTTATACGTGAGGTTGAAAGTCTTTTGCCTGACATCAAGAGAATAATTGAAAAATAAATACATAATAATATACGCAATGGCAACAAACCTCCAAGAAGACGCCGCATTTGATAATGAAATCATGCAGCTGCTAGAGGCAACCCCGGATAGCTCCTTGCCATCAGCGATTCCTGAAGTCTTAACAGGTCCAGACACTCCAGCTCAACGAGAGAAACTGGCAGTCCTTGTTTCAACCGGCAAATCAAAAGAGGCCATCGGGGCCCAGCTCACACACGAGCAGGTGAAACGCCTGACAGAAAAACAGGTTGAAAAGTACTACAAAAGGTATGAAGCCTATGTCGGTAACAAGACGACCGAGTCTCTGATTGACAGCGTTATAATGTTCGCAACCAAAGGCGCCGGCATGGTTGTTAAGATTGACGATGTGGAGGCCCTGCAGAAAGAACTCAAAAATGACTACATGATTAACCAGGAACTTTCATCTCTTGCTGGAAACCTTGCACTGCGTTGTGGGCGCTTCTTGGCTTTGGCCAATGCTGTTTTGATCACTACAAAACACATCGACTTCAAAAAGGAGCCAGAAGAGTTGCCACCTGTACACCCAAGCAGAGACGGTGAAGGTTATCCACTCGAGGGTTTTGATGAAGTTGACACATGTTTTGATGAAATTTTTGACACATAATCTGACAGGAACCTGGCAGAAACCTGGCAGGAACCTGACAGAAACCTGACAGAAACCACGAAGGTTTGAAATAAAAAAATATACATATATACATGATGGCTCAACCACTCGAGACGGTGCCTGAAGAAACAGTCGCGCCAGCAACGCACGTTACCTCTGATACCCCAAAGACTGCTCCAGCCAAAAACCCTGGTCGTGTTGCTTCTGGCAAAAGGCTTGCTGAGCGAAACCGCCTGGCAAGAGAGGCAAAAAAACAAGCACAAGCTGCTAAAGCAACAAATGAGCCTGCCCCAAACTCGGCACCCCAAAACTCGACAAATGAAGAAGCTAGCAGCAACTCTGGTTTCTGGATTATAACGGTTGTTGGCGTAATTATATCCGCTTGGGGCGTCTATTACCAACGCGAGGCCATTATGAATACACTTAGACGCAAAGCCCCAACCCCAGCCCCTGCGCCGGCAGTGGTGAATGAAGTTCAAACTCCCCCACCACCGAGACGAAGAATTCGCGAGATGGAGTAAAAAACATATATATACTACTATGGCAAATCTCTTTCAAGGCTTCGTAAACGGGGCTGCAATCAGAGGTATTCTTTTTGTTATGCTTAAATTCAACATTGTCGCCCTAAAAACAGTTTGGCAATTAGCAACACAACAGATCAACGAGACAATGCATAATGAAGAGTCGACTGAAATTTAAAATCTTATATATACACCATGTCTGACAACAAGCTCGTGAAAGCTGTTCTTGATGCGGCCACAATAACTGGTCTTGTCGCAACTATTGGCTGGGTTGGCAAAAAGGTCGTCAAGGAAAATCTCACAGCCGACCCCAGCTCGAGTCTCATGAACTACGTGAAGTTCACTGCTGCCATGGCTGGGAGCATAGCTCTCAAGAAATACCTCGAGGACCAGAAGATCCTCCCTGCCTCAATGTAAATCATATATATATAGCAATGGCCTCAATCGCTATTATGGTTGGTGGAGCAATTTTGAATGCCGCTGCTTTCACTGGAGGCAACTATCTCGCAAAATATCTTTCCGGCGACAGTGGGAAAGCCGCTCTGGATGAGAAGATCAGACACGACAAGGCGTTAGAGGCCTATCAAGCGGCCTACGCTAAATATCAGAAAGACCGCACAAAGCTCCTCGACTGGATTGCCAGCAATGATCGGATCAAAGATCAAGCGAAACACAACTTTCAAGACACTGACCAAGCTCTAGTGCTCTACAACCAAACACATCGGGAGCAGCAAATAACACTCCCCAAAGAGCCCGAGTTCTCTGACTTCTATAAACCAGGCCCACAGCAGAAACAAGGCGAACTCTTGTTTATCGGCACTGGCGCACTCGCCCTTGGCTATGCGGCGTTTCGCTTTCTGTAAACACATATGTATATGGAGGCGAAACTCTCAAAGGTCTATTACGGCCCCAAAGGCTATTGGAAAGGACTTGCCGCTGTCAAAAAGCTAGCTGCAGCAACCAAGGTATCTGAAGAGGCGGCAAAGAAATGGCTCGTCAAACAAGCCCTTTGGCAAGTTTACCTCCCCGCACCACGCCATATCCCTCGGCCCAAGTTTGATGTCCAGACTCCTAATGCTGTGCATCAAGCGGATCTACTTTTTTTACCTCACGACAAACTGCCTCATGGGCGAAAGATTTACAAATATGCTTTGACAGTTGTTGATGTAGCTAGCCGTTACAAAGCAGCAGAGCCCTTGACTTCGAAAGAGTCTGATGAAGTTTCGAAGGCGCTTACACGTATTTACAGGCGCGGGCCTTTGAAATGGCCACAACTGTTGCAAGTCGATCCGGGAACAGAGTTTATGGGGACTGTGACTAAAGAGACTGGGGCTCATAAAACAACCATTCGTCGTGGGCGTGTTGATATCCACAGAGACCAAGGGATTGTTGAAAGATTCAACAGAACCCTGGCTGAACGATTGTTTGGTTACCAGTACGCAGTTGAAATGAATCTACCCTCTGGCCGTTCGACCGCTTGGGTTAAAAGATTGCCAGATGTTGTCTCTGCCTTGAACAATGAAGTAACTAGATTAACTGGCAAGAAGCCTGCACAAGCAATCAAAGAGAAGGCAACCTCGGCCAAGCCCGCAACCTCATATGCTAGACCTGTGGGCTTCTCCGAAAAGAAGCTCCCTCATGGGGTCCACGTGAGATATTTGTATCAGCCTGGCGAACTTGAGGACGGTAGTCGACGGGCAACTGATCCAATCTGGTCTTTGAAAGTCTACAACATCGAGAAGGCTGTCACCAAGCCAGATGCGCCTGTCGTGTATTATCTGTATGACGGACCCAAGCGCGGGTTTGTGCGCGAAGAGTTGATGGTTGTGCCGCCGGGTACTCAGTTGCCACCCGCTGGGTTATGAAACTCGATTGGCTCTGTGTGAATGCCGTCGGGCAACACCCAACGCTTGTCGTAGTAGGCGCTGAGACCTAGCTTGCGCTGTTCGTACGTGTACATGGCCCCGTTGTGCATTCGAAAGCCTCTGTTTGTTGCCATGTCCTTGTAGCCTTCAAGGGCCCGCTCGTATCTTTCCCACCGAAGCTCATTTTGCCCCTTGTTGACGCCCTTGGAGGACATCTTGGCTTCACCGCTTTCCTCGTCTTCTACGTAATAGCACTTGCTGCATAGAGCGATGGCTCGAGTGCCTTCCTTTTCAAGCTTGAACAAACCGGGTTCTCTGCTGCTCCACTTGTCCCAGGAGAGCCAGTTCTTTTTCTCCCTTTCGAACTGGGTGCGAAGTTCTGGTCGAACTGCTTCTTCGAAAGTGTCGTATGAAAGGGCGAAGTACATGCTGTCCGTGTCCATCTGGATAAGCTCGAAGTCACGCCTGTCGAGATAGTGATCGAGGAAATCGTAGTAGAACTGCAGCATGCGCAACTTAGCAAGTTGATAGACAACGATGCCGACTTGAAAAGGCCGGTTTATGGTGACCTTGTTTTTGCGTAACTCGATCTTGTATGATCCCCCGATCTCCTCGAGATCTTCAAACCAGGCTGAGCGCAGGTGTTTGTCGACAGTGTCTTCGTCGTTGGTGTACACAACTCTTGTCTGTCGCTCAACAGCTTCGATGAACTTGCCGTAAGCGCTGTTGCCCAAAAGCTTGAACACTTCTGCGAGCAAGGCTTTTTCCTTATCAGCGTCGCCTTTCCTTCGTGCATTGGCAACCTCATGGACGAACCAGTCGAAGATCTTGATGGGTGTATAGTCGATCGTGCGGTAGACAGCGGTTATGTGGAGTCCGTGGTTGTAAAGCCACTCTAGCACTGGGGCGTAAAGCAGAATCTTTTTTGCTTGAAGCACGCCTAGCAGCTTCTTTTGCCCGGGCAAGTGGGTTCTGTTGCTTTTAGCAAGGTAATCCTTCATGTGCTGAGGGACGCCCTCTTCGCCCACGCTGCGGTTTACAAAGAGCGGAGGAAACTCTTCGAAGTGCTCCCACAAGTCCTGAGGGACTTCGATATCGACCTCGGCAAAGCCGAACCACTGCTTCGTAATCAACTTGAGCCAGAAGTCTCTTGCGGCCTCTACTGGATCTTCGTAATGGACGACTTTCTCTTTACCACAGGGCATTTCCTGCAACATGGTGCTAGGGTAAAGGGAGTTCGCATCGAAGCCTAGAATACGCTTGACGATACGAGCTAAGTCGTATTTGTGTGAGCGGATGCGGGTTTCGCCACGCACGTGTTTACGTGTGAACACCAAGCTAGGTCAACCAACAACAGCCTCTTTCAGCATTGCATAGGCTTCGGCACTTGGGGCGAATAGTTGGGGTCGGTTACGGCCTCTCAGGGTTCCTCTCAGGATGTATTGCATCGAAACCCCAGGCAACGAAACAGCGTCTTTGAAAATGTCAACCCCGAGCTTGGTGTAAAACGCTTTCATTTTCTCGAGGGTTTCAAGAAAGGGAGTAACATCGAGGTTGTTGTAATACTCCAGCCAGTCTCCGAAGGTCTTCATGCCGCGCTCTTTGAAAACCTGCTCGCATTATTTGTACTCCTCTGGAGAAAGAACAAAGGAGTTTCGAAGTTGTGAGTACCAGCACCAGTATGGCGGAAGCCCCTTGTAGTCAAGTTTGTCAGCGCTGTCAAACCATTCGTATGGGAGCCAGGACTTTGTCTGTTTCGCCCCATACGTCTTTACCCATTTATCGTAATTGATGCCTGGGGACAGATAGTTTGTGACGTCGAGGAACTTGAAGGAGGGCGTGTTGATGAACATGATTTGTCTCTGTTTCTCCCCTGCAAAGACGCCGTGTTCTTGTCCGAGATAAGAAACAAAGTGTTTTCTGATAAGGTGCAGATCGTATCGGCCTGAATTGAAGCCGACCACTGGGACCTGGTCACACCATTGCTTGATGAGTTTTTGTTGATCTTCCGTTAACCCCTCAAGATCCTGCGGCATGTATTTTTGAGCTATATCATCTCGGATCGCGTTGCCACGGCGCTCCAGAGATTGATAAAACAGTCGGATAAGCTCTTGGGGATCTTTAGAGCAAATGTACTCTGGCTCAGGCTCCAACGTGTCTGCAATGGAGACTGAGATAGGCACGTGCTCGCTTTCGTAAGAGAGATCCCTGGTCGGCTGACTTGCCTTGGTCTTGTCTTGATAGGCTTCGAAGTCGTAGACGATAGCGTGTGGATACGTTTCGTTTCTTTTAGGGGGGATGCGATCGTGCCACCAGGGTCGGGGCATCTCGTGCTCCCACCTTTCAACCAAGTTGTAGCCAAGTGTCGTGAAGATCTGACTGATATGCACAGTTCTTACGAAGGCTTGCTCCCTTGTGATTGTGTTGCCTTGACGGTCAGTCGTGATCACTTCGTTTCTTTGTTCAGGTGCAGGAAAGCACTCTCGACAACCGTGCCAGTGGCAGCCGTGATACTGAAACACAGTTTTGCTTTCTGGGTGATAGCCATCAACTTTGTAGCGCCAAATGGAGCGCTCGCCTCCATGGCCACATCTGTGGTGGTGGATGTGGATGCCCCGTTGTCGAGTCTCATACTCTAGCCAGCAAGTTGCCCGAATGCCGAAACTGCCTTCTGGATAAAACGCCTTTTCAAAAGCTGACTCAGGAGCAAGGATCTGATTTCCCGGACAGGCAATATTAGTTTGCCCGCGAGTGCACGTCTTGGCGTGGCGCGCTAGGTTACAGGCTTTTGTGAACCTTGCCAAACAATCGCCACAAGTGTAGTTGTTTGTGACTTTGTTTATGTCAGTAATTAAGAAGGCATGAGCGTTGTAGATACCGATAGTCATCGTAGGGGTGCCGACTTTGTCGTAGCGCGAAGGTGTGTAACTCAAAACAAAGTTGCCGTCATCTGTAACAGTGTAAGCGGCAATCCCTTGTCTAAAGTGCCTTTCAAGCAAGTGAAACTTTTGTAAAGTAACAACATTGCCATTAGGGCGACCTCTACGGTGAAGAGCAAAGAAGCTTTGTGCTAATGCTCTGGCTCTGCGAGTACTCCTGTCTATACGGGTACCTTGATGAACAGCCAAACACCGAAAGAGGCAAAGATCGTCGTTGTAGATGTCAAGAGAGATGACTTCTCTTTTGTTACGAAGCCAGTCGGGCAACTCGCCAAGACCGATTTGCAAAGGTTGTCGATCTAAAATCGCTTTGGCCTCAACAAAGACAGTGCTTTCGAAAACCCATTTCGTATCAGGTCTGTTGATTTTTTCACCTTGAAGACGAAGCTCTTCTTGTTGTTGCAACCATCGTTTCGTTTGCGATAGTTTAGAAAACCAAGGGCTGCTGGTGTTTGTATAGTAAACAATGGATTCACCAGTTTCGATGTTTCGCAGCTTGTAGGCCCAGGTAAGTTTGACTTTATGCCTTCTGCGAACAGCTTGTTTGATTCTGTTCATCATTTGGGGTACAAGAGGTCTTGTTAGACCCTGAGTAAAGCGCCAGTTTATGGTTCTCTGTCTTCGCCCCGGTCTGCCTTGTTCACCCTGTTCACCGCGATCATATAGTTCAACAATCCGACTAGGCATCAGAAAGTCACCCATACGCTCTCGATCTAAAGGGTCAAACCCTGCGAGGTTCTCGTTGCGCGGAACCTTCAAAATGGGTTTTCTTTCTTGAGAATCGAGCCAAGCGATAAGCTCGCGCTGAGGGATATTATCGAAAACATCACGCTCGTTGTTCATGGGTCTCGCCATATATATATAGGTTTTAGATACACAGGGGACCCCTTTGTTCAATTGGTAATAACGCGGCACCAGTTGTTCAAATAACGGTTTATTAGGGTCTGTAACAGCTTAAAAATATAAGAGAGCCACCGACCCTGAGTAGTATATAAGGAGTCAGCTCAAACACCATTTTTTCTGAAGGCCCAAAATAAGCCTCCAAACGCCCGAGTTACCGGGCCCCCAGGGTGAATGCATGAGCCCTGGGGGCCCGGTAACTCGGGCGTTTGGAGGCTTATTTTGGGCCTTCAGAAAAAATGGTGTTTGACTGACTCCTTATATACTACTTGAGAAGTGTTTCATAAGCTTTAAAACGAGCCTTTAAACGAAGATTTTGGTTGAGATAAAGCGGAGAAACGGATTTTTGATGAGAATTATAACTCTTTGCCGCTACAAGTGCTATTCTTTGTCGGCGGTATCAAATTATGCCAAGGGACCAAGCACTTTTTTTTTACCGACAACTACAACAAACTTCAAAGGGTTTAAATTTTATTTTCTGCTACCAAACTTTCCCTACCGTCTTTAATTTCGATTATAATTTTTAGTTCCATTCAAGATTTATTTTAACAATAAGTAAACATGAAGTGCATAAATAATTTTACACAAGAATTTTGCGTGATTTCTGCACTTGGGACTCCGGGCCGCTTGTTTACATTCCGCGAGCAAGCAGCAAAAAAGAATTAATGTTTTGCAGTCTCATAAAAGAAATCACGTTTATCATTCCTGGCCTTGAAGTCAAAACCTTGCTCGATTCAAATAAATGGTAAAACGAGCGTGACTAGTACTATTACTTTGTCTTCTGGTGGACTGCTGGCATAGTCTACGAATTACCGCCAGTCTGTCGTTCAGCCATTCACCGCGAGCCGTTCGAAATAATTATTTTGCCGTTCGATTATGAACGTGAAAGTGAAAGCGACTCTTCGTAGACTGTTTATAATTATGGATTATTGGACGAAACTTCGCTCTGCTTTCAACGAGTATTGCTGGGATGTTAGACCGCCGTGAATTTGCATATCGTCAAGTCACGTACGCTTGTCGATTGTCAGCATTTTGAAAGAAAACAGCGTGACCATCCTTGCCGTTCGTACAAAATTATAAGGAGGGAAACTACAGCATATTTCTCAAAAATAAATTCCGTTCGTTTATTTTTTTACGCCGTATAAAGTTTGTTCATGTAGTGTTTTGCCATAAGCCTGAATTCAGCGCTATTAAAAGCGGTACAGTAATTTACTTCAGCTATTTGCGTTCAGCGATTCCGTTGTGAATGGCACTTGACTGCCGAGTGGAGAACTCAATCGCGAACCCAAAACCTTAGATATTTTTTGCTACGCATTGCTGTTTGACAAAATGGCTATGGCATCATATCTTACACTTTTAGCGTGATATAAGTTCCGGCTTTCCACTTTGTTTTCATTATAAAGTTAATTTCAACGAAACAATGGTGTGTCAAAACATCATTCGAGCATGAAACTGGAAACAAAAGAAATATATCGCACCTAACAAACATAACATCAAAGCGCTTACGATCGTGTAAGCTGGCTGCATTTTCGGAAATTGTTCGTGCCATGAATGATGAATATTCAATAAAAAAAAAACAATAGAATGCATATATGAATACTAAATCGACCCACAAAATGTGGGTACACACTTAAACCGCGCTGAAGTTGTCATGCCGCTAAAAAGTGAAGTTTTCAAGGTGCATTTTGTCTAATTTTTTTAAGGTCTCAAGTAATTTGAGACCCAATCGCACAACATGCAATTTTTAAAAGATATTGTATTTAGGGAACTTCATCAAAGAATCAAAATTATTAGCTATTGTCTTCTGCTATTCTGATTGGTTAAGTGCGAACATTTCCCAAAATTTATCTGACGCAAATAAATTTTCTTTATTTTTATAATGAAATATAATAATTATTAACCATCAGCTCCTCCTCTATTCTTGAAATCAAAGATATTCTGTGTGGGAAAGAGCCAATGCCGCAGAACAATGAAGTTTGCTATCGTTCTTATGTGGAGCATTACTTAAGTTAAATAATGTTCATTCCAAAAGAATGTGTTATTAATACATGTAAAATGTTAAGAGTTCGCATTCTTCTTTAAGTACATCACTGTACAACATGTAAGTACAGAGTTGTTCTCTTTACTACTAGCATTTGTACATGTAGCAATGTCATGTTAAGTGTACATTAACTGCCAGGTTTGTCATTACATTTTGAGGTTGTGCTGCTGGCTTTACAAGAAAAGTATGGTAGGTGATCATAAACTCAAGATGGTCTCCCATGGCTGTTCACATCCTTTAGTCATTTTCAAACTTTGAGTTGCCAGTCACCTTCAACGCAGTTGCTGGTCATAATAGCTAGCTGCCAGCTCATTATGACAGCCCATGTGTAGTACTCAACAACTTTTTCTAAACCAGCATAGATGACGAAAGGTGCTCGAAACATAATCTTTAGAATCTCTTCACAGCGACCAATTTACCTTATCAACTCAGTTGATAAAATGATATTTTCATGTTTCACTCCCCCACCAACACAGTACCACAGTTTCTTTATAAACTAAGCCCTTCATTCATGTTAGCAAGTTAAGTTGTACACAAGCCACAGATGGCCCCCAAGGCCAGAGCTTAACCTCTCTGGATGGGATGCTAATCCATCACAGGGTTACCCCCAGCATTTTGTTGCCAGTACCCATTTATACACCTGGGTGGAGAGAGGCAATGTGATGTAAAGTTTCCTGTCTAAGGAAACAACACGATGGCTAAGGCCAGTCCTTGAATCACCCACCTTCAGATCTGAAGACCAACCCGCTAACCACTACACCACCGCACAGGCTAACAACTACACCATTGCACAGGACAACCACTACACCACTGCACTGGCTAACCACTACACCACCGCTCCTCCACATGTTAATTAGCTAGTCACATGTTAGTCACATGTTAGCTAGTCACATGTTAGCTGATCACATGTTAGCTAGTTATATGTTAGCTAATCACATGTTAGCTAATCACATGTTAGCTAGTTATACAGTGGAAGCTCTCGTAAGCGGACACCCTCGGAACGCAAAAAAAGTGTCCGTAACTGGAGCTGGCCGCTTACGAGAATGGTTCTCGTAAGCGGCCACTAGAGGTGTAGGGGATAGATGGCCGCTTACGGGAGCTTGCCCAGCTAACAATAAATACAGTACTGTATTGGAAATACAAAAAAATACCGCCGTATTAAATGACATTTTTGTTTTATTGCGCCCTATACTGTACAACCCTACGATATAATGACGATAACTGAACAGTATTACAGTGTATACTGCAGTACTAGGACTTTCCCTTAGTGATTTTTAAAAACAACAAATTATAATTGCAACCAACATCGACATATTCAACATTAACAGCCTCAACAAAAAGTAGTGATACAGTTTAAAATGTTTACGACCTGTGTGTCTTTCAGTGAGGCTTCAGTTTATATTAGTCTGGTTAGTGTGTTAGTGTTGTGCTGACAACGTTGTAATTCCAGGGCATATGCATGTAAGTGGTGTTTCGAAATGTAACCGGACGTGGATGACGACAAAACAAACACTGAAATATGGTACACACTGTAATTACTGTAAATGATTGTGACGAACGGCGATGTGAAGTTGATTGATAAAAACAAGATACAGAGGTTGTTAATAGGATTTTCTTTGGGGTGTCCGCTTACCGGAGCTTAAAAACAAAGAAAAAGTCTAAGTCGTAATCTCTGAAAGTGTCCGCGGCCACTTACGGGAATGTCCGCTTACGAGAATGTAAAAATACAGAGTTTGTATGGGAGTTAAAACGGGGTTTCAAACAAGGCGGCCGTAAGTAGAGCTGTCCGCTTACAAGAGTGTCCGTTAAGAGAGCTTCGACTGTATAACTTAACAGCGCAGTACTTTTTAAAAAATATTATTAAAATAATGCCTCAGTCTCTTACCTTCCATTTATTATTATTTACCTGTTTTCTGGTGTATTAAGGTAATAACCATGAAGAATTTTGCTTGGAACCCATGTTAACTTCTTGGCTGCTGTTTTGTTTGCCGTAGCACTACAAAAAGGTTCACAAAAAATAAGAGCATTGCATTAACAATGATCTCAGTGACATGTACATTTAGGGCGAATACAGAATGGCCACGAACAATCACCTTTTTCGGGAATTATCTTGTACATTTCAAGCAATTAAAAAATGCCATGATAGGCTTGTAGATTGGAGTGCAAGAGAAGAGAAGGAAGGGGGGGGGGGGGGGGGGGGGAGAAGGAAGATTTGTGAAATTTAGTAAAATAAGAAAAATTAAAGATTTAATGAAGTTTTAATATTATAAAAATATTATAAGCGCAACGTTTTGGTGTTGTACTGACACCATTATCAGGGAAAGTGAAAGATAGAAAAGGAAGTGTTTACAAGCGAAAGGAAATCTGCATACTCTATACAAAAGCTTAGCCCTAAGGGAATCTGACTGTTTGTTTAGGGATGGCTTGTGCTCTCTAATCAGGAGCATTTCATACAATAGGCAGTCAAATTTAGTCTGGCACTTTTTCAAGACACTAAAGTTCTTTGTAATGTCCTTAGGTGTTAAATTGTGCGTCGTGCGGTAGTGTTTGCCTATACTAGATGAAGTGCCTTTGTGTTCTTCAATCCTTTCATGTAGGTGTCTATAGGTAAAACCTATATAACTCATCACAAAAGTCACATTTGAACTTATATACTACATGTTGCTGATTGATGAGGGGTGGTTTCTTTTCTCTCAGTTTAAGGTCTTCATTGATCTTTTTGCTGACGAATACAGGCTGAACATTGTGCCCTATTTTGGAGCTAAGTTCTTGTAGTTTGCGTTTAACTATGTTGGCGGCGAACTAATCTTTGAAGGGAATCACGATTTTCATGCTGTTGACCGGATCTCTTGCTTCCACAATTTCCAGCTGTTTGGAGAGTAGAGTATGCAGATTTCCTTTCGCTTGTAAACGCGTCCTTTTTCTATCTTTCGCTTTCACTTGATAATGGTGTCAGTACGACACCGAAACGTCACGCTTATAATATTTTTAACCATCTGTATTTCCAAATACAATTTGATTAAGCTTTTTAATATTATAATATATTAATAATTAGTACCACCAACTTGGGGTGCTCTTGTGTGGGTATCAACAGGGATAGAGAAAATATAGATTACTTCATGGGCAGTTTCTGATACAAACCATGTAAATGCTGTACAAAGCACTGCCCATGCTGTAATTTGTTTATTTTATACATACTGAGATTTGTGATTGGACAAGACGCTTTTTTCACATGTGAGAAAGTTGTTTCGCCATTCTGATTGGCTGCGAACCCCGAACAGGGTTTTCACATGCTAAATTTCAATAGAAAATCTCAATAAGTATGAAATAAGAAAATCTATTCTGACACACCAACAAACAGTTACTATTTGCTTTCGTTTTCTAAGTCTTACTCTTGGTCGCACAACAAACATGGTTCTGTATTAATTGCAACAAATTGATGAAATTATTCATATCCTCACCCTGTCGTCACTTTCTTATATAACTTCCCAAGGCACATCATTGCTTCTCTTCTAACATGCCACTAAACAGACACAAAAGACTCAATTAAATAAGAAATACTCAGTAACACTAATGTGCTCTTACACAGCACCAGTGTATTCAAAACATTACTAGTTCAAAAATACTATAATTGATCCCGCATATCTTTTGAAATGGTTTGACAATCAGCACACTTCATGCACTGTTGGCTTCATCCCGCAGTTTGAAAAAAGTATATCAAGTGATCTAAACTTAAATGCAAATCGACAACATGATCGGTCATGTCAACTAACGTCGAACTTGTGATGAATGAATTTCAATTTGCAGAAGCCTCAAATGTGCTCAGGTAATACCTTTCTAACAAAAACAGTTCTTCCTGTTCAAGCTACAGAAAGTTAAGTTTAAGAAATCTATTATTTCAATGCATAATAGATGACTCCAAGTTCAAATTCATTCTTCGCAAGTTTAATGTTGTGTGGTCGACTTACTGTCAACAAAAATCTGACCAAGTGATTAACTTTTTTTAAACAACATAGTGAAACGGATGGTGCGTGAAGCGGGCTTATTTCCAAGCTATTTCAAATGAAATGCAAGATCAATAGTAAGATGGCAACCAGTTCATTGTGTAACTAACAGTATCTCAATAAATGACTTCTATGTTTGAGTGAACAGCAAACGTACTACCCACCTTCTTATCTCTAGCTCTTTCACAAACATCCTCAAGAAGCTAAAAACAATCAAAATCAAACAGAAAATAAAATATTAATTAAACCACGCATGCTGAACACAAATGCAAGATGTAACCTCAGACCAAAACAAAAACAACTATTTTGACTGTGTTATTTGACTGTGTTAAAGAGAATGATTGACAAGAATGCTGCCTAAAACCCAGACTTGAAAGATCACAGGTTGTATTTTATCAGGGCTCTTCTACTCGACTTGCTTCATTCTCATATGATCTAAGGTCCCTTGCACTCCCTCCCTCTTCTCCCCATCTGATGTCCTTTGTTTGAGGGCTTGCTCTTAATGTCATCTGACCATTGAATACATGCATTTCCAACAATGGGGAGAGGACGGGGGGGGGGGGGGGGGGGTGTGTGCAAGCAAATGACCTTGAACTGTCTGAGAATTAGACAAGGCTATACCTACCAGGGATAGTTCTAGTGGAATCATTAGGACAAACCAGCTTCAGGGACCTCCATGACAAGATGACAGCTCAATACCAATGTTAAACTACAATGAATGTATCATACCTGGTCAGTAACATGTTCAATATTCTCAGATGCTGCTTCACAGATGGTTATCACTACTTCCTGTCTGGCTCTCTCATCTGGATCCCGCTGTCTTTCATGTAATTTATCTAAAACAAATAACAGTTTAAGCTCCTTGGCAAACAATGTAAAGGTAAGGTGAATCCACACATGAGCCACAGGTGACCCACACGAGCCACAGGTAACCCACTCAGCTGGAACTTAACTCAGTTTCTGTAGCATTAAGCAACTACATGTAGGAATATTGCTACTCCCCCCTAGATGGGATGCTAGTCCATCGCTACTTGGAGGTAAAAACAAGTAGTTGTATAATAAACGATTCCCGAATTTACAATGTAAATCATCTAATTAGCATTTTTTAAATTCAAATCTCTATAACTCACTAACGCGATGTTAAAAACAAGAAATATTTAACTATTCAACTTTCCAACATACATAGAGTTGATTAAGCAAAAAGAAAATTTGGGGGTTAGGTGCACTTCAACGCCTAGAAGTGTTCTAACTGAAGGCTTATGGATACCAAACACTTTTAGTCAGATAAGTGTGAGTTTACATTTTTGCATGAGAGGTTTCAAATTTCTACTTATCTTGGAGAAATGGACAGAGGTTTTGGCACACCCTCAGCAGGTACCATTTTCTGATGAAACCAACGAATTATCATCATTTACAACAGAAACTCACCAGTTATGTCTGCCGCCAGGCCAGGTTGATACTGAAGAAATTCCTTTGCTCTTTTTATACATTCCACGCGGATATCTACACTTATATCCACAAATCTACAAATCAAATTGCAAACATGTTGTCAGAAAAAGACCATTCATAGCACACAAACTAACTGAAAGATAAAATGCATACATGTAATTTAAATGTACAATATAAAAACTAACGGTATATTAAAAAAAGGGCCGCACTGAGGCCATGTGTTCTGCTGATATTGCGTGAATTTTGCAGCATACAAGCAAATATAATGCTATTAGACAAACGATTGTAGTGCATTTTCTGGTAAGCAGATGTACTGTACTGGCAGGAACGCTGGGTTTAAACTATCGTACAATACCGTCAACTCGTCAGCTGGCTTCTCGGCTAGCTAAAACGCTTTCTTGATACTAAGGCTCGACAGGCTAAAATTAAATTATACTACTCTTTAGCTTAAATTCAGTCTTAAATTAAAGGGAATAGATGGAATATTATTCAAGTTTTGAGCATAATAAAGAACTGTAAGAGAATTATCAGAACTACTTCAGATTTTGTCAGTTTGTCACTTTGATTGCTTGTGATTGCCAATTCTATTGTTACACACCGGAAATATTACATTGACAAAATTAACTCGCAGATGACATTTAGTGTTCACTGACAATGTCACCAGGACACAAAAACAGAAGGAGGACATTTTACCTTCCTAAATAAGAGCTCCACAGAGGTTTATTTTGAGCTGCAAGTTCAGAGTCCTGTTCAGAAAACATGAGGCCCAGTAACTTGACAGCTGCTAATCTTTCGTCCACATCCTCACTCTGGAAAACACATCATTTTGATGACTAAATAATATGACAGTACACGAACAATTTATAAAACAACAATAATAATAATAATAACAAGAGGCTGCAAGCAGCCTATACTCATGCGCATGTGTAAGAAAGTTTTATGATATATATATTAAACATGATAAGATGTCCGACATGGAGAAGAGTTTATCCTTTCATTCAGTCATCGTTCCTGCAAACCACGTTGTTTACTATTGAATGTTTTGTAAATGAAGGTTGTACCACAATGAAGCCAGTGATTCTTCTACGTCTTATATATACATAATGTGAACATTAGTTGTGTAAGTAGGGTTGTAGGAGACGCTGTCGTGACACTTCAGTAACGTTGTTTTACCGGAAGTGAAAGTAGCCGGAAGTCACTACACAGGAAGTGTAAATGGCAAAGCTATGAACCGGAAGAGCACAATTTAAAATATGCATGCATAAATTTGCATGCAAAATCGTGACACAAAAAAAAAAAGAAAAATAAGAAGAAGAAAAACAGAGGCCATTTTATAACTCATGCCGCTATGCGCGTGAGTAATAACAATGTTTGGGCAGGGAGCCCAATGTCTTCTTCATTCCCACTATACATGTAGCTCCAACAATATATGCCAGCTTTAATTAGCGTAGTGTGATGTACGTACAGTAGCGTGATGTGATGCATGTAGTGTTTAGAACATTAGCAGCCACACATTTACAATCACAAGCCAAATGTTGCAAATGTTGTAGACTACTTATGAAAAAAAAAAATGAAAATAATGCTCATTAGGGACGGTTCATTATTTAAGGGGATGATCGGGTCGGGAAATAATATATGGCTTATCATTAATTTTTAAAGCCTGTCATATTTATTCATGTCAGAATTGCAAAGCCCATCTAGATGCATCATTAATTTTTCAAAGCCTGTTCAATTGAAACAAAGAACTTGAGAAAAAATTGTAATGAGGTTTACATGTATTAAAACAAAGGAAAATAAAAATTAACCTAGTTTGAAATAATTTTTAACTTAAAATAATTTTAATCTACAACATATATATTATAATAAAGACATTGTCAAACCCTGGTCATTTTGGCCAAAAAGAAAAACTAAAGGCTGTCATTACGAAGCAAAACATTTCTACAGACCGATCAATGTTTTACTGACCCAGTCATCCCCATAAATAACGAACCCTCCTGTGCAGGAAAACCGCCAGCTTGAGTTTCAACACAACGCCTTTAATGTCTCAGCTAAGTTGAACTTGTTTACAACATTTTGCTTGAGGACGGGAAAAAGCAACTACTACTTATGCAAATACAATTCTCATTCACTTATTATTGCAGGTCCCTAGACAATTATGCAATTGCCGGTTGCGTAACTATTCTTGAGATTCGCACGACAGAATTGACAGAATTTGATTATTTCATTAACACCTCCCTTACTTACAGCCACTAGTGGATGTTTATACACCCACTACCTTATGGAAACATGAAATTCAGTGACCAATTACATGCTGCACTAAAATGTTCCCATGATATGTGCCTGAGGTTCTACAGTTTGCTTTGTTTTATGAATACTTTGATACAAATATGAAATCCATAGCGAATAGAATGAATAGGTCACCTTTAATTTAAACTCCAGCTGCGGAACAATTGACAAAAGTGTACTGGGACAAACTCTGTTTAACTCCAGTATAAGGTCATAAATGTTCTCTTCTAGAACACTGTCTGATGTCTTTCCCAGGGTAAGAGTACCGTTGAAAAACTAAAAGAAAAAAAAACTCTTTAATTACCAATAATTAACCAGACTTGAAAAAGAACATGTATTGAACCCTTTCACTCCCAGAGTCAATTATGGAAACATGTTGTGTAGTTCTAACTTTTGAGTCTGTTGACTAAATTCTATGGTGTGACCAACTGGTGTGACCATTTAATTGAAACCTATTTGGCAGTACTTTTGCCAGGGCTGGAAGTTAATTTTTGTTATCGGTAGGCTTATGGCTAGTAAAATGGTAGTTCTCACTAGCCAAATAGCTAAAAATTTCAGTTCAAGTTAGTAATTACCCACATTTTGAACATCTAGTATCAAATCACACTGAAAGAAGAATGAAAATTTGAGCCTCTAATGTCCATTGAAGATCGTTGAAGCATGTGAACAACAAGATGACATTTACTTGCGATTGAAGTGCGAGATGGGATCACTCGGATCCAGTCTCTAGTTGAGTATGGCTTCGCCGTGGAGCTGTATGCATTTTGCTTTGTATTTTTTTTCTTTCTGCATAACATTGTGCCACAATAATTGTCCCGGCACTAAATTTATCTTTTGCAGTTGACAAAGAAATTTGCCTCCATAACTTTGGTTGTCAACATGGCTAATAACTTAGGGAATTTCAATAGCCAAAACTGAAAATCCAGGGGTATTTGGCGATTTGACCACTGCCAAAGTCGAGCCCTGTTTGCATGGTACCATTTGTTTTTCAATAATAATTACAAAATGAAATTTGGGATTTTTCTTGAATTTTAATTTTTGGCACTCTTGGGGGTTAAGCCTATATTTTCTTACCGCTTGCAAGTAAGGCTCCAAAGAAGTTGCTGTCCTCTTGATAAATTCACTTGCCAGTTTGTATGCCACAGGATTCTCACTCTAGATATACCAAACAAGATGTAAACAACAGTTAATATGCCACAGGATTCTCACTCTAGATATACCAAACAAGATGTAAACAACAGTTAATATGCCACAGGATTCTCACTCTAGATATACCAAACAAGATGTAAACAACAGTTAATTATTATCTTTGATAGGTTAAAGGTTAGAACTGTGTCTTGTACCACTCAGGGTAGTTAAATCTAAAATATTTTACTGACATTATTAAGAGTAATCCTCATAGCTTTTGACTTGTGAATATCTGTAAAGCATTGAACTAGTTATAGTACTAAGTACTAAACAGTGGGCGGCAAATTCACTTGATTGGTCGGTATAACTTATTTTAATAGGCAATAACAACAACAACAACAACAACAACAACAACATTTCAGTGGGACAAAACACCTAGGAAAGGGGAGGGTCTGAAGAATGGTTCATATTCACTAGTGCTGCAACGATACACCGGTGCAACGGATATTTTTGTCACGATACAAATATCGATATTTGAACAACATATTGCAATATTATGACATTATGATTCTTCATCAACATTCAGAAATTACTGTCTTAAATGACTCCTTACCCAAGTCCAAGCCTTTTTATAGCTATTTATTAAACAAAGGGACAAGAAAGTTCCATCCTTGCTTCGTATAGCTTCGCATGCTTCCGACACATATTTTTCATAATTAGTTGTCAGCTGACACAGTCTTGCACGCCCACGGGAAAAACATGCGTTTCGTCGCAAAATGTCTTCCCGTGTTGGTGGAAAAATGTATGTAATGATGTATCGTATTGTGTATCGTATCGTGGCACTTGTATCGAGATATGTATCGTACTGTGAGAAAATGTATCGTTGCAGCCCTAATATTCACAAGTTGGCTCAATAACAACAATTTTATTTGTACTCTATAGCCTATTTACAGAAATTTACAATAAGTAATTGAATTAATGGAGCGTACGTATGGTTAAGTAGTTACCTTCTGTGGATCAATGATGTTGATCAGGATAGTGTCGAGGAGTTCCTGGGGAAATGACTCTCCTTCTTGGATAATGGGACACATCACATCTAGCATGAAATTCTGAATTTTGTTTGTATGGTTTTCACTGAAATGGAGGATAAAAATCTTTGTAATGTAGTTCTAACTCTTGAGTCTGGTGTATGGTGTGACTATTCAAATGAAACTCTTTGGCAGTACTTTTGCATGGTACCATTAATTTGTGTTTCAATATTAATTTTTACAAAATGAAATTTGGGATTTTTCTTGAATTTTGATATTTGGCACTCTTGGGAGTGCTTATGAGAATTGTCTTAAACTGCCACCTATATACTTTGGTTAGGTTGGTCGACAACTTCAAATGTTATTGAAATTCCTCACAAAGTAAAGCTTTAATCCTTCAACTACACACTATCTGCACACACAGCTTTTCTTGCAGCCTAACTGAAGCGAAACAAATAAAAAACAATGATGGATTTCTAATCATCAAATGCTTTTTTAAGAATGTTTACTTAAAGGTTTATTTCTTATTTTCATACATACATGTATCCCAGTCCTTAAAAGAAATCGCAGTTTTTATCTAATACCGGTAACCAAAATTGTCACTTACTTGACGACTTGGAAGAGCAGTTTAAATAACTTTAGTATGATATCTTGGAAATCCAGCTCCAGGCAAATATTGAATGATTTAACTAATGCTAAGTTCTGAAAAGAAATAATACAGCACAGACAATTAAGCCCTACAGGTATTAACATATCAGTATTAAGAACACAGATACAGGCAAAGTCTTCACAATCCAATTGGCCAACTAATACCAGAGCTTAACCCAATTTCTGTCATTTGAAGTGACTGAGAGTATTGCTACTCCCCCCTTTCAAACCAGTTTAGTTTTTATTTTCCTTTTTAGTGTCTCAGATTCATAATCATAATATGAGACAAAGGAAAAGAAAAATTAAACTGGCTTAAAAACTTTTAAACCAAAAGAAAATTGAAACCACAACATATAACATATATGTTGTGGTTCAAATTTATCCTTGGTTCAAATTCTATTTTCCTTTGTTTAAAACTCATTATCATACATTACCATAGCCAAAAACGAAGGAAAATAAAATTGGAACCACGGATAAAATTGAACCACAACATATACACCTGGGCCGGGTTGTTCAAAGTGCAACTAAGCTATAAACCCAAGGTTAGCATAAACTTTGAATCCAGTTAAATGATTAATGAATGTAGATTTTTCCAAAGTACATTTGACCTTTATTTTCAATTTTGTCTTGTCTCCACATGTAACATTTAGCTTTTGAAAACATTTCTAACAAGAGAAATTAAATCCTTGGTTAAGTTTTAATCCTGGGTTAGCATTCATGAGCTTTTGAACAACCGGGCCAAGGGTGGAGAGACATAATGTGAAGCAAAGTTTTTTTTTGCGTAAAGAAACAACACAATGACTGATCAAAAGTGCCACATGCTTTTTGCCACAACAAAGTTCAACTTACCTCTAAAAGATAAAAATATTTCTTGGACAGGTTTGATTTGGTGTTTTCAAGACCTTTCAGCTGGTTTGTAATCAGCATAAATACTGCCTAAATATTAAATAAAATGTTGCATATTAAATGTCTGCACAGGAGACCATGCCTGGCATGAAAATTCTAAAACATACTGCCTTCCAAATTGAAATGTGATATTACTCTCCTGGTTTAATAAATTGCAAGTCTATAGGGTAGAGGCCAAGGAAGACCTGTATAGGAGCTCTTTATCTCCATCAAATACACACAATGTGTATCCTCCAAGGAAGAATCAAGAAACTACTTTTCTTAAGGCTATGTGTTTCAGATGCACAGATAATGGGGGACTCTTGTCAAATGTGTTTTAAATTAGCCACTAATATAATGTGAAATCACAACAGTCCACCTTCATTACCTTCAACTGTTCTTCATCATAAGGAGCATCAGGAGCAAAGATCCTAAGAATGTCAGCAAGACAGCAGGCAGTGTGTGCTTTTACATCTTTGTCTCTGTGCTTGAGAATAAATGGGCTGATAAGAGACTGTGCCACATCACGATACTTGGTATCTCCATCCGTTTGATCAGCATTTGACAGTTCATGAGCAAGATTCTGTGAACATAATTTGTAATCGTTTACAAACCACACTCCACAACATACTACAGTCAATGTTCCAAAGTGGACACCCCTGTCAGATGGACACAAAAAGGTGGCAGGTCCCTGCTAAGGAGAAAAATAGCTGACAGGATTGCAATGGTTGTTTTGCACATGTCCTCTCCAATGAGGATTTTGAACCAAACAGCCTGGATGCTTAGCCAAGACAACAGCTGCCCGTAACCTCCTTCGAGCTACAACGCATCAAAGGAAGCAAGAAGTTTGAATTTTCTAGTTGTATTTATCATTTTTACGAGACAATGACTGCAGTTTTGGAGCTAAATGTGAGATGCATAAAAAGGAACGGACTCACTCACTCCTCATGCACAGGGTATCATATACTCATGAAGCCTGCGCAATATAAAATGCATAATTATTATTATTAATAATAATATTATTATTACTCTTCATTCGATCAAAGTTTTGGAAGGATTGGGATTGACAAAAGGTAATTTTTGGCACTTTTTCGTTTGAGCGAATTCAAAATCTGACCACATCTGAGAGATACCTTTACTTTTTAGATAAAGCCAAAACAGATGTAACCAAACTCACTTAAGTGCTGTTTAGATGCCATAAGGCCATCAAGAAACAACAGATAGACAGCATTTAATGACATATGAATACTTAATGTATGTTCATTTACAATTTTGATATTTTATGAAACTCAGGATAAAATCCCATACAAATCCTTTTATTTTTGTTTTTGAGGATTCCTGTTGTGAGCCTGGGCCCCCTGTGACAGGAACAACTCTTTGTAAATAATTAGAATTTCTTTTGGTTAAAACTTAACGTGAAACATGTCTACAAGACCGGTTTCTGGTATCTTTTAGGAATTCCTTTGAAAATTTTCGACAATTACAATTATATGGGAGACCCCCCCCCCCCCCATTCCACAGGAGAGAGAATTAACTGTATTAATTTTGTAATTATTTATAAGTACTGGATTATGTTCTCCCACTACTGGTTTCATGACACCAATGTTGTATAGATGATGATGACTGTCTTATGTTATGTAAGTAGAATACAAAGCAATTTTAACCAATGCAAGCAAAACTGGACACATCTGCCCAAACATTACAAATAAATAAATACAGAAATGATGGCTGCAAAATTAATATCACCATAGTGATATCACTAGTATTGTTATTACATTTACCAAATTCTTAAGGCTAATTTCTACATGCAAGTTTTGTTGCACTTTTTATGCAACTTTTGTTGCGTTTGAAATTGCAAAAATTTCACACCCAAATAATTATTGCACAGAAATTATCACTAGTTTACACTTGTGTAACCTGGCCCTTTACAGGGCTAACAAGTGGATGTAGCACATCCATTTATTCACGGTAGGGTCGCAGCTCTTAGAAGCTTCTATTTTCATTGGCCTTGTAAAACAAGGCTGCTATTGTTTTTAGGGTTAGGGTCCACTGTTGTGTTGTTTGTCCTATTGTTAGGTCTAAGGGTGGCAAGCCAATGGTGTGAGACCTTCTAAGAGCTGCAACATCACCCTTTATTCAAAGCAAATTAATGCTTTTCATGTGTGTAAACATAAATGTAAACTCTTTCAGTATTATGGTGCATGATGGGCTATCAATTCAAGACAATACAGCAAAAACATAGAGGTATGTATGGGAACTGGAGGATGAAAAAAAGATCATTTTTTTTCTTATTTATTTAATAAGGGTATGTCCACAAGGATTTTCGATGAAAAGATTAAAATTGTACACATTTTACAACATCTGTAAAATTACTTTCGTTTTCTATTTCTGGCACAATAAATTATTCTAAAAATCAAGTGAAAATCATGAAATCTAAATACATTGTGCTATGGATTTTTATTCATGGCTAGAATTTATCATATCTGTCTTTATATCACAATCACCATTTACATGTACAGTCATGTGTTTATAAAGCTTGGATATATTTTGGTAATTCAATACCGGCAGAGTTGCACATACCCTTGGCAATTTGTTTGTTTAATGAATTACACCAAGAGTTCTTTGAATCGAGAAACCAGAAAGCTATTATTTCTTCAATAAGCTTTACGATACAGGTGTCACTTTAGTATGTACTTCAAGCTTCTGAGCTAAATGCAGTTTGCTTACAGTAAATTCAGGCTAGTGTAAACAAAACAATGAAACCTTACCTCCTACATTACTGTTAACTCAAATTTGCTTGCAAATGCACTTTCCTTGCATTTTTGTCATTCATAAAGCTATCAATGCTCACCTTCAGCCGTTTAATAAGCTCGTCTTTGCTCAATCTTTCATGCAGCTCTGTGGCAGCCGCTCTCTTCTTCGGAGAAGAGTCCGATTCACCGCGAGGCATCTCAGCTGGAACAGCACTTAGCAAGCTTTACTACGTCTTCAAACCGCTAAAATTATTTACAAAATACCTCTCTGGAGTTCTCCTATATAAAATTTACGGCTAAAACACCTTACTTTTTGTGAAAATATCGATTACTTTAGTGCAATTATATATTTTTTTCTGGTGCTGTTTTGTTCTCTCTTTCAATCGAACACTTTGAACCAATTGGCGCGAACAGCCCATAATAATCCTACCGCAGACATCTTTGTTGGTTGGGACCGCGGGCTTACAAAACCTTGGAATGGAGTCGACCTGCGAAATGTTTTCTGTAATTATATAAAAAGTAACAAAACAAATATGAACCGACTACATCATATTTTTTTAGTTTCTTACTCTTTGTTGGTAAAATAAGAAAATAACTTTAACAGAAGAAACAATTTGATCTTCGGGGGATCTCGCGAGATAAGCGCACGCGCGCTCCGGCCGGATCAGCGTTTCTCAGAGCATCGCGCCCTCGCGTTTTGCCGTTTCATACCTGCCCTAACCCTAACGTCCCTTCCTCTTTCCACAACCCCGAGCCCGAGATATTGCGTACAGGCTAGAAAGGGGAGAAAAAAAAAGAGGATTTTCGGCGCGCGCGAAGGGTGGGAGGAAGGTAGCTACCCGCGCTCGCTCTCGTGTCCGCGGAAGAGGGGCCTGGTATAAAGTTGAAATGTGTAGGGACTGCTGCTGTGGAGTTGGCGTGATGTGGAAATAACATTTTAGTGTACAATAAAATAGGATGATGATTGTCACCTATCTTCGCTTTTAAAGTGCCCGCGAACCGCCATCTTGAATTTTATGACGTCACATATCCAAAAAATCATAAAAATTCAAAATGGTAGCGCGCGGCCAGTTTGCGGTAAATTTAAAAGCGAAAATAGGCAAAATCCATATCATGTAACTATATTTGAAAAAAACATCGTAACGAAATAGAAGCACCGGATCCTGTAGTAAAGGATCTAATCAGCTATAAAGTAATGAAACGATTTGATAACAAAGTAAGGCTGATTCACAGTATCGTGAATCAGCCTTGAAATTCATATCCAATTTTTTGGTACACTAAATTTTCTTTCCACTTGTTATTAAAATAATTCTAATTTAGACTTTATTCCAAACAATATACATCAATTTGTTAGAACAGTGGACGTTACCTTTAAGACTAACATACGCATAGTAACCATAAATTATAAACAACTATACGGTAATCAATGTCATGAGATAAAAAAAATTGAAATGATCCATTCTTCTCCTAATTAACTGACCAATTTCCAATTTATTCATTTACTACATGACGTAAACAGTAGGCTAGAGTTGCTAATTGATAATTACGTACGTCACCTCATTTCTGCTTAGCGGCCGGTCTTGGTCGAAATGCGTGCAAACGATCGCGATATTTCGCGAGTAAAAAGGACGCGTCAAACTGATGTGTTTCTTGTTTCTCGGTGCCTTGACTTTTTTCACCGAGACTAGACTTTACGCTCTCATTTCCCACCGAATTGGAGCGATATTGATGAAAAAAGCCGATGAACAAAACGACATTCAGCCTTGTTCATCGTCGGAGATCCGAGAAGACGTCGAGGAGATATCTATTAGAGTGGAAAGTTCATGTGAAGGTAAGAAAAAGTTTGATGGGTTTATTATCTGACAATTTTTTTTTTGTCCAAAATTGAACGACTTGAACGTATCTGAAATTTTGAGCGTTATGTCATGAACTCACGGTGACGCCATGATTGTGCCTAGTGCTTCTAAAACCATAGTTAAAAATGCTAAAGCTTATTACATGGGTCATGACAAGAACACAATGAAAATAACTAACTTTAAGCTATTTCAAGCACTCGAAAGAGCGGTACATATGGTATCCAAACACCTCAATTATAACAACAAAAATTAAAACAATTAAAGAGGGAGAGAAAATAAATACTCGTCTGCGCTTCGTTTTTCAAGCCACTTCCTGGTTTTTGAATATCTTGATACGGAAATACTCTTAGGAACCTCGTGGTTAATGTATTCTTGCAAATTAAGTGGTTTTTGGTTTCCATTCAAGTGTGGCCGCTTATTACAGGTAAAAATAATAAAGACAGACAAGATGGGACTGCTAAAAGGTGGCCGCGACCTCTTAATAGAGGTGACCGTTTAATAGCAATCAAATACAAAGTTTGTATGGGCGAAAATTCAGGGCTATGAGAGCTGTTGCCGCAAACGGCGGTTATATACAGGTTCGACTGTAGTCTATTCCTGTCCACCTCTTATCTGTATTATTCTTTAAATTACAGTGGAATCCCGATAATTTAGGACTGGGAAAATGAGCTCGTTATAACGGAGATTCGTTATATCCGGGTTCTTCTCCATACATTTTACCGGTAACTTGGCTGGAGAACATCGCTCATTCTGTCGGAGTCTTCGTTATAAAAGGGTTCGTTATAGCGGTTTTTTCCCCATACATTTTACGACTTTTACTATAACTGGGCTCACCGCTGAAGAATATCGCAAGTTATACCGGGGTCTTCGTTACTGATAAAGGAGTTCGTGTATCCGGATTCCACTGTATTCCTGAAGTTTGCCTGTTATTCACAGACGAAAAAAGAAACATGCTTACAGTTACGACTTCCCGTTTTATTGCACTCATTATTCCGTTTCCAAGAAACGAACCTGCCAAAGAAATTCACGTATAAGGTGCCGATGGGGGGCGATGGGCTTACTAAACTCTGAGTCCGACAAACGGAAGACGTTTGAAAAGCTTCCTGCTTTTCAGTTTTACTAACTATGAATAATCGAAACTGCACATAAGAAATATAATACTGCAGTTAATAAACTCTTGGTTTGTTTTGCTTTCTTTTTTCCCTTTTCTTTTTTCATTAAATTCGGGTAAAAAATGTATAACAATCAAGGAATTTTCTATCAATTTTGCGGGCCAGAAATATTTTCATAACAGCGCGATATCGAGGTCATAGCACGTGCACAAACATCGAGCGCGGTTACACAGTCTACCGGGAGAATCGACTGCGAATTGAATGAAAGGAGCACGTACCAAGGGCATATTTTGGAGCTTTTTATGTCCTGTTCAAGGTATTTAAATCATTACAAGAGATTCTTAGTTTTACTGTGTAGAGAATTGGTTTTAAGCGACTTATATTTATAAATGTGGCCTCAAAGTCTCGCAAACGACTCGCAGACTTGGCATGTGATAACCATGGAAGACAAGCTTTACCTTGACCCCATTAGGCGAGCGTTTCCGCCTAGTGGTTTTCATGGAGCGACCAGCAGCTTGAAGGCGTAAACACAAATTCCTTTGCTTAAGCTTTGAGAAATAAGCTTACTTTTAAGGATCATCTAGAAAAAGAGTACGTTCGACAATGGGAAAATTTACATGTAGCACTTCTCTTTGTTAAGCTTAAGCTCTTATGTAACAAATTTGTCGTCACTTTCATAACTGCGCAGTTCATATTTATTATAATCTCAAAACTGCTTTCGTTGTTTGTGCAGTTATAGTTGATTATCAATTTATGCCTTCTAAATTATTACCATTTTTTTTGCTGAAGAGCATGTAATGTTGTTAGCTGTTTATAGGTTTTCTATTAAGCTTACTTTCTGCCCTTGTCTCTGATTTTTACCTGTTGAAAATAAATCTGTATAAAATTTCTTGATTTTTTTCTTCCTTTGTTGCAGTGAAAATTGTTTACAAAAATTCAAGTTGTTGGATAAAGCGTTCAGATGAAAATAAGCTTGTATATATGTAGAACAATGTCTTCTTGTAAGCACTCCACAAATCAGATTTTTTTAATCAAGTGCTGCTTATTATTACTTCGTATGGAAAACTAGGCATCTAATGGTGTGGTCATAGCTGCACAATTGATTATAAAGGTGATGTTATGAAGCCAAATATTCCTTGAAGATGTGCTATATTTCAAATCCACAGGCTTTGTAGTCAAACCAATCACCCGTACTCCAAAGGTGCATAGGTTTGATAGAAGCTCGCTACCCCTCCCCCTCAATAAAGCAAGTCATCAATCTGTCCATCAAGACAGACAATGACATAATGTCAATTTCCCCTGTTTAGCCTGTAATGCTTGCGCTGTGCCTTGTGCACCCGCAAGTAAAAGTTTTTATTTTCAGTTAAAATGTTATAAGGAACTACATGTAGTCTTAGGAGAAACTTTCTAGGATAAAGGTGCATTACTGATACCTTTGGGGGTAAATCCCTTTTCTTGGTTACTAGTATACATAGAGTATATATATATATAAGTTGAAGGATTAAAGAGGACGCATCGATGCGTCCTCTTTAATCCTTCAACTTATTTATACTTAGCTCTGCTACCGCAGCATTGAGCACTTTATGCCAAGGTAGACTTTACCTCCACATTTATATATATATATATATATATATATATATATAAATAACATAAATGAACTTAAACCAGTCAAATAAAGAATAAATAAACACAAAGTGAAAACCCTAAAAATTGTCCTGATCGGGATTCGAATCGCATGCCCAACTTTCTAGCGTCAATGTGTTAACCATTACACCACCAGGACAACCACGCAATAACACAGCCGAAGTTAAGGCTTTATGGCTCACGGGCCTCTCAAACAATTTTCAGTGTTTTCACAGGAGGTGACTGGAAGGCTTCTAGACCTTTTTGACGAATATAAATAACACAAATGAACTTAAACCAGTCAAATAAAGAATACATAAACACAAATATATATATGTATGTATATGTTGTAGTTAATTTTTTATCTCAGGTAATTTTTATTTTTCCATTGTTTTTGGGTATGGTAATATATCCTAATGAATTTGAAACAAAGGAAAAACAAAAATTACCTGAACTAAAAAATTAACTGCAACATATATGCACTGTACATGTTATGCTGTGAAAATAAAGTGAGTGAACAAACAGTTTGCTTCTAGCAAATGGTACAGAAATTCATGGTCACTCTAATCAATATGTACATGTATATATGTTGTGGTTCAATTTTATCCTTGTTTCAAATTTTATTTTCGTTTGTTTAAACTCATTAAAATACATTACCATATCCAAAAACAAAGGAAAATAAATTTGAACCAAGGATAAAATTGAACCACAACATATACATGTACATGTATATTCAGTGAGTTATAAGTGATTTCTTAAGGCTGACTGAGTTTGAGTCAGTCATAATCAGAATCAAACAGAGTCCTAAGCAGAGTTTTCAATCGCACTTATGATACCGTTGCTTACGATCAAATTACACAGCCATGCTCCGTCACGCGTTACCAGTATTTTTGAAAATTGAATGGAGTTTTCAAGATACGCGTCGGTTTTAAGAATTCATTCCGAGATTCGGAATTCCCGTGAGAATTTTACCGCATTTTCGGAAACAAAAAGCAACAGAATATCATTTTGTTTGAAATGTTACATATCTGAACAATATTAGGTTTTTTTATGCTTGCAGCGAAGTTATTTTCCGTTAATTTGTGACTTTCAAAGTGTTTTCCACAGAGATCTTCAAGGTTTCATTCAAATCTTGGACGTTACAAAGAAATATTCAAATGTTCATTTCATTCTCTAGATTACTGGTCACACGTGACGGAGCATGGCTGTAAAACTAGATTGTTATAGTCATAAGCACGGAATGGGCATTGTGATTGGTTACTTCACTTCTGCTTGTGACTCCAACAGTCCAATTTTCAGTAGATCATAAGTGACAGCCATAAGTGCAATCAGAAGAAATCAGAAACCTTATGATTCTTGTGACTCCAATTCCATTAAGCTTACAACTCTGCTGAAGATTCTGTTGTTTGATTTTCACTAGTAGTACAGTAATTATTGCGTTCGAAGAACGCAATCCTAATTTCCTGTTGGTTGTTCTGTGGTTTATGTGCAGTAAAATTTGAGATTTTTTGGTAGACGGTCTTCCAAATGGTCGCCCCTATTGTTCTTTTCCGCTGGAAATTCCTTCGAACGCGTCTCCATAATCTGTGATTACTGCTAGTAATAATAATATTTCTATGGTGCAAATTGACTCAGTCGCTTGTGAAAACTGGCCTTTAAAAATAAATGTGTTGTAATTTATTTGCATAATTTAAAACGTTGTATTATTAAAAGACTTACAATAATATCAGCCTTTTGATAGTCATATTTTTGCATTCTACAGTCAGTACAAGTAGCTCAAGTTCAGAGACAGATAACTCAAAAGAAATGCCTCCAAGGAGAAAAAGAAAGGCAGCTACGAGAGAAGAAACCAAGCTAAAAAAACAGAAGGATGAGTGCTTAACAAGGTGCTTACTTAGAATATGTTTGCAGCAGGGCTGTTGTAAACCCTTTTTCTGTCCTGATCAAACTTTGTTTCTGTTAATTTTACCACAGGTAACCCAAGCTCAAGTGATGTTTACACATTGAAATTTGAACGTTGTGGGTAACTGTTGCATAATAGCGAAATTATAAAGATTTGTATGGGGAAAATTCACTTCGAATTTGTGCGTTAAGTTAGGAACGATATTTGAATAAAACTGGCTCACCTGAACTTCTTTGTGTGTTTACTTGTGTCTCGAGTGGTTTTTGGGTCGATTCAAAGCGATTCCTGCGAGCTTTAGTTTCCACTGTTTTCTTCCTCCCTCTCTCTATTACACAACAGTTACCCACGTTGTTCAAATTTGAATGTGTAAACATTTTCGAATCAAAACTTGAATAGTTCAGCCTGTATTTTTCAAGTGCAAGTGCCAATTTCAAAATGGCGTCGACTTGCGGCGGCAGTCAAGGTGGAAAAACAAAGAAACTCGGACAGAAAAGGATTTTTGGTGTGCCAAAAAGAAGAAAACGTGGTCAAAATCCAAAGTGAACCTGGTCCATGCATGCGAATCTGCCATCAGCGTCCCTTTAAATTATATTTGTAAAAAAAAGATTTTTTAATATACATTGTATGAACTGTAGTTCTGGTGAATGAAGATTGAAATTTTCAATAATAATGTTCTCTTTAATTTGCAGCATCAAGTCTCAGTCACTATCAGATGAGTTAGGAAAACCCTTTTCTGTGAGAAGATGTAGAGCATGGTTTGAACACTATGCAAGTATGTACATATATTCAAAATGAATAATTTTATTGAGATATGTGTTTATGGAAAGTTATTCCCCTCAATATTTGTAGCCTTACAGTTCTTACATATGGTTCAAATTATTGTGTTTTTGATCAAACCACTTTTAATTTTTTGTTTGTCTCATTGACAAATTTGGCCAATGACAGCAACAATCAGGATTAATACCATCGACTGATGGTTTACAATTTACGACTATGAAGATGCCTTTCACTCAGGTTGTGGAAATGCTAGTCATTGTCAACAATAACAGTTCTTTTTAGAACTAATCCCAGAGAATCACACTCAACAGACTACAGAGGAAATATTTTTAATAGTTATTATAACTGAGTTACCAGATTATTTTATGAATGAAGTAAGGTATGATTTTTTATTGATTTGCTTTAACAAAGGTCAAGATGAACCTGCCGACACTATTGGTCCTGAGGGAGTAGAGAAACTCTGTAAGGACTTAGGAGTTGACCCAGAAGATGTAAGAACCTTTTAGCCATCAAACTATGTTAAAAATGCAGATAAATTTTAGCATGTTGATTTAGTACATCAAACAAACAGGCTTCAGACCAGGTCCAACTCCATATTTTAGGAAGTGTCTGTAGTCTTACATAGATGCCTATCTTTGGGAGATGTCTGTTTTCAAAAGATGGTTGTTACCCAGGTTGAGAATCTTGTTAAGATCTTGAATTATCTTCAAATATCTTGATGGATCTTGTCAAAGATCTTACTGTCCAAAGAGATGTATATCTCAGGGAGGTGTCTGTCTTAGAGATAGAGTTGTCCATATTAGAGAAATGCTTAATATCTTAAAAAGATGTCCATCTTAGCTCTGGAGGTGTTTTTGTTAGATTGGTGTCCATCTTAGAGAATTTTCTGTTTTCCAAAGGTGGTTGTTATTCCCAGGTTGAGAATCTTGCCTGATCTTTGAATACAACTGTATCTTGAAAGATCTTGTCAAGATTGTACCAAAAGTTGTCCTTGGTATGATCTTATGATCTGAACTTTACCCGGGTTCACTTGTTCTGTGGCAGTGGCGTAGCCAGCCTATAGGCCCATAGGTCCGGGCCTACAAATTTTTCAGCCCACTTGTGTTACATTTTTATCAAATATTAGGATTTCGGTGCTGTCAAGATACACATAAAATCACCAGAAAGTGAAGAATAAAGCATTTTCAAGGGCCAATATCGAAACGTTTTCCGGGGGGTATGCCCCCGGACCCCACTAGAAGCGGCCCTTGAGGAACGGATGGCCAGGCCTACAACTCTTCTAAAAGCTGGCTACGCCCCTGTGTGGCTTGTGTTTCATCCAATACATTTCTTCCATTGTATGGTCAGTTCCTTCCATGTGTGTTGTAGTGCAATTTTTTCCTTGGTTTGAAAATTTTCAAACCAGTGTGATTTTTGTTTTCCTTTGTCTCAGAATGTGATAATGAATCTGAGACAAACGAAAATCAAAATCAAACAAGTATGACTTTTTTCAAACCAAAGAAAAATTTGAACCAGAACATGTGCTTTATAAGAAGAAAGTGTGCTTTCAACTTTTTATTATATGTCAGTAATGTTGATGTTAAAGTTGTCTTTATATTTTCTCCTCTGCAGACTGTAATGCTTGTTTTAGCATGGAAATTACAAGCGGAAACCATGGGATTTTTTACTTTTCATGAGTGGAGCAAAGGGATGCTCTCAATAGAGTAAGAATTTTGTTAACTTCGAATCAATGCAATTACTTCTACAACTGTACCCTGTTGTGAAAAAGTGGAACTAAAATTGACATTTCTTTCTTTTCCCTAGTTGCGATTCAACAGCAAAGCTCAAAGCGCGTCTAAGTGGCTTGAAGTCATTGACGAGCGACAGTGCGACTTTTAAAAAGATTTACCGTTATGCGTTTGACTTTTGTAGAGTAAGTCTATTTCATGGTTAAAAGATAAAACTTTGTTTATGCATTAATATGGCAGTATTACATACATCAAAATGGTTCATAAATAAATTTGCCTACAAAAACACATCCTGTGAGTTCTTTTGACCAGTAAAGCATAAATTATGTGCAATAAATGCCATGGACATGGTTTTTTTTTTTGGATATAGGCTATATACAATGGACTTTTGTAAGAATTATTATTATTATTATTATTATTATTATTATTATTATTATTATTATTATTATTATTATTATTATTATTATGAGGAATTTTTCACAGGTTTTTTTTCCCTGGGGTAATATGTCTAGTCGGGTCTCCTCCTGAGACCTAAGACTTCCATCACTTTCCTTAGGATATGGGCCGATCCAAGGAGAGCCAATTTTTGCATTGTTCTTATTCTGTTTATGTAATGTTTAAAACACGAACAGCAGTGTTTTATCAAGTTTAAAAATTCGAGCGCAAAGCGCGAAAATTTTTTAGACTTGATAAAACACGTGCTGTGAGTGTTTTGAACGGCTTAAAACACGACCCGCCAAAAGTGCGCGTGTCCCTACGGAGATAAAACAAATGTGCTTTTTGTGCAAAGAGGATATTAGCATACGAGAAAAACAAGTAGACTGATTAGCATACAGCACATGTGCCACACTGGCTTCGACGAGGTGACCATGGCTTCCCGGCTTCTGTCGAAAGTTTTGGGATTTTAAAGTTCTGAGGAAAAAATAATCCATGAAAAATGCTATACCAAAGTTGACAGGTACGGTGGATAAAATGTCTGACAATTTCTTTTCAGTGGCAGCGAACGAGTAGACATAAGCAGCTTGCATCTCTGAACCACTCGCTTACCTACCAATTTACACGTGGGCGCTGGTGTCATTCAAATAACGGCTTACTTGCTAAACTGTTGGTTGCAAATTTTGTTGGAGAAGATTCCTTATAGAATGGCAAAAGGCTACATATCGTAAAACAGTACTGAACGAAAATATTAAAGTCACCATTTGTTGTACTAAGAATCCTGAATAATTACTACCAACATTAGTATTCTTTATACAAAGAATACTAATAAGGAAAAGAAAACTATTGTCTTTTATCCTTATTTGTATTCTTTATATAAAGAATACTAATGAGAGTAAATTTTTTATATAAAGAATACTAATGAGGTATAAAAACAATCAGCCCCGCACTCCCCTGGGACTGAAATCAAATCCGCCACCAGGCTTTTCAGAATGACCATAGATTACCAGGTATAAAGGTCCATGCACATGATCGATTATTTTACGTTGTGTGATAGGCTAATATGCTTATGAATTATTAATGAGTGTTTGAATATTATTATTATTATTAGGTCAAGAAATACCATAAAAATACCACAGTTCTAAACATCAGGGCCCGGTTGTTCATATAGTGGATAGCGCTATCCAGCAGATAACACAATGGATTTTGTTAATACTTATCCACTGGATAGTGATTTATCCGGTGGATAGTGGTATGCACGTTTTGAACAACCATAGTGTGGTGTTTAGGGTAACATTATAATTTGTGTACAGTCAAACACCAAAGGGATCCAAGTGCCTGTATTATAGAGGTGTTCATTTAATCAAGGTAGTAATTGTATGAATTTGGTGTCTTCGGGACTAAGGGCCTGGTCGCACTACAGTCAAAAACAAAAATTCGCCAGTGCAAAAATCAAGGAAAACAAAAGAAACTGCTCCGGTGGGACACGCTTTTTGTGGAATGTTTTTGTTTTTATGTCATTTTGCATGGGCTAATTTTTGTTTTTGACTGTAATGCGACCAGGCCTTAAGAGAACTGTGCGTGACAAAGTGGGGTGTCCGTAAGTCCATTTGACTGTACATGTACAATATTATTTATAAAGGATTAATCTTTTACATCAAGTTGTTGTTTTGTTTTGACCAGAATCAAGACCAGCGCCAACTGGACATAGATACAGCTGTAACAATGCTCCACCTCTTGCTTCATGGTTCGTGGCCATTGCTAGATGACTTCTTAGAATTTTTACAGGTTTGTAATTTGGCAACTACTCTAACCCTTGAGCCAAAGTAGAAAACTCAGACTCAATAGTTTCAACTACCTTGTACAGCATAGACAGCCTAACAGAGAAGTACTGCTCAGTAGCTCATTTGAATGGTCACACTGTAAGATTTCATCCATACCTCAAAAGTTGGAACCACTTTGTACAGCACAACAAACAGCAGCACAGGAAAGTACTGCTTGATAGCTTTCATATGAATGGTCACACTACTATTTCATCTACAGACTCAAACATTTAGTTCCACCTTGTACAGCATAATTAACATCACCACAGGAAAGTACTGCTTGATAGCTTTCATTTGAATGGTCACACTTTAGGATTTCATCCACAGACTCAAAAGTTAGAACCACCTTGTACAGCATAATAAACAGTACCACAGGAAAGTACTGCTCGATAGCTTTCATTTAAATGATCACACTTTAGGATTTCATCCACAGACTCGAAAGCTAGAACCACCTTGTACAGCATAATAAACAGTACCACAGAAAAGTACTACTCAATAGCTTTCATTTGAATGGTCACACTTTAGGATTTCATCCACAGACTCAAAAGCTAGAACCACCTTGTACAGCATAATAAACAGTACCACAGGAACGTACTGCTCAATAGCTTTCATTTAAATGGTCACACTTTAGGATTTCATCCACAGACTCAAAAGTTGGAACCACCTCGCACAGCATAATAAACAGTACCACAGAGAAGTACTGCTCAATAGCTTTCATTTGAATGGTCACACTGTACAATTTTATCTACAGACTTAAAAATTCAGAACCACCTTGTATATAGCTTAATAAACAGAACCACAGAAAAGTAAAGTATTTGAACCACCTTAAACAATACCAGAGAAACGTACTCAAAATAGCCAAGTTTTAAAACCACTGAAGCACAATGCATGTGAAACCAATATTAAACTTTGTTTGCATAGAGTAGTCACCACTAAACTGTTTCTATTTTTACCTGCAGAATTCCAAATACAAAGTTTTAAACAGAGATCAGTGGTGTAATGTGTTGGAATTCAGTCGTTCAATAAATCCGGACCTTTCAAATTATGATGAAGATGGTGCTTGTAAGTTTTTATTTTTATAGTCAGTTGTTGCCTATACTCAGAGGTTTCATTAGAAGCCGGCAACCGGTGAATTCCGCCGGCTACTTCCTCAATTGTCGCCACCTACTTTTTTATTAATTTCACTGAAGTTGATGCCCAGAATGCTGGAAATGCCATTTCCGAGGTCCTAGGCCTTATGGCCCCTTTGTTGCCACTGCCATCTATTTTACAAATATTGCCACTTACTCTCAATTTTATTGAAACCCCTGTATACTGCTTAAGCCAGCAACACAGGAGGCGATTTTATATACCAATTGTGATAATTTTGATCACCAGCTAAAACCACAAGTGAATTTCATCGCTGCCTGCCGAGACAATCTGATTGGTTGAATTTTTTGTTGATTTACTGTGACTAGGGTATAAAATTGCTTGAACAGGCACACTATGCAAATTTTATTGCTATTATCTGACATTGCCAAATATTGCCAGATATCTGTGATCTGACATTGCCAGATATTGGCGATTTTAAACAATGTTTGTGGCGACCAGTGAAAATCACTGTCGCAGTACCGGGCACACCTGACGATTTTTGTCAATCGCCACAATCGGAGTATAAATTTCCCTAGTGTGCTGCTGGTTTAACAGGGTGCAGACAGACTTTGGCTGCCCCAGTGGCATGAAAGACAACTGGTGGAGATAGACTGAGGGAGCAACAGCAAAATATTCATGGTCTCTAGTGAAGCAAATGTTCTAGTTGTTAAAGGGATGAAACTGTAAAATGTTAAATGTATGGCTTCTGGCTGGGACCAAGCCGGCTCCCAGTGAGAGTTGTCGGGTGTTTCTTGGTGTTGCGGAAGCCATTGTTGGTTAGCTTTTGTGTTGTGGTATGGGTATATTGTTCAGTGTCTTTTGAATCTTTTGTTTTACATCATTTGGTGATGACACCATCTGCAACACCAAAAATCACCGAGTTGTCTGTGTTAATTAAGCACTGCAGGTATCTGTATACATGCATGTACTGCCAAAATCAGTGTTTCTTTATTTAACTTTCTTTGTTTCTCAGGGCCAGTCCTCATGGATGAATTTGTGGAGTGGTATCAACTAAAACATCCTCCTCAGGCCTCCTCGGTCTCCTCGGCCTGAGCTTGCTTTGCCAAATCAATTAATTCAATTGAGGAAATTTGTCAGAATGTTCAATGTGCAAATGGTGAAGTTTAGAAGCTCTCTGTGAAGGAAAGGACATCACATTTATGGACTACAAGGGTATTGCTGCGTAGCTACATTGCCACATAAGCACCAACAAAGTGCAAATCGTGGTTGGAATATGCTGGGACAAATAATGTTGTTGGATCAAAAATCTTGTCCATTTGATTTTTTTTGTACAGTGGAAGGATAAATGAACAAGCGAAATATATCTATGGAATTACATGGTTTGACAGAAACCAAGAATTTGTTCCAATTTATCTGCAATGCTTTGATAATGCTTCATTACAAAGCTATTGACCAATGGCTGCAAAGTTCTAACTTGCAGCTGCAAAATATTAATGCCAAAACATGCTACCAAAAGCACCTTTCAACTCCAGTGAAGTCAAGCTGAAAATGTTCACTCTCCTCACTCAGTGCAGTTCATTCCTTTGAGAGAAGTTATGAGAATTTGGTGGAATATCAAGACAACATCTATTTGCTGGTTCCATTTTCAGTACATTGACAATTACCAGGACACAAATGTTGATCCTTCATGGGAGTTAAAATAGTGAATCTGAGTGGCTTTTTTCTTTGAAATAACATTACTGCACTTGTCAATAACACATGAATGCTGAAGTTCAAACCTTGGCTAATATTTTTGTTTTTCACTGCCATCAAGTATAATTATGGCCACAAACATTGGACCCATGTAGAAAACAGAAACTGACCAAATGGATCAAAATTCACCAATTCACCAAACATGTCCTTTTGATTCTCTTGAGTTAGCCCTTTAACTCCCAAGAGTGCCAAACATAAAAATTCAAGAGAAATCCCAAATTTTATTTTATAAAATATTGAAAAACAAATGGTACCATGCAAAAGTACTGCTGAAGAGGTTTCATTTGAATGGTCACACCATAGGATTCCATCCACAGACTCAAAAGTTAGAACAAATGGTACCATGCAAAAGTACTACTGAAGAGGTTTCATTTGAATGGTCACACCATAGGATTCCATCCACAGACTCAAAAGTTAGAACTACATTACATGTCTACATAATCGACTCTGGGAGTGAAGGGGTTAAACATTCATGTTTCCACAAAACATTCACTCAAGGTTGGAAATTCTATGTATGACAACACTTACCATTTCAGCAAGTGACCTTCAAAACTGCACCAAAAAATGTGCAGTCTGTACTCTCTCAAGAAGATTTAATACCCACCGGTGCGAGTGCTAATTTCCATCTCTGCATCTGCTATGATAATTGCAGCAGTGAAAAGCAAAACTGTTAGTTGATTTTAGTACTTCAGAGTTTGCGTGTTATTGAGAGACCCAGTAATGCAGTGCGGAGGCTTCAAGGAGCTATGTCACTATTTAAGTACATTTTCCCCTCCTGTCTCAGAAAAATCACGAAAAAAGGATCATGATTTGTTCTTCCCTTGATTTCTTCCTCTTAGTACTCAAGAAACATTTCTTTTATAAGAAAAGGTAGCACAGATTTGACCCGAAAACTGCAAAACCATACAAAATCCCAAAGGCATAGCTGCTTTACAGTGTAACACCATTTTTAACTTTCACTGTCAACAGTGAGTCTTAGTCTTAGAGCTGAGAATGCAGAATGGCAGAGAATGGCAAATAAAGTGCATTAACATATTTTAGCTGTAAAAAAGAACAAAACAGGAAAACAAAACAAATTTTCATTGGAGATGTTTGGTGCTTGTGACTCAACATCTACTACATGTAAGAAAATTGTTTGTTAATAAAAAGACCTGTGTCAGCATTGCTGCATGACAATGAGTTTTCTTTGGTGGTACCCTCAGGCGAGGGTGTGGTCCTGGGGGGGTGGGGCTGTACTCAACAAAGTTTTGTACGGGGATGCTCCTCCCCGAGGTCCAAACCCTTACCCTTTCATATACCGTTTTTAGCAGAAAAGGTACCCCTTTCATATACCTTTCATTGAAAATGGTACCCCCTTCACATACCCCTTATTGAAAATGGTACCCCTCTCATATAGCCTTTACGTTCGTCTGTTTGACATATTTTGAAAGGCCCTTTATATAATACTTAAATGACAGTTTCCCCTACCCTTTTTTTATGCTTCAACGGCGTGTTTTCCCCACCCTTTCCTATTCTTCGTGAAACCCCTACCCTTTCATATACTTCAACCCCTAAAATCCATATTCTTTCATATACCTCCAGCTTCAAAAAGGTACCCCTTTAGGGCGGAGCATCCCCGTATAGCCCCGTATAGCCCATCAAGATATAGCCCATCAAGATTTGTTTATCGCGATAACGCGAATGCTTATCGTTTAAGGAATACCGAAAACAAACTAGTTCTTCCACAACCTCGCACTGATTATCTGAAAAGAAGTTTTTCATACAGTGGAGCTCAGTTGTGGAACAACTTACCCACAGAATTAAGACTAGCGTCTTCCTTAAGCGAATTTAAGACAAAACTAAGTCGCCATAGTTTTTAAGTAAAGTTTTAAATAATATTTTTGAACACGGCCTCCATGAAAAGCAGTTTTTATTTTTTATATTGTACCTCTTATTTGTAGTTAGGAAGTTAGGTAGTTAGCTTATTATGATAATTTAAGCTGATGGAAATACCGTGTATAAATAAAGTTATCCATCTATCCATCTATCTATTATAGGGAGCACCACCCCCCCCCCCCCCCCCCCCGTGTGGTCCTCTCTTGACAAGAGTTCCAAAGATCAGAATTCAAGAAAAATCCTTAATTTAATTTTGTAAAATATTGAAAAACAAATGGTACCATGCAAAAGTACTGCTGAAGGGGTTTGATCGAAAACAAAACGTTCAGTCTGATCCATAAAAAAAATGTTCGCCAAACATCATCAAACCACAAGAATTTAGTTTTATCGGCTGAGTCGATAAGGTTAAATGACCACCGTAAAAAGATTCAAATAGCTGACGTTTCGAGCGCTAGCCCTTCGGCTGTCAGCTATTTGAATCTTTTTACGGTGGTCAATTTACCTTATCGACTGATTCGATAAAACTAAATTCTCGTGTTTCAACCCGCACCCCCCCCCCCCCCCCCCCCCGACCGACGCAGCACCACAGACCATCTAACCACAGGTAACCCAAGCTCCTAGTGCAGGACACCGCAAATTGAGTTTCTGTGAGTTTCGTAATATGAGCGTCACGTCAATGAGGCGTAACGGAACAGGGTCGATTTGTGTAAGAGGACGTCTTGCGTAACAGCGAAAAAAAAGCGCCGCTGTTACGTTACGCCTCCGTGACGTGCGCTCATATCACAAAACTCACCACGCTTCCCAATATATGGAAACACCATATAAATATTTAAAAGCATTGTAGCATCATTGGTCATCATTACCCATCACTTGGCATCATTCACCGTTATTAGGCATCATTCACCGTCACTTCGCATCATTCACTATCATTAGGCATCATTCACCGTCATTAGGCATCGTTCACCGTCACTTGGCATCATTTTCCGTCACTTGACATCATTCACCGTCATTAGGCATCATTTACCGTCACTTGGCATCATTCACCGTCATTAGGCATCATTCACCGTCACTTGACATCATTCACCGTCACTTGGCATCATTCACCGTCACGTGGCATCATTCACCATCATTAGGCATCATTCACCGTCACTTGGCATCATTCACCGTCACTTGACATCATTCACCGTCATTAGGCATCATTTACCGTCACTTGGCATCATTCACCGTCATTAGGCATCATTCACCGTCACTTGACATCATTCACCGTCACTTGGTATCATTCACCGTCACTTCGCATCATTCACCATCATTAGGCGTCATTCACCGTCATTTGGCATCATTCACCGTCACTTGGCATCATTCACCATCATTAGGCATCATTTACCGTCACTTGGCATCATTCACCATCATTAGGCATCATTCACCGTCACTTGGCATCATTCACCGTCATTAGGCATTATTCACCGTCACTTGGCATCATTCACCATCATTAGGCATCATTCACCGTCACTTGGCATCATTCACCGTCAGTTAGGCATCATTCACCGTCATTAGGCATTATTCACCGTCACTTGACATCATTCACCGTCATTTAGGCATCATTTACCGTCACTTGGCATCATTCACCGTCATAAGGCATCATTCACCGTCACTTGGCATCATTCACCATTATTAGGCATCATTTACCGTCACTTGGCATCATTCACCGTCACTTGGCATCATTCACCGTCATTAGGCATCATTCACCGTCACTTGGCATCATTCACCGTCATTAGGCATCATCTACCGTCATTAGACATCATTCACCGTCACTGGCCTTCATTCCCCGACATCAGGCATCATTCACCGTCACTAGGCATCATTCACCGTCATTAGGCATCATTCACCGTCACTAGACATCATTCGTCGTCACCGACAAGGTGCCAGCCCAAGGTAAAGTTTGGAAACTATAGCCAGCATTCAGAACGCAAAATGCAAAGGCCACAGTTTGCGTCATCGCAATATATGTTACTTTTAGCTGCACCGTATTTCGCGTCAAGATTTCGTGGCAAAACATGGTGTTGTTCCATACGCTGTATTTTGCGATATTGCAAAATGTGGTCTTAATTTGACACCACAGTTTGAACTGTCGCAAAATACGGCTTAGAAATTGATTTTGTTTCGAGATGCAATCGAACGCTATACAGTTGATATCTGACTGATTGTCATTTCTTGTTAAACTTACAGTTTGCTCGCTTTTCATGCCATGGTTTGCGCTGACGCAAAATGTGTCCTTAATGTTACGCCGCCAAACTATGGGATTTAAGACGATGCTAGATTTTGCGTTAATTAAAGTGTCATAACCCCTGTAGGAAATTTAAATATTTGTAATCTTTGGATTCATTTGAGAAAAATTGAACTTTCTTGTCAGCTAAAAATTTCATCTTCGTAAACGTTTTTTGCCGTCAAAGTTGACAGAAGTCGGTGATGTCAACTAAGTAATCTTTCTTTTTAAGACATATGAGAGAAATTGGTTGACATCACTTTCGTTAACTTTAAAGGCAAAAAAGTCTAGGAAGATGAAATTTTCGGCTGACAAGATACATTACAATTTTTCTCAGGAGAAAACAAGAGATTAAAAATGTTCAATATCCCCACATGGGCTATAGGCACCTTAACAGGAATTGACCTAAGTCCTCAAGACATACGGGAGGGCGTGGTATGAAATGGAAAAAGCCAAAATAACTATATGTACATTGTGGAAAAGATAAAAGAAAAAAAGAAAACAAAAGTTTTTGTTTATCGCTCATGTTTTGAATGACGGTGAATGATGGCTAATGACAGTGAATGATGTCTAATGACGGTGAATGATGCCAAGTGACGGTGAATGATGCCAAGTGACGGTGAATGATGCCAAGTGACGGTAAATGATGCCTAATGACGGTGAATGATGCCTAATAATGGTGAATGATGCCAAGTGACGGTGAATGATGCCTAATGACGGTGAATGATGTCAAGTGATGGTGAATGATGCCTAATGACGGTGAATGATGCCAAGTGACGGTAAATGATGCCTAATGACGGTGAATGATGTCTAGTGACGGTGAATGATGCCAAGTGACGGTGAATGATGCCAAGTGACGGTGAATTATACCTAATGACGGTGAATGATGCCTAATGACGGTGAATGATGCCAAGTGACGGTGAATGACGCCTAATGACGGTGAATGATGCCTAATGACGGTGAATGATACCTAATGACGGTGAATGATGCCTAATGACGGCGAATGATGCCAAGTGACGGTAAATGATGCCTAAATGACGGTGAATGATGTCAAGTGACGGTGAATGATGCCTAATGACGGTGAATGATGCCAAGTGACGGTGAATGATGCCTAATGACGGTGAATGATGCCTAATGACGGTGAATGATGCCAAGTGACGGTGAATGATGCCAAGTAACGGTGAATGATGCCAAGTGACGGTGAATGATGCCAAGTGACGGTGAATGATGCCAAGTGACGGTGAATGACGCGAAGTGACGGTGAATGATGCCTAATAACGGTGAATGATGCCAAGTGATGGATAATGATGGCCAATGATGCTACAATGCTTTTAAATATTTATATGGTGTTTCTATATATTGGTAAGCGTGGTGGGTATACAGTCTTTTGATTAAACGTTGTCATTGATCGGTCTCATCCCTACGCGACCAGACCGAAAAGGATTATGGAGAGAAATCAATTCACATTCAATAGCTGCACATTATCAAAATACGGAACGTCCTTAACGGAATATGTATCGAAGCGACTCTTGTCTTTGCGTAGCACGCGAAGACAAACGTAAATTTTGTTCTCCATTGTAAACGCGATAGAGAACGATTAATCAAGCATTTTAATTCACCCATACTCCCTTTCGGTCTGGTTGCGTAGAGGTAAGACCGATCAGTGACAACGTTTAATCAAACGACTGTATACATGAGATCTCTGCCCACAAAAGACACTCAATATACGGTTTCTCACGTTCTAACATTGTTGAACCAACAAAAAATGCTGTACAGCGATGTTCAAACATTTAGCGACACAAGGATAGTCACCTTACATTGCTTTTGTGTTGTGTCCTCAATAAACAGAACACTTTACTACATAAGAATCCCATCTACATTGGTGTGCAAATGGTCGATCATTGTGTGTATGTCTGTGAAAAAGTGGTGGGATTGGACGTGAAAAGATAAGAGTGTGGCGCAAACATAGTATTATAAACTAGCACCTCAAGATCTAATCTTTAAACATCGCTTTAAAACCAAAAATTTGAATTTTTTTCTTTATCCATAATAAAGCATTACTTACGCAACAATTTGCCTTCCTGTGCCTTTAAGTGAGTCACAAAGCTAAAAGTAGGAAGATTTTTCAAGACTTCACGAAAACGTTTCTGAAATGGCTGCGCGCTTGGTAAGGATTATGACGTCACTATTGGCGAGCCAACCGTGTTCCCAGTGTCCTCTCTTCTGGCCGAATACTGAGTATTCTAACTTGTGTGTAAGATTTTCACTAGCTGTTTTCGTATTGAAAATGGCAATTGTTGCTGCAGTTTATCGCAGAACAAAACACCAAAGTTTTCAGCTCAGTCACCGACTTTCAACTTCAATCCTTGACTGTTTTGAGGTGGTCAATAGTGACGTCACTATTGGTTTCCGACAATTTTCCCTATCGCTCTACGATTATGAAGGCCAAAAAGTTTCATTTTTCAGCTTCCAATATCTCTGCGATGCGAAGTCCAATTAGTTTTAAACTTCACAATATGTTTATTTGGTCCTCTTTCAACACATCGCACTAATATTGGACTAAGAGAAAAATGTCAAATTTTTAGGTCATTTGACCTTTAACATTTTCTGTTGATAAAAATGTTAAAACCTTTTTTCCACGAATACACCTAAGGAAAGCATGATGTTAGGGCCCATTTGTTCAAAACGTGGATAGCGCTATCCAACGGATAAATCACTATTCGTTGGATAGCGCAATGGGTTTTGTTATCCACTGGATAATGATTTATCCGTTGGATAGCGTTATCCACTCTTTGAACAATTGGGCCCAGGAATCGAACCACAGAATTTGTGATCAAAAGTCATACAAGTTAACCACTAGACCCTACTCACAAGATATTTTAAAAAAATTATTGACCGAAGTGGAGGTGAATAGTGGTGAAAAATATCCACCACTATATTCACCGACACCGAGGTGAATATTTATTACTCGTGGCGTAGCCCCCCCCCCCCCCCCCCCGGGGGGGTACTCCCATATATGAGCTGTATAGGTATGTGCCGCTGTGAAGGGTACGGTTTTCAGGCAGTTTAGTCTGGGATAGGGTACAGTAATCAGAGATTTTGGGTCTAGAATAGGGTATCATTTTCATTATCATTTCTGGTCAGTTGCGTGAAGAATTTAGTTTAGACAAGGTTTACTGGCAAATGGCATTTAAAAATCGGTACGGCGGGCAGTACGGCATTTTTACTGACCCATGTTAACTAATAACTATGATAGTGAACGAGATTTTGGAAAATAGCTAGTCTGGAATAGGTCTAGGATAGGGTAGGGTTTTTCAGTGTTTAGTCTAGAATAGGGTTGCAAAATGCAGCTAAAATAGTCTAGGTTAAGGGTCTCAGAGTCTCAGCGGCACACCCCCAGCCCAAAATTTTCAGAGTACCCCCCCGGGGGGTGGGGGGGTGCGTAGCCGACGAGTTATAGATTCGGCTCTGAGTTTCTTCTCATTGTTTTTGTGTGTCACATTAGTGCATGCAAATTTACGCACGCATATTTTAGTTTCACTCGTCTGATTGGTTAACACGCGACCACGTGATCTCGCTCTTGATCTCAAGAAAGCGCAAAATCTCTCCATGTCAGCTTGTGTTGACTTGTAACAGAAAAAAGAATTACAGCGTACAAGACAATGCAAGGCGTTCATGGATGGATAGGACCGTTTGATATTGTGTTCGCCGCTTATTGCTGCGGAATTTTTTGCTCCGTGTAGCACAACATTTTTGCTGGACTTTTATTTTGTGTTTTGCGGGAACATTTTTTTGCGTTTCGAGACTGACTGAAATTTCTGCCAGGAACTAATTTTTGCGATTTTCTGTTCAAACAGCAGAACATTACATCAACTCTTATTACTTGTCGAGTAACGGCACGCTCTACTAAGAGACATTTCACTGAATTCTATTAAATATGCGAAGGTGATACAGTATTATTACGAGAATGCAAACCTTTAATTGCAAAAAGTAACAATGTCTGAATATGCTTTATCTGACTGAAGGAAGTAAATTTTTGCAGAGTGTTATTTTGCGAGTTTTTTTTTTTTTTTTGCGGGAACTAATGCTACATGGTAACTTGCGATTTGCTTGGCGATCGAGGTTTCAAGTGTCGGCTACTGAATGTAGATCAATGTAGTGTAGTCTTAAAGCACTCAAAACAATCAATAATGCAATGGGTTAAAGACGCCACGAGTTCAAGCTTTGTGCAGCTTCTTGTTTAGTATATTTAACTATTATAGCGCGAAAGCGCGCGTGATATCGCCTAATTTTTAGCTGACGAGGCCGTAGGCCGAGTCGGCTAAAATTAGGCGATATCACGCAAGCTTGAGCGTAATAATAGATTTATAATTCAACACATTGATAACAAAGCACAGTTTGAAGAAAAAATATCGAGACCGGTCCGTCATTTTTGCATTCTCCTGTCAAAATGCGAAATTTACCTCCATCGTTCACGTCATGTAAACATAGCGTATATCGATAGCTTTTTGACCATATTTGGGCAGTGTATCAATGTGTTGAATTATAAAACATGTTATGTACCAAGCCTGTGGATAGCTAGATCCTGGAAGTTGACTTTTTTCTGACAAATCGAGGGGGAAACTCGCACGCACACTTGTGAATAGCAAATATCCCGAGTTAGAGTATCCAATCAGAACGCACGAAAAACACTATCCACTGGTGTGGTATATAGACTACGAGCAGTCTCTCTTTCCCAGCTTAGTCCGTCGAGCGAGAAACGAAAAACATTAGCGAACGGATACCGGGGGCTGCCTCGCCCCTAGTTTCGCGCGGCCATTATCCGTTCGCTAATGTTTTTTCGTTTCTCGCTCGACGGACTAAGCTGGAAAAGAGAGACTGCTCGTAGTCTATGTGGTATATAAACAAGAACTCTTCGAGTAGTGAAGTCTGGCTTTGAGGGTCTTGTAAGTGTCCCTAATTGTATAAGGTACGAGAATTAATTCACATTGTTATGATTTGTTTTACAGTCGCTTTTCCGGTCACACAAGGTGATCCGTCTCGTACGTTAGTACGTTATTTGAAACTTTAATCAGTCTTTCGCAATCACTCGTGCACGCAAGGTCAACTTTAACTTCAACTTTTAATATTACTTTCATTTATCTGTTGCTCGAAAAGAAAGAAAAGGAAATCGTTATCAAATGGAATTCTCGCCAAATCTGGCAATAAACTTAAGTTCCTTTCACTCGATATGTTTCGTTTCGTCATCAACCTTTTTTTTATGTTGTAAATAAATGCAATTCATCCACATATATTAAGCTTGAAGTTGTTATGGCAACTCATATGACATCACTAACACTTCGCCGCAGGCTACAAACCACTTGAAAAGGACGAGAAGCACACAACCCAATTTATACGTCGGGCTTGGCTTGTAGCCAGCCCGACTAATTATATTGTTATTTATAATTCAACACATTGATACACTGCCCAAATATGGTCAAAAAGTTATCGATATACGCTATGTCTACATGACGTATATCCAACGATGGAGGAAAAGTTCGCACTTTGACAAATGCAAAAATGACGGACCGGCCTTGATATTTTTTCTTCAAACTGTGCTTTGTTATCAATGTGTTGAATTATAAAACTATTATTGCGCTCAAGCTTGCGTGATATGGCCTAATATCGCCTAATTCTTAGCCACGAGCGCTTTGGCGCTGTAATAGTTAAATAGCTGGAGATTTTCACAATACAACGCGCAGGTTCATTGGTTGATCCATGGTCACATGACATCTAACAAACAAACTGTTTCCCTCAAAAAGTCTATGAGCGGGCAACATTTGCGAAAGCGGGCAACACTTTTTACGTCAGAGGGTATAGTCCAGGCAAAATGTCCTTTGACCTTTCACTAATCGCAACAGAAGTATTTTTTTTACCAAATAACTCTTTAAGTGCCTTTAAATAACATATCAAAAGTCTACAAAAATCTATGAAGGGGAAAGTAAAAAATGGCGGCCTGTTCATGTTTCTGTAAACATTAGTTGCTTGGAGATAAGATTTTCAAAGTTGCTACTTTGATAAATATCAAAATGGCGACTAACTCACATATCTACGGCAGCAAGATATTAAAGGAAAGAGAAACCGGGGAGGTTTGGAGAACTTGCTTATAACTAATTTGCATAAATTCAAAATGGCGGCTTTTTCGCGTATTCTGGGAATATGGATTTTCAAGGTTGCTGGTGTCATACATGTCAGAATAGTGAGTTATATAAATAGGTATGGCATCAAAATATTAAGAAAAGAGAGGTGTTTTTGAGAAGTCAATATTCTTTCATGATAATCAAAATGCTTCTTTTTGTACTGTAAACCCTCAAAATTAGCGATTTTAAAACGCTATCACCACCTGATACAGTAAACACCCGCATATAAGAACACATGGATTAAGAACATCAGGCTGAAATTTTGCAAATAAAGCACCATTTTTATAAGAACAAAATCAGCCTGGAAATATAAAATGTTCTTATAAAATGGATAAGACATTAAAAAAATTTCAGATCATACAGAAGGCCTGCTGCCAAATAACTACAGCTCATCAGCTGTGATGCTGTTTTGCATTTGTTTTGAGCTTTTTTCCCTTCAAATGATCTAGTTACTTGTAGGGAGACATACAGTACTGTGCTACATTTTCTTTCCATTAAATATGCTAATTTAATCTCAAGAAACAAAATTTAAGAACAATTTAAGAACACCTTCAGGCTGATTTTTCACTTAACCTCCAAAATCATGTGTTCTTATATGCGGGTGTTTACTGTAGTAATTTCTTTTGATACCGTTATAACTCTGCTTTCTTCCTGTATACTGATCAGAGAAAGGGTTGTAAGTGAAAGGATGATAGACCGCATCCTCACCTGTCTTTGACTATTCTTCCAGACTTTGATAGCAGTGGTTACTGCGTGCAGTATAGAAAAACTATCAACTTGTGCACTTATAAGTTTCTTAAAGCGACATTCGTACAGAAAAGCCTGTATCACAAGCCTACAACACAATGTTGTATAGGTCAACCTAACAACGTATGTATGCAAATTTCAATTTCCTCCGGGAAAATCTACAGCGATGTTGATTGACAACGTAAAAACTACAAACAGCGAATACGAAGTTCATTTTATCGGGTCACTGAAGGTGGTGAACAGTGGGCAGAATGGATCTGTTATAAAAATTGTTGCGGGCATTCCCTCGCTTCGCATATTTTCGAGCCTATCCCTTTCGTCAGCATTCGCAATATTTTTAATGTGCGCGTGCCTATTCTTCGCTCTCCACTTGGTTGTAACTAAATCATACCGTCCAGAAGGACGTCGGACACCTTACTGAGAGTTATATAACGTAATGTCGACACTTAGAATTTTATTTTCAATACATTTTTAAGTGTAAAAAAGAAAATCTAAAATCCCCACTCAGGATTGAACCTGTGACCTCAGCTAGACCTGGGCTTACATTGCCTACCATTGTACCATCTAGCTCCTCGGAATACTGGTCCTAAATTTAACTATATAAATTGCTACCCCCAACCTCAACTGAAAGCTAACCAGTTACTCCATTATATAAGTCTCAATAAGGTGTCCGACGTCCTTCTGGACGGTATGACTTGGGCTTGACCTCTCCACTTTCTGAACCCCTGGAACAGGTTAATTCTCTCAACAATCCAAGGGTCTTAATCGGCAAGTTATGGTGACCGTTAGCCTCTCAAGGAAGTTCTTATAATTAAAAAAGGGACAGATGGCTGACTACGTAAATGGTTCATAGCTGAAAGTTGATTGTGATCGGTCTGCAGTACTACACTTTTTTTTTGCAAAGGATGTCAAAGGCTAAAGGGGCGACTGGAGATACTCTTAAGGCCCGTTTACACATGCGAGTTTTGATGCGATTTTTGTCGCACTTTCCAATGCAACTTTTGTCGCGGGTGTAAACTAGCGGCGATTTCCTGTGCGATTTAGGTGCGACATTTGCTTTGATTTGCTGTGATTTCCCACAAATCGCCGCCAAGTTGCACCAGGTTTTGAACATGTTCGAAACCTCTACGATATCGCGCGACAAATCGCGCCCAAATCGCACTGAAATCGCCGCCCGTTTACACATGCGATTTGAAGATGCAAATGGCGCGCGACAAACATTGCATCGACAAGTGCGACAAAAATTGCACAAAAAAAATCGCCTGTGTAAACGGGCCTTTACGTTCGGGCTTCTTTTCTCCCATTGTAGCTACATACCTTTCAGTCATCTTCCATGGATTCCGGTATATTTTTTCATTATTGAGTTTATACATAGAGAGAGGATGTTTTTTTTGGACAATTCCTAGTCTTACTGAGTAACTTAGTTTTATCAGAATTCACAACCGGACCGTAAAGGCCCGTTTACACAAGTGATTTTTTTGTGCAACTTTCGTCGCGCGCAAGTTGCATCTTCAAATCGCATGTGTGAACGGACGGCGATTTCAGTGCGATTTGGGAGCGATCTGTCGCGCGATGTCGCAGAGGCTTCGAACATGTTCGAAACCTGATACAACTTGGCGGCGATCTTTGGGAAATCACAGCAAATCAAAGCAAATATCGCACCAGAATCCCACAGGAAAGCGCCGCTAGTTTACACTTGCGACAAAAGTTACATTGGAGAGCGCGACAAAAATCGCATCAAAAATCGTATGTGGTGATTAATGCAGTTAGGGCCTGTTTACATTGAGGGAGAAAGATCCCAGTATCATCCTAGAAAATGGAACAATGTTTCATGTAGTAGAAGCTGGATCATTCTAGTGCGATCTGTTTTTAAAGGATTGTACTTGGGACCCAGCAGAAGATATACCGCGCTAGAATTATCCGCCTTCATGTTAGCGCTAAACAGGCCCCTGCCAGCCCGTTTCTTTGTTTCGTAAAAAAAAAAGAGTTAAATTTTTGTACACTGGAAATCCTTAACGCAGCAGTAACTTGTTGTGGTATATAAACTTAAAAATTCTCCATTGCCATATTTTATTTGCCACAGAAATCTTTATATTTTTACCGGCCATTCTTGTTATGAGCATGGGTACCCTGTGGTTCTTTTCTGAGGGTGTTCTTCACTCGCTCTTTACACATTTGGTTATCTTTTGTTTTCTCATCATGCGGTGAACACTACCGTCTCTGTTGTCAACTTTTTAATTATGATTCAACACATTGATACACTGCCCAAATATGGTCAAAAAGTTATCGATATACACTATGTCTACATGACGTATATCCAACGAAGGCGGTAAATTTCGCATTTTGATAAGAGAATGCAAAAATGACGGACCGGCCTCGATATTTTTTCTTCAAACTGTGCTTTGTTATCAATGTGTTGAATTATAAAACTATTATAGCGCTCAAGCTTGCGTGATATCGCCTAATTTTAGCCCACAAGGCCTACGGGGTCGACGGCTAAGAATTAGGTGATATCACGCGCGCTTTCGCGCTATAATAGTTAAATGGCAACCATATTGGATTTATGCAAATTAAGCAAACATTTTTGTAGACTTTTGATTTGTTGTTTCAGTGTATTAGTGGAACAAATTAACGCAAAGGTTGCTTCTATTGCAATCCACCGTAGGAAAAAAGATGGCGGCTGTTCATTTTACCACAATACCTTGCGGACCTAACACAGCACATAAGGCACAAAGAAAGCCAAATTTTTACAATATTTGTTCCAGTGCTTAGGACAATGTGTAGACCAGGTTTGAACGTTTTATAACTTTTCCTTACATTTTTATGAACATAAAGGTTTTTGTGCGCTACGAATTGTGGGTAAATGTACCAGTCGCCATCTTTTTAGTGTAAGGTTACGACCCTTTTTTCGCTAGATTGACGTAGCAGCTGCTCGTAAGATCTGTCGAGATTGGTTAAAACAAACAATAGTTTTCATTGTCGACTCTTCAATTGTTTTATTTCTATTGTTTCTCGTTCATTGTATCCATCCAATTGGGTTAGATCTTACGGCAGCTGCTACATGACCCAGATTGACTGGACTCGTAACAGTGTACTGTTGCCCGCTAGCACACGTGATCAGACCGTGACAAAAGGTGGCATGATTATGATGCCTTGTGTCGCTATGTAACAAATCACTTAATGACTGATCCATCGGGAAACAGTGAATTTTGTTATCCTCGAATGTCCCATGTTTCCCTCGACGAACATCGAGATTCTCGGAAAACGAATTTAACTGTTTCCCTCGGGACCTGTCATTAAGTGTTTAATGTTGTGGAACGGAAAACGAAAACCTTTAGCACTCGAAAAGAGAGTTTTACACAGTAAAAATTACACAGTTTTATTCAATTTGCCATAAAAATTTAATCTCGCGAAATTTGAGATTTACAGGTTCCCTTATCTATTCGGGGCATCAAAGTTTTGGACATGATATGATAGCTTAAATTTTAGGTTCATTTGTAACTAAATTTTTTAAAAAATGCTAGCAACTGAAATTTGGAAAAAAATGACAACAATCAACTTAAAACAAAGATAAATACGATTTTTGTGCTGCTATAATACAAGGAGGATGGGATTCAAAAACTAAGTAGTAAACATTGCGAGTTCATTTATATTTGAGGCGAGTTAAATTAAATCTTGTCTACTGTTTCTTCTTTTTGCGGCCCCGGCCGTCGGGTGTTCCATCAGCTTTTCTCTTCTTTTCGTCTTTGCTTGGTGTTTGAGTCTGTCAATAAGAAACGGAAGAAAAGTCACACACAAATTTGTCAAGCATTTGAGATGGAGAACGAACAGGTTTGAGCCATCATTTTTCAAACGACACAAATACAAGTGCAATTTGTTATATGTTTAGGCTCGTTAATTTTTACTTAACACAAAATTGTGCGCACGTGCAGAAAAAAAAAAAGGACGCGTGCACGTGCAAAATAAAGCCCGTCTTTCTTATGTCGGGAAAATCCCAGACGATCGGGGATTTAGCTGTTTCCCGACCGTCCCAGATTTTGCCGACTTATAAAAACACGAAACCGTAGACACCCCCGATCATCTGGGGATGGTCGGGGATGAATCGTGATAATCGGGAGCGTTTCTATTTTCCCGACGCGTTCCGTAAAAAAATCGGGGAACAGATCCTTTTTTGTCTCGCTTCGTATTCAAACTATTTTCTATTTGGGGCTTTTTTAATAGTGAAATACGTTGAGCTAGTTTATGTGTCCAAAAGTAAGGGCCTAGCTAAAGCCCTCGTCAAACGGTGCATGACAGTCGATAATAGTAGAGACGCGCGCTCTCGTTTGACCACCAACTATAATGCACTATTTAGTATCACCCAACTAGTGGACTAATGCAAATCCTGCATTTTGATTGGCTACGCTACTAGGGGTCTAATAGTAATAGTCATCGAGTAGCGAAATTCGCCGGTTTTATTTTTCGTTTTATTCCCAAATAAATATTTCTTCAACTTGCAATTGCTTTTTTTTATTATTGCCTTTTTCTGTCCGACTAGTTGGGTGATACTAAAACAATTAGACCCTTCGCCCTCAAGGGCCACGGGTCAATAGCCCATTCGGCTTTGACCCGTAGCCCTTTCTGGCTACGGGTCTAATTGCATCAATTATCGCGCGCTATAAACACTTTAAACACGGACCCGCGCTATAAAAGGAACCTTGGCCTGGCCAAACCGCCAGTCATTTCACACCTGACACCGAACTGTCAACATCACATGCATTCGCTCGCCAATGGAGAACCGTTACCGGCGCGAAATTCAAATTTGGCAAGCTAAAATATTATATTCATGCTAAAAGCGCATAAATTCAAATAATGTTTTTAGTTTTATTTTCGTGAAAGATAAATCCTATACAAGATTGAGCTGGTGAAGATAGAATTAGACCAATTTTGGGGGGCAACGGTCTTCCCCCGTGTTGCTCGCAGTGTTAGCCATCTTTGATTAGCCGTTGAAGCAGTGATGGTGTGACAAAGGGGGCGGAGCTATCCCTTTTATAGCGAGGGTCCGTGTTTAAACATATTCAAAATTCTCATGATAGTTTTATTGATCGTTTCACCACACGCATGATATTTTTTCGGTCAGCCATAGCGGGCTCAATTGTAGCGTTACCAAAATGGTCGCAAAAAGTCAACAGTCTCTGTCGAGGCACGATAACAAAGAAAATATCGAGATAAAAAACTGTTTATTCGTCGTACAATAGTAGTTGAGAGTCAAACGAGAATTCACTGGGTGACCAAATATCATCAACTATCAAGCGCTATCACGCACAGTTTGACGGTAGCGTGATAGATAGTAGATTATAGTTTGGGATCAAAACTCTCACCCCAACTACTATCGACTGTCATGCGCCGTTTAACCAGGGCTTAAAGAAGGAAACATTGTTGTAGAAGCGGAATCAATGTTTACAGCCAATCGACCGAGTGAAAATTTAAATATTTTTCCCCGTATGTTACAACTCGTTCAACGGTTGGATATTTACGAGTTAAAAAGAAAGAAAACAAAATCAAATAACACAAAGTTTAAAATGGAGTGATTTTGACGTACCTTTGGCGTTCCCCCTGCGGCCTTTCCTCGCTTCTTTCGTTCGGCTTTCTCTTTTTCCTCAAGCTCCATCATTTCTCGTTCGATCAAAGTAATCAGGGTGTTACAACGACGCTGAAGTTCCTGCAACCAGTTACAAAGAAGAGCATCAAAACCAGTGTAAAAAATTGAGTCACCAGTTTTTGATCTTTATTTGATGGTGGACTACAACTGTGCTCTACACAATTAGAGATCAACAATACCGTTTTCAAACTGAGAAGCAATAGAAGAGATGTATGTAGACATTATACCACAAAAAAGACGATGGTTTATTATTTCACCCCATGCAGAGTTGCGTGACTTGGAAGGTGGGTGTCATGGGCGCCATAACTGGCGGGACAGAAACGGAAGCTGCGACGGACGAGACAAATGGCGGGAGAAAATGTACGTGGTACGTTGTGGCGGGAAATAAATGGCAGCTGTGAATGGATGCAGTGAATCGCGGGAAGGAAATGTAAGTGGTACACTACGGCGGGAAAGAAATTGAATCTGCAGCGACGCGGAAATGGCGGGAAACAAATGTAGGTGGAACACTACGGTGTAAGAGAAATGAGGGCTGTATCGGACGCAGTGAATGGCGGGAAATAAGTGAAACTGGCACATTATGGCGGGAAAGAAACGAGGCTGTGACGGACGCGCTAAATGGCGGGAAACAAATGTACGTGGCACATTACGATGAAAGTGAAGCCGTAAATGACGACAGACAAATGTAGGTGGCACATTATGGCGGCAAAGAAACGAGGGCTGTGACGGATACGGTAAAGTGCGGGAAACAAATGGAAAATGGGACGAACATGGCACAGTGGAAAAACACTGTTTTCAATGCTTGGGATATCGCCAAATAAGCAACGGAGTTCTGCTCTTTGTTTTGTAATGCATGCATGAATTTCACCAGTATTCAGTACAACAATAGCACAAGGAACCACCACATTTCGCCATATTAAGAAAGCCGTCTTTACCTGGGCTGTCCTGGATTTGAGAAACCAGTCAAACCGGAATTGCGGTGCGCTTCTGCACGCCATCCTCAGTTCATCGTATACGTTCTCCTTGTCGAATCCGAGTTTGTGCAGCATGCAGATCTGAAGACAAAACACAAAGGAAATCAGTTTATACTGGCTAATGATACCGAATGTCTAGTTTGTTAGTAAAGTACAGACTCTTCGTTACATGTATGGAAGAAACTGAAGAAGGAATCTCGCCCTCTTCTGTCAGATTTATTTTCTTAATTACTTTACCAACAAAGAATAAAAAAAAAATTATGATATAGACGGTTTGTCTTTGTTTTGTTACTTTTTAATAATTATAGAAAACATTTCTCTGGAAATTAAAAGAAATCGCATCGCCGGGGGAGGGGGGGGGGGGGGTGTACTCCGTTTTTTTTGGGGGGGGGGGATGCGGCTGGGAATCTGAAACCCTTACCCTATACCAGAACATGTTAAGGTACAGTTTACAACCCTATACTAGACCAGTCACCAAAAATCCCTAGACCCTATTCCGGACTCGCTATTTTTCAGAAACTCTTACTACCTTCATACCACTGATCAGACCAAACACTCTTTGATTTCTCTACCCTATCCCAGACTAAACTCCTTGAAAACCATATACTTCACAGCGGCACATACCCATATAGCTTATATTTGAGAGTACCCCCGGGTATCTCGGCCTACATACCAGCATAATGCCTCCTCAGTAATTGTACGCTTGTAATTAAAGTGCCTATAACCCTTAAATACATATTTTCAGAATCAACTCAACACACACTGAATAGTTAAGTAATGGTCCTAGTAAGAACTAGGCAACCCAACGGCAAGGAATGCAGAAAGGTGTTAATTGTGGTATTGTTGAAACGGTCCACATCATTGGCTAAAACATGAAAATCTACTATATCTTCATCAGGTAGCGCATTTATTTCTCTCTAGTTTACTTATTGATTTCCTTTTAGTGAAAACTATTCTGAGTTCTAATGCAGCAAAATTTCTATGTGGGAAACATGGAAAATTAGAAGCCTTTCTTCGCCATTGTTTTGGAGTCTCATGATTGGATAAAATCTTGTAACACAAAAGAAATATCGCTTTAAAATAAAGTTTCAGTACATTTTAATTCAAAAACGTGTTGTCCATAGGTTATAATAATAATAATAATAATAATAATAATAATAATAATAATAATAATAATTAACATTTCTAAAGCGCTAAAATTATAAAAATATTCTAAAGCGCTTAACAAGGTTGATGCATTCTCAGTAAGAAAATCTAAAGAATCTTATGTGGGGAAAGTGAAATGCCGCAGAACAATAGAGGATTGCCTAGTTCTTACACGCATTGTTACTTAAATGGTGAAATATTTCTTGTTTTGAACGTCGCGTTATTAAGTTATAGAGATTTGAATTTACAAAATGCTAATTAGATGACGTCAACCCGGGAATTTGCCATTATTTCTGCGCCAATTTACAATGCGCAGTTAACAGCTTGAGGATAATTAATTTGGTAAATACTAAAAATAAACTGTGGATAGTCAATTGATTCGTAAAAAAAAAAAACTACTTGAAGGTGAAAACAAGTAGTTGTATAAAGGCCCCCGAAAACGAGGAAACATTGTTGCGGAAACATTGTTTCCGAGAATGTTTCTTGGACACGCAAACGGGCAAGAAACAATGTTTCCTCGCGCGCAAACGGGGAAACATTTGTTGAAGAAACAAAATCTTTCTGAAAAAAGTCAGAAACATTTTTTGTTTCTCAGAAGCAAAAAATGTTTCCTGTCCGCACAAACGGGGAAACATTTAGGGAAAAAATGTTTTCGCAACAATGTTTCCTATTCAATGTGCGAAGAGTTGATTCTGAAAATAAGTATTTAAGGGTTATAGGCACTTTAATAATGCAGTAATTAATTCCCAAATAAACTGAAGGTTGCGGGCATAGAGCGGCTTTTACTCGAGTGTCGTAAAACCGAAACCAAAGTAATCACCCTGGTGGCCAATCACAACAGGCCTAAACAATACAATTAACCAATCAGAACTCGAAACAAATACGTGTAGCCGCGTCAAGCGCGGGAAAACGCGACAATCAGTTTTGGTTTTACTTCTGATTGGTCGAGAAAGTGGCGCGACATTTTTTAGCCAATCACAAAGTGTAGCAATGCTCTGATAGATTGCGAGCAGTCTTTGTATTTCTTTTGAAGATAATAAGGCGCACGCACGTTCAAAGATGGCGCAAAGAGCGAGTGAAGATTTCCAGAAGGCGCGAGTAATCGGGCATCTTGTGAACTCCACGGCTCGCAGTCAGAGTCGAAAAGAATAAAGGAATTAACCACTTTACGAAAAACGAGTTGTTTAACAAAGAAATTATCCCAAAAGAATTTACACAAAACGTTAGAAAACAGTAGAGAGAATTGAAATGCTAACCAAGAATCGGTCCTCTTCCTCTGTGTAGTTCTTCCCTTTGTTTGTTCCATACGCGATCCGCATCTGGTGGAACGGTGAGCGATAACGAGCCATCTGTAAAAACAACACATGAAAAATGAATCTGAGAGAATAACTAACGCAATCCGCACCAGCGCAAACGCTTTATTAGTACAATGTATAGGCAATCACATATTTGCAAGTGCAATTTGGAACGAGAAAAAGTCATGTGATTACGTGTTTATATTAGGGCCATTTATACGACAGAAAATAAGACGCGTCTTATCTAAGACGCGACTTAAATAAGACGCGAACCGATCGTATAAACAGTACAAAATAAGCATTCGTGTCTTATTTTAGACGCGACTTAAATAAGACGCGTCTTATCTTAGAACAGGGTTTTCAGCTGTTCTTATTTTGTCCGCGTCTTAAATAAGACGTGAACTTCCTCGTATAAATGCTTTCGTGTTCTAAATAAGACGTGAACAACAAGTGCGCCGTATCAAAAATAAGACGCGAACCATTTATACGTGATCTTCGCGTCTTATGTTGGACGCAAACGTATAAATGGTACACTTCGCATCTTATTTAAGTCGCGTCTTAGATAAGACGCGTCTTATTTTCTCCCGTATAAATGGCCCTAATATACATAAAAAATAAAGAGAAAACAAACGAAAAATAGAATATTCATTTTTGCACGCCGGTTAAAATGTTTAATTAGCAAAACACCAGTTCTGTACGTGCATTAAAAAGTCAATTAGCAAAACAACAGTTCTGCACGTGTATTAAAAAGTCAATTAGGAAAACAGTTCCGCACGTGCATTAAACTGGAAAAGTTAATTTGCAAACAGTTCTGCACGTGCATTAAAAAGTTAAGTCATATGTCGGGAAAATCACAAACGATTGGGGATTTCGCTGTTTCCCGACCGTCCCAGATTTAGCTGACGAAAACATGAAATCGTTGACATTCCCGATCAACTGGGATGGTCGGGGACAAATTGGGGGCGTTCCTATTTTCCCAACGCGTCCGAGACTTTTGTGATGATCAGCGATTTTCCCGACATATCGGCAAAATCTGGGACGGTCGGAAAACAGCAAAATCCCCGATCATCTGGGATTTTCCTGATAAAGGAAAACTAGACCAGACTTCAATTAGCAAAACTACAGTCCTGAATGTGCATTAAAAAGTTTAATTACCAAAACATTAACAACAGTTCTGCGCCAATACGTTGCCGCAGAAACGGCTTTTATCTGATTGACTCTCGTTGGTTTCTATTGTTTCTGGACCTTTCTAAGCCAATCAGAACCAATTTGTAATTTGCACTCGTGCCACATGAAGGCTGCACTCTTTAGCCAATAATTATGAAGTCTAGTACCTTTGCCTCAAGCGCCTTCTTTATGCTGATCCGTCGTTGAATTTTGCCTTCTCCTCGTTCAATCTGCGCCATAATTTTCTCAATGTCCGTCATCTCATCTTTTCTGTCCCAGAACACAGCTGCATACGCTCTCACTTCCTCGGGAGTCTTCCCTTCCACATCCTGGCAGATGTTGTCCAGGTCATCTCGGCCGTACTTCTCGCAAGCCTTGATAAACTGGTTGAACTCTCGCTTGGACCAGTTTGTAAAGCCCTGAGGATAAGGGACAACATGGTTCATATAGTTTTTAGAATGTTTATTCAAAGATTTTTCAAGGACTTTTCCAGGACTACTCAACAATATTCAATTACTTTTTTTCCTCAGTTACACATATTAGGTTGCAATTCTTCATCAGATTTTGCACTTGAACCATGAAATCTTGAATTTGGTTCATTCGCGTTTCTGTTTTGACGAGGGCAGCTAATATAAATAGATAGGTTAGCCTAAGAGCGGAGCAACGGAACACTGACGAGAACATAGCGAGACAGGTTGCAGATTACATGTTACACGCTTGCACTGAACTTGCCTCCCAACGTTGCAAAAAATAGGAAGTGTTCAACTTTTCTACAACTCACGACGCAATTTACTACAAACCGATTTGCAGGGTTCAGAATTATGTAAGAATTTGTGTTCCGTGAGCTGTTTTTCCATTTTGGACTCGGCTACCACTATTTTCCAACTTAATATCAAAGGAGCCCTTCGTATTGAATGGGAACGACACGCGCTCAACAAACAAGTAAACATGTTAATTTAACAATCTTACATTAATTTTTCATCCTTGTTATCATCACAACGTCCTGGTTTTTTTTTTATTTCGTTGTATCCCTTTAGTATTATGTAATATTTTCACTGATCTATATCGGTATCACGTTATTTGTACTCCGCTAATTTTTCTGAATCCCGTATTAGGGCCATTTATACGAGACCAAATAAGTCACGACTTGCATTAGTCGCGACTTACAGAAGACGCGAACTAGACCATTTATACGAGTGAGGCTTGCATAAGTCGCGACCTAAATAAGATGCGAACACATTTTTGTATCATTTATACGAGTGGTTCGCGTCTTCTGTAAGTCGCGACTTATGTAAGTCGCGACTTATTTGGTCTCGTATAAATGGCCCTATTGTGTAATAGAGCAGTTTCAATTGAGTATCGAAAGTAATTGCACAATTGCTTTGGTTTTGCATTGCTACGCTTTGTGATTGGCTAAAAAAATCTCGCGACACTTTCTCGACCAATCAGAAGTAAAACCAAAACCAATCGTGACTTGCTCGCACGCGTTTTCCCGCGCTTGGCGCCGCCGACATGTAATTGCCTCGAGCTCTGATTGGTTCATTGGATTGTTTACGACTGCTGTGATTGGTCAGAGTAATTACTTTGGCTTTGGTTTTACGACACTCAATTGAAAACTGCTCTGTTCTCACAGATTTGTAATTAGCTATTATTTCTACTATTTATAATCAACATTTCTTTGTTATTGACTTTATATACACAGTTACAAATTTTGTAAACATCCTGAACTGATGATGCGATACTGAAGTATCCGAAACATGTTTTCCAAACTCAAACATTGTGTCGAGTGTTTTGAAATGTGTAATAACATTACTTTTAAAAAAACCTAAAAATTACCTCTTGTAGCAGTTGTTCTTTCTCGGCAACTTCATCCTCGTTGAGCGGTTCAGAATCGTCTATTAAACGCTGAGCTTCTTTCTGCCTCTCTGCACCTTGTGGGTCTTCGGGATCTCGTGGTACCTGAAAAAACAACAAACAATTAAGTAATGCTCCGCATAAGAACTACAGTAAACTTCATTGTTCTGCGGCATTGGTCTTTCTCACATAAAATTTCTTTGAGTTTAAGAATAGAGGAGGGGCTGACGGTTCATAATTATATTTCAGTATAAAAATAAGGAAAATCCATTTGCGTCAAATAAATTTTAGGAAATGTTCGTGCTTAACCAATCAGAATAGCAGAAGACAACAGCTAATAATTTTGCTTCTTTGATGAACTTCCTCAAATACAATTTCTTTTAAAAATTGCATGTTGTGAGATTGGATCTCAAATTACTTGAAACCTTAAGAAAAATCAAACAAAATGCACCTTGAGCCCTAACTTTTTAGCGGTCTTTGAGTCTAGGCCAATGAGATCACTTTGTAACAATGAAAAAAGTTGACATTCCATCGTGCATTGCCATTAGCACTTTCCTTCTTATGCGGATCATTACTTAAAAGTTTGACAAATGATCTTTACATTTTCATTTCATTTCCACAATTTATGTGTGATAGGGAATAGATAATTTTTTTCATAGTTCATTAATCGATGACACAAATATAAAAATTATTACTAGCAGTAATCAAAGATTGTGGAGACGCGTTTGAAGGTTTCTGGCGGAAGTGACCCCCTGAAAAAAGCAACAGGGGCGGCCATTTGACAGTCCAGACACTAAACATTTTCATGCAAGGCACAGGGAAACCAACACGAAATTAGGATTGCGTTGTTCGAACGCGAAAAATCGCCTACGCCTATCATTCTTTTGCAGCGATGTGATCGGTATTTTTTTAATATGTGGCGGCGGAAGACTATAGCATGCGCTACATGTAAGATACAAGTCCACCGCCGGTGTAAAAGGGACTTCAAAAAATGCGCCAGAATATTAAAGGAATATATATTTCGAATGATCACTGCTGATAACACGTTTGTTTAACATTATGATAGTTAAAACACGAAACGCACATTGGCAGGAAACGTTCACATGCATTGATCTGATTTTTATTTAAAAATAAAAAGTTTGAAAATTTCTTCGTGATCTCCAAAAAGTAACTGAAGCGAATTATCACCATTGAAAAACCTTAACCGCGAGAGACGTTATTTTGGCGCGCGCCCGCTCGTGTGTTCGCGTCCCGCTCGCGTGTTTCGTTCCTCGCACGATTGTCCCTGAGAGAAAAGAGGGATAGTTGGTAGTCGATAAGGAACTCGCGCAAGGTATGCCTCATTTACGCCCCTCTTACCTTGTAGCCAATGCTCTTCCTGTAGGCATAAATCTCTTTGTCCAGAAGTTCAAACAATCTTGGAGGGAAGAATTGGTAATCTTGTACATTTGGCTGCTTTGGCGGTCTTGGTGCCTAAAATCGACCAAGGAAAAGTATATCAACTTGTCACATGTTTGGTCAGGAATTTTTGGTCAGATTTTTCTGCAACTGTGAGGAATTATGGTTCTGAGGTGCGTTGTTGAACATACATATGTACAACATGCACACCAAAACATCAAAGCAATCGAGAAACTGCAAAACTGGCGATCCTGCATGACGTCACAGCTCGACTTTCCCTAGTCTCCCTTCTTACAGTGCGCGGGAGGATCATCAGAGCTTATCAGCTAACATTTTGAGCATGCTATTGTATCATGTGTGCGTTTGGATTTGGTTATGAAAAAACAAAAGCTCGGAAATTTGGAAAAATTAGAACTGTGGCTTTTCCAAAGACATTCTTCGCAGAAGTCTCACCTTGGGAGCTTTTGGTTCACTAACTCTCAGCATTTCTCTGAAGTAGGCGTCTACAGCGTAGTTGGCTTTTCGTTCTCTTTTAGGAGGTTCAATCCAGTGAGGGATGCCACCAGTCTAAATAATGTGATGTATGAGAAAATTAAGCAAGCATAGTTAACAAAATATCGAAAAATGGACAACAATAAATGAAGGAACTGCCAGGGCATTTCATTTGAATCGTTGCACTGAAGAATTTCATCCACATAATTCAAAAGTTAGAATCACCTTGTACAGCATAACAGACAGTACCAAAGGAAAGTACTGCTTAATAGCTTTAATTTGAATGGTCACACTTTAGGATTTCATCCACAGACTCAAAAGTTAGAACCACCTTGTACAGCATAATAAACAGTACCACAGGAAAGTACTGCTCAGTAGCTTTTATTTGAATGGTCACACGTTAGGATTTCATCCACAGACTCAAAAGTTAGAATCACCTTGTACAGCAAAATAAACAGCACCACAGGAAAGTACTGCTCAATAGCTTTCATTTGCATGGTCACACGTTAGGATTTCATCCACAGACTCAAAAGTTAGAATCACCTTGTACAGCAAAATAAACAGCACCACAGGAAAGTACTGCTCAATAGTTTTAATTTGAATGGTCACACTTTAGGATTTCATCCACAGACTCAAAAGTTAGAACCACCTTGTACGGCATAATAGACAGCACCACAGGAAAGTACTGCTCAGTAGCTTTCATTTGAATGGTCACACTCGGACTCAAAAGTTAGAACCACCTTGTACAGCATAATAAACAGCACCACAGGAAAGTACTGCTCGATAGCTTTCATTTGAATGGGTTTTACCCTTCCTCACCTTACGCTTCTCCTTGTAGTCTTCACCCTCAAAATGAAAGATGCTCTCCGTCGGTGCATCCATGGCGAGTTTCCTCAGCGAACCTTCTCCAAACTGCTTCATCTTTTCTGCTAACTCAGCCGTCTAAACACAAAAACATCAATATTGGTCAATATTTAGGCAAATTTATTTACAAAGCTGAAGGGAACAAGCTAATGGCTAACAGCTAATGCGTGAAACATCAGTTTTTTAGTCTCATTCAGTGGCCAGTTTAATCAATTGAATTGTTACCACATCTTACTGTTTCACTGCCCCACGGTCTTGTCACTTTCAGAACTAACCCTTTTGTCCATCTACAATCACTATGCTTTTTTTTCAAATTTTTCCAGCAGCATAGCACATTTACAATGGAAAACGGGTGTGCTACAAAAACAAACCAGCAACTGCATTGGGAAAATTTTGGTCAAATTTTGAATATTGTTGTTGTTGTTGCAAGTTTATGGACCAATATATGTTTTCCTAATATGGACTGAACAAGCAACTGTAATAAAGGTTTCATTCTTATGAAAATGTCACAAATCTGCAGAAGGCCAAGCATATCTCTATTGGAAAGCATGTGCACTTTAAAGACAAAAGTTAAGTATAAATATTTTTGTAAAAGTCCAGCCAAAATTGTAGAAAAGACAACAACAAAAAGGTTTCTACTTCTTACAAAAAAGCTTTCTTTTGAACATTTTTGAAAACACAATTTGGTGAAATCAATTTGCATTATACTACTCAGGGACAAATTCAGCGAGAACCCTCATTTTCTTGGAACAAGTGAATTTGCAGCATAAGCACTGCATTAAGCAAGGATAAAAAATGTTTTAACTCTGGTCATTTCCATCACCTTCTTCTCTCCTTTCTTCATGATGGCATCTATGTCTTCGTCTGTGATTTCTTCGTCTTTAGAAGCAAACACTTCATCTGCACCATGTCGGATCATACTCAACATTTCATCTTTGCTGACCTTTAGGTTAGGATCAACAAGACGACCTAAAAGAAAACAAAATTAATTTGTAACATGACAACATCCATGAAACCGTGTATCATTCATGGCATGAGTCTTCAAATCCTTAAGGTGCTGTTACATTGTACATGAAGCAATGTTTTCCTGCAACAACGCTGACATGAGTATTGCGAGGCAAGTTGCTCGGAGCTGTCAGACACTCACAACACTTTTCGCAAGGAAAGTGATAGTGCTTCTTATGTTGTTCGAATTAGAGCAAGAGCTTGAGGGGGAAATGGGAAATTGAAATGGAAAATAAAACACAAAGGATAATTTGGGTGAGATTGTAGTGTACGAGATGTGAGGAAGTAGGAGATTGTTCAACTTTGTCTGCAACTCGCAATGCAATTTTTCCTTGCAACACTAGTTGCAAAGAGAGGGTGTTACACGCACAATTTTATCCATAACTTGTCTTGCAATGGCTCTCGTCAGCATTGCATTGCAGGTTGCAGGAAAAATTGCCTTGTGAAGGTACACTACTGAAGGTGTACTAAGGAAAATTAAAGAAACAGGATACCTATTCTCGAAATGATATAAAATAAAGCTAAACCTATGTTACTCCCTTACCATACTATTTAGGATGAACTTTGCTTCTCATATTGGTAGTGTCGCCTTACCTTGCTGAATAACAATGGCATCAAGCCTAAGTTTCATTTCTGCTCTTTCAACAATCCTTTCCTCCACCGTGCTTTCCGTAATGAACCTAAACACATGCACTTGTTTCTTCTGACCAATACGATGGGCACGGTCCTAAACAACACAACAACAAGTCACTTCAGAAGTTAAGTTATGTTTAACATCATTAGTTTTGGGGTGGGAGCGGGGAGTGGGGGTGGGGAGGGGGGAGGGGGAGGGGGCAGGAGGGAGGTATGGTTTGCATTACTTTCAGACTGGGAGGGTGGCCACTTTTGATAATGCATTTTCAAAGAAGAAACATTACTACCACTTTGGAGGTATCTACATTCACAGGAAGGAGGTACACTGGGCAAGTGCTTGGCATGTTTTTCATATGATAGGAAGGTCAGCGGTTAGAACCTGTCCTTACACAAAGAACTTTGTTGCATTATTTCACTCCACCAGCTGGTCTCTGACTCTGACAAATGGTAATTAGCTCTCACAGTTGCTTCTACTAACAAAAACTGGGTTATGCTTCAGCGACGTGGACTACCTGGTTAAGTTATATGTTACTGTTTTTGATGGTGTATAACTAACGCACCATAGCTTGGAGATCAACTTGTGGATTCCAATCACTGTCATATAAAATAACGATGTCTGCTGTTGCCAGGTTGATTCCCAGACCACCTGCTCTGGTACTCAACATGAAAATAAACTTGGTGCTGTCAGGCATGTTGTAAGCATTGATTTGCGACTGTCTCTCTTCATGAGGTGTCTGTCCATCCAGACGGCAGTAGTCAAAGCCCTTCCAGAGACAGTAATCCTCCAGGATGTCTAGCACTCTGGTCATTTGGGAGAATATCAACACTCTGGAACCTTGCTGTTGGAGACGGACAAGCAGTTTGTCCAGGACACGCAACTTGCCACTGTTGTCTACCAGATGCTGATCAGTGGTGTAAGGGGGACCTTTAGTAAACATACATAAACGAAATTAAATGTGGCTAAATGGAATAAAGGTAAGTTTAATTGAGAAAATGCCAGTCAATGATCTCCCTCTTGGTGGAGGTTGCCACTCGCAGGGTTGCCATGGACACTGTTCCCGCTTGGCTTAAAGTCATGTGACTCCACTGTCCTTATAGGCACCTTCTCCCAACCTCATCTATCAATGATGAGTTTAAAACATCTAAAGGAATAGTGCTACCTACAATTACTATGATAATTATTACAATAATAAAAGACAATGCTTTTTTAGTAAAATGCAAACTGGATTCAAGATACCCGATCCAGACTATAGCTATAAAATTGAGAAAGTATGTTAAGAGGCTGGTGAAATTTGATCCTTTAGAGAAAATGGAAAACTTGGGATCATATAATTATCATTTGCACTGTCATCAAAGTTTCTGCTGTTCCAGGGCTGTCATTAAGATTTGAGACAGGCATTGCTGTGATCTTAACACCCGTAACAAGATTGTTGCTTTGTCAGTAAATTTAACATGTAACAGGCAAGAACACCTGTAACATCAAGGTCCCATCAAGTGTACTCACCCGTAACAGATGCTACAGGTGATGGCCCTTAATGACAGCCGTGCTGTTCCAATAAGTCAGTGATTATAATCCATGTTTTGTACATGATACAGAAAAAAAATTATTTTTCTGTATCATGTACAAAATTATTTAATGATGTACATACCAGGTTCTGCCCCATCAAACAAGTATGGGTGATTTGTGCACTTGCGCAGCTGCATGAGAATATTTAGAAGCCTCATCTTGTCTGATTTGCCTGCTCCATTTACTACATCAATGTCCTTCATCAGGATTTTAGTGTACCTAAAAATTATAAACATCACATAAGAGTCCGGTAACATTCTCTAAAATCTCTTTGGGTTACAACTTAGGGTGGCTCGCAATAGTCCTCCGTATTTTCCAACACTTATACTTTGATGAATGAATACAACAATTTTTTATCAGTTAACGCTACAATAATGGTATCATACAAATGCCCAGTCATTGTTGAACAAGTTATGGTCACTGCCATGATGTTACCATAGTAACAGTATAACCCGATGTTACCTACGTTACCATAGTAACAGTATAATCCTATGTTACCATAGTAACAGTATAACCTATAAAGATGCCCTGAATGCTGATGCCTATATCAAAGGGCTTTGAGAGCCATCTCGTGAACAGATACCATGCAGCTCTTTACAACCTCTAATTTCATTGGACCTGGGTATCACGCAGCTCCATTGTTTTCAGGGCTAGGGTCCAATGTTGTGTTGTTTGTTCTATTGTTTTCTCAGCAAATCAGAGAAGACCTTTTAAGAAATGCACACTGCTCCCTTGTGGATACGAAACAACACAAGGTTAAGTCCACAAATCAGTTTAATTTTCAATACTGAGTTTCAAGTCGAAGAATTGAAGAGTAAAACAGATTGAAAACAACCAAAATATTTTAGTGTGACATACATAGGCATTGTGTGAAACAAGACTGTCCAGACAAAGGGATGACAACTGGGGAATTACAAAAGCTTACTACAGCAATCATCTTTTAACACGTAATACACTGGGGAATTTAAAAAGTTTACAGATGATGGAATGAGTGAGAATTTGCATATCTGTCCCCTATACTATATCTTGCTCAACACTTCGCGTATTCACAAGATAATAATGAGCTCAGTGACTCCCATGTTTTATTAGGAATTTGTAATTTAGCATGTTAAGATACAAATTTTTGCAAAGTTTAAACAAAATTGTGGGAAGGGGTTGAGAGCCAACTTAAATGTTTGAAAGGCCTACCAACATCTTTGCATCTTTGTGAGCCCTACATAAATCTTGGTCTCTTTCTTAGGTAAAAGTTTTCTTTCAACATCAGCCTTGAGACGACGCAGAAGGAATGGCCTTAAGACCTGGAGGATTAAATGAGATACAATATTCCATCAGCATTTCAGTATTTCCATCTAGCCTTCAGTCTGAGTAGAGCACCATTCTGTGAATGACTTGTGCCAAGTGGCAAACTCTTCTAGAATCTTGTCGAAGATACACTGTAATTCACACCCCTAAATTTGAATAAGTAGAAGATTTTGGCCTTCTATTTAGTTGGGTCCCATGTAGATATACCCTATATCTTCTCTACGGTTTCAGAATCTTGTTTTGTAGGAACAGTACAAATTCATATCCACCATTGAGAAGTACGAATACTTAGTAAAGAGCAGCTTCTGTCACTTTTTTTCTGGCATAATAACATCCGATGATTGTGATGTCTTAACCCTTTCACTACCAGAGTCAATTATGAGAACATGTCCTGTAGTTCCAACCTTTGAATCTGTGGACGAAATCCTATGGTGTGACCATTCAAATGAAACCTTTTCGGCAGAACTTCAGCATGGCACCATTCATTTTTCAATATTTTACAAAACAAAATTTGGGATTTTTCTCGAATTTTAATCTTTGGCACTCTTGGGAGTTAAAGGGTTAAGTGATACCAAAACACCAATTTTAAACCAAAAAATTGCCAAAAATTAAAATTTTGGAAAACTCCCAAATTTCATTTTGTAAAATATTGAAAATGGTACCACGCATAAGTACTGCCGAATTTCATTTGAATGGTCACACCACAGGATTTCCTCCACAGATTCCTAAGTTAGAGCTACACTACATGTCTCCATAATTCACTCTGGGAGTGAAAGAGTTGAGAGGTACTTGGATTATTATGTGAAAGCAGTGCCCATCCCCCCCCCAACCCCAACCCCCCTTCCCCCTCCACTGAGAATTCCAGGCTTACTTCTTACCGAGTGCAGACGTTCCACCAGCTGCTTCTCTTCCACAAGAGAGTTAGTGTTAAACCAAGCATCAAAATCCTGAAAGAAAGTTTCAGAGGTTAATGTGATTCCTGTCTGTGAAAGGACAGTGGAGCATGCTCCACTGCAGTCTGCATCTTAGTTCAATTAGCAAGGTATGGGTTATTTTTCTAGCTTGGCCAAATGACAGGGCATGAAATTTGCAACTCATGAATATGCATATGTTATATTATTTTTCATTCAAGCATTGAAATGCTGCCATAAACACTTACATCAGCTGAGCTGAAAACATCAGGCAATAAGAAGTTCAACAGCGACCACAGTTCATGAAGGTTGTTCTGTAATGGAGTTCCTGTCAGCAGCAAACGATTTGTTGACCGGAGTTCTCGCACAATTTCTGAGAGCTTAAAACAAACAGTTACAATGTCAGTGAGAAAAGCGAGAAACACAAAAGAATCTAAATCACTAAGATGTTTCTAAAATATAACCATAAAATTTGTTTGCAGTTTAGTGATACTTGTGAGCATACCGAACCCTGAACCAGGCACATTTAACAGGAAGCTTGGCTGGGAAAAAAGCAAGTAATTCTGGTAACAGACAATTATCCCTTGGAGGGGGGGGGGGGGGAATTCCCATATAAAAGTGTCGGGGTGATTGTTTAGGGGTTTAAAATTCATGGTTTGGTACCATCAAGGATGTTTAAATTGAAAATGACCACAGTCAGAGTTATTCTGAGACCTTTTAGGGTTTTAAGCCAGAAAACTATGCTGACCAGAACAATACTACAGAAAGAATTGTTACCTTTTAGGAATGTGAGCCACACCAACAAAACAGGTTTCTGGTACCTTTTACGAATACCTTTTAAAACTTTTTGACAATCACCCTTGTCAATAGGCCATTTCCGAGTTGCTTTTAGCCTCTCTATCAAAGCGAGGCTAGGTGCGAAACCTTTCATATGAAAATGAGTTTTCAATCACATTCAAATACGTTTTATTTGCATGTGAATGAAAACTAATTTTCATATGAAAGGTTTCGTACCTAGCCTCGCTTTGAAAGAGAGGCTAAAGGTAACTCGGAAATGGCCTATTTCATAATTATGGGAACCACCCCTCCCCTCCCCTCCCCTCCCCTCCCCACCCCCCCCCCCCCCCCCCCCGGGCCCAGGTCATTGATATTTCATTTCCAATGTGCTAACCACTCAGCCACACTGGCTCCTCCTGTGATAACAAAGGATTGAAATCAAAGGCTCCTGTGAGCCAACTTGTGAATATGAAACACCACGGATGAAGATTCAGTTTTTAACGGGCGGGAATATAGAACCGACAGAAGGTAAAAAAGAGAAAAAGGTAATCCTTTTAAAGCTGCACTTAGCTTTTACAGCCAGAAAAATGAAGTTCACAGCCGGGTAATTTCCCCGGTTCCTGGCTATTATCTACATCCCTGAACACTCTAAAATAATAAAAGATTCTGCAAACCTTCGGAGCCTCCACCCCCAACCCTTGTGTCTAACTCCCCTCCCTCCAACGCCATCCCGAGGGGAAAGCATGTGACCACTACATATTGGGGCTTTATATTCACCGACCTGACCCCCTCTCAGGCATTTTGCTCCACTAACCCCCACCCTCTGGGTCCAACCCTCCCCCCTCCCTCCAACAACGTTCCCATGGGTAAGGCAAGTGACCATTGTGTAGTTCCAGAAAAAATCCATACCCACCCCATGGAAGGTCATTGGAAATTCCTAGGGGGAGGGGGTCTTAAAAGCCAACATTTTAGAAGCAATGTATGAAGCTAAACTGGAATTTCCTGGGGGGACGGGGGTGCTAAACAAAAAACCTTCCGTGGGGGGAGTATGGATATTTTCTGGAACTGCACATTACATATCGCCAGTCAATGTTTTCAGCTGATTGAGCGATCAAGTGAAATTTCTACCTTAATGCTACAATTCATTCATTCATTCATGAGTTAAAAAGGTGCACAGTTTTACCTTGGACTTCTCGTTCTTGATCCTGTGTGCCTCATCAATAATGATATATCTCCAGGCAAACTTCTTAAACACAGCTTTCTCTCTGATCACCATTTCATATGATGTAATACAAGAGTCCCACTCTCCAGGAAGCATGGTGTCACGAATAAATGCAGCCTGAGACATACACACAACAAAAAGTAATTCTTTAATTGGAAAGGGAAGTGAAGAAAGTAGCAACCAAAGTGTAAAATGCACATGCAGAGGTATTGTTTTTGCTCATGAAACCTATTGTTTTGTACCGTTCTCGCTGCCGTCGCCGTCATGTTTGCTAAAGCTTCCTATTACAATGAAAGAGAAGCCATGACTTACTCTTTGTTCCTGAGTACCAATCAGGCAGACAGCTCTGATGGTCGGACACCACCTGTCAAACTCGGCCATCCAGTTGGCTAATGTGGACTTGGGCACAATCACAAGGTGAGGTCCTGGAATCTCCCTAAAGTGCTTCATGTAGCCTAACAACGAAATAGTCTGTAGAGTCTTGCCTAGACCCTGTTGAAATATAATGATACTGCTTAGAAATGGCCATAATACACACTCAAGGCAAGTTATTTATGAATAACGAAATTTCAAAATTAATACACTCCTGTGGCACAAGATTTTTTAGCCAATCGCAAATTAAAGCATAGCAATACAAAACCAAAGCATATTAAAATCTTAAAAAACGTTCTCTGCTTAAAAATTATTTTAAAAAACTGAGCTGTCGGCTACCAGCCTGCAGCCTTTGATGAATGGTGAAAAAAGCGCGAATGTAAAAATATATATCAAAGGCTGCAGACTGTTAGCCGAAAGCTCAGTTTTTTAAATAATTTTTAACCAGAGAACATTTTTTCAGAGTTTAATATGTTCAACCCTGGTTACTCATCGATTTTTGCTCAAAACCAAAGCAATCGCTACATTACTTTTGACACCCAATTGAAAAGGGCTGTAATATTCAGGCCTGTCACAATGTGGCCGTCAATTTTCCCGCCTACAGTCAATATTTGCCCTCTACTTCATACTAGAGTTCACAAATCATGACTCATAACAAAATACATTAGATTCTCTAGCCCTTACTGCCTACTGCTTCTGTTACCCTGCCTACCACTACAAAAAATTCTGACAAGGCTGAATATTAGTTAAATTACAACCAAGAATTCACTGTAAACCAGAATACCATAAACTACTCACGATCAGTAAAAAGACAACACTGTGTATGAGACATCACAGAGGAAAATTGTAACATTTTAGACTTAGAAGCATTAAAAACTTAGGCAGTGACCTTAATGGAATGACACTGAGACGCTGGGCTGGGCCCCTACGATAACAGAGGTTGGGGGAGCTTGTTGCGGTATGTCAGCAACCAGACCACAGCCCAACACCGTCAGACCATGAACACAGTGGAGAATACCTACCTGGGAGAGGTGGGCGGGACGAGAAACACCAGTTAATGCCTATGTTGCAAATGGAGGTTGGGTGCCCAGGAACCTGGGGGCTGGTACTGCTGACTCAAACCCAGGTCGGTAAAACACCCCTTAAGCCTGCCCTACCTGCAACACAAGCCCCGCCCACCAAACCTAGCCCCAGCCCAAGAACCCATCACACTGAAACTAGAAGATCAGTGTAAAAACTACTAAGTAAATAACACATAAAACTTACAGAGAAAAACTAAAGCTAAAGGGAGAGTAGGGTAGCAGGGAAAAACACTAAAAAAGCAGAGCAGAGTAAAATTAAGAGCACATGCAAAGGCACATGCATAATCCACACCAGAATGCTGCTGACCATGTAACCGCCCGACAGCCCTGAAAACAGGCCCAAAATAGTAATACAACACCCGCAAACTATAGAACGCTAAAGGACCTCAAACAAACCAAAAAATATGCCATTTTGTAACCCCATTAAAAATAATGTGGCAGAAAAAACTATGATGCATGGGGTCGACCCCCACAAAGCTAACCAGAACAAAACCCCCAGGTGCAGATACCACTTTGCTACTGCCCTAATGTAACTCTGGTTTGAAAATCAAACCGCAAATAAAAAATGAAGTGTAAAAGGGATGTTTCCAGCTTTAGTATAATAAAAAGAATGCCATTTTACCATTTCATCAGCCAAAATTCCATTGATTCCATTCTCAAACAAAGATATCAACCAGTTAAGACCTCTAATCTGATAATCTCGCATTTCCCCATTCTTGATGACTGCAAAGTAAACAAAACTCAGTGTGTTACTGACTACTAGATCTTTATAAGAACCATTAACCAACTGCCTCACTTTTGTGGAAGGTGGGTGCCTGCACACATACACAGGTTTCCACTTTGGCCAGCCAGCCCCTAGATATGAGCCCCTATTCCAGACACCTGTCACACGTATTGGATCAGTGGAAGGGTGAAAGAAGGGGAGGGGTGTGAGGGGAAAGATGTGTCACTAAAGCCGTCCAAGAAACACTGCTAAGAATCACCTATCACCCGTTTCTCAAAAGTCCTAATAACTCTTTGGGCACGGTAAGCTATTTTATGTGTGCAAAGTTTACAATGGTAGCATAAAAATCATAGCAATAAAATTCTAACTTTACGAAACAAGTCACGCTGGTTTGCAGGCTAAAACCTACACGGTAACACCAGCATTCTAAATATTCTGATTTTTAAATAAAGCTCCGGCCCGATAAGTTATCGGGACTTTTTTATTATTTAAAAATCAGAATCTTTAGAATGGTGGGTAAAGTTTTAGCCTGCAAACCAGCCTGACTTGTTTTGTCAAGTTACAATTTTATGGCTTAGATTTCTATGCCAACAAAATTTGAATCTGTAATGTAAACATTGCGTGCATAAAATTGCTTTCTGGGCCCGAAAAGTTATTGGCACTTTCGAGTGGTTTCATGGTTTTTGCTTTGTTTTCAAAAACAACATGGCAGATCGGGATTAACTTTGACCCCCTTAAGTTCCTGCAGGGCCCTTATTTATCAGGCAGGAGGGCCCTGGGACACCCCAAGGCAAAATCCTGGTAAGATTACTGATCTTCAGGGTAACTGAATATCAAAGGGCATCCTCAGTCACTTACAGTGTGGATTCTGATCAAAATGAATAACTGATTTCTGTGCATGCTTGTTTTCACTGATCAACTCTTCATCTTCTTCCTGTTCTGTGCGCCGATGTCGATGGCTGAAAACAACGTAATGTGTTAGCTGTTAATGCATTCTCATGCCCAGAGCCCGATCCTTAATGTACGATCACAGACTCTGGCAGGTTCCAATTTCTTTTTTGACTGTCAGCCAATCAGATTTGAGCGGAATAAACTCTGAGTCTGTACAAAAAAACTCTCAATTTTTTTTTTAATGACACAAAAAGACACTACTTACAATTACTCATATACAGACAATACGATTACTTACTCTACTTATAAGTAAAACGTAACACTTACTCAATTATACTAAACGCTACGGAAACTTCCGTAACTTTCAAATTTGAACCAGCCAAAGTCTGTGATCCATGGCACTGGCCAAAAGGATCGCAGCTCTGGGGACAAAAATGTTGTTTTAGCTTAGCAATGAAAAGCAGGACTTTGCAGCTGGAAGCGTAGATCATGTGATGACTCTTCACAACATATTGTTATTAAAAAATGCCAAAATATGAGAATAACAGACTCCCGTCATTTAAGAATGAACTTTACAATAGCCTGAATGTTTGAAAATTTTAAAGGATTTGTAAGGGAAAAGTTGCTGGATAGCAAGTCCTTTCTTTCTAGTATCTGTTTTGATACATCAATAAAATCTTATGGGCACATTCACAGGACAAACTTGTGTTGGCAAACTCAAGTTAGTGTGTGTGCACATGGTATCACCATTTGGCAAACATGTTGGTAAACTGTTGGCTACAAAAAAGACAACTTTTTTGAGTTGGCAGACTCGTATTTGATAAGTGCTCATTTGCGGCAACTTCAGTATTTACAACCACGCTTCACAGGGTCCTCGCTCTTGCCCCCACAAGAAGGAAAAAAACCTGAGAACGAGTTTGAGGTGTGTGGAAGTTTGTTGTGTAAAAACACGAGTTTGCTAAATTTGTCATGCAAAGGCACCTTAACAATAAAGTGAAACTTTTGACATGTACTTACTCCCCACAATCAGATAACTTTCTACTTCTGCTTGGAAACTGTGGGGCCTTCATTTTTAAAGGACTAGTTGGCTGTTTCTTTGTCCTTGTGGTGGTGTTCATAAAATGAGCAAAGATCTCAGTTTGCTGCAACAGGTAATTGAACCTTGTGGCCTTGTCGGCTGCCTACAAAATAAAATCAAAATTCAAGAAAAATCCCAAATTTCATTTTGTAAAATATTGAAAAACAAATGGTACGATGTACTGCTGAAGAGGTTTGATTTGAATGGTCACACCATAGGTTTTGTCTACAGACTCAAAAGTTAGAACTACACTATATGTTTTCATAATTGGCTCAAAGAGTGAAAGGGTTCAAACAGAAGCCCCCAACAAACCCTGCTACAGGCTAGGGCCCTGCTGAAAACCCCTGAACGAACAGGCTCCCTGGATAAATATTGTTACTGCCGCAGAATTAGCTCAGATGGTAGAGAGCTGTCTGCTGAGTGTGAGGTTGCGGGTTTGAATACCGGCCAGACCGACAATCAGGTATGGTCCTATACCTTTGCTTTTTTTTTTCATACCTTTGCCTTTGCTGTGATATTTGTGTTTTGGTTCAAATTTTTTTTTGCTTTGAAAATTTTCGAACAATTTTAATTTCCCTTTGTTCAGATTCATTATCATATTCTGAGACAAAGGAAAACAACAATCAAACTGGTTCCAATCTCATAATGAACAGGTTATCGCTGTTGAGGACAGTTTTACTCACTCGCTCATGATCACTCGCTTGCTCCTTTCATCAGCTGTAAACTATTCTGAGTAATTCCGCTGACCAGCGCATAAGGCTTTCGTGGCAAAGGAATAGTCAATTGCCGAAAAAGGGAACAATTTGAAAGCGCTGCTCTGGACCCGGTTGTTCAAAAGGTGGATAGCGCTATCCACCGGATAAATCACTATCCAGTGGATAACACAATGGATTTTGTTAATACTTATCCACTGGATAGTGATTTATCAGGTGGATAGTGCTATCCACCTTTTCAACAAACAGGGTCTGATGCTTTGTATTTGGTGTCCTTTAATGGCCCATAAAAAACGATCTGCAGACTTGAAATTGATTTTTCAACAGACACGCATTTTAATACACTTTTACCGCATATCTATGTTGAAATGATAAAATTTTACCTCCACAATCACCATTAGACTTCATGGCCTAATGGCATAGTACATGTAACTACCAACCAGACGACCCAAGTTTGATTTATTCAGAATCTTGCCTGGGACCATTTTTTGGCATTTGTCAAAAGTCGTTACATTTAATTTTATAAAAATATCCAGGGGTTTCAATAAAATTAAGAGTAAGTGGCAATATTTATAAAACAGATGGCAGTGGCAAAGGGGGCCCCTTTCCTCTAGGAAATCTAGGAACTCAGAAATGGCATTTCCAGTATTCTGGGCATCAACTTCAGTGAAATTAATTGAAAAGTAGGCAGCGATAATTTAGGAAGTAGCCGGTGGAATTAGCCGGTTGCCGGCTTCTTACGAAACTTCTGATATCGAACCATGCCAGTATAAAAACATAACCTTACCGCAATATTGCGTTATGCATTAGCATTTCATAATTATTCACAGGGTTGGCTCATTGGAGCCTTTGATTAAAGCATTTCTTACCACTTTCTCTTCATATCCCTGTGGTGTTGGCTGATAGCCTGCAGCTTTTCCTTTGACTTTGGCTGTAGCTTTAGAAGGCAGTTCCTCAATTTCATCACCAGACTAAATATAAAACAGAAAAAATATTCCTTGGAATGCAGCTAACAAATATGTGGTCATATGACATACAGTATAATTATACATGTTATACTTATAATATTATAACCATACATGTATGACAAAGTTATCAGCAGCCTGGATTAGAGTACAGTTGAACCTCTCTAATACGGACACCGAAGGGACAGAGCAAAGTGTCCGTGTTAGAAAGGTGTCCATATTATAGAGGTCTTCACGATGACATCACTTTTCTCTGGGGCCAAGATTTAGTGCCTGTTGACCGTTGGAGAGGGTCCGTATTATAGAGGGTTTTTTAAAGAAAATATGTGAGAAATTTGTCGGGACATAGGAAACTGTCTATAATAGAGACGTATCTGTGTTAGAAGTGTTCGTAAGAGAGATTTGACTGTACTAATACATAGAGTTTATTCATTGAAAAGTTGTGTAATAGGGTATTTTACAAGTCAGTTTTTATTGCGCCCAAGGCTCGAAAGTAAAATTGCTGTGTTACACAACTTATCTATGAATAAATTGATTATACGACAGCCATGTTTTCTCAAATCCTTGAGTTTTTTTAAAGTTCTTTTATAGCGCACGGTCAGGAGATCAGAGTGTGACACCGTCATATTTGCACTCGATTTGGTGTATATTTGTACTCTAAAATGCTGTGTTGAATAACAAAATAATGCATATATATATATATATATATATATATATATATATATATATATATATATATATATATATATATATATATATATATATATATAATCTAATATTTTGTGGTTGTTGTCACTACAACAGAGAGTGCTCAATACACATAGTAGAGCAGGAATTAGAATCAAACCGGTTGGGGGATTGCCCTGACATTTCAAACTTTTAATTCAAACCTTAAATATAAATTCAAACCTTAAATTCAAATTCTTAATGGTATGTTTGCATATGTTGCAGTTAATTTTTTATTTCAGTTAATTTTTGTTTTTCCTTTGTTTCAAATTCATTAGCATATATTACCATACCCAAAAACATTGGAAAAATAAAAATTTCCTGAGATAAAAAATTAACTACAACACATACAACATTTGATAGGCACATGCAAGCTGCTTTAACGCCTCTTAACAACCTTTTTCCTCATTCTGATAATCGCCACCGAGCCAGAAATTCTAGTTATTATTTTGTAACATCACATTGTGTGAAAAAATATATACACTGTATATTTAAAGACATTGTATACATCATGCTTGAGTACTGGCATAGTTCACTGTCATATTCACAGTTATAAGACAGTTGTACTTGATTGAGTTCTTTTAAATTCATGCATCTTGAGAAGAAACTGTTGTTTTCTATTCACCAGAAGTCTTAACCTATTGCTACTTTTTAACCTCAAATTTTGTAAATATGAGGAGCTATAGGGTAAACTATTATTGCATATTTAGGTTTAACTTCAAACAGCTAGTGATCAACATCTAACTTCTCCTTATTGTATCAATACATTGACAAGCAGACAGGTAATTAAAGAGAATAAAGAATCAACTAGGGGATTAAAGTTCAACTGTATTCAGTCTTTTTGCACTGCCATATTTTTAAGAATATGGATAGAAATGCATATCAAGCATATCCAGACGGGGCTCAAAAGGCTTAAGTTAAAATTTAATTTGGGAGTCTTTGTTTAACGTCACGAGAAAGACTTTCAATTGACAGGCCGAGGTGTTTTAAGCAATGTACTGAAGTTTAATACGTACCCAAGAAAAGTTTATTGTAACAGAATTTCGAGGCAAGTAAAATCACTTTACGTTAGCAAAGCCATTCGCTGTACAACTAAGCATAATTTGTTGCAAATTGTCAGCACAATAAAGGTGCTAGAGATTATTTCACTGAGAGCATTGAATTGTTCAACTTGTCAAAATTGAATTTGAGTTGAAATAGCCTTTAGTTTGTGCTGTCTTCAAAGTCTTTTGCACAGTCTTCTGGGAAAAGAAGTACGATCTTAGGTTTCTTGGTCCAAAAAATGAAGAAGACTATGGTCATTCCTCGAATGAAAGAACAACAATATGAAATGCACATGGCCAGGATGCGAATTTCGCGCTCAAACTCAAACTCGCAAGGACTGTATTCCGCGAATAAAACCGCGATTAGTTACAAATTTCAACTAAAAAGATAAACTAGGTAGTAGTACCTCCTCTGGCGTTGTGCTTTCACTGCTCGAGGATTCGTCTTCTTCGCGATTAGGCATGTTTTGTGAGAAAGAAAGGCGACAATCGAGTGAAAGCCGGGAACATGAGATTTTTTGGCGGTATACGATCGAAAAGGTTTCTGGGAATGGCTAGGGTCCATTTTCTGTTGGGGTGGAGAAGAGACAGTCAAAAAGTCTTTGATTCCCTCTCATTCTTACCATAAATCAGAAAATTCTTAATTATATTCTATATCTTAAAAGCAAAAATGACGACTCTATAATGAAACAAATTTTCTTAATATCATTAGATCTCCATTCAATTAAAAAAACTAATTTTTACTCTAATTTATTAAACATGGTTGAATACTATGATCTACAAAATTTTAATCTTGACACACTGGATGAAAATAAGATCATGCATTATGTCAATCTTATGAAGCAAAAGTATATTTCCTACTGGAAAAATGCTTTACAGAACTCAAGGAAATTGGAATTTTACAATAGTTTTAAGGATCAATACATAATCTCCCATTATCTAGATCACACAAGGAAATCAAATGAAAGGAAAACTCTAGTCAAATTTAGGACAGGTAATCCAAAACTCATGATCGAGCTTGGTCGATATAATCAAATCCCTAGAGAAAATAGATTATGCCCTTTATGCGAATCAAATAATATCGAAAACGAAATTCATTTTCTCTTTCAATGCCCAAGATATTCAACTTTAAGAGATAAATACTTTAATCAAATCTACCAACACTTGCCGAATATTCAAAATACATTCTCAACAGAAAGTATCAAAGAATTGATGAACTCTTCCAATTATTTTGTTAATTTACTTTTAATGAAAATGATATCTGCATGCTTTGAATTACGTGATAGCTTAATATTGTCAAATCAAAATGAAGTTTTGTAATTATTTAATATTCTTTTACTGTCTTTTGTTATTGTTAAAAGTATGCTTTTGCAATACTGTAACTCAATATAGTCATGCAAATAAAGCTATTATTTACTTACTCTATTACCAGTCCCGGCGGGAAAAGTCTAGATTCCATAGCGGCAAGTACTTCATGGCTGAATGCCATATACACGACAAGCCCACAATGCCCTGCTAGTACCTGTAGTAGCTGAACGGTACCAGTACGTGTACTACGAGTAGCTGTAGTAGGTGTAGTAGCTGTGGTAGCTGTAGTAGCTGTAGTAGGTGTAGTAGGTGTAATAGGTGTAGTGGGTCTAGTAGCTGTAGTAGGTGTAATAGGTGTAGTGTGCTGTAGTAGGTGTAGTAGCTGTAGTAGCTGTAGTAGCTGTAGTAGCTGTAGTAGCTGTAGTAGCTGTAGTAGCTGTAGTAGCTGTAGTAGCTGTAGTAGCTGTAGTAGCTGTAGTAGCTGTAGTAGCTGTAGTAGCTGTAGTAGCTGTAGTAGCTGTAGTAGGTGTAGTAGCTGTAGTAGGTGTAGTAGCTGTAGTAGGTGTAGTAGGTGTAGTAGGTGTAGTAGGTGTAGTAGGTGTAGTAGGTGTAGTAGGTGTAGTAGGTGTAGTAGCTGTAGTAGGTGTAGTGGGTGTAGTGGGTGTAGTAGCTGTAGTAGCTGTAGTAGGTGTAGTAGGTGTAGTAGGTGTAGTAGGTGTAGTAGGTGTAGTGGGTGTAGTAGGTGTAGTAGCTGTAGTAGGTGTAGTAGGTGTAGTAGGTGTAGTAGGTGTAGTGGGTGTAGTAGCTGTAGTAGCTGTAGTAGCTGTAGTAGCTGTAGTAGCTGTAGTAGCTGTAGTAGGTGCAGTTGGTGTAGTGGGTGTAGTGGGTGTAGTAGCTGTAGTAGGTGTAGTAGGTGTAGTAGGTGTAGTAGCTGTAGTAGGTGTAGTAGCTGTAGTAGGTGTAGTAGGTGTAGTAGCTGTAGTAGGTGTAGTAGCTGTAGTAGCTGTAGTAGGTGTAGTAGGTGTAGTAGGTGTAGTAGCTGTAGTAGCTGTAGTAGGTGTAGTAGGTGTAGTAGCTGTAGTAGGTGTAGTAGCTGTAGTAGCTGTAGTAGGTGTAGTAGGTGTAGTAGGTGTAGTAGCTGTAGTAGCTGTAGTAGCTGTAGTAGGTGTAGTAGGTGTAGTAGCTGTAGTAGGTGTAGTAGCTGTAGTAGGTGTAGTAGCTGTAGTAGGTGTAGTAGCTGTAGTAGGTGTAGTAGGTGCAGTTGGTGTAGTAGGTGTAGTGGGTGTAGTAGCTGTAGTAGGTGTAGTGGGTGTAGTAGCTGTAGTAGGTGTAGTAGCTGTAGTAGCTGTGGTAGCTGCTGTAGTAGGTGTAGTAGGTGTAGTAGCTGTAGTAGGTGTAGTAGCTGTAGTAGGTGTAGTAGCTGTAGTAGGTGTAGTAGCTGTAGTAGCTGTAGTAGGTGTAATAGGTGTAGTAGCTGTAGTAGCTGTAGTAGCTGTAGTAACTGTAGTAGTTGTAGTAACTGTAGTAGCTGTAGTAGCTGTAGTAGGTGTAGTGGGTGTAGTGGGTGTAGTGGGTGTAGTGGGTGTGGTAACTGTAGTAGCTGTAGTAACTGTAGTAGCTGTAGTAGCTGTAGTAGCTGTAGTAGGTGTAGTAGCTCTGGTAGGTATAGTATCGTAGTAGGTGTAGTATCTGTACTAGCTGTAGTAGGTGTGATATCTGTAGTAGGTGTAGTAGCTGTAGTAGCTGTAGTAGCTGTAGTAGGTGTAGTAGCTGTAGTAGCTATAGTAGCTATAGTAGATGTAGTAGATGTGGTAGCTGTTGTAGGTGTAGTACCTCTACTTTACCTCTAGCAAGTTTAGTAGGTAAGTGCATAGTGCTTTTTTTCCGCCATGTTTGCCGAAACTTAACAGAGCTGAACATTAATTAAAGACTGTTTTCATTTTTCAAGGTCAGCTATTATAAATATGTTGCTGGTACGGTTTTCAAAACTCCTTCTAGATATACAGTTAATCAATGGCGCTTTACAATAATTTTGCTTTTAAAATTAAGATAAATTTGACCTACTAAAATTAAAGAAAATATATTTAGTTGTAAAAGTTTATCCTGGCCTGGACAAAATAGTGAGTGCGCCGATCTCATTTGTGTGCCTATATGCGCTATTTTAAATCAATCTATCAGTCAAGGTAACCTCCCAGAAGACTGGAAATCTGCCAGAGTCACACCCCTTTACCAGCAAGGTGATCGAGACGACGTAAACAATTACCGTCCGACCTCGGTTATCCCAGTTGTGGTCAAAGTATTTGAAAGAACAGTTTACGAACAATTGTAAGCCCATTTAGAAAAGCCCGATACCGCGGTAGAATTCCGATAATAACGGTCCCCGTTATTTTCGGATTTAGCAGGCCAAAGGGGCCGTTAATTTCGGGTAGCCGTTACTTTCGGATGGTTAGAAAACGTTTGTAATTCAGCAGGGGTTTTACACAAAGAGGACGCTGATAACAAACATAACAACAACAACATTTAGCTTTATTTGCATGACTGTAGATTTTACAATATTGCAAAAGCTTACAACTAACTAACAAAAGGAAAGAAAACAAAAGTGAATAATTAAATTACATCGGTGACAATTTTATCTCGAGAATAACAACAAGATGAAATAAATTTAATTAATTGCATGTTTAGAAAGTAAATGGAAGAATTCATTAATTAATTCTATGATCAATTCAGTTACAGGCAAGAGAACATACCCTTTATGTTCTCTTGTTACAGGTAAATGACATAAAAAAAGTAATTCAGGTTGCATGCTGATTACGGTATTCATTATCCATGTAAACAAAATAATAAAACTGTAACAAAAAAGGTTCCGAAATGTTCGTATACTATACGTCGAAAATATTGTTCGTATTGTATGACAACTGTGATGACACATACAGCTTTTATCTGTTTTTACGCGTTTTAGTTACCCGTAGCCTATGTTTATGAAAATACAGTACACCACTAAAATAGGAAAATATTTTTGTGGCATTTATTGTAAATTAAATAGGAAAATATTATTCAACCCACTACCTACTTGTATTTGTAACCACATACCGCACCTCTTATCGGGAAGGGCGTTACTTTTGGGTTTTAATAGCAAGGTAAAAAAATTAACGTTACTTTCGGGTAGCCGTTATTATCCGAATTCTACGGTATACTATGTAAACATCAATCATGTTTTCGTGCTATTCATTCAACTGTCACAGCTTTGCTTGAGGCAACTGACTCCCGGGCATATAATATATACATTGGGAAGATCAACGCGGTTATTATTGTAGATTTAAAGAGAGCTTTCGATACCGTTGACCACAAGATTCTTTTATCTAAGCTTGACTTTAATGGGATATCTTGTAATTCATTAAATTGGTTTTCAGAGTCGTATTTAGAGAACCGCACCCAACAATACTCAGTTAGTGGGTCCTGTACCAATTGAACGTGAGCGAGAATCAATTGCGACCGCCTTCCACCACCAACTCTTAATTTGCAGTTACACATCCTGTTGAAAGGGATTTTCTGGGGACCAGCTTCCCTTTCAACAAAGATAACTCGACTGTATTCTTGACTCTGACTTTTATTCCACAGGAGTAGAACTTCTTTAGACTTTTGCATTTGTACAACTCTCTGGTGACTCAGTGTTGCTCCTCTTTTTATATCAGCCAGGAAACCAACTATTTAATGTAAACTTATGTTGACAAAAGTCTCCTCTGATTGGTTTAAAGAGACTGATTAGAATGCAACCTTCGAGATGATTACTCTGTCAAAATGGTTTTTCGATCTTCACTTATAATAAGCTTAGGTCAACTGGCCAATATAAAACAAGGAGAGCAATATAAAAATTACAAAGTACTGTAACTACTAGTATATAAACTTTTCACAATAGCAGAAAGGAAAATAGCAGAGGCAGCAACTCAGTCTAACATCGAATCATTGTGATAGTACCAAAAATGAAAAGAAATCAACCTTATAAAGCATTTAACTTCACATGAAGTTTAACGACTATTATATGTAAATAAGTTGGTAACGAATTTTCTTGACTCATGTATGAACAAAGTCGTGATCCATTACTCCGGGATTCATTGTCTTTATCAATTGTAGGTGATGTAACATTGTTAGCCCTGTTTTGTTATAAATTACTGTAGATATGCTTTCGCCACACAAAATAATACGGACGTCATGCAGCTACTACACTTACTACACCTACTACAGCTACTACACCCACTACACCTACTATAGACTTTCTCAAAGTCCGTTTTTCGCGCTCTCGGGGGCTTCGCAGTCGACTTGTGGCAAGTCGACACCTACTGCAGCTACTACACCTACTATGTATAGCTACTACACCCACTACACCTACTACAGCTACTACACCCACTACACCTACTACAGCTACTACACTTACTACACCTACTACACCTACTACAGCTACTACACCTACTACAGCTAGTATACTTAATACAGCTACAACAGCTACTACACCTACTACAGCTACTACAACTACTACAGCTACTACAGCTACTACAGCTACTACACTTACTACAGCTACTACAGCTACTACAGCTACTACAGCTACTACAGCTACTACACCTACTACAGCTACTACACCCACTACACCTACTACAGCTACTACACCCACTACACCTACTACAGCTACTACACTTACTACAGCTACTACACCTACTACACCTACTACACCTACTACAGCTACTACACTTACTACACCTACTACACCTACTACAGCTACTACACCTACTACAGCTACTACACCCACTACACCTACTACAGCTACTACACCCACTACACCTACTACAGCTACTACACTTACTACACCTACTACACCTACTACAGCTACTACACCTACTACAGCTAGTATACTTAATACAGCTACAACAGCTAATACACCTACTACAGCTACTACACCTACTAGACCTACTACAGCTACTACAGCTACTACACCTACTACAGCTACTACACCTACTACAGCTACTACAGCTACTACACCTACTACAGCTACTACACCTACTACAGCTACTACACCTACTACACCTACTACAGCAGCTACCACAGCTACTACACCTACTACACCTACTACAGCTACTACACCCACTACACCTACTACAGCTACTACACCCACTACACCTACTACACCAACTGCACCTACTACACCTACTACAGCTACTACACCTACTACAGCTACTACACCTACTACAGCTACTACACCTACTACACCTACTACACCTACTACAGCTACTACACCCACTACGCCTACTACAGCTATTACACTTACTACACCTACTACAGCTACTACACCTACTACAGCTAGTATACTTAATACAGCTACAACAGCTAATACACCTACTACAGCTACTACACCTACTACAGCTACTACACCCACTACACCTACTACAGCTACTACACCCACTACACCTACTACAGCTACTACACTTACTACAGCTACTACACCTACTACACCTACTACACCTACTACAGCTAATACACCTACTACACCTACTACACCTACTACAGCTACTACAGCTACTACAGCTACTACACCTACTACACCTACTACACTTACTACACCTACTACACCTACTACAGCTACTACACCTACTACACCTACTACACCTACTACAGCTAATACACCTACTACAGCTACTACACCTACTACACCTACTACACCTATTACACCTACTACAGCTACTACACCTACTACAGCTACTACACCTACTACACCTACTACACCTACTACACCTACTACAGCTACTACACCTACTACAGCTAATACACCCACTACAGCTACTACACCTACAACAGCTAATACACCTACTACACCTACTACACCTACTACACCTACTACAGCTACTACAGCTAATACACCCACTACAGCTACTACACCTACGACAGCTACTACAGCTACTACACCTACTACAGCTACTACAGCTACCACATCTACTACAGCTATTACACCTACTACAGCACACTACACTTACTACACGTACTACACCTACTACGGCTACTACAGGTTCTACGGCTACTACAGCAACTACTACAGCCAGTACACCTTCTACTCATAGTACACGTACTGGTAACGTTCTACAGGTACTAGCAGGGCATTATGGTCTTCGTTCAGCTACTACAGGTACTAGCAGGGCATTGTGGGCTTGTCGTGTATATGGCATTCAGCCATGAAGTACTTGCCTCCATAGCTCAAAAGGAGGTTTTTGAGCCCGCGAGACTGAGCACCCCCACCCAAACCTTGTTTTCACTAAAACCGCTGGGCACCGCGACCTCCTTTTGAGTTATGGAATCAAGTCTCTACCGTCCCGGCGGGATTTTACCGAGCTTGAAGTGACTTCTGGGATACCTTTACGGTCCTTTGTGAATGAGGTACCGAGATGACAACAACAAAAAAGGTCCCTATTACCAGTCTTAAACGCGTCTCTCTCCAATCCTCGTGGAAGACAAAATGGCGACCAACAGTGCGTATTCAGTCTTGTAAACTTATCTTGATTCTAGAACGATTGCGTGCAATTACATGTTTAAAGATCGCCGGAACGATGACTTTAATGGTTAAAGAGATGTGCAATTCCATGAAGCTTACAAGTTGTGAGTTACTTTTAGCGGTATTGTTTTGAATTTCTGAGCGAGTTTGGCCCCGGCGCCGCTCTCTACGTTGAAAGTACGACACACTTTGCTGAGGTTTGCTATTTGGAGCAAGCTATATTCGCCGTCTTTCCACAATGCAGATTAAAAGCGTAGAAGCCTTGAAGTCTTGGCTAACAACTCGTCTGGAGTCAGTGTGAGTAAAAAGATCGTTGTAAAGATCATTGTTGAAATATAATTAGCTTGCCGGTAATTTGGCATGTTGGTTCATTGCTTCAATTGCAATGCAAGTTTTCCTAACTTAATTTTTGTCTGATTACCACGTTGCATTTTGTTTTTTGTTTTTCCTTCCATGCAATTTGATCTATAATTTCATCAGAAAAAATTGGAGTCAGTGTGAGTAAAAAGATCTTTGTAAGATCTTATGGTATGGTAATCCATATGGTAAATATGGTAAAAAGCGAGGAGCACCAGAGGGAGTTTGGGTTCAGGGCGGCGGGATCGAACTTCCTTGTAATACTTTTGTCTATGGACCGAAGGAATTCAAGGCGAGAGTGAGGAGTGAACTACGTAAAGGACAATAAACTTTGACACTTCTTCCACAGTGGTTCAGTGTACGGATTTTGCTTTGGTTTATTTTGTATATTTGGGGGCAATTCCCAAAAATAAGCCCAGAGGGGCTTATATTTGGAGGGGCTCATTATAGGAGGCTTTTTTACGTTAAGAATCTGAGGGGCTTATATTCGGAGGGGCTTATACACAGAGGGGCTTATTTTCGGAATTTTACGTTAGTTTACTTGTGCTAGTGGGGACAGAAATAGACTTTTTACAGTCTCCTATGTTTATATGTGTTTCCCAGGTTCGATCATTGAGTTTGTTTAGCCGCCATCCTGGAAGTCACAGCATGTTAAAACTAGGAGAGTACAAAACTGATCCGGGGATGTGGGAGGGTAGTGATAGCATGTGGTGATAAGAAAAATACCAATTGTTCTATCTCTTTCTTCCCGAGGGGGGGACTCTGATATGAAAATGACAGGGGTGCTTGTCATACCTTTTAGGGGTCAAAATTTGTAGATTGGTACCACTTAGGGTGCTGAAACCATGGTTAGAATTATCCTTCGTATTGAGCTGAATTAATATGACAGAAAATGTCCTGTGTTGTTTAAAATTGGTACCTCTTAGGGGTAAAATTAGATTTGAGTCACGCTAATCAAACAAGATTCTGGTACCTTTTAGGGTGATTCTTCTAATTTTTCCGACAAGCACCCCGTCATTTTATGGGGGAGCCCCCCCCCCCCCCCCGGCCCTTCCTTCCCCTCTCCCATCCATTCCCTAGTTAAAGTGTACTGTGACTTCCAAGTTAAAACTACATGTAGTCAAACTCGAGGATCGAATGTGACGAACACATAGAAAAATAGAGGATTATGAAGAGTTTGGAACAGAAAAAATACTTGTCACCCCATAGAAAAACATGTTATATCTGTGATCATGAACAACAGTCATGCAATGAGTATCATGCCATTCAAACTCGGTACCATGAAAAAGTAGTCAGAAATGGGAACCATTACAGAGGGGGATGTTGGGATTGGAGGGCTCTGAATACCTTAACACCGTAAAAAAATATCGAAAAACACCACATCACAGCATGAAAAGTTGATGAAAAACTGACACCACGATATACATTTGTACATTTGTTACATTTGTACTCTGTGACAAGTTTAACACAGGGTTAACAGAGGTATGACTTTCAGTAAATAAACACGGATAAAAACCACAATAAAAGCTATGCAACACTGCAAACCCCAATGTTCCCCATGATATGACTGTATAAGCACTGAACACTTTTTACAATAAACCAAACATAGCATCTGATCATGGTTATTGTCTTCAAGGTACTTGAGAACTTTTATCCAGTACAAGCACTAATTTTCACAATCTTTGCTGTCTGCCCAAATTTTACTCATGCTCCAGATTCTAATCGCCTTCGCAGAATGCAATCCTAATTTCGTGTTGGTTGTCCTGTGGTTTATGTGCAGTAAAATTTGAGATTTTTTGGTAGACAGTAAAAAAATCAGAAAAAATTTACGGTCTTCCAAATGGCCGCCCCTATTGGTTTTTTTTTTTCAGGGGCTCATTTCCGCCAGAAATTCCTTCAAATGCGTCTCCATAATCTGTGATTACTGCTAGTATTATAGCAATATATAGCAATGTTTTGTTTTTCAGCAAATGGAAAAACAAGTGTCTGAACAATGCTCATTTTCATTCAAGGGACTATATATCACAGATGCCAACAAAGAACATTGTCTTCCATGTAGAATCTCAAAATTGTGGTTGCATGGAAATCTTTGCCAATGATCATAAATGCCAGGCCATAAGCTCTGTGACTAGTACTTAACACCTCACTAGTAATTGTTAATAATTAACTATTATAGCGCGAAAGCGCGCGTGATATCGCCTAATACTTAGCCGACGAGGCCGTAGGCCGAGTCGGCTAAAATTAGGCGATATCACGCAAGCTTGAGCGCTATAATAGTTTTATAATTCAACACATTGATAACAAAGCACAGTTTGAAGAAAAAATATCGCCGACAAGCCTTTTATTTTAAAAAAAGCTTACAGATGTTTTACCGCGCGAAACTTGCAACATCACACAGTTCATGAATGAAAGTGGCGCCTTTGTCAATATTGTGCAAGCTTGAACACTATAACTGTTTTATAATTCAACACATTGATAACAAATCACAGTTTCGAGAGAAAAATCATTGAGATTTACAACCTTTCATTAGGTAAAAAGGCTAACTACAATATTTTACCTCGCACCATTTCTTAAACAACAAGCAGTGAATGCCGAAACTTTTGCCAAGCTAAAATTAATTTAGCGTACACAAACAGTTGACAGTTTCTACGAAGAGCTTTCGTCTGCTCAAAGAACGGGACAGAGTAGTGACTACAAGAATTAAAACACAGTAAAATGGCATAGAATGTCTTAGTTACAAGTGTTTCGTATCTTAAAAAGTTCAATTCAAAATCAAAACAAATTGAACAAACACACGGCTACGAACCTAAACGTAGCGGCGAAAAGTCGGAAAGAACTACAGCGTGGACAGTAAGCTTACAAAAATTCACAGCTAAAGGATACAAGAAATGGTTAAAACATCGTACCTGTAGTTGATTTAACTTTTTAGTCCCTTCCATAAGCACCAAATTTTCAAACATCGAAGTACGAGCTGAGTCGATCAATGTTGTTTACAAACTTGGAATGCTCATTTTTTAGCTCCCACAGCCGTAATGACGAGATCAGAAACTTTTCTGAGGAAACATCAAGTCTATATCATATTCCAGAGGTGATTACCAAAGGAATTTCACGAAAATTGTGCTCCTACATTCACGAGCGGTTAAACTTTGAACCAGTTTTCATTCAACTACGCCAAGAAACACTGCGACCGCGACAACGCGAAAATTTCGCGCCTTTTTTGTCCAATCATGTGAACAGTATTTTTCTCTTTTCTTTTCTTCTCTTTCTTTCTTTCTTTTCCCTTTTTTTAACTAATAGTTCACGCACTTTTTCGCCCAAAAACACGAAATTGCAGGCAGCAGTCATTTTCACTTTCCTTCAAAATGCGAAATTTACCGCCATCGCTGGTTATATGTCATGTAGACATAACGTCTATCGACAACTTTTTTACCATATTTGGGCAGTGTATCAATGTGTTGAATTATAATATATGTTATCTGTGAACATTTTAGTTGTGATGCTGATCCAGCTGCTCTAGCCAAGTATGTTGTTGCTTTGGTGAAAAAGGACAAGCCCATGGAGGAACTGAAGGATATTTGCGTTGACCAGTTAGAAGTTTTCCTTTCTGATGGTATGTTTAGCACACCTCTAGGAAAACAAGTCTATAAATTAAGGTGGCTCCCAACAGTTTCCAGCACTTTCCACGACTTACATTTTGATGGGTCATTACAACCACTCTTTATCAGTTGATGCTACAATCATGATATCAAACGAATGCCCAATGATTGGTGAACACGTTGTTATCATTTTTGTGACACAATATTTTATTAGCAACAGTATAACGTGCTGAAAACGCCCTTAATTTTAGCTTTAAGTGTTAATAACTCAAAAATGACTCGGTGAACCACATTTTGTCAAATTTTGATCAGTAGGATAAGATGCAACTTTTGGCAAAGTTTCAAAAAATTCTGTAGGTGGGCTTCAGAGCCACCTTAAATTTTCGATCACACTCAACAAACTATTTATTTTTTATTAGTATTTACTGTATTTTACACTCTTCTGTACTTCCAGAAACTGCCAACTTTGTAAATGTCCTGTTTGATGCCCTGACGAACTCTTCATACATACCCCAGTCGCTAATAGAGGCACCTGCTGCCCCAGTAGCTATAGCAGTCCCTGTTCCTACCCCTCCGATAGTACTTCCTCCACCGCCTCCACTGCCTCCGCCCACTTGTACAACGCCACAGGAAAAACCCAGGAAGATATCATTATCAGAGGATGTTTTAGACACACGAATACTGGCAGAGGTATGCGATAGCTCATATACGAGTGGCAGATTTGTATGGATATTCACAAGGGCGAGCCACAGACGAACCATTGACAATACCCACTCAGAATTTATATGAATACTATTGATACTGGCTGCACATCCTTTAAATTTCTTAAAATCAGCCTGATTCATGCACCGTTGGTTTTACTCCGCAGTCAGAAAAAAATTAAACACCTGATCAAAATTTTGTTGACCACAAATCATCCACACAATCAGTTACAGTCTGTATGTCATGTAATGTTGAACCTGTGATGAATGAATTTCAACTTGCAGTTGCCTCAAAATGTGCTCAGATAATACCGGTACCTATCCTAGAAAAACAGTTCTTCTAGTTCACATAATGAACAACTGCCAGTTCAAATTCATTTGTTGCAGTTCAGTGTTACTGATTTTGTGGTCAACAAAAATTTGATCACATGATAAACTTTTTTCAACTGCGGAATGAAACCAACAGTGTGTGAAGGGGGGGGGGGGGGGGGATTTTTAAGCCATTTTGAAGGATTGTGGGATCAATAGTACTTTGTTTTTGAACTTTTTGTTTTTGAAAAGCACAATAATGAACCATTTTTTTAGATTTATTGTATAATTATTTGGTTCTATTATTTCAGCCTGATGATGACGACAGAGATTTCAAACGAACGAGAAGGACAACAGAGTCTAGTGATCGCAGCACCAGTGGAGGAAGCTCAGTGGTGTCAAGCAGTGGTGACAGAACTCGCAAACGAAGAGCTGATGATGACAGAGGCAGAGGCGACCTACCAAAGATTCCAAAAGAGGAACATGGCGGGTTGAGAAGAGGAGACTCAGAACCCAGAGAGGATCAGGTCCCTAGAAATAAACCTGACGTCCCGCCTTATGACAACGTAACATACCCCATTCCCAGCGCAATGCATCGGGATAGAGGTATCAAGCACAGTCCAGATGGTCAGGACTTGCGGCCTGGTTTACACCCACATGATGACTCTAGGGGAAGACGTGGGAGCCCGCTCTGGGATCGCAGAGGGGGAAGGATGGGACGGGGGCGTATTTTCCGGGACCGTGACCGATTTAGAGATGACCGACCACGACACGATAGAAGGGATGACAGAGAAAGGCCTGGAGCTAGAAAGTCTCGCTGCAGAGACTATGATGGTATGCTTTGTGACCTTATTATATATATGCTGAATAGTGTCTTTAAATTTGTTGTTTAAAATTCTGAAGAAGCTGGAATTCTGATATACATTAAATAAATGTGACCCTCCATGGGATTTGATGCATAACACATCCACATGTGGTGACACAACATACTAAGTGTGTCAAGAATTCCAGTATGCACAAATTTAAGCCACTTAGAACTTTACACCAAGGTGAAAAAAAAAATAAATAAAAACTCTGGTGCCACTTCCTCCATTGCATGCAACACCTAGCTGAATTAGGGAGGACCAGAGAGGCGAGATTGGATGTCAGCATACAGTATAAGGTGCAAATTGCAGCTGCTTCAGTCCATGTATGATCTCACTCCACCCACCCAGACCAATGATGGCAAAGTCAGATAGGCCATGACATCGGGAACTCTGTGCCCTACTCTTATTGAACAATGTCATGGGTTCTTTTACATCCCTTTCAATTGACAAGGTAGGATGAAGGAGACAAGGCCAATGGCTTAACGTCACCGCCCAATGACGCGATCATCTGAACTGAGATAAGGTGTTGATCACAGCCAGCATGATCTTACCAGTTATTTAAAGACCCTGGTTGGTGGTCTGACCAGGGTTTGAACCCGCGACGTCCCACTCAGCAGACCGGCACTCTATCAACTGAGCTCACCAGGCTGACCAGGTGTACTGTAAAAGCATAATTGCCAGCAAACTGTGGAAAATAAATAATAAACAAAGGGGTTAGTTTCTCAGGAAACTATGGTGCTGCATCAGTGGGGAGTGAAACATAAGTTGATAAGGTAAATTGGCCCTGTAAAAAGATTCAAAAGCTGTCATTTCAAGCGCTATCCCTTTTGATTTGCTCTGACAAAGGGGTAGCGCTAAAACAGCAGATTTTGAATCCTTTTACGGTGGCCTATTTACCTTGATAAAACCACATTTTCATTTATAAAAAACAGCTGCATTATTCAAGTTCATGAAATCATGATTCTACTGTTATACGCTGTATTCTCAATTAAACTACTTTCTGTTTTCATTTCACTTTAACAGAAAAAGGTTTTTGTATGCGAGGAGAACTGTGTCCTTTTGATCATGGTAATGATCCAGTGGTGGTACAAGACATGCTGCCCCCCGGGATGTTAGGATTCCCTCCTCCTTCCACAGGACCTTCCTTCCTCCCAGATGGCCAACCAATCCCTGGAACAACAATACCAGGAAATGCTGCCCCTATCCCAGGGAGTTATCCCACTCCAAACTCCCAGCCTCCTCCCCCTGGGACCACTGGGACGTTATCTAATGATGCTCCAAAATCCAAAACAGCCCAGGAAGGGCCTGATACACCTGTACCTGTGAGTGGCCCAAGACCTTCAGCCCCAACCGTGATCGTACCTCCACACAATCAAGCACCTGTCATGACACCACATGCAGTTCACATGATACAACAACCAATGTTAAGGGGGCCGGCACCTCGCCCTCCGTTTGGGAATCCGTTTGAAGGTGGGTTTAAATTTAATCATTCCTTTGCAAAAGCTTTATTGTACATGTATATGTCATATCATGTATATGTCATATCAGTCTTTCAAGTGAAAACAATACAGACCAGAATTGGACAGTCAGATCATGTCAGTAAGGGACTGGTTACATGATAACAAATACAGCAACCATTATGACCAATTACGCATGCATTACACATTCTAGTCTTCTTCCAGGAGACCAATTTCGTACCAAAACGGGTGGGCATGCTGCATTTACGTGATACCATATAAGTATGGCATGAGGTATGAATTTTTGTGCTGGTACATGTATCACCACTTTCCCTGAAGTGCGGTCAGTTTGTTCGATTATTTTCTCGAGGAATCAGTCAAGCAACAAGCTCATTACTTTCTTGATTCTTTCAAGTCTCCATGCTTGACTCGAAAGACTTGAAACCCAACTTGATCCTTGATGCTCGATCCTCGCAAGGATCGAGTCTCGAGTCTTGATGACTCGACTCGAAAGAGACTGTCAACTTACATTTGCCTGGTACTGTATCAACATCATGTAAACAAACACCAGAGCCAAAACAGGGAACCGGAAATGAACTTGTACCAGTATGAAAGTCATGCCACAGTCAACTCTCTTATCAGACACTTCTATAAGACGGACAACTGGTGTTGGTCCCTGCCGTATTTTTAGTCATTTTACTGTAACTAGTCTCTCTATGAGATGGACACCTCTTTAAGAAGGGGTGGCGAATGGTAAATCCGAGACTTGCCGAGATGCCGAGACCCTTGTTTCAAAATCCGAGACCACGACCGCAGCTACGTTATAAAATCCGAGCCCGAGACCCAATGCGGGAAAAAACCGAGCCCGAGACTTAGTGCCATAAATATCCGATTCACCTATCAAACAACAAACAAGGATGAAGAATGAGAATGCTTGACAAAAGTATCCGAGACTCCGAGACCTTAAGGAAAAAAATCCGAGACTCCGAGACAGAAAGAGCACCAGCCAAACGAGACTTTGAGACTTAAAACGAAAACTGCCGAGATTTCGAGACTGGACCAAAATTGTCCGAGACCCATGATTTTGAAGGTACCATTCGCCAGCCCTCTAAGACAGACAACAGACACTTTTATATCATTACCTCAGCCCTCTATAATCCGGACACCTATCTAAGATGGACAGTTGGGGCCCATCCCAACGGTGTCTGTCTTAGAAAGAGTTGACTATGGTATCATGGAAACACCCCTAAGTTTATAAACCAGAAAGCTCCTGTGTACATTAAGAACTAACACACATGTTCCTTTTACCTGGTTAATAAAACAGCAAATTTTATAGTGACTGTTGTGACTAACTATAAACCATTACTTGTTCCCAATATCAGATTCCTACAATCCAGAACAGCCTCAGTTTGATAGGACTCCTGTGTGGATGCGGCTTGGAAATGGCCGTCCTCCCCAACCTCACCCCCCTCCTCCTCGTGGGGTGTTTCACCCCACTATGGGTTTGCGGTCAAGGGAACTATTAGCTCTTACTCCTAGCCCTGCTCAACTTACTGTACAAGGTAAGCAATATGTAATTATACTATACTAGCAGTAATCACAGATTAATTATGGAGACGCATTTGAATGAATTTCCAGCGGAAATGAGCCCCTGAAAAAAATCCAAATAGGGGCGGCCATTTGGAAGACCATCTCAAATTTCACTGCACATAAACCACAGGACAACCAACACGAAATTAGGATTGCGTTCTGAGAACGTGATTATTGTGTTCCTCCAGAAAATATCCATTGTGCCTGTTGCATGCATATTTTCGAATGTAATGCATGTAGTAATTATTTTTAATGTATAAACTTAATATAAAACTGCCAGGTTACCTAGAATGTTTACAACATGTGAGTGAGTGATGAATTTTTAAACACACTGCTCATACATTCATGAGTAAAATACATACTATGCTTCTTTCCTTCTTCATTCAAGCCATCCCAATTTTCTCCTTCTGTAAACATTGCAGCAACTTTGCCTTGTGCATGCTTTGATGCATACTGCAGTCTTTCTTGCATGTTAAATTACATTGCATTCCAGGACAAGTTGCATGCTCTGTTGCAGCAGTTCATACTATGGAGGACAAAGGGTTATTGGAGTAGACTTTTATTACTATCTTCAGATGCTTGCTTTCCCTTGTTCATTTGAAATTTATATATATATTTCTTTACTTGAATCAATTGCCCTAGAGGTGATAGCTTAATTTACAGCTTGATCACAATCATTTACATGTACCACACTGAATCTGTTCCAAATCACACATTGTTTCATTTACTACATGCAGAAGAAGTAAGACTTGTGTTGTTAATGAAGTCTCTGTTTTTCATGAACACCCAGTAAATCCTTGACTACTCAAGTTGTTTACTGATTATTCTCTGTTTTGTGTGTTAAGTTCAAGGTATTTCAGCGCCACCTCCAACAGTACCGACCATGCCCGACAGAATAGTCATCCAACACCCCGATGCAACAAAGAACACCCCTGTACCTCCCCAAGAGCAGCTTCCCCCTCAACCACCGCCTCCATCTGCCCCCCAACAGGACGTGGCACAAGCTCCAAGTTCTGTCAATAACACCCCTCCCATCAAGGGTAGACTTGGCTTTCCAAAGAAATTCAGCGACACATTGGAGTTAAAAAAGATTCCACGCGACTTAAACAACATTGCCAAGTTGAATGAACATTTTCAAAGATTTGGTTCTATCACCAACATTCAGGTACAAGATTCTGTGCTATATTGATTTATATTTATCTGATTCCACAAGTCACTTAATTTTCAAAGTTACTTAAACTCATCGATCAATGATGAGCTTGGGAGCTGGTGCCTTAAAGGATGGTGGAGGCATGGCAATTGAGGTAACCATGGCAACCGCTCACACTCACTCACTCCTCTCCCCATCTGATGTCCTTTGTTTGATAGCCTGCGAATACAGCCGCCTCTCATCGCTCCTGGCCATTAGGGGCGTTCACGTGAATGCCCCTAGTGGCCCGGGAGCGATGAGAGGTGGCTGTATTCGCAGGCTATTTGTTTGAGAGCTTGTTCCTGATATCATTTGACCGTTGAATATTTCCACCAATGAGAGTACATTCAGTCTCATTCTTGAAATTCCAACTAATAACCACTCCTGATTGATGGAAATATAAACCATGCTCTCAGGCACATCATGCAAGTTAAATGAACCTTACAAATCATTGTAAAATGTGCTGGAAAATTATTTTCTAGGACACAAGCAGAGTGTTACATAATAAAATACATCATGGTTAACATATAAAAAGTGTTAAAATCAAGTGTCATGTTTTTAGCATTTGTAACCTTTGAATAAACATTTTAAAGTTATTTTGGTTTTTGGCACTCTTTGGAGTTAAAGGGATAAATATTTTTAAAATACATGGTATTTTGGTAGGTTTGTGCCTTTGGAGATCCTGAAGCTGCCTTAGTTCAATTCTCACATCACAGGGAAGCTAAAGCAGCGTATTCCTGTCCTGATGCCGTCCTTGGTAACCGCTTTATCCGGGTGTTTTGGCACAATCCCGACAGGCCACAAAACAATAAAGTAAGTTGATTGGAGCTCCTAATGTAAAGGTATCTTATTAATTCAAAGCCTACTTGGGGACCAGCAGTACTGTTGACAACAAATATTCTTTGTCAATTTTGTTTTGGGAGGCAGCATGGTCGAGTGGTTAGGGCGCTGGACTTGAAACCCGGTGGTCCCGCTCTGGCCACTATCTGGAGTTGTTTCACGGTAGTCCCGAGTCCAACTCCTCGGCCACGCTTGTAAAATAGCCAGCTGGTTTGTCTCCTGCCAGTTGGGATTTTTAACGTGTTATGTTCTATTTGCAATATTTGTTTCTATATTTAGTGTCCCCAATTAGTGCTCACGCGCTAAATACCTTGACATTTAAATAAAGTGATTATTATTATTATTATTATTATTATTATTATTATTATTTAATTTGGACAATAGTGATGGGGGGGGGGAGATCAAAATTTTTGTTCAAGATACAAAAAAATTCAAATTCATTGGTGTAGCCAATAAAAACTAGAAATCACTTAGAACCTATTTATCCCTCATACAGTGAGATAGCAGTCCCTGTGGGTATTGTTGATAAAAATTATCAGACTTCAATTAAATTACTTATTTTTATTGCTTTGTTTTAGGATGGAAATTCAAATCAAGGAACTACAGCTAATAGCAATAATGCAGAATCAACTACAGCTGAGTCAACAGCAAAAGAAGATTCCAACAAGGTATAATAATGTTGAAACAATGTTGAACTCATAGATAACTGTCAACAATGTTACTAAAAAATACTGTACGCAAAACTTTATCCAGAGACACACCAGGCAATTTTATAACTATTATCATTGCGGCAAATTGATTAATACCAGTGAAAATCAAAAGCAATGTTAACTGATATTTGACATGTGACATATCGGCAATTTTGATTTTAATTATAGGCCCCTGCTGAACCCAAAGCTAAACCGACTATGTTCCAAAGTGGGAAGACAACATTCTCAAAAGCTTCGAAAGCTCTCCCTGTTCATGTACCAGCCAGCCCTGCAATGACCAAGAGACAGCAAGAACTTCACAAGCAGGTCAGTGTTGTATAATTTCAACAATGTACTTTTCCAACCATCCTCTTCAAGGCAAAGTTTATTCTCATTTGTATAATCATCTTTTTCTTTATCACCATACATGACATTCTCAATATTACTGAAGATCCTACCAGTGTGCAGAAAGTGTGTCACATAAAATCTTTATAATTACACTTGAACAGAAACAAAATGGAGCTTAAACTCGCTGTTGCATGAATTGTCTTTTAATTTCACTTCTGAAGCCCTTCGGGAATGAAGGGCAATGCAGCATACAACAAGAAGATGACATTTACACAAACATGTTTCGTCTGGCTTAGATCGAAACTACCTCGTGAAGTAGTTTCAATCACACTCAAAATAAAGATGTTTCGATCATGATTCGCGCAATGTGCCACCTGATGTGAACAAATTTTCTAGTGAAACATTTTTTTTATTGCAAATAAAAACAAAGACATACAAACAACTAACAAGTACAGTAAAAAAAAAAAAGAAATTAAATTAAATTAGACTAAACATGTTTCACCCTAGTGTGAACACAGCACTAGTTCACCACAAGTCCTCAGGTTGCTCAATAGTTGAATGCAACAGGGTTACGCCAGTATTACTATTGTTTCCAGAAGTCCTTTGAAATGTCTTCAAAATCAGCCCACTTCACAGACTCCTGGTGTCACTCTGAAGTTTGAAAAAGGTCTGCAGTACTGGCAGCTTGATTTGTTTCCTTTGTTTCAGTTTAAACAGATAAAAAGGGAATCAGTAAAAGAAATAATAAATGTTTCTTTTTTGATTATCACACTGTATGCATAAGAGCAAACAGGTGACTTGCCAGAGCAATTTGGGTCTCAAAAAATGTGCGTCATTAAATTGATTCCCTTTTCCCCTTAAAAAAATGTTGTTAATGTTTGGTGTGTTTGAATTAATTACAGGAAGCAATAAAAAAGAAACTAGAGATTCAGAAACAGAAACAAGAACTCCTAAACAAGCAAATCAAAGAACAAAAAGTAAGTAACAAAGTCTTGTTGGCAGTAACCTGTGGCAAGTAAAAGAGCCAAAATGCTAATTATTTGTCTTTAGTAAGAGTAGTTTCAATATGGAAGATGGAAAAACTAACAACAACCTTCTCACTGAAATAAAGGGCTACTTAAAAGGACACTATCCTGGCTGAAATATTGTGTTTTCTGAGCTTGCTTTAAGCTTACTTTATTATCTTGAAATTGTAAGAAACCATCGCCAAGGGTGATAGAAGCAAAGAAATATGAACTAAACAGACAAAATAACGACTAGAAAAGTCAAAATTTCACAAGAATGGCAAGTTTGATTTATTGACAGGCAGTCAATAAATCAAATTTCATGAACTGTAATCTACTTCAATCCTTGCAATCCTGCACTTTTTCTCCAAACAACTGCTTTTGTTGTGCAAGGCATAAAACAGCTTCTTCTGTGTTTAGTTAAAGCAATAGTGCCTTAGGTAACCCATTCTGGGCTCAAGGAAGGCGAATTCTAGACTGATTTATCTTCGGTGAACGTTTTGCTATGAACCATATCGTTTGACATGCTAAAAGATCATTATTTGTGTACTTTCCAAATGTTGTTAATTTAATTGCAAAGCGTTGTCACTTTTGCCAAGAGCAACTTGTCGTGAGTTGCCAGCAATTAAGATGTCATTTCAAATCCTAACTAGATACTTTAAATGTTTTTCATTTGCCTTGTGTCAAATTGTTAAAACGCACTTGAAATTTATAGAGACATGTTTTAACAAATCCAGTTAGATATACATGCATACATACACTTTATTGTGCCTTCCTGAGAAGAGCTTTCAAGTTTGTTGTGTTTAATTTAACGACCAGTTTCTAAATATAATGAAATAATCTTTTCAGTTCAGAAGCATTGGAATGGAAAAAAAATGAAATTATATTTTTTACTGCCTATAGCACTTAAAATTCTTATTCTGACAACTATTTCAATAATGGACTAACCCTACGGAGTTTTACGAAGTTCACCTTAAAAAAAAAGCAGAGTTCTGGCCATCTAGTGCTTTGACTGTACATTCCGGCCCTAGTTACTTCCAAAACTGCATAGAACGTAAGCTGGAAGAACTCAAAAAGACTGACCGTGAGAATATGCGACCACAATACTCCTGACCTGCGCCAACGACCTGAACGAACATAACGTTATTTAAGGTTACAGTGTACCTTCAGATCGAAAATTTATTGAAAATTTTTTTTTGGTGTTAAAATAAAGTTTACAGAATGAACTTTCATCCAAAAAAAAGTATAGAAAAATAGTGAAAATTGACGGAGAAATGACGGTATAACTTTTGTGGGCGGAGTTTGTTTATTAAGCGATATGTTTTTTTAAGCGCCGTTTTCTCAAAGTTAATTTTTCGCTTGTTGGGGACACTTTAAAGAGCTACAACTCAAAGGGAATTTGTTCGATTTTCCTTAAATTTGGACAGAAGCTAGGCTAACATATAATCAACAAAAACGTGTCGGCGAATTTCTTAATTCCGAAAACTTTTTCGTCAAGAGGCATTTCCGTGCCATCATTCCAATTTTTTTTCTCCCCTTTTTGAAAATATTCTGTAACTTTTCAGTGCAATTGAATATGGAAAATCGCCGACACGTTTTTTTAGCGCTTCGTGTCCGGAAACCCAAGAACAAATCAAATTAGCAAAATATAATAATCGCTTTGAGTTATAGCGTTTTAAAGCTGATTCGGACGTTCGAATTTAGACGTCGTAAAAAATTCGACAATTCATTTTATTACCAAATGGTTTCCATATTTAGATAGCCAGCTCTATAAGCTTTAATTTGATATCTGGGTTTAGGTATATTGAGTGTAATCTTAAGACGCTAGAGCTGTTATACTGGAGACACCCCCGAAGGTACACTGTAACCTTAAGGCGGGCTTATCAATGGCATTCGACACTTGCGACAACATGGCTGAACAGCGAACAACTCAGTGGTTGAGCGCTGGTTTACCCAATGATTAAGGCCTGCTCAGCGATGGAAGGACATCATGAAGTTTGGAAATCCTTAAGTCTCTAGCACCTCTCAAAGAAACGAGTCGTGTTTCTTGTCGAACCTTGTGTCTAAAGCGCCATTTGGTGCTCGTGGTGAAAAATGGACCTTGGTGGACAAGTACGAGCCGGTGGGAAAGTCTGCAATCATTTCGGATCAAAAAGGGACAGCGTTGTGAGTTGTGGCCTATTTGCCATCCCGTGCCGTGGTTGAAATGCCCGATATCCGAAGTGCTTCCAGACTTAAAATATTTTGCTTAATTTTTGGGGCGGGAACTCCATTTCGGATTTGCCATAGAATTTCCCGACATGCTTTGCGACAGTGGCAGAGAGGCCTGCTATGTGTGTTCGGGCACTTGAAATACAGCTTTTGGCTGCTCAAGGTGAGTTCTTGCTGGCCTGCCGAAATTGGGAAAGGCAGGCAAAGGCTGTGAGCCGGCAGCAGAGGGCAGAGCGCTTTCTAGGAGGTCCGCAAAGGAGATGGTGCGAAACTAGTATTAGCGATAAAATGGAGCGATTTTGAGGGAATGAATTTCGGTTCAGGATTTTATTGTTTTCTTGAGCAGGATTTAGCAGTACAGGCCAAAACTTGGCCATCTGAAGTGAAAAATCAGCATAAAATCGTGAAATTTGGGTAAACGTAGGGATTTTTTTTCTCAAACGGAGACACGGAATTATCTTTTTTTGCATACGTTATTTCTCAAAAACGAAATTCTGAACAATGTCTTGCAATTAATTTGTAGTTCAAATGCCAAAAATGAGGCAGATCTAAGCGAGAATGAATTAAAAAGGCCTTACATTAGAAATGAGACGGTTATGCACCCAGCTCTTCAAATGTCTAACTCGATCAGTATTCATAACTACAGTAATACCAAGCGGCATATAAATGTAGTACACAAAGACAACACGCTGCAGTGCTTTTTTTTAGGTTTTATTGATGAAAGGAACAACTTGGGCAGTTAAAAACTGAAACAAACAACTTGTGCCTTTTTTTTTAAGTGAAACGGACAACTTTGGTATTTTTTCTATAAAGCAAAAAGAACAACTTAAGCAGTTTAACAGCAGTGAAACCAGCAACTTGAGTGCTTCAAAAGCGGTAAAGCGAACAACAAAAACGGTTTAGCTGCAGCGAAATGACACAACCTGAGCGGTTTAAAAGCAGTGGAACAAACACCTTGCGCTTTCTGCAAGTGAAACAAACAACTTGAGCGGTTTAAAGTCAGTAAAACGGACAACTTGTGCTTTTTTCGAGTGAAACAAACAACTTGAGTTATTTTAAAGGAGTGAAACGAACCAATAGTGCTTTACCACACTACCGGTAAAAACAATTCTGTGGCGAAGAAACGGCAAGTTTTGAATAATTTCAGTATTTTGTTAGTCACGCGCTTTCAAATAAAAAGGCTGGATATTTTCAAACTTTGCCAATCTTATTTTCTAGACAAGAGCTAACATTCCACCAAAAATGAGGATAATCGGAGGAACTCGATTTTTTTCCACACATTTCTTCTAAATTTTATAGGAAATGTATGGAAAAATGGAAAAAAAAAATGTTTCTCCAATTTCGCTGATTTTTAATGGACAGTTATCTGGAAAATAAGTCTGGCAAAGTTTGAAGTCCATCGGATGAAAGGTCTAAGAGAAATTGCTGGAACAAATTTGGAAGTGTCCAGCCTTTATAAATTATTAGTCATCATTATATACTGTAGGTCTAAATGCTTGTGGTTATTCATGATCCTGTGTGACACTTTGTTTTTCTCTTTCTTTGCCAGCTTTTAATTTCTAAACTTGAAAAGAAGAATCTAAGTGCTGCAGAGAAAGACTTGATAATTAAGGTAAGATAACTATAGCATTATTTCTTAATCAGTCGGAATTAAGAAATTAATTATTATTATACTCATGGATTTTAATGTCACTGGATTAATGATGATGTTGCTCTGACTTGCAGACTATAAAATCTTTAAGTTCAAACATTGAGGCATTAAAGAAAGAAGTTGAGTTAGCAGCCATGGCCGCAAAGTCTAAGGAAAGCCCATCACAGGCCAGGCAGATTGTAAGTACAAACAGTTACCTGTGGCATACAAACCACTTGTCAACAGAACAGACAAACAATAGACTGAACTCATCAACAAATTTGGCTTACAGTATACTGAGGAGAATTACACTAACAATACACAAATGAAAATGCATTGATCACTGACTTGAATTTCAACAGCGAACAACATCATGGCCAAACTCACCAATGACAGCAATAACCAGACATTAATACTGTCAACTGACAGTTTACAATCCACACGACTCTGACTTGAAGATGACACAGCTTCCACTCAGGATGTCAAAGCATCAGTCATTACAAGTCAACAACAACAACTTTTTTTTCAGAAGTACACTAACCCAGATGATCACACTCAACAAACTCTTAACCCTTTAATTCCTAGAGTCAATTATGGAGACATGTAGTGTAGTCCTAACTTTTTGAGTCTGTGGATGAAATCCTATGGTGTGACCATTCAAATGAAACCTCTTCAGCAGTACTTTTGCATGGTACCATTTGTCCTAACTTTTGAATCTGTGGACGAAATCCCATGGTGTGACCATTCAAATGAAACCTCTTCAGCAGTACTTTTGCATGGTACCATTTGTTCTAACTTTTGAGTCTGTGGATGAAATCCCATGGTGTGACCATTCAAATGAAACCTCTTCAGCAGTACTTTTGCATGGTACCATTTGTTCTAACTTTTGAGTCTGTGGATGAAATCCTATGGTGTGATCATTCAAATGAAACCTCTTCAGCAGTTCTTTTGCATGGTACCATTTGTTCTAACTTTTGAGTCTATGGATGAAATCCTTTGGTGTGACCATTCAAATGAAACCTCTTCAGCGGTACTTTTGTATGGTACCATTTGTTCTAACTTTTGAGTCTGTTGACGAAATCCTATGGTGTGACCATTCAAATGAAACCTCTTCAGCAGTACTTTTGCATGGTACCATTTGTTCTAACTTTTGAGTCTGTGCATGAAATCCTATGGTGTGACTATTCAAATGAAACCTCTTCAGCAGTACTTTTGCATGGTACCATTTGTTCTAACTTTTGAGTCTGTGGACGAAATCCTATGGTGTGACTATTCAAATCAAACCTCTTCAGCAGTACTTTTGCATGGTACCATTTGTTCTAACTTTCAAGTCTGTGGATGAAATCCTATGGTGTGACCATTCACACCTCTTCAGCAGTACTTTTACATGGTACAATGTGTTCCAACTTTTGAGTCTGTGGACGAAATCCTATGGTGTGACCATTCAAATGAAACCTCTTCAGCAGTACTTTCACATGATACCATTTGTTTTTCAATATTTTACAAAACGAAATTTTTTTTTTTTTTCTTGAATTTTGATTTTTAGCGCCCTTGGGAGTGAAAGGGTTGTCTGTTATAGCTCAGGTGCGCACAAACTTAGTGCGCTCATTGTGGATAGAAGTTTCTTTCTGGACAGTTGCAGTTTATTTTCATTTACAGATTCATGGATGGAAGGATTGTTTGGTTGTGTGACTGACTTGGACTTTGATTTATTCTTTTTCAGGCACAGAAAGCAATCCTTGACCAGGAGCTTGATCTAATAACACATCAAAACACTGGTGAAGACACAACAGAACTGAAGAAAAAAGTTGAAGAACTGAAGCAAGAGGTAAAGTCTTGAAATAAGATAGTAATAAATGTACAAACTATTTTACATCAACCTTGTCCCAATCAAGGCCAATGGTTCTTTCTGTTTTCCACAGGAAAGCAATATTACATGACTACTACCCTCGCCCCCCCCCCCTCCCCCTTCAGATGGCATGTTAGTCCATTAACCTAAACCTATATATATCAGCCAATGAACATACCCACATCCTCCCTTTTGATGGAATGTTTGCCCCCCCCCCCCTCAACCCCCACCTCTGTTAGTATGTCACTCCCCCCAACCCCCTTTCAGATGGGATATTAGTCCACCAACCCACCACCTCTTTTAGGTGCAATGATAGTCCATCACCTCCACGTTCCCCTACCCCCCTTCCCCCACCCCAAGCCCTCTTTTCCTCCTCTTTAACGGGATGTTTGTCTATCAGGGGCCAGTTGTTCGAAAGTCGGTTAACGCTAACCCAGGATTAAAATTAAACCGAGGATTTAATTTCTCTTGTTAGAAGTGTTTTCAAAAGCTTATTGCAAGTTACATACGAAGACAAGTCAGAAACGAAACTAAAGGTTATCTTAACCGCACTTTGAACAACCCTGCCCATAAGGTTCTCCCTAGCATTTTGTTAGGTTTCTTTGACAGTCTTCCAGTGTTCATTCACACACACATGCATCTGTGTTAAGAGATGTCATGGGGTAGACACTTCTTCTTCTAACACATCAAAAAAGTTAAAAAGATATGAATTCTTCTCGGGAGAGTTGCACAATGAATCTTCATACAATTACCACCAAGTTCAATAGTCCCGTTTGGTATGAAATCCAATATGAGGTCTTGAACTCTTGCACACTGATCCCAGAGTCAATTATGGAGACATGTAATGTAGTCCTAACTTTTGAGTCTGTCTACAAAATCCTACAGTGTGACCATTCAAATGAAACCTCTTTGGCAGTAGTTTTGCATGGTACCATTTGTTCTAACTTTTGAGTCTGTGGCTGAAATCCTATGGTGTGACCATTCAAATGAAACCTCTTTGGCAGTGCTTTTGCATGGTACTATTTGTTTTTCAATATTTTCCAAAATGAAATTTTGGATTTTTCTTGAATTTTGCTTGAATTTTTGGCACTCTTGAAAGTTAAAGGGCTAATATTGGGGTCCTAAAGCAAAGATAAAATTATGATATACATGAACCTTTTTCAGGCAAAATCTCTTGGCTTATTGGATCCACCTACAAGGGGACGAGGGAGAGGGCTTGCAAGAGGACGAGGTAGGGGGACACCAGTGAGAAGCAGACCTCTTCCAAGAACAACACGGGTGTGGACACGAGATAGTGCCTCCTTGGATCACCGGACAAGACAGATCACTGTGGCAGAGATAACGACAGAACAGAAGGAGGATATATCAGAACATTTTAAAGTAAGTACTTTCATATATTACGGCTGGCTTCACGAGCAGGCAAGATGAATTGAATCCTCTGTTGTGATTGGCGACCTGGGTGCACAAGATGGGTATATCTTGTCTGCTGAGGATTGCTACTGATTTGATTCTAGAGAAAAGATATAAAATATCCTTTGCAGACAAAGCCAGGATTTATGTTAAGGTTTGCAATAACAGATACAGATACCAAAATGTGAATAACAGGGACCATGTAATGGCAGTAGAGCCTCCATTTATTGGTACACAGTCCCAGTTTGGAGTAGGTGTGAGAGGGAGGCCTCCCCCAGAACATTTTTGAGATTTTTAGGCCCAAATGTGCATTTTTGGCCATTTCTGACCAATTTTGGTATTTGTTTTAAAGGCTATGAAGGAGGCATTAGTAACGAAGCACAGTTTTATTTTACTCCTGATAAAGATCAAATAGCCCATCTACTTTTAATAGCAGTTCTTTATTCAAATATCTTGGCACATTTTTATGAGAAATAGCCAAGTCAAGAATTGAAATAGCCGAGTAAAGGTCCTGGTGTCCCTGCTTAACAAAAACCCTGCAAGCTTTATCACTCAGAGAAGCTCTTCTCTCTGTGATCCGCTGTAGTACCATCATCCTGTTGTCACGTTTCTTGACTGTTGGCAACAATGCTTCAGGAATTTCAATTCTGTTATCTCTGTTGAGGTTGTTAGGGTGAAGTCTTATGTGGATAGCCTCTTTTACCCAACACTTGTACCACAATGTGAACAGGTTCTCACCGGAATAATAAGGATCAAGTTCCACCATTGTGATACTAATAGTAACACGTAATCAGTGACATCATCGTCTGATGAAGACTAGCAGTAAGCAGTCGAAACTTCGTAATTTGCATCCAACTGACTGTAATTATCATGCCTATACCAATAGTGAACATTAACTAACTCTTTCCCCGATATTAACATGGTGTTTTTTTAAAGTACCAAAACAGTCATATGAATACATGAATACCAGTTGAATCAAGTCACTTCACTTTGCTTTGTTTTGACAACTCTTCTATTTCTGTTTTCATCTTTTAGGAATTTGGTATAGTTGACAGTGAAGAATATACCGAGGACAAGCAAATTCTCAATATGACATTTAGGACAAGAAAGGAAGCAGAAATTGTAAGAATAATGGTGTTCCCTTTTTATTTTTAATGTATTGTATTATTAATCCATTGACAACTCAAACTTCCAAAACATATCTGTGACATCATCCCTCTTTACAACAAAGATTCTTTTATAACTCACACAGAAGGAATAAATCTTCAAAAAATGCCCAAATGATAGAGATCTTGTAAATTGGGCCAGAGTTACATCTAAATAACCTGTTGGATTTGACTGGCAAAATCGAAGGAAAATCTGGTCTTCCTACCACTTGCCACTTCTTGTTAATAAAATTTACCTTCGTTTGTCAGCATTTTCCCGGAAACTTTCACTACATAAATAAAGTCTAGTGAAAGGCCAACAACAAGGGAATAAAAGGAAAAAGAACAAGAAAGAATGGGGAGCAAATTGAAGAAAAAGAAAAGGCAACGTTTTTACCAAATTTTACCAAAAGTTGATATGTTTGACCCAGAAAGGAAAGGAAGCTTAGACTATTTTCATGTTGTAAACAACTTTTTGGACAGAAAACGGCAATAGTGACTTCAAATTGCCATTTTTATGCTAAATTTCTGGGAGTCAATGGGTTAAGCAATTCATTTTTCTTTCATTCAAATCCGTTTTTTCACTCAATGCCCATTTTTTTACTTTCATTTATCTTTGCAATCATTTACAGCATAACTTGCCTTACCGTGAGCATCCAACAAACTTTTTTTCAAGTTTTATAAGTTTATAACTAACTTTACACTCCTGTGATAAACAAGCATACGTTTGTTGCCTCATGTTTATCACAGGACTGCAAAGTTAGTTACAAACTAATTGTAAACAAAACTTGTGCTCACGGTTAGAATCCATTCCTTGCTCATTCAGTCTTTGCTTCTTGTATTCTGTCTTTTTTTCTTCAATCATATTTTCATTTACACTGTATCCATTTATTACTTCAGGCATACAATAAGGGCAAGACATTCAAGGGCAGAGCTCTCAAGGTTTCCTGGTACCGCCCTCCAGTACCCCCCTCATCCCCAGCAACGGCAGTACCAACGACACCTACAACTCCTACAGTGCTCAAGAAAGTGGAGGAAGAGTTAGGGCTGGATATCGATGCTGAACTGGTAAGAATTATGTGAGATGTAACACTGTAAAATCCCTGGTATAAGTGCACCCCGCCCCGCCCCACCCTCACCCCTATTTATAAGCACACCACAGTTCCTAAGCAGCAATTCTTTACAAAAATTTCCACCACATTAACTGAAACAACACTTATTTATCACAATATTTTTTGTAAATGGTTTGAGCCCAGGAGTATCAGTAGTCTGTCGAGTGTGATTGTCTGGGTTAGTGTAGTTCTGATATTGACTGACATTTCGACAACCTGAGCGGAAGTCATCTTCAGTGTCATGTGAACTGTGAACCGTCAGTTGATGGTATTAGAGCAGTTTTCAATTGAGTGTCGAAAGTAATTACACAATTGCTTTGGTTTTGCATTGCTACGCTTTGTGATTGGCTAAAAAATCTCGCGCCACTTTCTCGACCAATCAGAAGTAAAACCAAAACCAATCGTGACTTGCTCGCACGCGTTTTCCCGCGCTTGGCGCTGCCGACATGTAATTGCTTCGAGCTCTGATTGGTTCATTGGATTGTTTACGACTGCTGTGATTGGTCAGAGTAATTACTTTGGTTTTGGTTTTACGACACTCAATTGAAAACCGCTCTAAGGGCTGGTTGTTCCTGTCATTGGCTGTTTCGAGGATGTTTTTTGCTTGCCAGCCAAAAAAAAAAAACTCACGAAGTTGAAAAAAGCCCACGGCTTTCAACTGGGATTTTTCGGTATACAAAACTTGAGGAAGCGTGATTAAGTATTCTTCCACATAAGAACGATAGCAAACTTCATTGTTCTGCGGCATTAGCTCTTTCCCACATAGAATATCTTTGATTTCAAGAACAGAGGAGGAGCTGATGATTAATAATTATATTTCATTATAAAAATAAAGAAAATCCATTTGCGTCAAATAAATTTTAGGAAATGTTCGTGCTTAACCAATCAGAATAGCAGAAGACAATAGCTAATAATTTTGCTTCTTTGATGAAGTTCCCCAAATACAATATCTTTTAAAAATTGTATGTTGTGCGATTGGGTCTCAAATTATTTGAAACCTTAAAAAAATTAGACAAAATGCACCTTGAACCTTAACTTTTTAGCGGTTTTTGAGTCTAGGCCAATGAGATCACTAGTTGTAACAATGAAAAAACTTGACATTCCATTCCTCTGCAGAGGGGAGAGTGTTTGTAGTATAATAATGTTGTTCTTTGTCTTCAGGGAAAACATGAATTTGATGCAGAAGCTGACGAGGCTTTACTCCTTGGAGAAGATTTTGATGAAGAGGAGGAAGAAGAAGATGAACGATCCTGGAAAAGATAGTCGCAGCTGCCACTTTAGGAGGACAATTCAAGATTCTCTGTACATTATAACATTGTAAAACAATCATGATTGAGTAAGAAACCCTGAAGGCGAAGCAAGCCTTCTGGATCTGCTGTTTTGCAGGATAATTATTTAGTTGAGCTTAGCTTCATACAAAATTGTAAGGACAGCTCTCTTGAAAAATTAATTTCCCCAGGGGAATAGAAAGAAAGAAATACTTAATATCCTTCATTTGAATGGCAGCCTTCATGATTTCATCCGAACTCATAGCTGTGATAAAAGAAGTTACAGATGACCACCATGGCTGTATTCATCACCCAAAGACTCTTGTCTTTGGTCTAGTTTAGGTTTTATTGTCTGTATATTCAAAAACATGTTGTTTTAATTTTATAGTATTGTAAGTTAAGTTGAAATCATTACTTTTGAAGTTGTGAAGTCTTGAGCATGAAAAAAAGTGAGAAGTGATAATGAAAAAAAAAGATATTGCAGTAAAAAAGAAAAGTCAAAAGAAGATCAGAAAAAAAAGAATGAAAGTAAAATATGAAGTCAGATTCACAAGAAAAAAAAAATGGTTTTACATTGAAAAGATTAAACAAAACACACACAAAAAAACATGTGATGAAAGTCAATAACCAACACAGGTCAGTGGTTGCATATTGTGACCACTGGTTAACAGCAGCAGATAATGTGGTGTTGCTGACTCAATCAAGAGAGTTGAAGATAAAAGAAGTTAGCAGGAACTGAATGCAAATCCTGTCTGTAGATGTCTTGGTCTGAGAAAAGGGAAGAAGTCTGCCGGCATCAACGCCAGTAAACCCTGTTCAGCAACTGTACAGCACCTATGTCGCTCCAGGACTCGCCTTAAATCAAATCTTGTCCTGCTCCTGAATCGTACAAACTACGAAGTCGCCACCTGTTGTCCACAAGTCTTTTGACCACTGAGACATGCTGGAAAAGCAGCAGGTCAGGTAACAAAAGGTCAACAGGCTTGTCAGACTTGAGAGTTCAGATTGCAGTTTATCACCAACACATATTTCTTTACAGTCGAACCACCATATGCGACCACCTATTGCGGGTAGTCCCGCACTTGTCCAAACGATATCTGTGATTCGCTAAGAAAACAATAGATTTGTCCCGCTGGGATAGGGATTAGGGATAGGGGCATTGTTCAAGTGATATATCAATTGTATCGTTCGCCAATCACAGACATCGTTTGGACAGCTACGACCCTGCTCCCTATTGTAAGCGACCACCTCTCATAAGCGACCACTTTTTAAAAATGCCAAGTTTCTTCCAGTCATATCACTATAGTCAAAACCTCTCGAGTGCCACTTTCAATGTAGGTGGTTTGAAGTTTTCAAAAGAGGTCTACTTTTGGATGTATTTCTTTGGCGTACAGCCTCTACGCCTCTACCACATGACATATTTCCTCCCTTTCAGCTTTCACAAACCATTTCTTTCCAGTATCCTTCTTTATACGTGTTCCTGTTGCCATAGCAACACTGTTTAAATTCTTAAATCAATACAGCATGTTACGTTTGTCGTTTCATTTTTTTTTCAGGCCATCCTCTCCTATACCGATGCCTTCCCATTCCTACGGCCGAGTTGAGATCTTTACCACTAGTAAATGCAATGCGAGTGATAATGCATGAGATGCTGGGAGTTGAACAGTGAACCGACATCTACGACATTGTCTTTTGACGTCTCGAAATACAGTTGGGATAATCATTTTTGTAAAAATGTAAAAACGTAATAAATGTTGACTCTAGCTACTATTTCATCTCTTTTGACGGTTGATATAGTGTCATGATACTCATTACAGACACTACTATTATACTAGCAGTAATCAGGGATTATTGAGTGCGTTCCAATGTTTGTTATGGGTATAAAGAATCTGACCCACCCAGTTTGCATTGCGCGCCTACGTTGGTTCATCCGCCATTTTCAGGGCCCCTGAAAGTCCATACTGTATTGTAGATGAGAAATTCACTCGTGCAAGAGGTGATATGCTTGCCCAAATATGGAATAGAGCCGTATCATAACAATAAGAGAAGCACGCAATGCAAGCTGGGTGGGTCAGACTCTTTAAGGTTTGCCACATTTGACTTTGAGGAGGCAGCCTGCCATGCTTTTTTTTCGTTTTCTCGTTTTGCCAACGACAAGGGATATCTCTTTGCGACTTCGGTTGAATTTGAACTCTCTGAGTGAATTATTTTTGTCTGCTGTAGAATCGAATTCTTGACCGATTAGCCAATTACAATTGTCTTGCGGCTCCAGTGATAACTGTCTTTGCGACTTGCAACATGATTGCATGATATTATATTAGATCTGACAAGTTCGTACGGATTCTTCTTTGTAGCTGGAATAAAGGACTTTCTGTACCTTTCAAAAGTAGTAAACAAGTTCCTGATCAGCCTTCGTTGTAAAAACATTGCAGTTACCTGTAAAAATGATTGAGATTAAACTTACCGAATAGATGAGAAAAAATGCCAAACACGAAGACGTGAAGAAAGACCACTTCTTGGCACGTGGGGGAAAAACGTGCGCGTGCACCTGTTCGAATCTATCACGTAAGCAATCTCGTTCCCAGAGGCCGCGTTCCTTTTGGTCAGCACAGAACGTTCGGTCTCCGCTGACCTGAAACGCGCGGGCTCTGGGGACGAGATTGATGACGTAAGGAGAAAAAAGTGCGCGCGCACCTTGCTGGACGAGTCTATGACGTATTTCCGGTACTTGACCCAACCACAAAATCGAGTTTCTCCCCGCTAAATGTTTGTACCCAGGTCTCTTGGGGGTTGAGTTTAGGTTGCGTTCTCCCTACGTCGAACAGAACAACCATACGGCACTACGCCACTACGGCCTACAATCAACCTGTATTTAACGAGTTCCTGTTCCAATAAAGGCACATACATTTTTTTTGGTAATTGCGTTCGACGTTAGGAAAACGCAACCTAAACTCAACAAGCGAGAGGCCTGGGCACGAACATTTAGCGGAGAGAAAATCGTTTTTTGTGGTTGGGTCAAGCACCGGAAATACGTCATAGACTCGTCCAGCAAAGTGCGCGCGCACGTTTTTCCCCCACGTGCAAAGAAAAAATCGGTCAAGAATTCGATTCTACAGCAGACAAAAATAATTCACACAGAGACTTCAAATTCAACCGAAGCTTGGCAACTAAGCTTGGCAGGCTGCCTCCTCAAGGTCAAATGTGGCAAACCTCAATACCCATAACAAACATTCGAACGTTCTTAATAATCCCTGATTACTGCTAATATTATTCTTTTGACAAATAAAGATCGATGCTCTAGTTTCCACTTAATACGCTTAATGCAGGGAGCCCGCTCGAAAGGTTCCCAAACTGGTTCCTTGCCATGATAGTTATAAAATAACTGACCCTTTGTCGATGAAAATTTATTCCTTTTTGTCTTTCACGGTTGAAAGTGCAAAATAACAGCATATATTTTGATGGTTTAAACCCATTCAGGCCAAACGTTTACGGTTGACGGTAAAGAGTATACTCATTTGCGGGTTGATGTTACAATTTCAGCCGTTAATTTGACGCTAGACGCTTTCTTCTCCCATTTGACGATAAAACGTTTCCCCCTTGTCCAGGTTAGCGGTTACAAATTTAAGTCATTTTAACTCCATCAAGACCTTTTTAGGCGTCGACTCTAAAACCTCTACAGTGAAACCTGTATTAAACGGACCCCATTATGTTAAACGAACACCAGCTGCTTGGGTCTCTAAATTTTCTTCCCATATTTACTGTAAAACGAACCTGTATTCATTGGACCCCTCTATTAAGCGGACACTAGCGAGGGTCAATTTTAAAATAAAAAGACTTGTGGACAGCAGGCAGCAACTTATCTTGTGTAACTGAGTTTATTGATCGACCGGTTTCGTCTGCTAGTGAGACTTATCAGGATTAAACTACAAGATACATAGATGGAACTTATTTTTTACTAAACCTCTGTAGTACAAATCACGTTCCTATTAGGGTGTGAACAACAAAACACCCACAAGAATTACATGCAGAAAATGACTAATTATATATAAAATCCTGTGCTAGAAAATGTGCAATGTTTATGGGGCTCACGGTCAGTTAACGTTGCGTTGCGTGCTGCCCACATGCAAGTCTTTTTAGGGACCGTGCAATAATTACCTGGAGGGAGGGGGAGGGGGGCAGTAAAATGGGTGCAATATGGCTCAAAACTAAGTCATACCCTTCTCTCATTAAGCAAAAATTAATTTCACCCCCCCCCTCCCCCTCACATAATGATAACATTAAAGATGCCCCCCCCCCTCCTTTTGAAAAAAGTCTCCTCCCATTGATTCCCTCATACCTAGTTAACTTGTTCGATTTCTTCCTCCGGTACAAACATTACTTCAAATGACTCTTCGATGTATGTTGAAGAGTCGTTTAAAGAGTCATCAGAATCACTGGATTCTGAGCTCATGTCGTCTTCGCATGAATTGGGAGATTCCTCATCTTCTACAGCATCTCTGGCACTAAGGTTCCCACGTGCGTGGGTGAAAACTCGATGAATCAACTCAGTCTTGCTTCCACTTATCTTGAGACCTTTTTGCTTTCGATACATTTTCAGCTGCTTGTTTGTAAGCGCTTTTACATCTTTTTCAATTGTCCAAGAAATAAGCGGAAGAGTATTCCTTTCTCTTACTCTTTTTTTGGCTTTTGCATCGAGGAACTCAAGGTGCTGTACATAACATTTACATGCAGTTTCGTCCACGTTGTACAGGGAACATACCTCCTGCAAAGACCGTTCTTTAGAGGAGGACAATTTTCCCTCGTTGAACAATTTCTTTATCTGGACACATGGGAGAAACTTGTCGATCTGGTCTCCAGTGGACGTTGCCGTAGTGGATGGTAAATACTTTCCAGGCGAAGTAGCATCTAGGGTTGGAACTGGAGAACGTTGTCAACGTTTGACAGGAACACCTCTTGTCCAACCTTCATTGATGCATCCATCGCACGTTGGAGTGCAGGAAAACTTAAGGTGGCTCCCAACAGTTTCCAGTACTTTCCAAGACGTAGATTTTGATGGATCATTAAAACCACTCTTTATCAGTTGATGCTACAATCATGATATCAAACGAATTCCCAATGATTGGTGAACACGTTGTTATCATTTTTGTGGCAAAATATGTTACTATAGCAACAGCATGACGTGCTGAAAACACCCTTAATTTTAGCTTTAAGTGTTCATAACTCAAAAATGACTCGGTGAACCTCATTTTTCATTGTCGAATTTTGATCAGGAGGATAAGTTGCAACTTTTGGCAAAATTTAAAAAAATTCTGTAGGTGGGGTTCAGAGCTACCTTAAATTTTCGAAAATGGTCTAATTTTAATTTCTTTTCAAACAAAACATTCTCACACATCGATCTTTTTGTCTGCAAGGAAGATTTGTTCCATTTGATTAGATATTTAGCCAAGAAAAATAAAATCTGCTCCTCTTGAGGGTAGCTGGTAACGGAAACGAGAAAGTCATGCTTCCCGGGGCCGGGTTCGTCGTTGATTCGGGAGGAAATTTCTCCAGCCATTGCCCAAGTATTCCGCACCTTCCACTGAACACGATGTTGGTCTATTTCTTTCAACGTCATATTATCAATCTCCTCAGTTGTTAGTTTATGAAAGGGGTCTTTTGGTGGCTCGACAGGCTTACCCGACGTCAGTGCTTCTCCGATGGCTGCATTAAGCCTGGTTTCCACACAGAGAGCCCATACAATCTGTTTGTGTAACATAATGACCGTTTGTAATTTTATAGGAAATGTATGGGATTCATATTATAGCGACGTATCGCCAAATGTATGTACTGATCAACGCTAAATAAACGTTAAATTACCTTATTTGTTGTGTGTTGTCGTCCTTTTGCCGTAAAAGTGATTTTTGAGCGATTTTGAAGGATTCTGAGTTCGCCGTTGCCGTTACGGCAAAAGGACGACAACACACAACAAATAAGGTAATTTAACGTTTATTTAGCGTTGATCAGTATATACATTTGGCGATACGTCGCTATAATATGAAATTTAGGTAAATCCCATACATTTCCTATAAAATTACAAACGGTCATTTATATGTTACACAAACAGATTGTATGGGCTCCCTGTGGTTTCCATATAATCGCAACGATCGCAACGATCGCAACGATCGTAGCGATCGCAGAAAAAAGTGTTGTGCGACCCTTGCGATCATATGGAAACCAAAACGTTGCGATCCTTGCGATCGTTACGATCCTTGCGATTGCGATCGCAGAGATAGAAAAATTTCTATCTCTGCGATCCTTGCGATCATTGCGATCGAGAGGTTTTCATATGGAAACCACTCACGATCCTTGCGATCCAAATGCACCTCAAAGCCTTGTATCCCATAATGCACTTAAAGTTTATCGGATCCAGGCCTACTCGACGTTTCCTTGCGATCTGAGGTCTCAGCGATCGCAAGGATCGCAAGAATCGCAGCGATCGTCGATCGTAAAGCCTGGTTTCCATAAGCCTGGTTTCCATATAATTGCAACGATCGCAGCGATCGCTGAAAAAAGTGTTGTGCGACCCTTGCGATCATATGGAAACCAAAACGTTGCGATCCTTGCGATCGTTACGATCCTTGGGATTGCGATCGCAGATATAGAAAAATTTCTATCTCTGCGATCCTTGCGATCATTGCGATCGAGAGGTTTTCATATGGAAACCACTCACGATCCTTGGGATCCAAATGCACCCCAAAGCCTTGTATCCCATAATGCACTTAAAGTTTATCGGATCCAGGCCTACTCGACGTTTCCTTGCGATCTGAGGTCTCAGCGATCGCAAGGATCGCAAGAATCGCAGCGATCGTCGATCGTAAAGCCTGGTTTCCATAAGCCTGGTTTCCATATAATCGCAACGATCGCAGCGATCGCTGAAAAAAGTGTTGTGCGACCCTTGCGATCATATGGAAACCAAAACGTTGCGATCCTTGCGATCGTTACGATCCTTGCGATTGCGATCGCAGATATAGAAAAATTTCTATCTCTGCGATCCTTGCGATCCTTGCGATCATTGCGATCGAGAGGTTTTCATATGGAAACCACTCACGATCCTTGGGATCCAAATGCACCCCAAAGCCTTGTATCCCATAATGCACTTAAAGTTTATCGGATCCAGGCCTACTCGACGTTTCCTTGCGATCTGAGGTCTCAGCGATCGCAAGGATCGCAAGGATCGTCGATCGTAAAGCCTGGTTTCCGTAAGCCTGGTTTCCATATAATCGCAACGATCGCAACGATCGCAGCGATCGCTGAAAAAAGTGTTGTGCGACCCTTGCGATCATATGGAAACCAAAACGTTGCGATCCTTGCGATCGTTGCGATTACGATCGCAGAGATAGAAATTTTTCTATCTCTGCGATCGCAATCGCAACGGATCGCAACGATCGCAAGGATCGCAACGTTTTGGTTTCCATATGATCGCAAGGGTCGCAAGAATCGCAGCGATCGCCGATCGTAACGATCGCTGCGACCGTTGCGATTATATGGAAACCAGGCGTTAGTTCTCTCTGCTTCGTTCTGTGCAGAGTCGTGAGGTGCCCAGTGCAGAAATTTACATGTTACTCCCCTCCCTAAGGCTGTGAGTTTACATTATGCCCCCCTCTCGTTTTACTGCCCCCCCCCCTTTCCAGGTAATTATTGCACAGTCCCTTATTTTAAAATATTTTAAAAATGTACTGTAAAGATGTGCACATCTTTACAGTACATGATTTCAGTCAAATTGTATGGTTCCTCTTATGTTTGTTACCTATTCCGAGTTTCAGTAACCAATCAGAGCGCGCCAACAATGCTATTCACTGTTTCAGTATAATTCGCGCCATTGCACAAACTCGCCTGACTGTCATTTGGCCATAGAATTACAGTGGTATTACAAACCTTGAGAATAAACAATATATAATATATAATATCATTAAAAAGTGGTATAAAATGATACGATTGACACGTGAGAGCTTTGGTAGTTATATCTCTTGGTAGTTCGGCATTATTGCTCCCGTGCTTACGATGAAAAATTGCGATAAGAAGTTCTCTCGTTGTGTTTGATTTGTGCACCGTTCAACTTGGACCTCTTCCATTTCACATTGCAATTCCGGGGAGCCAGGCTCATTTGCTTCCTCAACATCACTTTCGTATGCAAGCCGGATGAGTCATGACCGAACAGTTCACCTGTCACCGACTTCAGTACTTTGTCTCTGTTGACGATCTCCTCCAACGAGCCGGCCAAAAAGTGTGCCATGGCGTCGAAATATATCCCTGTTAGGTGTTTTGCAGATACTCGTGCCGATACTGCCTCGTCTGCAATTTCCTTGCCATTTCCTGCTTCTGGCAAGTGACTTATCCATATTAAACCGTGATATTCTGCTCGAGTTGAGGCATCGAAGCCGCCAATACTGATATTTTTGTTTAGGCACCGCACTGGCTCTCCCGCTGTGCCGATATTTTTGCCCACTACTGACACTGCCTTAAAAAAATCTTCTCCTCTTGATCTGGAAGTGGAATGTCTTCTGTTAATTTAGCCAGAAGTTTGTCCAGAGTTAAAACAGAATACAGGGGCGTAGCTGGGGGGGGGATCCTGGGGTGAGTGCCCGTGACCCCCCCCCCCCACCCCCCTTTGTGAGATAATTTTAGTAAAACACTGCGTGGATGTCGACATGACAATCTGATAAGTTTGGGTGTGACAAAGTGTGACCCCCCTTTGAAAACTCCTAGCTACGCCCCTGCAGGACCTCCGCATAGCCGATGACCCATAATTTAGTTCTTTATCGAAACGGCTGCCACGTTACGAAAGCTGCTCAGCTGTATGAAGAATTCCCTAACAAGTATTTCACAAAATAACTTATACCCTTCATACGTAAGTTTTTATAACGTGAACATTAACCCAACGTGGTAGTCCTAAACGATGTGTCCGATTCCCTAGGCTCTCAAAATAATGAAATGAATGCTCGAGACTTAAAGAATTGCAATTCAGTTTATCGCAAAACGGACGATGTAACAGCTATAAGAGAGTAATATCAATTTATCACACGCAATCTGTTAGTCCGCAAGCCACGCAAGAACATTCCTGATTGTATATTAATTTATGACATGTCCAGATTTCAATTTAAACGTCACTTTTAAAAACCTGCCTTTTATATACAATTCCCGCAAATTGACAATTACACCTAACCTCTTTCCTTCTTTCAAAAAATTCAATAAAAGTCGTCCCATATTCTAAAGCGTTCCTCGGACCTCGCACAACTACGAAATTAGCGATGGCATCGTTTAGCAGTAGCTTCATAATTCGAATAGCAAATGCTATTTACCTCCCAGCAATTTGCGCGCGGAAATTGTAATCGTTGATAGGAATAAATGAGTTAAAAAAAGCATCATTTTCGTTATATTATCTCACTGTTTCAGTATATACTAAAACAACTATTCCGGCACCTCAGTGTAAGTGGGTAGCATGGTGGATATTTATCTCGCCGCCGGCTTCACGGCTCGGTAAATATCCACCTCTACCCACCTCCACTTCGGTGAATAGTTGTTAAATAGTGCGACAATGTCATCTCCCTTATCTATCGTTAAATATGGTAGCCGAAAATGTACGCTAACAGTCGATGTAGTAATAAATATGTAACTTGAAATTTATTAATAATGAGCTATATTCGATGTCAATTAATCTATCTAATGGGTTAAGAAAATGAATTCTAATTATACGAGTTGTCATCCTGCCAACACTTGAACATAATATTTTTTTTTTTTATTTTTAGTAAATTTTCTGGTAGCAAGAAATACTTGGCTTTTGCCTTCTTGTAGTGGGAGTAAGGCTCGACGAGTAAGCGGCGGAAATCGAGCCTAAGGACCAAAGCGGGAAATGTTGCCCTGGCAACGGTTGGGGATATCCTCATATATGTTTTTTGAACTTTTCGCGGATTCCTATATTGGGATGGTGGCATCCAAGACAAGCCTGGGGTTTCACGCTGACGATCCTAGCGACCCAAGCGAAATAGGGAAGGTACTTAAAAGAATCTAAAATTGTTAATTTTATAATTTTGAGAAGGTCGGTCGCTCGCATTAATGTAAAATGAGCTGTTTATTTTTTCCGGTATCTTTGGTTATAGGCCGAATAGTAAGGCTTAACACTGTGTTCTAAGTACGTAAAGTGAACATACTAAAGTGTGCGTGAAAGATCAATCCGTTACTAATGTGAAAATGCCGTACTGCAATTTAAGCTAAAAGTTTCAATTGATTACATCGATCGCCATTTGAATGATAATTGGTGCACATTTAATTATTACGAAAAACAGAAAACTACTAGAAAAGCGGAGAAATCATTTTCCAAATGGTTATCAGATGAAAGAAAATAGATATTTGAAATAACTGCTGGTCCCTCTGAAAGTTGACAACGAACACAGAATATAATTTTTCCATTGTTTTTAACGTCTGGAAAGCGACCAGCACTTGCCCATATTTCGATGCGACTGCAGACACAAATTAAACTATGTGTTACAGTAAAAGTCCAATAAAAGTAAAATTTTGTCTTTTGCTTTAAAAATTCAATATGATACAATGATAAAACATGTTGATAGGTGCTTTGTACATTGGAACCCCGATATAACGATATGCCAAGGGAGCAGTGAAATTATATCGTTATATCGAGGTATCGTTATATCGAGACTCCCGAGATAACGATATGGCCGTAAAATAACCGAGAATATCGTTATATCGGGGTATTGAAATCCCGGCGACGTATACGTTTTGTCACAAGAAGGAGTCAAAGATAATAAAACTGAGAGAACTATTAAATTTCAAGGAGGATGAAGAGGCATCGTAAACTGAAAGCTGTTGACAGACACGTTACAGATTACTGTACTCGACTACTGTTATGTTATTGTATTAAATTCAATGTTTTGCTTAAATTATAACTGTGTACTGTTAGTACTGTAATATCTTTATATCGGGGGAGATTTTACGCTCGGTGCGGTAAATTCTCATCGTTATATCGGGAATATCGTTGTATCGAAGATCGTTATATCGGGGTTCTGTTCCATACATTTTACTGTAACTTTTGCCAGGACATAGCATATTGATCGTTATACCGGGGATATCGTTATATCGAGGATCGTAATATTGGGGTTCCACTGTACTTGAAATTAGTAAAGGTTCTAGCCTGTTCCAGGCTCCGAGATAGTGGGGAACGCGCGAATTAAAAAAAAAAGGGCTAGTACTTGGTGTAAGCCGGACTATTATGTCCCGGGCCACACCCATCTGCGTAAGAGTGGTGCAGTGTGTCACAGTGCCTGTACTCATTCTAGAAGTCCGTTGTGCCTTTAGTAGCTGGAGTGTCTGTAGTAGTTGTAGTAGCTGTAGTATCTGTAGTACCTGTAGTATCTGTAGTATCTGTAGTAACTGTAGTACGTGTAGTATCTGTAGTAGCTGTAGTATCTGTAGTATCTGTAGTAAGTGTAGTAACTGTAGTAACTGTAGTAACTGTAGCAACTGTAGTACCTGTAGTGCCTGTAGTAACTGTAGTACCTGTAGTACCTGTAGTATCTGTAGTAACTGTAGTATCTGTAGTATCTGTAGTATCTGTAGTACCTGTAGTACCTGCAGTATCTGTAGTACCTGTAGTATCTGTAGTACCTGTAGCAACTGTAGTATCTGTAGTATCTGTAGTATCTGTAGTACCTGTAGTATCTGTAGTATCTGTAGTAGCTGTAGTAACTGTAGTAACTGTAGTAGCTGTAGTAGCTGTAGTACCTGTAGTAACTGTAGTAACTGTAGTAACTGTAGTATCTGTAGTAACTGTAGTATCTGTAGTACCTGTAGCAACTGTAGTATCTGTAGTATCTGTAGTATCTGTAGTACCTGTAGTATCTGTAGTAGCTGTAGTAACTGTAGTAACTGTAGTAACTGTAGTATCTGTAGTATCTGTAGTACGTGTAGTATCTGTAGTATCTGTAGTATCTGTAGTATCTGTAGTAGCTGTAGTAACTGTAGTAACTGTAGTAACTGTAGTATCTGTAGTATCTGTAGTACGTGTAGTACCTGTAGTACGTGTAGTAAGTGTAGTATCTGTAGTATCTGTAGTACCTGTAGTACCTGTAGTATCTGTAGTATCTGTAGTACGTGTAGTACCTGTAGTACGTGTAGTAAGTGTAGTATCTGTAGTATCTGTAGTACCTGTAGTATCTGTAGTATCTGTAGTAGCTGTAGTATCTGTAGTACCTGTCGTACCTGTAGTACCTGCAGTATCTGTAGTAGCTGTAGTAGCTGTAGTAACTGTAGTAACTGTAGTAACTGTAGTATGTGTAGTATGTGTAGTAACTGTAGTAACTGTAGTATCCGTAGTATTTGTAGTAACTGTAGTATCTGTAGTAAGTGTATTAAGTGTAGTAAGTGTAGTACCTGTAGTACCTGTAGTACTTGTAGTAAGTGTAGTAGCTGTAGTATCTGTAGTATCTGTAGATTACTATGTGTAGTAGCTGTATAACTGGGCTTGTTATTGGCTCGGCGCTATCAAAGAAATCACACTCTGGTCCAGAGGCTCTCTCTCGCGGCGTAAATAGAAGAAACACAAGAGACGTGTAATCAGTGAGAGATGTGCGGGACGCGAGAGAGCCTCTTGCACCCAGGGTAGAGGTCTGAGAGCACAGGCCACCTTGAGTTTTGCGGTTTGCTGATCGAGTAAAAAAGCCCAAAACACAACACCCCCATTCCTGCTTGGGAACATAAAGCTGGCTGTAATTTTAGTTTTGGAATCTTGTATTCCCTGTTAAAATAGAAACATTACAACTTTTGTTTTAGATAATATTCCCGAGAAATCCAAACGGCCAATACGGACAACAACTGCTTTATCAGATACCAACATCGTGGCAGTCTTGAATACACGTTAAGGTGGCGGGTGATACCTGACCAGGGATAAATTCAAATTGCGAAATGGTAATAGGGTTCCGGCTTACTTCAAAAAAGCTTAAACTTTCCGTTTGTCAGCCATTACGCTTAAAGTTAACAGTGAAAAATAGTATTTAAATATACGAAAAAGCAAAACGCAGTCGATCATTCACATTCGAATTTATTAAAGCGCAAACAGTTGCTAATATATAATAAATCACATTCATAGCATGCTCAATCAACAGCGGGGGCAGTCTCAGTGAGAACTATCACTAGTTTCACCCCTGAATTGTATTGTGAATAAAACGTTGACGGGCCTGCACGACTCCTGCTGTTCGCATTAGGTGTTATTAACCTTCATAGCTTAGCTCTGACTAAAAGGTCTTTAAGGGATTTACCAAACAAAACCGCTTTTTTGGAAAAGGTATATTTGACGATGTGTTCTCTTTGTGGAACACAAGTCTAGATGAAATAGAGAGGTTTGTAGAGGAGGCAAACAACTCCCACTCTACAATAAAATTCACGGCTGAATTGTCGGAGACAGAGATCACTTTCTTAGATACAAAAGTTTACAAAGGTGTTAGATTCAACAACGAATCTATCCTAGACGTGCAAACACATTTCAAACCCACAGAGACCTTTCAATACATGAATTTCTATTCGTGTCACCCACCGGGTGTTAAGAAGGGCTTTGTCAAAGGAGAAGCGCTAAGACTCCTTAGAACTAATTCTTCTCAAACCACCTTTGAGAAAAACATCCAGAATTTTGAATCGCGCTTAAAGAACAGAGGCTACCCAGCCACGATTGTGAGAAAGTACCTCTCAGAGGTTAAATTCGCAGACAGAAAAACAGCCCTCCAACAAAGAAATAAATCTGCACGTAGGAAACTATTACCTTTTGTAACGCAATATCACCCAGCACTACCTAGCCTTAAGAAAATACTGATGGGGAAATGGCACCTTATACAGAACCAACAATACCTAAGAAAAATATTTAAGGAGCCTCCCCTCATATCATATCGCAAGGGTAAATCCCTTAAAGACCTTTTAGTCAGAGCTAAGCTATGAAGGTTAATAACACCTAATGCGAACAGCAGGAGTCGTGCAGGCCCGTCAACGTTTTATTCACTATAAATACTGATGGGGAAATGGCACCTTATACAGAACCAACAATACCTAAGAAAAATATTTAAGGAGCCTCCCCTCATATCATATCGCAAGGGTAAATCCCTTAAAGACCTTTTAGTCAGAGCTAAGCTATGAAGGTTAATAACACCTAATGCGAACAGCAGGAGTCGTGCAGGCCCGTCAACGTTTTATTCACTATCAAATGCCTGCAGAAAAAAGGGAATGGTCACCATTTTAGCATGATTTTAAGAAGTTCAAAAACATACTCAGATATTAGAAAATTTTATTTTGGAAAACAGCACTCAACAAATGATAAGAGCCCACTAGGAGGTGAGGATGGCTAATGATGGCTAGGATGGAGATGATTACAAAATTGATTTTTGAAAACGTGACAGCCTGACAGTTTTTCAAATATTCAAGTTTGGCTCGTAAATCTTTGAAATTGCAATGCGAAATTCTTTCAAGAAATTGCTGCTATCATTTAGTTATAGAGTTTATTAAATTTTTATTCCATAAATTTAGTGAACATTTCCTGCATTTGTAAACGTTTTGAGAAAATACACTACGACACTGTCCCTGCACCATGACACTGTCATGACCGTGCTTGCCCGATAGTTTGGTATGTCATCTCATAAAAAAAAAACAGAAGAGGCATTTCCTTATAAACAGGAACTTGCAATTAAGACAGCGCGGCATTTTGATTCTGACATTGTAAGAAAATAATACAGGACATATAGAAACAATGTAACGGCCAGAATTATGTTATTTCGGATGGAATTATTAGTTTAGTTATGCAATTAAGATGTTATAGATACATTGTTTTCTGTTTGTTCAGGCGTGAAAACTAAAGAGATGGAAGTAGTCATTAAGTATAAGTTAAGCAGAAAGAAAGAAAACAACAGGAAAAAATTACAGTAATAGCTATTGATTGATTACAAAGAAATAGAAAATGAGCGTTTTGTACCAACATGAACCGAAGCATAAGCACCCTAAATAATTGCTTAAATGCCAGTTACAACTATATTTAGAGACTATCGTTTTGTTCAGGTCGAATGTTGAATGTCATATAAATAACATGAACATATATTTCTTATGTTGTGGAAAGAATACAATTTAATTATATCGATTATTCAACAAAATTTACCTTTCATAACTAAATATTTTGCTATTAGAAACATTTAGAAAGTAAAATATGAAAATATAAAGTAATAATCAGAAATAACTTGAAAATAGAGACAATTTCAGTGTCAGCCCCTCCTTCAGTTTGATGACCGTAGACAGTCGTTCGTTCTTTGAGCTTTCCTATTTTAGCCCAAGAAGTGTTTCTAAAACTGTGTATAAAGTCTTTCGATGGTGTCTTTTTCCAATTTCCTGGGACCAGTTTTGTCGAAAGCTCCCCAGACTTCTCAACTGTTTTAGAAATGAGGTTGTTCGAGTTGCTTTCTGTTCAGATTTGTCCTACTGCACAATCCCCTGACCTCTACGTCGGCAAAAGAGTACTAAGAAAAGTAAGAGTGGAGGCTGTACCCTTTGAGCACTCTAAAGATTACACTGGGAGATACCATGAGGATAGTACCCAGTCTGAGGGTGACGTATGCTGTTCTGACATTTCCACATCTCCATTTCTTCCAGTATTAAAAGCAAAGTTAAGTTCAGAGACGATGACGAAAAAGAATCTGCTTTCCACTTCAAAGATCGCGATAGTCGGCTAAAATTGGATAACACATTTATCACATAATACACTGAGATACTACAGATACTACAGTTGCTACAATTACTACACTTACTACACTTACTACAGTTACTACAGTTACTACAGTTACTACAGATACTACAGATACTACAGATACTACAGTTGCTACAGTTACTACAGTTACTACAGCTACTACAGCTACTACAGTTACTACAGATACTACCCTTACCACAGTTACTACAGGTACTACAGATACTACAGATACTACAGATACTACAGATACTACAGATACTACAGCTACTACAGTTACTACAGATACTACCCTTACCACAGTTACTACAGGTACTACAGATACTACAGATACTACAGATACTACAGGTACTACAGATACTACAGATACTACAGGTACTACAGGTACTACAAATACTACAGATACTACAGGTACTACAGATACTACAGATACTACAGGTATTACAGGTACTACAGATACTACAGGTACTACAGATACTACAGATACTACAGGTACTACAGGTACTACAGATACTACAGGTACTACAGATACTACAGATACTACAGGTACTACAGATACTACAGATACTACAGGTACTACAGATACTACAGATACTACAGATACTACAGATACTACAGGTACTACAGATACTACAGGTACTACAGATACTACAGGTACTACACGTACTACAGATACTACAGGTACTACAGATACTACAGGTACTACACGTACTACAGATACTACAGATACTACAGATACTACAGTTACTACAGATACTACATGTACTACACTTACTACACCTACTACAGATACTACAGTTGCTACTGTTACTACACTTACTACAGCTACTACACTTACTACAGATACTACAGATACTACAGATACTACAGTTACTACAGATACTACAGATACTACAGGTACTACAGATACTACAGATACTACACTTACTACACGTACTACAGGTACTACACGTACTACAGATACTACAGATACTACAGTTACTACAGTTACTACAGCTACTACAGATACTACAGGTACTACAGGTACTACAGGTACTACAGATACTACAGATACTACAGGTACTACAGGTACTACAGATACTACAGGTACTACAGGTACTACAGATACTACAGGTACTACAGTTACTACAGATACTACATATACTACAGGTACTACAGGTACTACAGATACTACAGGTACTACAGGTACTACAGATACTACAGATACTACAGATACTACAGATACTACAGATACTACAGTTACTACAGATACTACAGGTACTACAGGTACTGCAGGTACTACAGATACTGCAGGTACTACAGATACTACAGGTACTACAGGTACTACAGGTACTACAGGTACTACAGGTACTACAGGTACTACCGGTACTACAGATACTACAGGTACTACAGGTACTACAGATACTACAGGTACTACAGGTACTACAGGTACTACAGTTACTACAGATACTACAGATACTACAGATACTACAGATACTACAGGTACTACAGATACTACAGGTACTACAGATACTACAGATACTACAGGTACTACACGTACTACAGATACTACAGGTACTACAGATACTACAGGTACTACACGTACTACACGTACTACAGATACTACAGATACTACAGTTACTACAGATACTACATGTACTACACTTACTACACCTACTACAGATACTACAGTTGCTACAGTTACTACAGTTACTACAGTTACTACACTTACTACAGATACTACAGATACTACAGCTACTACAGATACTACACGTACTACAGTTACTACAGATACTACAGGTACTACAGATACTACAGCTACTACAACTACTACAGACACTCCAGCTACTAAAGGCACAACGGACTTCTAGAATGAGTACAGGCACTGTGACACACTGCACCACTCTTACGCAGATGGGTGTGGCCCGGGACATAATAGTCCGGCTTACACCAAGTACTAGCCAAAAAAAGAGAAAAATCACGGGAGAACTGGTTGAGGGAGCAACCTCGTTCCCAGGGTCTCTCATCTTCCCCCCCCCCCCTCTCGCTCCGGGGGGCGGGAAGATAAGATACCCTGGGAACGAGGTTGGTAGAGGGAGGTCGGCGGAACCTGTAAACATTTCTTTACCGACGCTCTTCCGCCCTATTTTGGCAAGTTTTGCGATAATCCAATTTTCTGTCGTCAAAATGTTAAAATGTCAATTAACAGAAATAGTTCTCAAAATAAATTTCTCGCGCGAGTATTTCGCGCAAAAGCCGCATGTATTGCAGGACGCGTACGCCAACGAAAATACTGTCCTCGAATCTCGAAGTCCACCCTTCAAAGTGCTGCAGATGTTGTAGGAAAAACGTAGCATGTAGAGGAACCAAGATGCCAAGAGTTTCTTTGTTCAGTGTAGTGAGAAATAAGGAATTGCTGGCGTTTTCTCGAACCGAGATGCTGGAGATTCAAATATTTCAAACCGGATACAATGAAGCCATACGTCTGACAATGGAGGTACTGCCTAGCTCTGAGAAACACGTCAACTTAAACGCAAAATAAACTCTGAGGAACTAAAAACAAGTGCAAGTGACTATCGCATAAGACTTCAAAGATCTTAGACTCTTTTAGCCGTGACGAAGAAACACTATCTCGCAAGTTATGCTAACCGCAGACTTGCGCTCACATTAAATCACGGACTGAGAAATCTGGGCTAAAATGCTTTTAGCGACGAGCAGGATTTGTGTTAGGCCTGTCACCTTTTATAAAAACCGAGCTTTTTCAGTTGTTCGACTTGATCTCGCATCACTGAAACCAATGGAGAAACGACTATTATCATCGATTTCTCTGCCAGAGCTGCTTTCGCCAGGCGTAGAAAGAGCTTTTCAAGCTTTTCCCGAAACCGGTCGGCAGAATCGCGAAGACATCTTTACCACGCGCCAAGTTTACAAGACATTCTTGTTTCCCTTTCCTGAGAACTTCTTCTATATTAGGAAAATCGCGCAGGCATTCGTCCAAAATATTACAAAACTTTGATTCCTCTTCATCACGCGCGAGGATCACGTACGCCATCGTTACGATTGACAAGTATAATGTGCATAGCGAGGTGTTGACATTACCTGTCAAAACGGCCGGACCAATCAGAGGGTATACCAGGAGCTGGTATTCTCTATTTTCGAATTGCCCATAATACACTTTGTTTGCCCCCCAAATTTTACATAAACTATTGTTTGTAAATGCTCTTGGGAGGACTGCATATTCCCAAGAGCATTTATAAACAATAGTTTATGCAAAATTTGGGGGGCAAACAAAGTGTATTATGGGCAATTCGAAAATAGAGAATACCGGAAAGAGCTTTTTAAAGAAAATGTTTACAGGCTCCACTGACCACCCTCTCCCCAGTTCCCTCGCGTTTTTTTCCTTTTTTTTTTTTTACTTCGCGCGTTCCCCACTATCTCGGAGCCTGGAACAGGCTATAAAGGTTCATATGATTCAATGTGAAGACCCCCTGTGGGTGTAAGCAACCACCTTGGCTTTGTTGTTGTTGTTTGTTGTTGTTGTTACGTTGAACCCCCCGTAAGCGACCACCTTGGCTTTGTTGTTGTTGTTGTTGTTGTTACAGTTGAACCCCCGTAAGCGACCACCTTGGCTTTGTTGTTGTTGTTGTTGTTACAGTTGAACCCCCGTAAGCGACCACCCAAATGCAAAGCCACCTTAATGCAAAGCCAAGGTGGTCGCTTACAGGGGTTCAACTGTAACAACAACAACAACAACAACAACAACCAATTACTACAACAACTGTAGTCAAGCATAGCATGTTGTATTTTCGCATGCAGGGCCGTAGCCAGAAAAAAAAAATAAGGACTGAGGCAATATCCATGATTAAATTCCCCGCGTAGCTATTTAGGGTCTTTATGGTGACTACGTTTAAACAAAACACTGGGATCATGACGGAGGCAAGTGCCTCGGTTTGCCTCATACTGGCTACGGCCCTGCCATGGCAACTTTCGCCTGCACTTGTTTCGTTTCTCACCCAACTATCCCTTATTTAGGTTAAAGAGGGACTGAGTGAGGGTGATCACCTTACTTCTTTCTAATGCACCAAGATATACAGCGTGAAGAATAGTGGACAACAAGTATCTGGTAAAGGTAAGTGCAACTGTCCCGAACTCTAATCTGACCACACATATCTACCATTGAATCACTGGAGTTGAAAAGATTCCACGCGACTTAAACAACATTGCCAAGTTGAATGAACATTTCCAAAGATTTGATTCTATCACCAACATTCAGTTACAAGATTGTGTGCTATATTGATTGTACCCAAAAGTAAAAATTCAAGAAAATCCCAAATTTCATTTTTTAAAATATCGAAAAACAAATGGTACCATGCAAAAACACTGCCAAAGAGGTTATATTTGAATGGCCACACCATGGGATTTCGTTGACACACTGAAAGTTAGAACTTCGGTATCCATAACTGACCCTGGGAGTGAATGGGTTAACAACAGCATGCTCCACCCTTCCACTTTCACAAGCAGGTCTCTTCATTTCTAGACATGTTTGGACAATATTCATCACACCGATTTTTCTCTCAAGCTAAAATACTGTAGTCAATACAACAGCAAGAAACAGGAAGAAAAAAATTTTATTTCACAGCACAACCCTAAAAATGAAACAAGTAAGTGGAAATCTTAACATTACCTAGAAGTGAACATAGCTTACAGTTACTTGAAAAATTTGTTTGCCATAATAGTTACACTTTTTCATTATTTTATTCCATGACAAAAATTGGCATGTATTTTTTCCGTAGGGTAGAAACTTTTTCAGTGTATCTTGGCCTCACTTGATAAGAAAACTGCAAAAGAAAGACAAATGTACAACTCAATTGAGCAACTTCACATGATAAAATGGAAAGACACACAAATTGGGAAGAGGGGGATGGGCTTGTTTAGTGAGTGCGGGGATACAAAATGAAGAAGGGTTAATCTGGAAATCGGTTAATAATTAAATGACTTGTGAGGTATGATTGGTGCCAATGTAGCTCAGGTTCCAATATTGAAAGTTGTGCAATATGTGGGTAGAGTTTGTTGTTGGTTTCTGTCCTTGTTACAAGATTGCTCCAGATTCTTTTGGCTTTCCTCCCTTCACAATAACCAACATTTCCAAATTCCAATTTGATCTGGAAACAGTGAACTTAAGAGGTCCTCTGTCCACCGAAATTCTCGTTTATTTTATTTATTACATTTGTCTGCACATGTTCACCTGTATGGATATCCATGGTACTTGGAACGAAACACCGACAACAATAAGCTGAAGAACAGCACTACAAGGCCCAAGCCGATCATCACTACAACTGAGGGAAAAAGAACAAAACAATTATAAACAGTTTTGTCTTGATTACAGGAATCCAAACATGTGTTCACATAATCAAATGACAGGAATCCACAATAAAGAGAAGACATTAACGATGGTACTGATGGAAATAGAAAACGAAAGTGAATAAACAGTCTTCTTACAGACCAAAACAATGAGTGGGTGTGGAATTCAAATAACATAAAATGTGCATTAATGGACAGTATTTGCCTAAATAAATTCTACATTCTGACCTATCAAGTTGGCCTAACTGGAATTCTAAATACATTGCATAATTTGTAGTGCTGCACGTTTTACTTATGCTGCCTTAAAGAGTTTTTCCTTTATTTTTGACCCCTTTTTACTTGTTTTTTTTTTTCTACAGCAACTGTGTAAGAAGGAGTAGCCAGTTGCTCGCAAGCAAACATGTTGAGTGTCAAGGATATGGCAAGCATTAAAAAGATTTATGTCATCAAAACAACTTTGTGATAGCCAGGGCTTTCAATTAGCACCGACAGCTGACCAAAACCGTCGGCTACTTTGCCTGGAGAAGTCGACTATTTTCCCCACCAAATTGATAATATAAGAAAAATTATTTTAAAACTTGTTGATACAGTCGGTTACTCTACTCAAATGTGCTGCGTACTTCAAATTTTATTGAAACCCCCTGGATAGCCTGTAAGCAGCTTCACAATCTTCTTTAGTGTAGAAGTACTTTTATAGGTTAATATTGGGGTCATAACTACACTAATTTAAATGATGAGATAAAGGTAAAACAAGATGTTGATTCATACCTCTACGTTTTCCAACTTCCTTGACTTCAAGAGCCTTCTCATTCAGAAGAATCATGCCAGCAACATAAAGTGCATCTGATAACAGTCAAGGAGTCAAACATGTCATATTCATAATAAAGACAAAGTTGTTTAAAAGTTTTCAGGTCAGACAACTTGTAAGTAAACTGCTTTTAGTTTTGAGAATTGTTCTGTGAGTTTCTACACTTGTGATAAACTAAATACTTCACAGCATACAATGTGTAACACTGTATATTCTGGAGTCTTCAAGATTCATTTTTTTTGTAATTTATCAGATTTCCATGATCAGTCATTTTCAGGAATCTTCATCCAATCTTCAAGTCTGAAATGATTCAAGGTTTATTCTTGAAAAAAGAAACCGGTGAGCTTCTACGCTTAGGAACGTGTGCCTCATCTGCCATGGTTTAAAGTATGTTAATTGTTGCAAATTATGGTTTGAACCTTGACCCTGGAGTCAGTCATTTCAAAACTACACTAACCCAGGCGATCAAACTCAAAAGACCAGTATTTTAATCAGTAAAAGGATACTAAGAACAATGACAATGTGAGTTTCAGCCACAAACTGTGCCTGGCTGCTTCCATGGATATAACTCTGAAAAAAAAAATACAAATATCAGAGCATGACTTCTTCAATTTATCATACTGCTAGGCAGTTTCAGTACAACCATAAGATATAGGTTTCAGCCAAATTTCTAGTTGTTAAATGTTACACCCCAATTATTCAAAGTCCATTGTTTGAACTGTCATTGACTACTGAGCACAAGACAAGTGACTTGCCAAAATACAATTCATACATCATGTGATCTATTTTACAGTTAATTGAATTAATTGAATTTAAGTCTAATTGAATGTTTGGCAATGGAGCTCAACCAAACATTTATTGTTCAATTGGTTTAATTGAACACAATCAAATGTTTGATTTCTGAATGCTTGGCAATCCAACTATAAGTAAACATTGGATTACTGATCTCCTGTTTGTTTAAAGAAGGCATCATCACTCTTTGTTATCACAAGAGATGCAAACTGAACAAAACTGAACTGGATTCTATTTCAGTTTGATTGTGAACCTGATTGGTTCAATTTGTTTGTTTAATCATATATCGAACTCCAAATTTAAAAAAATAGCATAAAATTAAATGTTTGAATATGTGGCACCCAATTAAACCCCAATCATTCCATTGAGTGTGATTGGTTTTTCATTAGATTTGCCCAATTAGATAGCCTGGCAGGTATTTACCACTTGTCCTGTTTGTGGATTTCTGTGAGCATAAGGAGGTCCTCGGATGTGGTTCCACATCTGGCCAGATGTCATAGCAAACACTATACACTGAAAATATAAATCAATGAAATCTGTTATTGACTTTCAGTATATAATTTCTTGAAGCTAAAAAAAACTGGGATGATTTTGTAAAGCAATGCTAATGAATAATATTGGTAAAATATTCATAAAAATTGAACCTTTTCAAGTTTGGCTTGGATACGATTCTTACTAATTAACAAAAAATGCTTCTTGCAAAACAGAATAGTTGCTTTTTTTCAGACAATTTCATAAATACAGCAAGATGGAACTTTTGTCTCATTTACTACAGATCAATCCAAGCAAATGCTCAGTGACGGTTTTTTCACTTGTATTCTAGGCTTCATGAAGGAATGTCACAAGATGTGATTTGGTGGAGAGGAGATAACCCAAAAGGCTGGTTTGCATATATATGATAGAAAGCAATTAGTGAATTGCTGGCCAAAAAATACTCTGTGATCATAATCAAAGTAGTATAAGGGGTATCCTCAGGTTCAAATTTCATGTAAGCAACACAAAATGTCCTGGGCATAGGTTTCATTTTATAAGGAATATGGTAGCATATAACAATGATGTGTCAAGTGAATAGGAACCTTGTTCTATTAAAGGACCACAAACAATCACAAGCAATTGTAGAGTTAAAGCTGATGGTTTAGAACTCTTCAGCAATCAAATGGAAACAAGCCTCAACAGGTGATACTGCCAGAACATACCAGAGATCCGATTGCCCAGTAGGTCCTGTTATACAGGAATTCCAAGTTTTTACGCCGCACATAGAGCAGTCCTCCAATCAGGACAACCAGCAGGCCCATCACCACAGCACCCATGTAGTTGGGGGGACGGAATACCCTCACCTGAATGACAAAAATTAATATTATAATGACTGAAAGTTCTAATGTTTTATGTGTTTCTTTTTCCTGTTGTTTTGGTTTTGAAAATCACATTGTATTCACTGATGAATATGCATTGAAATAACCAAACATTATCAAAGGGCTCTAAGAGCCATCTCGTGAATACGAAACAACGCAAGGTAAAGTCCACAGATCGGTTTTAAGTTTCCATACTGAGTTTGAAGTCAAAGAATTGAAGAGTAAAACATTTAAAATGACCAAAACATCTTAGCATGACATAAATATGCATTGTGTGGAATGACGTGTAATACACTGGGAAATTTGAATACAGCAATCATCTTTCAACACCCAAAGCAATACACTGGGGAACTAAAAAAGTTTACAGATGATGGAACAAGTGAAAATTTGCATATCTGTTTCCGTATACTATATTTCGTTTTAACGCTTCACGTATTCACAGGACATAAAAGATCATGATCCATACAATGGAAACCACATACATGAACATCAGTGCGTTCTGCGACCCATTTTGCCAACTGCTCAGCAGAGAAACCCATTCTACAAAGAAAAACCAACTTCTGGTTAACAAAAAAAGGTTAACAAATCTCCTGTGACACTGTTGAAAGCATAGTGTCCACACGCACATGCACATGCATGCAGTAGATACGAAAAGTTATTAACTGAACTTTTAAACTACTATAATTAAAGCTTTAAAGTTTGTATGGATTGGGCCAGTTGCTCTTAAAAATACCTGGCAAACTTGTAAAAGATCTTTATTCTTTATTGCAAAAGTTGGATGTCACAAGTTTCTTAATTATGTATCTCATTGAAGTTCCCAGTACCTTTGAATATCATAGGTGTCTGCCTTCTTGGGTTTTCCTTTGGGTGGAAAATGCATAAACATTGGTGCAGAGTTTAACCGTAGCTGTGAACAAATAGAAACAGAAATTGAGAAATGAATGTTAGCTTTAGTTTTACCAACAAAATAACAAATATCTTACCGCACTAAATACATCTGGCCCCTCATCAAAGTCGACCACTGCAAAAAACACTTTGTTGGAGTACTGCTGAGAATATCGCCAGGAGTTAGCAAGGATTGTAAACTCGTTGTTTGCTTCTCTGTTAAAAAGGAAAAAAGATTGACATGTGTTACTTCAGAATCTCCTTAATATGGCGACAGCAAGTCCCAACCCAAGTGACTGTATGAATAGTGGTTTCCATATATATCTTTCCAACAAGGTTACTAACTACCCCCACCCTACGCCACCCCGACCAACCTAAAAGGACAATTCAAGTTGAAGTTGACAGCATTTTCTCTTACCTACAAATGGTACATTGCCTGTGTGGTGCTAATGCCGTGAGCATAAGAATTACAGAATAATTCCTTGGTGACGCCCTCAGGTATGTCCTGTATTTATCACCGTTCATTTTTATAACAGGTTTTCTTTGATTCCACTCCATCAGTTGTTTCACACGGCCGTCCAATAGTGACTGGAAAAGCAATTCATTTTTTTTTCAGTCATTTACTATTAGTAATAGTTTCTAGTCATCCTGGTCAAATGTAAAAGCAAATACCTAAGGAGTTTAAGGTGGCTGAAACACAGTTTGCACACACTTTTTAGTTTTCATTGCTAACGTGTCGGGTAGTGAGCACAAACCCACTGACAAAAACAAACATAGCACTTACACAGCAATCATTTTTTAAAATGTTGCTCATAAGGATTTTAAATTGTTTTTATTTTTCCTCTTAAAATCACACAGTTTGTATTTGAAAAATCACACAGTCTTTATTTGAAAAGGTTTGGTATTATTATTATTATTATTATTATTATTATTATTAACTAATATTTTAATAGGATGCCCTTTCATATTTTCGTATTTTGGTATATCAGCATGTGAAAGAAAGCCAGGTTGAAGAAAACCCATCCTATTATATTGTATGCTTTTTTACATTTTTGTAATGAGAACTAGTTAAATGCAGTGCATGTGGATTAACCAAAAAAACTGATACTGAGTGTTTTAGTGGCTTTTTGCGAAAATGGGTCAATTCCTAAGGAACTAATTACATGGAATTTTATAAAATTTAGAGGAAAATAGATCATAAACAATCAGGGGGGCTATTGAAAAAATATTGGAATTCAACACCAAGGAAATTGTTAATAATCCAAACCATGCAGTGTAAAAAAGTTAGATTTTTTTTTAATTTGGTGCAGGCAAATGATGGAGAAAATCTATAAACAAGATTTTTTTGCATATGATTGTAAGCTTATTTTTGGCTGGCTTATATCTAGATCTAGCCTAGTATCCATGGCAACATCACATATGTCAACCAAGCTACCAAAATAAATATGAATGACCTATTAACTCGATTCCTGGTGATTTTTGGCACCAGGGATGTACACCTTAAAATGTATGGTAAATAGGGCTGAGGTCATCAAAAACTGTGTATGGCCACCTAAAAGGAACCTTGAGGAATTAGCTTTTAGGTTGTAATGGTTTAATTAATATCCATCGGTGAAAGGCACAGGTAACAAACAAGTTCAAAAAAAGGAAGTTCAAATTCAGCTGGCATAATCCTCAGATTCCATATCAGCTTACATGTAAGCTTATTTAAAAAGCAGATTAAAGAAATGAAGGTAGGATCGAAGAAAGCTAAGAAGACATTATTCATTAGTAAAGGGGCACAGCTCGATTAGAAATACTCACAGACATTTTAAAACTAAGAAATTCGGAACCAAGAAAGGCAAGTTCATCATCGAGTCCTTTTAATTTTAACGTTGTCAAAAATTAAAAATATGCAAGCTGTCGTCTCTGTCGCTTTCACTAGTCGCGCGCCAAAGCAGATGGTTTGCGTTTTAAGCAAAGTTTTATTTCACAGACGAAATATTTCAAATTCAACTTAATAAGTTAGTTTCGTACCTCTTTTGTGACTTTCTTCTTTCCATAGCAGACACAAAAGCTGACCATTAGAACAAGGAACAACAACCAACCGCGAGCCGCCATGTTGGAGTTTTGACTAATAGTACCCAGTCCCCTGACGTAGATGACGTACAAATGAATATCTTGGGGGTGGGAGCGGGGTTACCGTCAACTACTAACCATGGTCCCAAAGGGGTCCGTGGCGCGAATGACAGTGTGACGTGTGCTTGTACAGTTGTGATCTCTCTTAAAGGGGCAGTATCACAATCCTCTTTTACTCGAGCCCTATACCTTCTAGATACTTTCGCCTTGATATCTGGACTTAAAGTTAATTATGAAAACTGACTGAAGCCCTGTGGATTGGCTCCTGCAAATGTTCAGAAACTGTTTTTACCTCTTCAAAACCAATACTATGAGCCAAAGATAGAGTATATGCGTTGGGAGTATGGTTCTCAACCTTAAATGAAATTCATTTAAAGACAAACTTTGCCGAAAAAATAGACAAACTACAGAGTATCCTTAATAGCTGGTCGGCAAGAGGACTAACTCTCTTGACTTGGGGAAAATTACCATCCTAAAATCTCTGGCTGTGTCACAAATTGTCTATCTGTTGTCATCTTTACCAACTTCGAAAGAAATGCTCCACAAAATAAATTCTATACTCTACGATTTCCTCTGGGACAGCAAAGGTGATAAAATTAAAAGAACGGAAATGATTAAAAATTATGAAAAAGGGGGACTCAAGATGATCGACATACAAAGCTTCAACTCGTCACTGTAATTAAAATGGGTACAAAATTATCTAAACACGGAGAACAAAGGAAAATGGAAGACTATTTTTTACTATTTTTTAGAACTGAAGACATGGCGGTAAATTGCTGTTCCTGATTAATCTAGAACAACAAGACGCAGTACAACTGACAATAAAAGAACCTTTTCTGAAAGAAATTGTTGAGCACTGGGTCAATTTCAACTTTAGAGAGACTAAATTAGAGTTTGAGTCCGTATATATCTGGCACAATTCACTTATCACGATCGAAAATAAACCTTTTTTCTATAAAAAAATGGTTTAATGCTGACGTGGAGATTAAGGGCATTTTAACCTTCTTTGGTCTACATTACATTTGCTTATCTAGATTTAGACTTGCCACAAGTCGACCTTCGTTTTTTTTGGTCGAGTTTTATTCGACAACTTTGCGCGCGAAATTAAGTTTAGTCGCGAAGGACGTCCCTTCCAACGAAGAACCTAACTTAACGAAAATGAGTATTGGAAGGGACTTGTGGCAAGTCTAATCTAGATTATGAGTCCGAGATTTATATCGCGTGTTATAATTCAACACATTGATACACTGCCCAAATATGGTCACAAAGTCTGTCGATATACGCTATGTCTACATGACGTATATCCAACGATGAATGTCATGTAAATTTCGCATTTTGACAAGAGAATGCAAAAATGACGGACCGGCCTCGATATTTTTTCTTCAAACTGTGCTTTGTTATCAATGTGTTGAATTATAAAACTATTATAGCGCTCAAGCTTGCGTGATATCGCCTAATTTTAGCCGACGAGGCCGTAATTAGGCGATATCACGCGCGCTTTAGCGCTATAATAGTTAAATGGCGGTAAATTTCGCATTTTGAAGGAAAATGAAAATGACCGCTGCCTGCACTTTCGTGTTTTTGTGAGAAAAATGCGTGAACTATTAGACCTATAAGATAAAAATGGGGAAGGAACGATAAAAAGAGAAGAGAAGAAAAGAAAAGAGAAAAATTATTGATCACGTGATTGGACAAAAAAGCGCGAAATTTTCGCGTTGTCGCGGTCGCAGTGCAGTGTTTCTTGGCGAAGCTGAATGAAAGCTGGTTCAAAGTCAACAGCTCGACAAGAAGTGAATGAAGGAGCACAATTTTCGGAAAATGCCTTTAGTAATCACTTCTGGAATATGATTAGACTTGATACTTCCTCAGAAAAGTTTCTGATCTTTGTTTTAAGCGAATTGACGCCACTACGGCTGGCGAATTTGTAAACAACAGCGATCGACTCAGCTCAGCTCATACTTCGCTGTTTGAAAATTTAGTGCGCTGATGGAAAGGACTAAAAGCCACATCAACTACAGGTAACGATGTTTTAACCGTTTCTTGTATCCTTTAGCTGTGAATTTTTGTAAGACATACTGTCCACGCTGCAGTTCTTTCAGACTTTTCGCCGCTATGTTTAGGTAGCCGTGTGTTTGTTCAATTTGTTTTGATTCTGAATTGAACTTTTTAAGACTCGAAACACTTGTAACTAAGAAATTCTATGCCATTTTACTGTGTTTTTATTTGTGTAATCACTACTCTGTCTCGTTCTTTACGTAGACGAAAGCTCTTCGAAGAAACTCTCAAATTAAGCTTACCCTGCGAGCAGTAATTTTAGCTCCGCAAACGTTTTGGTATTCGCTGCTTGTTGTGTAAGAAATGGCGCCACTTTTTCAACCAATCAGAAGTAAAACCAAAACCAATCGTGACTTGGTCGCACGCGTTTTCCCGCGCTTGGCGCCAGCGACATGTATTTGCTTAGAGATCTGATTGGTTCATTGGATTGTCTGCGTCTGTTGTGATTGGTCAAAGTAATTACTTTGGTTTTGGTTTTACGACACTCCGTCGTAATCATAAGCATTATGATTTTTTTTTTTGCGGGGGGAGGGGGGAGGGGAGAGGGGGGAGAGTTTTGGTCCATGGGCGGATTCCCATTCCCAAATAAATGTAAAAGCAAGAGTAAAAGATACCAAAAATATCCACTAGTTTATTAATTTCCACAGGTTGCTACAAACTAAGATATACTAGTGAAACCTCTGAGTTTTATTTTAACAGGCAAGCATTTTATCCCTAAGTGTCTAAAAGTAGTCTTACTTCATTGGTGTGTTGAGAATAAAGAAAAATCTTAACAATATTAGCCAAAGTTCAAAATATTTATAGCAACTGACTCCATGCAAAAACCTTCTGTCAATACATATACAACATTAAATTCTTTTAAAAACTATATGTTTTAAACTCTATTTTTATTTTTATGAAGACTCTTATTGCACCGAATATTAACAAAGTTAATCGATTTCACGTAGATTAAAGTACTAAAACAAGTTAACTTCATGCAGATTTGATAGCTAAAATTGCTTTAAAATGTTGCCAGCAAACTACCGGCGACATAAAACCAACATAATTTAACTTGACAAATTGTGACGTGACGCCTCTTTCACTAACAACTGAACAAAACAGTGTAAAAAAGTTTAAAAGTGATAAAAAATCACTTCTAAAATTATCTTGTTTTCTGGATGCAATAAATCAATTCCTTTTATTCTGCTCCCAAAAATTGTTAAATGAGAATATAAAACATCTCAATTGAACCTACTTTACTGCATATAAATAACTGAAATAACACAGTTTCCCTTCACTATCACAATGTGAAGATTATTAACAACACTTATTTACACATTCCAGGTGCCAAAATGGCACGAAATAAATTCAAAACGGTCCCCATACCATCCGAAATTGTAACTTGTGAAATAATACCAACAGAAATTGATGTCTGTTTGACTAAACCATATAAAAGCAGCCAAGAATTTAATCTTAAATGTTGAAAAACTTAAAATAACAGTTTAAAAATTATGAAACAAACTACAATGCCCATTTCTCTCTATGAGTCATGTCTGCAGGGAATCACCTGAGCGGGTGATTCCCTGTAAAAGGTGGTTCTAACTTTTGTGTTGGATGAAATACTAAAGTGCAGCCATTCAAGTGAAAGCTATTAAGCAGTACTTTCCTGTGGTACTGTTTATTATGCTATAAAAGGTGGTTCTAACTTTTGAGGTCTGTGCATAAAATCCTGAAGTATGACCATTAAAATGAAAGCTACCGAGCAGTACTTTCTGTGGTGCTGTGTCTTATGCTGTACAAAGTGGTTCTAACTTTTAAGTCTGTGGATGAAATCCTGAAGTCTGTAAATTGTTACCATTCAAATGAAAGCTGTTGATCAGTATGTGCCTGTGATACTGTTTATTATGCTGTACAAGGTGGGTCTAACTTTTGAGTCTGTGGATAAATCCTACAGTGTCTAAAGCTGTTGAGCAGTACTTTCATTTTGGTGCTGTTGATGTTTCTCAGTATTTTGCAAATTGAAATTTATAGATCGATTGATCAATAAATATTACTTATTTGGGCATTGAACAACAAAAATTAATATAAAAATTAACAGAAGTCAATGTTTCAATGTACCTAACCCTATTATAGAAATGCACAAATTAACTTATGAAAATTATTCATTATAATATTATGTTACATACATCAAAATGTCAACTTCTGTAAATTTTTACATTTCATGTAAAATTAAATTTGATTTTCTTTCCTTGTTTTAACCTAGGCCACTTTAAGAAGTAAAAGGGTTTAAACAAATGGCAAGAAGATGCTCATTTATAGAGAAATTTCCCCACTACACGTCAACAATTGTTGCTGACTTGACACTTGCTATTAGCTGGCGCCAGAAACACTGCACCACTTGCACAAATGCAAACTTCACGGGCATTTGGATCGGCACTTCCACTGCCTGCACTAACAGTTTTCAGATTTTTGAATGAAACCTTTTTTCCATCCAGCATTATCTGTGGAAAAAATAAAAAATCTTAATGTTAAACACTTCATCATCATTGTCCTCCTCTCCTACTGGAGGATAGGGCTGAACACTTACATGTACATGTAACCCACCAACAAAATGTTATCCTTATGGAACTTGATTGTACCATCAACCGCAATGTCAGTGTTTACATAAGGAAGCAACTTTACTCCATATTGTCTCTCTCCAATTGCCCACCCAAGTGTACAAATGGGTACAGGTAAATATAAGACACCACAAGTTCAAGCTGTGTACAGCTTCTTGTTTGTGAACATTTTGAGATGTAATCAAAGTCCTCTGACATGAATCCTTGCAAGTGCAATGTGTGGGATTTTTTTTTTAGAAAAAAGGTCTAGTTAAGTTTTCTCACGCATCATGAGTGCATTGACAAAATATTTAAGCAATGGGACAGTTTGACTGCACCTTATCTCAGTTATGATGAAAACAAAAGAATAAAACAGGTCTGTAAAGAGTTTTAAAAGACCTAAGATCCAAACAATATACATTGAAGAAGCAAAAAGCCAAAATCCGAACCAAAAATAGGATAAATCCATAATTTGTTGCATTGGTTAAGAATCCATAAATCCTTCAACACTTTTCTCTGGATTCAGACAAAATTATTTACAAAACCTGCCAATCCGTAAACCTATTCACACCCCCTCTTTAAACATTCTTGCATGAAGCCCTTACATTATATACAGAACATCCTACTTCTCAATCTAGAAATTCTGCTTTAAATTATACATTCTGACTACCTTTCCATTAATGGACTTGATGGTCACATCGTTTAGACTTGTGATGCTAACACTACCAGCGGCAGACCTGAAGGTCATGCCATCAGGAGCATCCATGTACAGGGACCTGGTCAGGGATGCCAATCTTAGGTCCTTCTTGGGTGGGGCCCTTAAGTATTCAGTCTCGACTGACCCACTAAAATGAGCTCCATTAGGACCTGCAGGTAAAAAATATGACAATTTGTTCACTTGAACAAACAACATTCTCTCATTTCCCCTCTGAAATTAAAACCTATAAAATACATGTAAGTTTACTTTATCATGGTTCATACAAACTTTAGAGAATGGTAAGTCAATTTTGTTGGGGTTATTTCAGTGAAGTTCTTTAAAATGATGCTTTTAACTGCATGGTTGTGTGGGTGGAATTAGTGAGGGTGAATGGAATTCTCCCATTCTCTTCCTTCTGTGACGTTTGTAGTGCCGACTGTTGATTAATATGTTGTGCATGGTGTTGATTTGACACGTATTCATAACAGAGTTGGGATTAAGCTGCGTTTCTTGAAGAACAAGCACATTTTCTTCTAATTTGTTGGAGAAATCGGCTGAGTCATCACTACATAAACGTCAAGGTCTAAGAATTAATCGAGAAAATATGGGACGGATGATATTTCTATGACTATAAAATGAGGACTACCTTGGAGTAAAGCGCTACTAATTAGGTAAGCAGGAAGTTCATACTTTGCAGTTAAACCCCTCTGATCATTTGTCAAGGATTTTGTGACAACCATTCCATTTGTCAAGATCTAACAAATCGGATTTTCCATAATGCGACCTCAAATTTTCACAGCAATAACATAGAAAAAAGGAGTAAAATGCTTACTTGAAAACTCCAGTTTATCAGAAGCAAAGATGATTTTGTCTTTGTCTGCATATAAGATATCTTTTCCTTGGTCTGTTCTTATGTAGAACTTCTGATTTCTGGCTACAACTTCATCATTTCCTATAAACAGCTGCCCGGTGATGTTGCCATAAGTTGAGCGTGCATTCACAGTCACATTTGCAGTGGACTGAAGTAGAAGCTCAGAGTTCTGAAATAATAATATTTCTTAGTGTTTTATCATTCCCTCATGATGAAGACACTCAGGATGTACATGGCAATGTTTCGACTGCTTGCTGCTAGTCTTCATTAGGCAGTGAGGTTGATTGATTATACTTCACCATAATTTAGTATCATGATGGTCGGCTACAATTGGTGGAACTGACAATTCTCATTGTACTCAATAAAAAATGTAGTACAATATCCATAGAACATCAATTAAATTAAACTTTAGTGCTCTATAATCTTCAAAAATCTTTGGCAAATTATCTTCAGAAATTTTTGGAAATTAGTCTGAAATGTCCATATATATTCCAGCAATATTCTGAAATTTTTTTATTAATTTTAATCTTCGGAAATTTTCAGAAAATCTTTGGGAAACTCACTTTTCGTTTCATGCTTAGATTTAAGTCTGATCATACAGTGTAGTTGATAAACAAAACTATATCTGGCACACAAAACCAGACCAAGTAATTTGGATAAGCCACATCTTACCTGACTAGGTCGTATTAAGTTTGCTCGTAATTCATTAACAAACTCCGCTTCCCCATGATAAAGTTTTAGGCCTTGATCAGTTATCCTCAGTTTGCCCATGCCATCCTGAAAATGATATGCAAAACAACTTGTAAATAAGGCGGCCCATCGATAAACTTCATAATTGTATCAATAACAAAATTCTCAATTGTAATTGGTCGTCCACATGCCTACATTGTATTTTTTTATGTAATTGGCATGGGGTCACGTGGGTGTCCAATTATAGCTATCCAATTACAACCTTTTATAATTGTATAGCTGTATGTAATTGAACACCTATGTTGCACATGCATCAATCAGTTACACTTAAATGGGTTCTTTTTTGCTGTTTTCCTCCCACTTTCAAACTGACAGAAAATATCCTAGAAGTTTCAAGTACAATAGAGTTGACATGGACTTTATAATCTCAAATTTTGTCATTGATGCAGTTAATTACAGTGGAGTAACTGAATTTCACGTTGTACACGAATTCAGGGCTAATTGTGCTTGTAATTTCAAATTGTCCTTTACTTGCCCAATTATCCCCTGAATTGTACTCCAATCAGTCCAATTACTATTACATGTATCTGAATATCATACCAAACAGCTCAATGAGAATACAGGGGTTTGCTTCATATTACACTGTTGTTTTGACTGCATATATTTTTGTGGGGGTGAAGGACTTACAGTACATTATCAGAGGGAATTTTGAAACTGTATCAAAATCATTTATCTCCATAAAGCACTGAGCAATTCCAATCCTGATTTACATGTACAGTTGAACCTTGCTATTTGGAACGTTGGTTACCGGTATTTCGAATTCCCTATTATTTCGAACTCAAACCCATTTTCCTTGGATTTTGTTAGAACAGTCATTTACTATCAGATATTTTGAATCCCCACTATTTAAAACTATTTTTCATTTCCCCCGAGTGTTCGAAATAGTGGGGTTCAACTGTATCTCATCACCACTTTGCGTCATGAAACATTTTCATTATCAAGAACAGAACAACATACAGCACATTCTCATCTATGGATGGACACCCACTTAATTAATGGACGTCTCCTTTTGCTACTGGTCATATATTCATCACAGTTGCCAGCCATAATAGCCGGCTGTTGAATACGTATCGCGGGCAACTGTGATGAAGATGACCAGTAACTTAAAGTTTAAAAATGACATAAGGACGACAACCATGGGAGACTATCTTGAGTTTATGACTCCTACTTTCCATGTCTAGCCGGCAACCTCAAATTTACTTAATGACAGTCCATTACAGTGTGTACAGCTTTTTGGTCCCTATGGAATTAAAGTCAACTCCCACAATAACAGGTATCTTTGGTACCATTCAATAATTATTTTGTGTCCATAATAGAGAGAGTCTGTAATAACAGGAGTTACATTTATTTCAGTAAATCTCATTCAACAGAACCCCTGTCTGGTCTCATCCTAAATGACACTTAAACACGGTTACAAGAGGTGCTAATTACCGGTAATGACTGCAAGTAAATTAGAGCTGATAATTAAATTTACCAGGTTGAAGTCCATTACTCTCATGACCCAAATGATGAGAGAAAGATTAATGATGGTGACGACCATAATTAGTAGAATAAGGAAGTAGATGCAGCGTTTTCTCCATCCATAGATGCCGATCTTATAAATGACAGTTGCTGGATCCTGGTTGTTCCAGTCCACTTCATTTGTCGCTTGTGCTGGCATTTTGCTTGATGTTCACTAATGAGCCTTGAACCTAGCAAAAGGTAAAAATGATCATGTTGTGTTTATTAAGCCCTAAATTCCCAAACTGCCAACATTTAAAGAGTTATTACGATACTGAAACAATACTGAATTATTATTGTTCAGTTCAAATGATTTGGATGACCGGGGCAACCAGAATGATTATAGACAGGACTTTTGCATTGTACCATTTGTTTTTAAATATTTGGCAAAATGAAATTTGGGATTTTTCTTGAATTTTTCTGTTTTGCACTCTTGGGTGTGTCAATACCCAAAATAATTTGGGGGGGGGGGGGGGAGGGCTACATTAACAGATAATACCTGTGACAGTGCCCCTAAAACTCCCAGGGGGAAAATAGTCTTTTAATTGTAACTGGTCCTAAGCTATGTCTGCAAGAAAATCCTGCTCAAAAACAAAAGCCTCATTTAATTTTATAAAGCATTGACGCCAAGCAGTTTTCACTTTACTTTGTAGCAGTTTCTGTAACAGGAAGCAGCAGAGAACACTATTTCAATATCATGTTAAAATCATCATAAGCTGTTATACCCAACATTTGACTATTTAAGTTGCTTAAACAGGTTTTTGATACTGTACCCTTATATTGAACTGATTGAAAGCAGCGCCTTAGAACTTTTGTATAATGAGGACTTCATATACATGTAATTAAAAGATTATATTATTAATTAAGTAATGCTCCACATAAGAACAATAGCAAACTTCATTGTTCTGCGGCATTGGCTCTTTCCCACATAGAATATCTTTGATTTCAAGAATAGAGGAGGGGCTGGGGGTTAATAATTATATTTCATTATAGAAATAAAGAAAATCCATTTGTGTCAAATAAAATTTAGGAAATGTTCGTGCTTAACCAATCAGAATAGCAGAAGACAATAGCTAATAATTTTGCTTCTTTGATGAAGTTTCCGAAATAAAAATTGCATGCTGTGCGATTGGGTCTCAAATTACTTGAAATCAGACAAAATGCATGCACCTTGAACCTTAACTTTTCAACGGTTTTTGAGTCTAAGCCAATGAGATCACTAGTTTTAACAATGAAAAAAGTTGACATTCCATCATGTATTGACGTTCAGCGCTATCCTTCTTATGCGGATCATAACTTAAATATATTTAAAAGATACACTTGGGTGGTGGGAGACAATATTATTTTGAATGAAGTTTCTTGCCTGAGGCACTAAAACAGAAAGAAAGAAACCAGGACTTGAACCCAAGTTGCTTATAAGCTGATTACTGGGTTTTACACTTCTATATTTTCAGCAATTTTGATTTCTTGTCCAAAGTGAGATATCTCAGTTTTTGCATAATATTGAAGGTACTATCTGTGCAATATAATGGTCAAAACAGTTCATCAAAATTGGAAATCCAACAGAGTAATATATATTGAGCTTCTACTCAATAATACATACAGAGACCCACAATTACATAAAGTCATTGAAATTTATCCATCAGCACATTCAAAGAATTAGTAAAATGAATACAACAGACAATCTTATGTTCCTCTGCTTTCACACATATCCACTAATTTGACAGAAAATACTAGAAACAATAAACAATTGTCCACAGTCAACAAGATCCCTACTGATTTTTTGACAGATAACATGCATTTTTAAAATTATAAAATGGAAAAGAAACACTTGTAGAATGCTAACATATCAAACTACCATCACAGAACTAAAGAATTATTCTTGCTCACGGCTTGAGCTCTGAGAAGAATATCACACCCTTACTAGCATAGAAAATCTGAAAAGCACACTACCAGATCAGAGCTGCACTTGAACATGTAATGCAATTAATTATAGATAAAGTATGATACCTTTATAAGAAGCAGATTTCACATACACGAAATAGTCTTGCAAGATGCTACTCAGAGCGACCGATCTGAAAAAGCGCTTAGTACATTTTAAGGCAAATGGAATCTATGTGGTTTGGATGCAGTTAATGGGCGTAAACGCTTAATGAATTCCTACCACCCTTGTGTTGTAATATCGTGATCCAGAGGGGAAAAATTCACTTAGGAGAGCTAATCTTACAAACACTTGGTCACGACATCGATTCTGGGATAAAAAAAAAAACATCCGTCTTTCACTTTAAAACAAGAGAACTCAACTCTCCACTCATTTCGAATTTGACAGCACTAGTTGTTTAGGCGAATGTAGGCGTTGAGCGTAGCCTTCAATTTAGTTCTTCATGTGTGTTCACGATAAATCGTTCCCAAGTGCTCTAACGCTTCTTGATGTAAACGCAGATAAATGAAAAGATATACAACGCATGTTGTTATGTTTCTCGTTTTCCTGTACTTAACTGCGTAACAGTTAATGTTGCATTAAACATTCAAAACAAATTTAAGTTAGCATAGCGGATTAAAGAAGAAAAGCTCAATTTTTAAATCACTCAACCCCAAAATTAGCGTGCACAACATTCGAATGAAAATTATTGCTATGGCAAGCATTTCAGATTACTCTTTTTGCGTTGAACACAAAAAACACAGCCCCACGTACCAGGCTAGATTAAAAACTGCTTACCTTAAGGAAACAGTCTCAATCAAAATCCCGTTCTGTTCAAGGTTAAAAGGAAATCTCGCAGACGATAAACTACTCCTTTCAACGACTGTAAACAAAGTTAGGGAACAAGCGACGCGTGAATGACTGCGAGCAAAGCGAGGCTACCAAGCTTCTAGGGTTTTCGCGCTCATTTGCATTTTGATGATGTCGTAAGTAAAGGGGGCAGTGTACACAAGCAATTTGACCTTTTTTTGTCAGAACCATGCTACAATACCTTTACTTATGTACAAAATACAACATAAAACACCAAGAGAACGAAATCAACCAATTCTTGAAAGAGGAATAAAACGATCTGTGCTGGTCTGTGCTAGCCCATTTTGTCCATTTTGGAAAAGAAAATGAAGAATGATCAACGAGGAGTGTTTAGTTTTTCTTTATAATTTTAGTGCCTTCATGTGTAAAGGAAACTATGCGAAAGCTAATGCAGTGTGATCTTTTCAGTTCTTTTAGCTGAATTGAATATTTCATCTCCCAATTTACTAGCTGCGTTCTCCTTTTCGAAAATCCTAGCTAACCTTATTTCATAACCAAAACGACATTATTTATCCTCTGAAAACAATAAGATTTAAATTTTCCGAGTTTACGAAAGTTTGAGGCGGAATATCAGTAGATAAAACTATTTTTTAAAGCGACTAAGGCCTTTCGAACTTTCCACAAAAACGATTTATTAGGATTATTCCTGATTCATTCAGACCCAGTCTGTCTATGGCTGGAAACACTTATCGGCGACAGTTTTGTATTTTGTATTCCTCTTTAGTTAACTCTGTTTTTCATGTAGATATGTTGTGTACGTGATCGCTATTTCGTACCTGCCCCTGTCCAGCTGCCTGTCACTCTAAAGTAATTACCCTGACCAATCACAGCAGTCGTAAACAATCCAATGAACCAATCAGAGCTCGAAGCAATTACATGTCGGCGGCGCCAAGCGCGGAAAAACGCGTGCGAGCAAGTCACGATTGTTTTTGGTTTTACTTCTGATTGGCCGAGAAAGTGGCGCGAGATTTTTTTAGCCAATCACAAAGCGTAGCAATGCAAAACCAAAGCAAATGTGTAATTATAATTACTTTTGACACTGAATTGAAAACTGTTCTGACGTTTAATTCCTTATTTAACTATATTTTGAGTTTCTTGGGTTGGCGCCTCACATGGGGTTTCGCGTCCCGTCCCTTTGGTTCTATTATTTTGTAAGTTTGTGCCCAATAAAGTTAATAATAACAACAATATTTTAGCAGGGAGCCCACTTAAACAAAAGGTTCTCTTCAGTGGGGCCCTGCATATACTACATGCGAGCAAGTCACGAAATTCGCGTTTGTTGAGAAACAAACGCGAACAGCTAGAACGTGTCCAGCTTAGAGAGAGTTTAGCAAAACGGAGAAAACAAAAATGTTTTTTTTTAGAGAGAGTTTACCGTACAGCCCCACCTCAGTGGCGGATCCAGGGGGAGGGTCGGGGGACCTGTGTCTCCCATGTGGTTCATAAAAATAATAGAATGAAATTGTTTTATACGTAGTTGTTTCACTTCCACCAATTGACTGATTGTTAAGTTTTTGACTTAACACACGCTCTTTTACTATCAGGAATGCCGGAAATGGCTTTTTAGAGGATAAAATCGGAAAAAAAAAATGCTCCAGGGAACATGCACCCGGACCCCCCCCCCCCCCCCCCCTTTCAGAAATTCCTGGATCCGCCCCTGCACCTCTTTGATACGGACATCAAAGGCACAGACTCAAGTGTCAAAATTATAAAAGAAGGGATTGTATGAACTTTGGGTACCTTCGGTACCACGGATATAGGGGAGGGACTGTTTTCATGCAGTCCATAGGAGAATTGAACGGTAGATATAGTACAGTGGAACCCCGATATATTAAAAGGCACTTGGAATATACCTTTGTTATACGGGGTTAATTATAACCGACGAAACTCAGTTACAATGAATTTGTGGGAAAACGACCAAGACCTTCGCTATATATGGGGTTCAGTAGCGAATGATTATTTTGCTCTGTCGTATAACGGGGATTTAGTTACAGCTATTTCAATTAACGTTGTCGGATGAAAAAGGCGAAAAACCAAGACCGCAAGGTAGTATGGGATTTTTATTCAATGGCTTTTAACCCTAACCCATACTTCCTTGCGGTCTTGGCTTTAAGCTTTCATCCGACCACGTTAATTGAAATAGCTGTATACCGGGGTTCTGTTCCATACATTTTACTGTATAGCTGGATTTCCACTGTCGAGTAATTTTTACGCGCGTTTTACGTGCGTAAATAAAAGTAGAGACGATGGATGAAAAGATTGCGTAAACGGAAAAGTTGAACCGTGCTACGTTTTACTTTCACACAAGCTGTTCATTCTCGTCCCCAGAGCCTTCATTTCGTTTGGTCAGCGGAAAAAACGAGACGCGGTAGGTACTTCATATTTATGAGTGGAAATCCGGCTTAACCGAGCATGATCGAGGACTTGGTTATATCGGATTTTCACTAGTCAAGAGAAAATGAGGTAAGATCCCCATGATAATTATTTGAAATCTATTATTACTTTGCATCCATGTTGGGTAGGCTAGTTTTTTTCTCGTTGCCTCCTCTCTTGTACAGTCACCCAAGAGCTTAAAGGCTGGTTCTCATATAATCGTCCCGGTCGTCCGAGTCGTCTCAAAAGTTTTTTGCAAACGACTCAGACGATGGGGACAACTCAAGCGATTTGGGTTCTCATATGATCGTCCCAGTCGTCTCGAACGTCAATAGTGCAGTCGTAAACTGTGTCCGACAACATGTTTTGGGCAATAATACTACATTCTAGGGTAGATTTGGGTCGATTCGATCGCCTCAGCCGTCCCGGTCGCCTGAGAGTAGTTCTCATATGATCGTCCCCGATTATTCACGATCGTCCCAATCGTCCGCATAGAACACAGTCCTATCCAAGCGACCGCGATCGTCCTAGTCGTCCGGGTCGTTTGCGATCGTCTCGGGTCGTCTCAGAAGTGTTCTCATATAATCGTCCCGGTCGTCCGTGCACTTTTTGAAACGACTCGGACGACCGGGACGATAATATGAGAACCAGCCTTAAGCAATCACGACGGCGCCGGCAGCGAGATAGGGGTTGACACATTATGCTCCTAAAATCGAGCATTATGCTTTTTGACATTGCCCTCAAAACGGAATTATGCTCGACTGTTGCTATTATGCTCGCAATTATGCCATAAAAAAATTTTCCCGGACCCCCGTGAGGCGCGAAAATATTAACCATTTTCATAATAAATTAGTAACACAATATAAACATTTAATCCACAGGATTTCGAGTAAAGTAGGAAAGTTAATAACGTAACGTAATTTGGGCACTAATACTTATTAGACTAATACAGTAGAACATTAAAATAGCTTAATAAACGGACAATAGTAGCTCTTAAAAAAGGAAATAACTGTTATGTCGCAAAATGGCACTATTATTCTGCAAAATAGCACTATTATGCCGGTATGATGCTCGACGCTCCACCTATCGTATTATGCTCGAAATTATGCCGGCCCGGCATAATGTGTCAACCTTGTCAACCCCTACAGCGAGAACGGCACAAAACAATAGGTTTAATGAGCAAAAACACTTCTGCACGTGCGTTTTACATTTTGGTACATTTCTTAACCTTTCTTTTCAAAACAACAATGTAAAATGATAAAATTATAGGTTTTGTGGAGAACGTGAACACACTATCGACAGCTAATTCTCCTTTCTCCTAGTCCCTAAAAATACAGCTCCTGGACAATACAGGTACGTTAGACAGTGACAGCGAAACCAACACAAACCAATGGCGAAAACACCGCTGCACGGACTGTTCTCTACACGTGCATTTTACATTTTGGTACTTCCTTTGCCGTTCCCTGCAAAACAACAACCGATCAAATGATCAAATTATAGGTTTTGTGGAGAACGTGAACACACGACGGCTATGATTGTCCTTTCTTCTAGTCCCAAGGAATACAGCTCCTGGACAATTCAGGTACATATATTAGACAAATTAGGTAAAATTATCTGTATTTTATTGCTTTTAAGGAAAAATACAGTAAATTACGACATCTGAACCCACTAAGACAGTAAAAAGTCATGATAACACAAACGTTTATAGTTTTCTTTCAACCTAACTGATAGTATATGTGTAGCTGCCTTACACAGCGCATTTGAGACAATTTTAACTCTTATAATATAGAGGGCAAAATTACTGAATGCTGATTGGCTGACGAAGAGGGCATTTTTTCTTAATTGAGGGCAAAATTACTCGCTCCTGATTGGTCGAGCATCAAATTTTCTCACTTGTGATTGGTTGAGCGCGTCGTCGTTGCATTCAGTTCGCTCGGCGGGATTTTGAAGAAAATTTACAAACGCAGCGCTCGCATGTTTCGCCGAAGATTTTGTTATAAAAAAGGAATGAAATCGGAAGATACCTAAGAAAGGAATTCTACAGCTGAATTACAGCATTTTACGTCAAACAGGAAGCGATTATTTGTGTCAAATCTTGGATTAACTAGACGCCTGCAGGCCAGTTTGCGACGTTGAAGATCTAGAAGAAATTCATTCATGGCGACAAAAGCTGGTTTTAAAGTTCCATCACTTCATTGAAAAAATGCGGATTTCTGCGGACCTAAAGAAAAGAAATTTGACATATTTTGCTAAAAGGACAAAAATATACGTTTAACAGGAGAACGAATAAGGCTAAAAGACGTGAAAGAAAGCAATTAAATCGCCAAACGTGCAAGGAAGTTTGAACTCTCGCCATTTGTTGTTGTTATCAAAGCGGCAAAAACTTCAAAACACAGGTACGCTAAAATAAAACTTGCTTTGTTTTTGTCGTAAAGTGTCTATGTTTTCTAGATGTACATAGCAGACAAATGTATCTTTGACCGAATAGAAATTTATTTAACCACAGTGAGTTGAAAAGTTTTTCTTGTCAGTTTGCGAGAGAGTATTTTCACTTCGGTTGGTTTGAAGTCTGAGTGACTCTTAAAAAGTCTGAAACGTTTCCCTATAATTTTGCCCTCTATATTATAAACAAGTAATCGCATGTTCCCTCGTAAAATTAAGGATTAATATCACTTGTGTTTTGAAAACACGCGTGATATTAATCCTTAATTTTACTCGGGCCCATGCGATTACATATACTTACTGAATTAGCCGGCAAATTGTCCGTTTTAACGATGTTAACTTTTTATGAGATTCTTTCAGTCTGGACGGGAAAAACTTTCCGTGTTCATATTAACAGGGTTTTGGAGAAAATGTATGAGCTTTCTACCTGATGAGACAGGGTCATGCCCAAATCATGCCGTCCAGAAGGACGTCGGACACCTTATTGAGACTTATATAACGGAGTAACTGGTTAGCTTTCAGTTGAGGTTAGGGATAGCAGTTTATATAGTTAATTTAGGACTAAGCAACACGAAAAGCTAGGTGATACAGTGGTACGGTAGGCTTTGTAAGGCTAAGCCTAGCTGAAGTCACAGGTTCAATCCTGAGTGGAGATTTTAGATTTTCTTTTTTACACTTAAAAATTTAAAAAAGTGTCGACATTACATTATGTAAGTCTCAATAAGGTGTCCGACGTCCTTCTGGGCGGTATGATTTAGGCACAACTCTGAGACAGGCAGTGATAGACGAGCAGCCTGGAGACCAGGCCTTCTTTATTAGTCTGTCAGTTGGTCTCTCATATATTTTCGCCAAGAGAGATCTCGCGGCGTTGCCACTTCCTGACCTTTGACCGGCCCTGACCTCTAGCGTAAACTAACTCAAGATAACTTAGACCACTAACGTGAGATAACTTAGACCACGAGTAACCCTCACTTTTCTCAGGTATAGTCGAATGCGTGGGTGATCACACGAGCGAATCGTCGCGTCTCCTCGCGGAACGCGATTTATTTATTACAATTCATGGCAACTAAGTAACGATAAAATTAAAGAAAAAAAGAAAATAATAATAATAATAATAATAATGAAAAAAAAATATATATATATAAAGGCCATTGGAGTTGCGCAAAAGAGCTAGAGGCCCCATACAAGGCGCAACACCATAGATACTATTTACATAAAAATATTATATTAACATAGATATTATGTCCTATACAGCTATTTCAATTAACGTTGTCGGATGAAAAAGGCGAAAAGTCAAGACCGCAAGGTAGTATGGGATAAATATGCAATGGCTATTTACAACCACCCATACTACCTTGTGGTCTTGGCTATGAGCATGAGCTCTTATCCGACAACGTTAATTGAAATAGCTGTATACAATTAAAATGTAAAACAGTCATGGTCAGGCGCAGTTCGGACAAATCATCTAGACCCGGCAATTCCATCAACAGACAAGCCGACCCAGATTCACCGCAACACCACGCCTGAATGAATGTAAATCAAGACTAAAGCGGACTTCACGCGGTAGACAGTTCTCGCGTCAGCACGAATATCACTCGCACAAGTATCACTTTCACGAATAATCACTCGCACATTATCACGAATATCACTCGCACGAATATCCGCTGCGAGAAATAAAAGACTCCTCGCAGTCTTAACGGAATCAACGGGGATTATGATGGGTTTTTTGTTAAATTTTTGTACAAATTGTTGGCTAGTACCTTTACTTTTTTACAAAATTATATTTGAACATCGAAAGGAAGATATAAAAGAGAGTTCTTAGAGGAAGAACAAAAGCAAACAATTTTTTATCGATTTTTGAAAGTCACGGGAGTAGAACTTGACAAAAATTTTGCTTACATTTTTAATACTGTAATCCTCCATCCCGATCATCTGCAGCAAAAGACACTAATTTATAGCGGAGCTTTCATGGGCCGAAGTCCCGCTGCGGAGCCCCATACTCATAGAACCTATGCCCGTCATTTTTCATGGTCATGGCTAGCGGAATGCTTCGCGGGCGCGTGTGCGATTTGAGATTTGAATAAAATTTTTCGAAAGAAGATTGTGTTGTCCATTTTTATATGTTTGTTCATTCATTACATAGATTGAAAAGCGATTTTATGTATTAACAAAACAAGCCTTGGATTTTATAGTTATATCTTCACTCGCGTCGCCTTATGCAAATATGTTTGTGTATTTTTGCAATTTTGATTTCCAAATCAGTTTCTCGGGCAATTTTTGACAAGCAACAAGTAAATTTTATTCGGAAAGTAGTCGTACTAGTTATTCTAGACGGAGAAAAAGTTGTTTTTGTGAACTTTTGTACGGTCTAAATATACTGTGCAGACGGTCGCGTAATACTGTTTTTGAGAATTGCTAAAATTGAAAAATAGCCCGGTCGTCAATCTTAATTCTTGTGCTTCCGACCTTTCACCTTAGTTAAGTTTCACCTTAGTTAAGCTTGTTCAGAGAGCGACGCTGTTAGGCTCAGCCTATCTATATACAGTCGAACCTCAATAAGTGTCCGTATTGTAGAGGTAGGGATTGTATGAATTTTGATGTCTTCGGGACCAAGAGAACTGTCCGTAATAGAGAGATGTCCGTATCATGGAGGTGCCCGTAAGGAAAGGTTCGCTCCAAGTAAGCGTTTGTGAGCGTTCTTGGCCTTGTTTTTAATATAAAGGTATAAAATATAATAGATTGTTGCTAGTCATTTTTCTCGCTCGCTCTTGCTCCCTTTTCCTCTTCTCTCTCTTCTCTGTCATTTTCGGGCTGATCGGGCTCATAAAAACCCTTGTTTGGGCTAGTTGCAGTGAAATTGCGTAAATTTTCGTTGAACACGTTTTGAAAAATTCAGGTATATATATATATATATTAGTTTGAACGCACTGATATGGTAGTTGTTAACAAAAGTGGACCAATATTTTTAGGTTTTGTTTGATTTAAATGTCTTTTGGTTTTTCAAAGTAATGCTAAGAACTGCGACGGAGCCCCAGGCCCCTTTAATAACAATCGCTATTGTGACTTCTTGCGTAAGTCCGGAGATAATGACGGATCCGGCATTAACACGGTCAACAGGAACATGCTTAACATGCTGACCATGTTAACACCACTGGACACAACATCAAGTGGGATTATTTTGATATCTTAGCGTCGGGCAAAACTGATTTCCACTGTAAAATCAAAGAAACATTGTTTATACAAGAACTGAAGCCAGCTTTTAATGCAAACGTCAGTAGCGAGAAGCTGATGCTTTATTAATTAGCTGTTTCTTTTTATAGATCAACTGTTATGTTTTGTACTTAATCTGGGTCCCAGTCCCTTTTTACTACTATATAAGTATAGTTTTTAACACTAACGGTCACTTTTGAAAATGTATGTAGTAGCATACGAAACGTCAAGTTTTAGCAAAAATGAATAAGTTCAATATGTTTATCACCGCGGTTTGTGTTCTATTTCTCATCAAGCTACGATGGCCCAAGAACAAAAGTCTTTAACAGGAACATGCTTTGAAATGGTAAAAGATGATTTATTGTGTCAGGAGATAATTTAGAACGAGAACATTCTAACAGACAGAATTGGCGGTGAGCCCGTTCTTCGCGGTCACGTCAGCAGCGAAACTGTCTTTATTTCTTATTTGTTAGACATCGCAGATAGATTTTTAATTTGGTCAGTCCTTCTAGCTTTCAAATAACGTTTTAACGAACGGTAGAACATTACTTGTTGAGCAACGAAAAATCTCGCACTCATTGCGTGCCTTTTGTTTAACGTTGGAGGCTGTATTAGTATTAGAAGGTACATCGAAATGTTTTCGATTTTGAAGATGTTTTCTCGTGATATTTTACACTCCATAACATGCCATATTCTATTGGTTTCCTCCTGATAAGCAAGTATGGATTACCACAGGTGAATAATCGAGTCATGAGCTCAAATAAACTTGTCTCTCTCTCCCTCTCGAACAATAATTATTCACCACAGGTGAATAATCTCGAGCTCGAATAAATTTGTCTCTCTCTCGAACAATAAATGTTTCGCGTTGTAGCCCCGGGGGCTAATTTTTCATTTTAGTCGAAATCAAGTCAAAGTGGTTTTGTCAATTGCAACTCTTGCATATCATTTTAATTTTGTCCGCATTCTTTGCCATGGATACGGCAAACTAAATTGACCAAATACAGTGGCAAATTAACCGAACCGAAACTAAGTAACTTTCGCTCAACTGACGCTGATTTTCTTAGTCTGAATATTATCAGTTAGCAGTGATAACGAAAGATAGCTCAGTGTTCGCCTAAATAACTGGTGCATTGCTTTAAACGATGGGAATTGTCTCTGCATAAAGAAGGTCGATAAAACACTGGTAGGTTTACGATTAAATATTTCCTTCTCGCGATTTTTATCCGGCCATTTGTGATTTTTAAAACTCAAAATTCATTTGATTTAAGACAAGCAACATCACTGGAAGATATAATGCTCAATATCTTTTATTTCAATGCCGGTCATACTTCAGGATTTCAAACAGAGTTCAGAATTTCCACAGAGTCAAAAGTTAAAACCACGTTGAAAAGTACTTATTAGCTTCATCTATGAATGTCGCGTGCTAGGTTTTCATCTAGACTCAAACGTTTGAACTCATCGAATATGGAAGCCGATCGATATATATATATATATATATATTTCAATATTGAAATAACCTAAAGTCACTGAAATGATAAAATAGCGCTCTTGGGACTACGATATATTCCGGTTTATTTATGTTAATATGTTTAAAATACAGTACAGTCATCCGGCAATTCACAGATAGCCAAGACAGCTGTAAAATCCATATATACTAGAAATACGTGTCTCGCAGAAACTCGCGAAGCTCAAGAAAGGGTGCACAAATGTGGTGATATAGAACTACTAACAGTTATTTTTAGCTCAAAACGTTTTGGCCAAGTGCCACACTCCAATATATTTTATTTGATAAACCTTATAATTCTATTGCAATTAAAGGACGTCTAATTTGTAAATTACGTGAAAGTAGCCCGCGAAAAAGACCTAACTTTTCCTTTGAAAACTATGCTTAGTGGCTCTCCTTCAGTTGGAATGGTCACAATTTGTAATTTTAGCCATATACACTGAAGAGCTTTAAATTGTAAAGCATAACAAACGGCGCCAGGAAAGTACTGCTCGATAGCTTTCATATGAATGGTCACACTTTAGGATTTCAAATGAGAAAAGTTAGAACCACCTTGTATAGCGTTATTAACAGTACCTTAGGAAAGTACTGCTCAATGCGTTCATTTGAAGTCTTTGAATGGTCACACTGTAGGGTTTCATCCACAGACTCAAAAGTTAGAACCAACTTGTATAGCATAGTAAACAGCACCACTGGAAAGTACTGCTCAATACTGAGCTTTAAATTGTTTGAACAATGGTCACACTTTCGTGTTTCATCCATAGACTCAGTTAAACTCTTGACTGAGTTGTGGATAAAATCATACAGTGTGAAGACCACACAACTAAAAGCTACTGAACAGTACTTTGCGGTGGTTTGTTGATTATGCTGTGCGAGGTGGTTATAACGTTAATGATTGACATGCAAAGTGCGTCGACCTTTAAGATGAAAATTTTGTTGACTGGCTTTAACTGAATACCTGCGTATGTCAGTGAAAAAGGAATGCTGAACAATGTTGAAAAATCTGGAATTCGATAAGTTGATAATGGAATTTTCAGTTGCACCTTCAGTTTATATCACTGTATTATGACGTCATCATTATTATTCAAACACGGTCACGCGTTGTGCATGACATAACTTCATATTATTTTCGTTTGTTAGAAGTGAGCGTTAATAAAACGCACTGGCTAAGTTTTGCCAACTGATCTCTACTGTACAAATGCTCGAGCCAGACGTCACTGGAAGTACAATAAAACGACACTGAATGCACGGCTGACACTACGTTCAATTTCGTTTGAAAAAATTGAAGGTCTAAGTCCTTGTCGGCATCCTGATTCTCATCTTCCTTCAAACTTCTATTAGAGTGGTTTTACTTAACCCGTGAAACACTATCTAACAATTAGTGTGTGATAGTCAAAATTAAACAAAAGAAAACAAAGGAATTATAGTCTAAAAGTGCGTACTTTTCTACTAACTATTTCACGGGTTAAGTAAAATCACTCTATCATAATGTGCTGTTACTCTCTTTTATACCTGGGAGAAAAGAGGTATCGATTTGATGTAAAGTGTCTTACTATAATCAATCAATCAATCAATCAATCAATCAATCAATCAATTAATCAATAAGCTTTATTTAAGTGTCAATTCCACTAGCTGTCCACAAGTGGACTACTAACTGGGGCACTAAGAGTGCCAAAAATTAAAATTCAAGAAAAATCCCAAATTTCATTTTGCAAAATATTGGGAAACAAATGGAACCATGCAAAAGTACTGCTGAAGAGGTTTCATTTGAATGGTCACACCGCAGGATTTAGTTGACAGACTCAATAGTTAGAACTACAGTAAATGCCTCCTTAATTCATTCTGGGAATGCGGAATACAATATAATATGTTCCATGTAGTTTCATTCAGAACAATGGGGACGTAGAGCCTACAGAAGGAGGTTTCACTTCTACTACTGTTCGTGCCCCGCTAGGTATGATGAGCAGTTTACAATCGCTGATATTCCCTAATCGTTTAATTTCGTGTTGTTTTTTTCTAACTCGTGATCATGACCTAACAGAAAGGATGGGGACCATCATTTCTAGAAAGAAAAGAAGAACTGTAGTCAACACCCAGTCAGTGACTGCAATTACTTCTGCGGGAGCCACACCCCAACTGGGTAACCAAGACGATAACCAGCAGCCAACACAAGGTTCCCATGACGACGAAAATGAATCCGATACTGAAGAAAAATCAGAAGCGAGCGATAAAAGTGAGGCTGAGGCGTCTGAGCCTGAAAGCAATGATAGTGAAGACCAGTCTAAGCACGACTCGGTGAGATCGCTTTCTGTCAGCCCCACATCGGAATTCGAAAGTGTCGAGGAAACGTCCAAAACTAACAAATCAAAGGTTGATGGAGCAACTTCAGATGAAGAGTTCACCAGCGCTTGGAAGAAAGCTTTATTGGAGGACATGGATATTAACGTCTCAGACAATGTCAAAATTGTCAGGATATTTACAAGTTCAACATTTACAGGCAAGTGTAAAAATTATCGTTATGAACCAAAGAATGGTTTGCTGTCATTTTATTTACTAGTTTGTTTTGCAATCAAACGCGGTTAAGTTTCTCATCCCCATTTCCCGATTTCCGCTTCAAGCAAAAAGTGGATGTCAACGCTCAAGAATGGTTTCCAGGGAACTCGGTGAGCCTAAGGTCGTCAGGCAAGAGATGTGCAAATTTAGACAATATCGCACTTGAAGCTGTACAGAGCTTTCGAACTATGGATTAAAGCCCTGCACTTGTTATCCTGCGAATACAGACGTTCATGGCCGCTTGGAACATTTGTGTGAACGCCATTAGCGTGTTAACTTATACTGACTGATACGTGACCAAAATGTAGCTGATCATTTAGACTTGGAATCCCCTACACTTGCTAACAACGTTTGAGCTACTCGAAATGCTCACAGTAAGTTCTTCGCCCATCTTGGCCTGTTTCAGGCGTTCAGTTTTTTGGGGAATGATCGAAGAAACAATATAGTGCACAATGAAATAATTTGTCAGCGAAAAAGGGCGGTGAGAAACCAAGGAAGAGGGGCGGCACCCACTCCATGCAGCGCACGGGCAACTGATTTTATTCTTCGCGAGCCACGCCTTTCCTTCTTCAAAACGAGCGCCTGGAAAAGCTACGAATATGCGTAACAGACTGCAGATAAAGACCGGGACTTACGATTTGTGCATCGATTTAATTACATACATGGGTTTAATTACATATATGTTTTCTCTCTCTCTCTTTTAAGATACCTTTGTAGAACGTAACACACTGATGGAGCGAGTGTATCCTCGACTGAAATCCTACTGTCAAGAGAGAGGCTATGACTTCCAAGTGGTAGACATGAGGTGGGGAGTCCGGGACGAGTCAACTGACGATCACATGACCACTGAGCTCTGCATGAGAGAGCTACGCGCATGTCAGAATCTCTCAACTGGGCCAAATTTCATTGTGAGTTGAAATCTCGGTGTTGCAATTTTAGTCCTAAGTCTTAAAGTATCCTTCCTAAAGGCATATTCTCCATTAAACTTCACTTCTGGCTAAAGGCTTACCCACTGCATGTATAAGCCATTCATGCAGCTGCCACTGTATATTAGTTTTAGCCGTTTTGTTCTTAAATAAGGTTTGATTTGTTTTGCTTAATACTATAAGTATATAGGCTTTTGCAATTTTGCAGGTTAATGGGATCCTGGCTGGGAAAGATTTAAGCGATCATCTGGTCAATGATAGCTCGGGTATGGAAACAATCGAGCTCCGGGTAGCCAAACTCCGAAGTTCCCACCCCCTCTATTGTTTCAAATAAAGTGAAATTCCTTTCACTTTATCTGTTTGGATGCTATCAGTTTATATTCCTCTCCAGATAAAATAAATATATTTTCTGTTTATATACATTTACAGACATTCCTGGGACAAAAGTACGGCTACCGTCCCTTCCCAGCCAAGATCGCCGCTGCTGAGTTTGAGAAGCTCCTTGGAGCAGTGGACAACAATGATGATTTTCAGCTGCTCAAAAACTGGTTCTGGCGAGATGACAACGCAGTTCCCGCCCAGTATCTGCTGCAACCAATCACGTCACTACTGCCTCACTATCGTGACTATGAAAACAATGACTTACGTAAGAAGGCCTCGGCTGATTGGTGGGCGGCGTTTGAGAGAATGCAGGTTGTTTTTAGGATGGCTGCTGACAAAGTGCTAGACGAAGAAGACCGGCATAAGTATCAGATGTCAGGTACTGTTTTCATGTTGAATAAAAAAGTGCATTTATTGGCTAATTTGGCTTTTTCTCCGTGTACTGTCCTGTTTTAGGTCATGTAGCGTCTCGTTTTTCGATTTTTTATTTATTTATTGACATATCACAAGCTTACACTTCATACTACACCTACACTAGTACATAAGTTACTTACTACAAAAACTAACATTTCAAACGTTACTTAAAACACTTAACGTTACAAACGTTACTTAAACACTACTTACAGATCATTTAACATATCTCAGAACAAAACTAGTACTATTTACATAATGCTTTACCCTATTTACATAAAATATTTTCTACATAAGAATAACATGTCCGACTGTAGAATTCTTTCTAAACACGCAGTTCCGGTTCTTTCAAACACTAGAAACCAAAAACTCTTATACCCTATCCCAGACTTTCTATTTTTCAAAAACTCTATCTTTATAGCACTGATAAGTTTTCCGAGTAAATGATACTCTATTCTATTCTGATTTCTGAACCCTATCCCGGACTATAATGTTTAAAACCACATCCTTCAAAGCAGTACATACCCATATAGCTTCTACATAAAAGTACCCCCGGGAAGCCCTCGCCCGTGATGTAGGAATTTCATCGTGGGTTACCTCGACGCACAGCATTTCTTACAGTTGAATCCCGATACCTCGAACCGTCAGAGGGAAGCACAAAACTGTTTGCGTTGAAGTCAGTACGTAAGAGTACTGTATCATTAGTGGAAGCGGAGAAACTCCCCTTGTATTCGAGTTATCGAGAAGTTTGAGTTAACCGCAGTTCTAGTCATGTACTGTGTAATCCTGTGAGGACAGAAGTGACACTGATGTGTCTCATGTAGAACACAACACAATGCCTGCGATCATTTCTCGCAACATTGATGTTCCGCTCAGCATATATCATTGTTGTTCCTTGTTTAGTGACAGAAGACGAAATTCGTCGTGGGATCATTACAGTTTCAACACCAGAGAAGCACTGTTTTTGGTTCAAAAGGGTCATTACTGATCTAATCCAAAATGCTGAAGAGCGCAATGCCGGGAAATTCGTAGACAAGACCTACGGAGTGGAGCACTCAGCTATTGACGAGTCTGCGCAGAACCTGTTGACAAGTTTGAGAGAAAAAGAGCTCCCAACAGCGTTGCCAGCAACAAATGTGCTGCAATACAACGTCAAGTGGACCAGTAAGGGAATAAGTCCAGATACATCTGATGAGCATGCGGAATACCTTGACAAGCTTTGTACAGACGTCTATAATGTCTTGAGCAGGATGATTCAAGAGGCCATCTTAGAGAAAGACACCGATGACAAGAAAGATTCAGTAGCTGAGGAGGCATTACAACATGCTCTATTCTGCCAGAGAAAAGGGCTAGCTTGTCAAGGACGAGGTAATTTCCTTCATTCAGTCAAGCAATCCTTACTCGTAAATGAGCGCCAACGAATGGTCATTCTGTATGGAGAGTCCGGCTGTGGAAAGACATCCCTTATGGCCAAGATAGCTGTAGATATCAGGTCATGGCTGAAACCAGAGTCAGCTATTGTGGTGCTGAGATTCATTGGCACATCTCCAGAATCATCCAACATCAGACTGCTGTTGAGGAGTATATGCCATCAGTTGTATAAAATTACAGGAAATGATGTTGCGGATATTCCCGAGGTAAGTCCATATAAATTTATATTCTTGATCTCTTTAATCCCAAAATCCAATCTTGAATATACGATATAATGAACCCTTTTATAAAAAACAAAGACCCGGAATAACGTACGTTATTCTTCAACCCAGTTACAGTAAAATGTATGAAAACGAACCCCGATATAACAAAATCTCCATGATAACGAACATATTTTCCCAGTCTCTTGGCACTTCGTTATATCAAGGTTATATTCACCCTAATGAGAATTTATTTAGGTCTGTGACACGAAATTGAGGATTTGGAGGGCATTTTGCGTTTCACAAAGGCCGGATTGAGATTTTAATCAAAAGACACAGTTAACACTCTCTAAAACATAGCCAAGAAAACAAGCATTTTTGCAACAAAACCACACGATCATGCAAAAAGTACAACACACTTTTTATTCGAAGGTATACCTTCAAGATATTAGCATATGGTCTTATATTTGCAATTATGTTCAGTCTCTGATATCAACTGGTTGACTGGATTCCTTGCAGGATCTAATGGAATTGTTGGAGTTCTTTCCAAAGTGCTTAGATGAAGCCTCCAGGTTTCGGCCTGTGGTAGTGATGCTCGATTCTTTAGATCAGCTTCCTGGTGGCGATGGAGGAAGGCGCTTAGATTGGTTGCCTAGGAAACTTCCTGACAGCTGTTACTTTATCTTGTCAACCCTGCCCGGTTCGGAATACGAATGTCTTCCCTTGTTGAAGGTACCAAATACAGAAAATAAAAGTAACATTTGGCAATTCTTGTTGTGTAATGCATGCTTATGATCACTACTATACCAAACTAAGTATGTGAAAAAAGAGAGACAAACAGACAGACAGAGACAGAGTCAGAGAGACAGACAGAGACAAAGAGACAGAGAGAGACAGAGAGAGACAGAGAGAGACAGAGAGAGACTGATTGATTGATTGATTCACTTTTATTTGAATACGGTAATTTCATAAGTTACATTAGAGAGACAGAGAGACAGAAAGACAGAGATTGATTGATTGACAGACAGAGACAGAGACAGAGATCATGATATTAAACGATTACAATTGTAGCCTTTCATTCCATGATCGCGCATATTTCTATTTTCAGTTTTTAGAGGCAAAACGAAATTAATACAATTGACACAGCTGATGAATATGATAAAAACACTTACTGAAATAACTCTCTCTTCACTTTACTTTGGTTGCAGGGTCTCTTTCCAGACTCTTCCTTCAAGGAGGTACCAAAGATTCCAGTGAATGAAGCTGACCTTATTTTACAGAGCTGGTTATCCTCTTCGCAGCGCACCTTGATTCCGGCTCAAAAACAGGTGGTGTTGAAGGCATTCCAGGAATGCCCATTGCCTTTGCATCTGAAGCTCTGTTTTGACGAAGCTTGCCGCTGGAAGTCGTACACTACTGCAAATGAAACAAAGCTAGCATTCAGCGTAAAAAATGTCATCAATGATTTTCTAGACCAAGTTGAGCATCGACATGGAAAGATTCTAGTTAGCCAAGCTTTGGCTTACATCACTGCATCCAAAAATGGCCTAACAGAACCCGAATTAGAGGATGTCCTATCGCTGGATGATGAGGTCCTCAATGATGTGTATCAGTATTGGACACCTCCTGTCCGAAGACTACCGCCGTTGCTCTGGATTCGTATCCGATCCGATGTTGGGGACTACCTTATTGAACGAGGAGCAGATGATGCTCGCGTGGTATACTGGTACCATCGACAGTTCATCGAAGTAGCAACCGATCGTTACTTAAAAGCAAAGAAAGAAGTTCATACCAAGCTTGCTGACTTCTTTACGGGAAAGTGGTCGAATGGTACAGCAAAACCTTACGTTGACAAAGACGGACAGACAGTGTTGAAAGATCGGTTGGCGTCTAGACAACCCTTAATGTTTGACAACGAGAAAGGAAAAGAGGCAGTTTTCAACTTGCGAAAGTTAAACGAGTTACCATACCATTTATTACATGCGGGCGATCTCAAGAGGCTTAAGGAAGAGACACTCTACAACTTTGAATTCCTCTTGGCTAAACTACGAGCAACTTCGTTGGAAGTAGTACTTGATGACTTTGCCGCATCTCTACTCTTGTATCCAGAAGATGAAGATCTCGTCACGCTGGAAAAAACGTTGCAGTTGTCATCCTTTGCCTTGAAAGGCGACGCCAATCAGCTGGCTCCACAACTTATTGGAAGGCTGACTCCATGTCGAGATAAAGACGAATTCAGTGACGGTATCAATACCCTGCTTCAACAGGCGTATTCCTCCTCAGTCCCGTGCCTAATACCGAGTGACAAGTGCTTGGCGTCTCCTGGGGGATCCCTGATCTCTTCGATGAAGATACCCGGGGAGTCCACTAATCAGTGCTGTGGTTTTAGCTGCGATGGTAAGACAGCTTATGTCGCCTCCTCGACCTCAGAAACACTTCAAGTGTTGATAATTAACCTGCAAAACGGAAAAACTCTTCAAAGAGTAGCAATACCAGAATCCCAAGGCGTTGGCCTAGTGTGGAGTATCCAAGGAAGCCATCTTACTCCAGACCTCCTCCTGTTAGCAGGATCTGCCGATATATTCCTCATGAAAATATCCACTGGTCAAATCGTAAAGAAATTCTCCGCCCTTGCTCAAGAAAGCCAATACAGTCCGATGCCACCAGTCGCCTTTGGAGACAATGAAACGCGGATTGTTGCAATAACGGACGAAGACCTTAAGATATGGACAGTCCAAGATGGCCGTCTGGTGCACCAGATTGACATAGGCAAGATATCAACAGATGAAGAGTATGGGACTTTGGGAACATCAGGATATCTGGCAGCCTTCTGCGTCCACGTTTCGAGAAGTTTCAAAGTCCTCAACTGCAGAACAGGGGAGGTGCTTCGGGAAGTCAAGGTATTTAGTGAAGATGATGCATGTTGCATCGCTGAAGTCAAAGTGACCTCTAAGGAACAAGTTGTCGTAACTTCCTCGGAGAGAAACAATCTTCGTTTATACGACCTACATTCTGGAGATTTGATTAGAGAGGTAGCTCAATTTAAAATCAACTCGGGGCTTCTTCGTCTTCAAGTTACAGAAGATGGCACAAAAGCTGTGGGTATCTCTGACTACGAGATTCTGATTACAAACCTTGAGGATGGAAGTGTTTACAAAACCTTGAAGAGCGAGTCATTTGGAACACTGATAATTCATCAAAAATTCTACACCAGAGATGGCAAAATCGGCATTTCCATTGCTCACGACGAGGTATTTCGTATCTACGACCTGCAGCAAGCTGTTAAAGAAAACAAGAAATCCGTGTCAACAGCTTCAAAGAATCATAAAGCCGTATCTTCAGTTGATTCAATCACATATCTAAGGCGTGGATCAGATAACAGGCATGTTATTGCTATAGCAACGGTTAATAATGTTAGCGAAATTCTCATTTGGGACACTTTCACTGGTACAAAGGTGCGCGCACTGAAGGTGTCCCAAGATGTGCCACCCAGCACTATTCGAATGCACGAAACATCCTACGCTGTTGGCTACATCCACGATCAAGATTTTCTTCACTTCCAAGTTTTCGACTTGAAGGCTGGAAAGATTGAAAGATGCCTTCAGGGTAAAGCCCCCAAAAGAACAGAAGCTTTTGGGTTCACTGACGAAAGTCATATCATCGCATTTTCTCGCGGAAGACGAAACCTTAAAGTATGGAACATCAATGATGGCAAACTCGTAAACCAATACAAGTTTGGACAAAAGTTCCGATTTGAAGACATGCTCGTCAGCAGAAACGGTAAAGCAGTGGTCTGCAGTCAGGTGGGTCAGACAGTTGAGCATGATGACGACACTGTGCCGCTTGCCTTTTTAAACCCGCAGACAGGAGAGCAGAAGCTCTTAGAAGAAAAGGGTACCCAAATGCTGCTCTGGAATGGTTGCATTGCGGATGACGGGCGCTATCTCGTTTGTTTAACGAAGAAGTACAGTGCACAGCTTTGGGACTTGACGAGTGCACGACTGATGTATAGGCTCATTGCTGATGACGAAAACACCCATGTCATCGCCACGGCAATATCGACAGTCAGCAATGTGGTTCTTACAGGTGAAAGCGATGGAGGCATCAACGTTTGGGACATTGCTAATGGGCACCTCCAGTACACGTTCCATTGCGACGATGTTGATTCCCTATTCATTACAGAAGACGGTCTAGTGGTATTCTCAAACTATCGTTCCAGCAATCGAAACATTGATGCTTGGGACCTGAGCACGGGTTTAAAGCTTGCTTCCTTCACGTCAGACTGGAAACCTGAGCGAATGGCAATATCTGGCAATCGCCTCGTGGTTGCAAAAGCTGATAAGCCCGAGTTAATGTCTCTACGTCCTCATATTCCAGGACGCACAGAAAATGTCCCAAATGAAGATTCTCCGTTTGAGGAATGCCCGCTAGAAAGTCAAATGGAACCTTGTCAGGAGATCGCTAGCGGCAAAGATGAGGATGAAGATGACGATGACGATTCAGACAAGACTGACATTCAAAAAACTGAGTTAACAAAAAAGGCAGTGTATGCGAGTCCAAATGTTATACTTGGAGGTGGTAGCTCGGTGTTTGCATCTAAGAATATCTTTTTTTCTGGTAACGTTACGATTAACGGCATTCCAATACAGGATTTGTAGTAATATAGCATATGTTTTCGCTTTATATCCAAAAAAACGAAACTAATGTAGCCACGGAAATAATTCCTTCTACTAAAAGAACAAGGCACGTTTTTCCGGGGGTTTCACTACTTAGTACAGTGACATGTCATGGTGTTTAATTTAAGCTGCGGTGAAAACAGCCTACCGATCGATGTCACTACGTCTATAGAAAGTTACGATTTTAGAAGTAGTATACTAACATTTCAAAGAATCCGAAGGCATTGGCATGTAAGTAAGAACTTTATTTAAGTGTCAATTTGTTTAGCCCATGTTGACTAATTGGGGACACTATAATAATTATGATACAAGTTATCCTAAAAATGTAATAGTATAAAAATTCTTATAAAATGCTAAAATCCCCCTAAACACTATATATACTGATTATGGTACAAATTATCCTACGAATGTACTAGTAATAAAATTCTAAACTAAATAGATAAATGCTAAAATCCTAAGTTAATTATTCGGTTACCTTATATTTATTAATAGCGGATTTACTGGCTACACAAGTCACAACAATTGCTATGGTTATTCATATAGCCAGATGGGTTCAATTTTCTTACTTTATTCCTAAAAACCGCTTAGACTAGGCGAGTCCCTCTGGTCCTTACTGGTGTGGATCGAAGAATTCAAGAAATAATCTGCCTCTAGACTGAGCCTCTTGTCGGCAACATCTGCTGGAATATTCCTCATGGAAACGGCCGTTGTTAAACAGTTGCCTTTACTCATCTGAAAGCTAACATAGCTCGAAAGCTTCCTCTACGCGGTACGGACATGAACTCCACGGGGACATTTAGACATACGGACAGTTCAAGAAGAAAACCTAAAAAATACTTATATAAAACCGGTTTGTTTCATTATTCAGTTTTTTTCTGGTAACGTTTTGATAGTAAATGTCAAATCAGGGGATCTGCGGCTTGGGATCACGTTAAAAAAGCAGCGTGGTCGAGTGGTTAGGGCGCTGGACTTGAAATCCAGATGTCGCGAGTTCGAGTCTCGTTCTGACTACTTGCTGGAGTTGTTTCACACTAGATCCGAGTTGATCTCCTCGGCCACGCTTGTAAAATAGCCATCTGTTCTGCCTCCTGCTAGTTGGGATTCAGTTTCCAATATTTGCTTCCCTATTTGAGTGGCGTGCCTGTGAATTAGATAGCTAAGTGCTCATCCACTATAAACGACATTAACACTTACATAGACGCTTGCATTTACGAGAAACGTTTGAGAAACCAATTTCGTGAACTGGGCTTCAGTAAATCACAGGTTATTTCCATTTAAGGGTTTTGCGTGAGTAGAAAAGGAGTATTATTAAAAATAAAGCAAACGTCAGATCCTAGATATTTAGCACCTATAACTACCTATAAAGCCAGAAACCCATAAGTGGATTGAAACGTGTAACGCGCATTCACAGCTTCCGAATATTCATTTCTTGCTTAGCACCATATTTGGAAGCCACTCGGTCCCTCGAGATTGGAAGCAGGTTGTTCTAGCGAATTGATTGGCTAATATTTTCATCTTGATTTTCCAAATATGGCGGTAACAACTTCTTAGCAAATTGAGTAATCGGAAGCTTGTTTTGAAGCGTACAAGAGACAGTTGCACGTTTCAACCCACTTATGGGTTTCTGATAAAACTTAATCATGCAAACTACATTATTTAGCCTTCTTTGGTGTGAACATAAGGATTATTGAGTAGCTATTAGTGGTAATTTGTTCATTAATCTGTCTTTTTGTCCTGGTAGTAGAAAGGCAACATTTTATTTTAATAACCGTGATATTTTAACCCTATTTAACTCCCAGGGGGGCGGGGGGGGGGGGGGGGGGGGCATCACAAGCCAGAGGGTCGATTTTAATGCACGCATTGGGGGTCCACATTCGCCTTGGAGGTCCACACGTTTGAATAAATTTTAATTAGTTTTCACACATTCCTTTTCGCACCCAGTAAACCATATCTGTCTAAAGCTGTCGTTTCCAGAGGGAAAAAACAGACTTTTTAAAACCTATTAATAGGTATTGTAGTTAATATTTAGCAAAAATAAATTTGATCTCTTTGCGGCAGACTAGACATAAATTACGAAACCACGGGAAATAATATTTTGCTGCGTACCTTTCGCGCTAATTAGCAATGGATTTTTCGATGTTCATCGCGTTTTATCGCCATGCTTGGGCTCTTATCGACTTGATTAGCTTTTATTGGTCACTTGTGCGTCGATCCATCCGGTGAAAGTGTATTTGCATGATGTTTCGCAAAGAATTGAAAATCCAAACGAGGAAAACGGCGGCCGTAGCGGTAAGTGACCGACTAAGAAATAGAACTGAGGCTTCAAAGGAAGGTATGTAGATGATTTCTTGTTTTTGACCGTCGGAATTTAAGCAGATTTAAGGCGAAACCTCTGCTGTAGGGAATTTTACCTGATCAGGCACAATTATTTCTGCCGTGCGGGCGAACGACGGATAAACATTAGGTCGGCAAGCTTCCGAGGTGATGAGATCCATTCGAGACATCAGTAAATTAAGACTAATTGTGACTTTGTTTGTCGACTACGGAAATTTGTATAAATCAATCATTTGAACATAGGGGTCTCCGCTTCCTCATGTAAGCTTACAGGCGGCACGCCCAAGCTTCTGAGGTGATGGGATCCATTCGAGACATCGGTAAATTATAACATTAACAGTAACTTTGTTTGCCGACTAGAGACATAGGAACTAATTTTTAAATTCTAAATTTGACATAGGGGTCTCCGCTCCCTCATGTAAGCTTACAGGCGGCACGCCCAAGCTTCTGAGGTGATGGGATCCATGCGAGACAGCATTAAATTATAACATCAAATGTAACTTTGTTCGCCGACTAGAGAAATTTGTATAAATCAATGATTTGAACATAGGGGTCTCCGCTCCCTCATGTAAGCTTACAGGCGGCACGCCCAAGCTTCTGAGGTGATGGGATCCATTCGAGACATCGGTAAATTATAACATTAACAGTGACTTTGTTTGCCGACTGGAGAAATAGGAACTAATTTTTAAATTCTAAATTTGAACATAGGGGTCTCCGCTCCCTCATGTAAGCTTACAGGCGGCACGCCCAAGCTTCTGAGGTGATGAGATCCATTCGAGACAGCAGTAAATTATAACATTAACTGTAACTTTGATTGTCGACTAGGGAAATTTGTATAAATTAATGAGATGAGTTGTCGAGATCCTTTTAAGATAATAGACTAATATAAATGCAACTTCGTTTGTACGGTAGGAAACTTTTGTATATTGACCGTAGCATATATATATTTTTTTCGCGATCTTGGGTGGACGTATGAGACAACATAAAACGCGATTTCATGCTTTCTGGTCTAGCTACATCCCTGAGAATTCAAAAACAGTACGAAAAAGAAAAGCAATCTCTCCTAAACTAGATTTTAAACTTTGCGAAAAAAATTGTTTGACATCAAAACGGGTTTTCCCTGTGGTGCATAGAAGCAACACTCGCAAAATGGATGGAAGCTTTTTGAAAACGTTCCTGATCGCACCAACTTAGCTAGGCGTTTAAATTGACCGAGCGGTTTCGTAAATTTTTGAGCAATTTATTCGGGGTTTTAAACGGCAAGAAATTTTATTAGCAGTGTTTGCATGGTATGGTGAATTGTATAGATCCCTGTACATGTGTATAGATCTTTTTTTATTTTGCCATTATTTCGAACGTTTCATGAAGTAGTTTCTTCCACTTTTTAAGTCGCCATTGTTCTCGAACACTATCCTACCGGATTCGGTTCCATTGCGTTCGATTTTGTTTGAATGAGTTCGATTTTGTTCAATTGCGCTCGATTTTGTTCGATTGGTTCGATTTGTTCGATAATCGAAATCACACAAAATTAGATGTTCGATTGTGTTCGATTAGACACCCGGGCTTAAAGATCACCGCTAAGAAGTGTCTCACAGCAAGTCCAGGAAAACTCCCGGAACTGAAAGTCGTTTTAAAGAAATGGGACATTAAGTTATCATTGCAGAACTGATAGAAGTTTGATTTGTGAAAGTAAGGAAAATTCAGCGTAAAATAGTTTTGTTTTTGGATTCATCGAACTAAAGTGCCGTAAAATTCGACTTGTACCAGATTTGTACAATTATTTTTAATTTAAAGTGGATCGGGTTTTGTCAATGATGACAGAATGTAATTAAAAACCGCAACTGCTGACAGCTGCAATGCACGTTTATGCCTTAATGCGAGTTTCCTGGTGAGCTTTAAACAAAGGACACCCGACAAAGCGAGGATTTTAATCCACCACAAATATGTGAAGCACGCGTCGTTCTTTTTTTTTTTTTTTTGGGGGGGGGGGGGGGGGGTACTTAACAAAATTTTGTACAGGGATGCTCCGCTCCAAGGTTCAAACCCTTACCCTTTCATATACCGTCTTTGACAGAAAGGGAACCACTTTTGTATACCTTTCATTGAATATGGTACCCCTTCATATAGCCTTTACGTGCGTCTATTTTATATATTTTGAAAGGCGCTTTTTAAAATACTTAATTAAATGGCAGTTTTCCCTACCCTTTTTTATACTTCAACTCGTGTTTTCTCTACCTTTTCCTATACTTCGTGAAGTTCTTACCCTTTCACATCCTCCATCTCGTGAAATCCTTACCCTTTCATATACCTCCAGCCTCAAAAAGGTACCCCTTAAGGATTAATGGCACTTTTAAAAATCTATTAAACTGTCCAATATATTTAAAATCACTTCGTACCCAGCAAAAGAAGTTATACTGAATTCGATGATGATGGTATGCACAGATTTCTGATGAAAGCATCCAACTGATAGAAAGCAAACATCACCAATAATGTTAAAAACAAACAGAACCAAACCAAAATTCTGCCTGCGGGCATTTTTTATTTCAATTTATCACTTTAGAATTTTATCCCCAAACACAACAGTACCACAGGGAACTAAGAGATTTTATTTGAATGATAATATAAAATGTTGACAGTTTGGGGATTCATAGATATCCGGCACAGACTCAAAAGCTAGAACCACCTTGTAAAGCATATACAAACAGTACTACAGGAAAGCACTGCTCAATAACTTTTAGTTAAATTGTCACACTTTAAGATTCATCTACAGACTGAAAATTAAGTTAGAGCCTCCTTGTAATGGTCAAACATTAGGACAAATGTACAAACTCAATATTTCACAAAAGTGGGTCGAAGAGGGTTGAACCTGCTACCAGACAATCTTTCTTCACTCCTACTGAGGCGCGCGCTTTTCGTTTTCCGCTGGAATCATTTAATACCAAGCCAAAGAAATTAAAATAGAACATTATCGCGGGTCAGAAAAGTCAAATACTGCCTTTGAATCAGTAGCCCTGTTTACACAGTTTTTGTCTTAGAATGAAAATGTCAACCATGGCAAATAAAAGTAACAACTTAGTCTGTTGGCGTTTACATATTAACGAGAAAATTCCAGTTGTGCCTCACTGATGCAATCGGTCAAGTCACGCTGATAAAAACATAATATCAGCGCTTAAATTCTGATTCCCTTTTGGCATCTACGAGAACCGTTTGGTGAAATCCTTCGTTGAAACCTCAGTGTTCCTGAAGCCGTCATTTTCGTGTCGTAAGAAGGTAGGATATTCGACATTTTCCACCACACGATAACAATATAAAATGCATTTTTTATAGTCCATGCTGAAGAGAAAGGTTATGACTTCCGCGACTGAAACCAAAGGAATGTTTGGGATATCTAATTTAGTATTTTATAATAGAAATTGTGGTACATTCGTGCCGTAGAAGACGTAAAACGTTACTCCTAAAACGGCGGCTCACTTCACTAAACATGGATGGATTCATAAGTGCTTCAATTTAAATTGTATTCGAATATAATTTTTTTATATGTACCTTTACAAGTTCCTGGAAAAGAAGAGGTAATAAATCACAGCCAATAAGAGTCAATAAAGAGTGGAAGAACGATAACGAACAACAAACTTATAAAAAAATAAGCTGTAAAAGGTAGTTTCCTTTATACGAAGCGAGAATAAAGTATTATGTATGTATGTATATATGTATGTAATGTAGCTCGCTGCTTTTAACCGGTTTTAATTCAAGTCCTCATATTTCTCTTTCCCTTCTCTTTCAGCTCCAACTCAAGTCATGTTGTTCAAGTTCCTGATGATCGCCATGATTTCCGTGGTGTCCCCCTTTCCAAGTGAAGCGTCATCAAAGACCTGTCCTCGCTGGATGAAACTCAACAAGTCGCCCGTCTGCTTTGGCGCCAAGGGAACAAGTACGGTCGTTTTACCTACCATCGGAACATCTTCGTAAGCTCGTCCATGCTCGTGCACCGCTCGGGAAAGGTGTCGTGTGATAAAAGAAACAAAGGTGACGACAGCTACTGGGGATGTGCGCCAAATAATGCTCGCCCGACCACAAAAACAAGATATTTGCTCCAGAAGCATCAACAGTCAGAAAAGGTGGAGAGTGAACTCTGGCGGGTTACACTTCCTCCTCGTCTGCACTCGTGTTCTGTACTCCAAAGAAACCTCACTGCGTCTTTGCCAACAGAGAGCTGCGCCTGTGGTACGGAGCTGAGAGGATTTACGCAAAAACGGCGAAGGCGATAATGGCGAATGAGAGTGAGGTAAGGGGTGGATTAGGGGGCTCCCGGAGAGATTAACAGGGGGGAATGGGAGGTGGGCTCGGTGTGAATACGGGAAGGGTAGGGGGAAGAGGGGCCCCAGAGTGAATGAGTGAGGGGGATAGGGGGGCCGGAGTGAATGAGAGGGGAGGGGTAACGGAGTGAAAAAGGGGGGGGGGGGGGGGGAAGAGCGGGCCGGAGTGAATAAAGGGGAGTGGAGGAGGACCCTAGTGAATGAGGGAGGGGAGGGAGAGGAGGGTGCCCAGTGTGAATGAGGGGAGAGGAAGGGTGGCCGGAGTGAAAATGTTAGAGACTAAAAGGGATCGCGCCTTATTTTCTGGCAAGAAAAGGGTGCCCGAGCCCCTCCCATACTCCACTGAAATCTTGTTGAGAAGGACACACAGATAACTACAAAATTACCAGCTTCCGCATCCTCGACTTAGCAATCGAAATAATTCTTATTGACAGTGGGGAGAAACCTTCGAGAGAATCCCCACAAAAATATCAATTCCGGGTTATTCACCTCTCTTGCTAACTCGCTCAATTTTTAAAATCGGGCAAAAATTAATCCATTATTTTTAAAGAAAGCCGGTGTGTTGTTAGCCCGTCCCGTCGAGAGAAATTCACTGCAGGATTTTCTCCAAGGCCTTTACCTCAGTCGATTTCATTAATAGCTGTAAATTTTGTAAAATGGGTCTAATTGAAGGTGTGGAAATCCTTGTGATTTTCTGCGCTGATTGGAACATTGAACTTTTCAGTTGTGGATGGGGGGCTGGCTACTCTCTGTACCAGATTCTGGAATCAGAAAAAAATGAGACCAGAACCGTAACTGTGGAACTGGTCGCACTACTCGCCATGACATAGAGATAAACAGTAAATATTGTGAATAAACAAACGGCAACTCGTGTGATCAGGTCCAACTGTTGCAATTAACTTTATTGATCACATGTGATAGGCTTAAACCGCCCGTTGTGCAATGTTGTGAGAATTAAAAGTTTTTGACAGGTCGCTATACAACATGACAAAAATGTGAGTGTGAATTTGATCCGATTGATAGGAACTAAAATATTTCAATTTCACGGAATTTTGTCGGTGGAAATCCAGAATCACGGACAACCTATAAAGCCGCAAATCCTGCGTCACATTCGATATAGTATTCCGAATCACGGCTGGATTTATTTTGTATTCCCGAATGACGCACTCAATTTAGACTAAATCCCGGATCACTCGGAACCCCTTCCAGACTGTGATATCTCCTTAACCGTGGCTACGATCACGCCTCCCTCAACCAACAATTCCAACGTGCCGCTAATATCTCCCGTCACGACGCCTTACAACTCCACTCGGTCCACCCACAACATACCTTTTGTTATTACATATAACCCAGCACTTCCTCACATTTATAATATAATGCGTAAACACTTTAACATCTTACTTTCCTCTGACCGCTGCAAATCCATCTTCAAATATTCACCTTTCGGGTCCTTTCGTTGCTTATCCTTCGTGACCTTCTAGTTAAATCACAATTTCCTAAACATATCCAATGAATCTAAGATTTTGAAACGTTCAGAAAACTGTTGGAAAATGAGTCATTACTTTAGTATCGACGAATCGTCTTTTTATTCAATTTTGTAACTATTTTTATAGTATTTTTACGTATGATAACTTAAGTTAATTAAGTTAATTTTAATAACTTAATAATTTTATTCACACAGTGGCATACCTGTTCGATACCTGTGAATTAGCTGATAAAGTTTTTTTTAACTAATCCATACAGCTAACAGTATGCGCCACTTTAACTAAAGTATTGTTGTTGTTGTTGTAAACACTGTAACATCTTACTTTCCTCTGACCGCTGCAAATCCATCTTCAAATATCCACCTTTCGATGCTTATCCTTCGTGACCTTCTAGTTAATCACAACTTCCTAAAAACACATCTAATGAATCTAATATTCCGCTTGGCTCTTACCGCTGTGGACGAGATTGTGCTACTTGTTCTTGATTACTAACGGTCTTCAACATCACACGCGAAACGCGTTCTATTACCTCTGACATAACTTGTAATACTAGATACCTCATTTATATGATACTCGCTGTCATAAGCAGTATATTGGGGAAACAAAACGACGACTCAAAGACAGATTTAACGAACACAGGCGGTCAGTTGACAAAACTAAGATCAAATCTAAACCTACTACTGCTGCAGAACATTTTTTCTTTCTAATCCTAACCATTCTAACTCCGACGTGCAATTTTCGTGCGTGGCTTGATACATAAAGCCAGGGAATCTCATCATATCTATAAAGGTGATAGTTTAGAACCACACGGCATGAACAAACGTGATGAAATGCAATACTTTTTCGTTTTATTTCCGATTTCGTCATATCCTGTATTACGTACTTAATTCTTTAGTGTTGTCAAATTTTCTTTGGCCTTGTACTTGTATCAGGTGTTGTATATAACATCGTATAACATATTGTAAATCTAGTAACATCTTATACCTGAAAGAATGCTCAAGGCAGCTGAAATATTGTACTAAATAAAATATACGCTGTTTTCGGCTTTGCTTTAAAGTTTTATTTATATTCTTTTTCAAGAGTTTAAATGATTTTGAAATTGATTTGATCTCTCTATTTACAAATTCAAAATAAGTTAAAACGGAGCAAATTAGGTCTAAGTTTTCTTTATAGTTTAAAGATAACTTCAAAGAGATCGAATAGACAGCCGAGATTTTCGTTTGTCATCGAGAATTACCGGCAAATCATCGCTGTTACGAAGTGTTCCCGAGAGACCGCAAGATGGATAGGATTGGCTCCGAAGTATATTATATTGTTACTTACATTCGGAAAACTCAGACGATGGCAATAATGACTGCTGCGCAGGCGCAGTAGTTACAATAACAATCAACATCAAATTTCCTTAATCTTTACGATTATCTGCGGTTAGCTTTTGAAAATCCAATTATAAGTGACTTATAAACGATAAGTCAATTGGATTTTCAAATATTTTAATTTAGTCAATCTTAGCGTCTGTAACAACTATGGCTTCCAGCGGTGAGCCAAAAAGTGGCCAATGAGAGGGCAAATCACGGAAGTCGTATTTGTTGTAAGGCGTGAACACTCAAACGGATGTCAGTTCGCTGCAATATCGTGAAGACTGGAATGCGCTTTGACAGGCCGTGGCGCCGCGCCGTGCTTGCACCGTCGCTTTAAAAGGCCGGCTTATGGTTGAAGAAAACAGACACGGCAAGTTATAGCTTTTGGGGTTTGTTCGCTGAGGTCTACGTAAGTACAAATTCTTGTTTGTAAAAATTTGCAGGGGTTTTGAATCGCCTTAATAATACGAACAGGTATATATATATATATATACCTGGATTTTTGAAAACGTGATCAACGAAAATTACACCAATTTCACTACAACTAGCCCAAACAAGGGTTTTTATGAGCCCGATCAGCTCGAAAATCACAGAGAAGAGAGAGAAGAGGGAAAGGGAGCGAGAGCGAGAGAAAAAGAGACTAGCAACAGTCTAGTTTTTGACTCGACAAAAAAACAAGGCCGAGAACGCTCACAAACGTTTACTTAGGCGATATCGTTTTCAAAAATCCAGGTATATACATATATATATGAACTCTTCCATTTCAATCTAAAACGTTAGGATATCATCTATACCCTGCACCTTGTACTAAATAGCAAATAGCACCACAGTAGAATACTGCCCATATGCTTTCGATCATTGGAATAGTTACACCGTTGGGTTTCATCCATAGTCTCAAAAGTTAGAATCACCTTGCCGACAGTAAAAGAAACAGTGCTACAAGGCCAACACAGATTCGGCCTTACACTTCTGACTTCTGAATCTTCCTCAGACGAAAGCCTTCAGGCTATTTTACGGACGTCTTTGGCCCATTAGATTATAGTTAGATTACAGTGGAACCCCGCTAACTCGAACTCGCCGGATAACTCGAACTCCCCCGCTAACTCGAACTAAGTTCGATTTCCCTTGGATTTGGCTCCATTTTTGAGTCATTTTTACTCGGATAACTCTAACTCGAATAACTCGAATTCCCCGCTAACTCGAACTATTTTTCGTTTCCCTTGGCCCAAATTTACCCCGATAACTCGAACTCTGTTGTTATGTGTCCCTCAATTAGTAAGGGATAATTAGTAAGGGATATTCCCTAGCTATAATGGTATGACACGTTAATAAAGTTTTGTTGTGTTGTTGTTGTCTCGAAATACAGTATCAAGAAAATTAATAGGCTGCTTGCTATCTGATTGTAATTTCGGACTCATCACGTATTTAACATTCTTTTCACATATTTAGTTGGACTGTAGTAATACACCACAAACTTCGTTTATATTGCAAAAACATGAACCCAAATGTTAAAGTTACACTTAGCTCGAAGTCATAATCTTTGGAATTTCTTGTTACCATACGCAAATTGAGCGATGTTTTTCACAAAAGTAGATAACAAAACTATGTTCACGCTATATATCGTCACTCTGATTATTAATAATTAACATAAATAAATAATGTTTGCACCAACCCCGATAACTCGAATCCCCGCTAACTCAATAAACTGATTTTCGTTTCCCTTCAGAATTCGAGTTAGCGGGGTTTCCATATTTGCTCTGAACGCTTAGAAACGGCTGAATGAGTCACTAGAGGATGTGTATATCTACTCTCGTTTAGCCAAATGGGCTCAGTATTAAATCTTGGAATTTACACTGAAAAGCTCTGAAAATTCAAGCCTGACGTCGATCGAGAGCCGATTAGCGCCATTTAATGACCCCCAGGACTGAGTACTTAACCATTTCCTTTTATGCTCTGCTGGCAGTAATTTGGTAATACGTAGGCTAAACGATTATAGCATCTTCTCGGGTAGCTTTTTATTCATTCAAATCGCTTCTAAACGCCTACTTTATTCGAGCCTTGTATAACATTTGTAATTAGCTGTATGGCTTATGATTAACGCCTACTTCGAGCCTTGAATAACATGTGTAATTAGCTGTATGGCTTGTGATTGACAGAAAAGCAGCGTAATATAAGTGAGGTGCTCTTTGATTAAAACAAATTCTTCGTGGTTAAAATACTGACATTAGTAGCAAAGTTTAATTAGTAGCTAGAAGCCAACACTAGCATTGTTAAGGGTCTTAATGACCCCCAGGAACTGATGAAATTTGAAGAGGTTTAAAGAAGGGATAGAAGATATACCCTCAAATCACCCAAAAATTCACAAAACACCCCACAACATAGATTCACGGGATGAGCATAGAGTCTTTGGATCGCTTGGAACGTGAACGAGATATTTTCAAGTGGCGGGAAAATGGCGTTTAGGTTAAGTCCCCCCTCAACCATTTCCTTTAATGCTCTGCTGGCAGTAATTTGGTAATGCGTAGGCTAAACGCCGGCGGGGGGGGGGGGGGGGGGAGGAGGGGTACTCCCGACAATTTAGGATAGGTGTGTGCCGCCTGACCCTATTTAAGGGTAGAAAATCTTGATTTGATAACCTTTTTCAGGCCCAAAACCAGGCGTGTAGTACAGTTTTAACAGACCATTCTTTTTCGTTTTGCGCGTTGGGGTGGATACTGCCATTTAGTGACCCTATCTAAGGAATATCTACGGATCACAATGCCAAAAATACAAAAAAGGATACCCTATTTAAGGACTGAGCACCTCAAAAACCGTACCCTATCGGGCAGCACATACCTATATAGCGTATATTAGGGAGTACCTCCCCCGGGGCTAAACGATTGTAGCGTCTTCTCGGGTGGCTTTTTATTCCTTGAAATCGCTTCTAAACTCCTACTTCGAGCCTTGTATAACATGTGTAATTAGCTGTATGGCTTGTGATTGATAGAAAAGCAGCGTAACCAATGTGCATCTGAGGGAATATAAGTAGGGTGCTCTTTGATTAAAACAAATTCTTCGTGATTAAAATACTGACATTAGTAGCAAAGTTAAATTAATAGCTCGAAACCAACACCAGCATTGTTAATAATGGTAATAGGACTGAGTGGAGTCCAATTCGATCTGTAATCATAAGAGTGATTAACAAAATCGCGGGAGTCCGATTTGTAGCTATTTGTTTAATCACGAGTATGATTACAGACAGAATTAGACGACACGAAGTCCTGTTACCAATTAATCATAACTATAACAAAATTCGAGGATAAAACGTTAAAATCATGGGTTACACGTCTTGGTGATTAAAAACAACAATTGATTGTGGTTTTGACCGAGATGCATGCATGGAAAAAGGATAGCGCGCGCAAATGACGCGTACTGTCCAATTACATCGTCCAATTACAAGCATGACGCGTAAACTGTCCTATTAATGCTCTAATCGGGCCTACTAATAACCAATCAGATTCGAGAGTTCTGTTATAGTTTTGATTAAGAGAATTAAAAGGAGAGCGGCGGCAACAGGGTACTTTTCACCAACGAAAAACGAATAATGGCGTCAACTCGACTAAATTACCACTGGCCAAAAAACAATCGCAGTAAAGAAACAGGACCACACTTGAAGAAAGTTACTCAGTGGTCATTTTAAAGAATGTTGCATTTGAGGATAAATATTAGAAACTTGTCGAGGCAGAGGACCACAAGAAGCGGAAATAATAAAAACGCACAGTCAAGTATTTGCCGCATTTTTTATGTAGATATTGTAGTTCAATTTTATCCTTGATTCAATTTTGACTTTCCTTTGTTTTATATTCATTATCATATATTAACATAGAAAAGAACAATGGAAAATCAAAATTGAACTATAACATAGACATCTAGGTAGAGATGCTCCTAACAGATGTCACAGGAAGTGTACCGATGAAACATAATTGAGTTATGGCTTGCACTACAACAAATACTATTGGGCAATATTTCGACTGACAAAACCAGGTGTTCTTCAGGACCTCGACTTTACATATGTCATCCATATACTCGAAAAACTCAAGATTATACTGTACTATACTGTCTAGACTTTGAAAGGGTCCCGGAGAAACTTCCACATAAAATTTACGGGGTTGAGAGTCGGAGTTTTGAATGGAACCGCTAAATTAAGCAAAATTCATAAACGTGGCCTCAAAAGTTATTCCATTTGAGAATAACACACTTGTATACTGTGTATATAGGCAATTAGCTTTGCTCGGTTTTTCAGTTGAGCAAGTCTCGTTAGTTAATTCGCTGAAATAAGGACCAATAAAGCATATTTGTCAGCGTTATTTTATCAATTCAAAGGTTCAATATCGAAAACACCAGAAAAATACTGCAAGATACAAAAGAGAAAACTAGGATAATTTATTTGTTTTGTCGCCTCACCGCAGTTTTCAGCCGACCGCAATTAAAACAAATGGTGCTATAAAAAAGTCCAGAGAGAAATAGAGAATTTCTAATATTTACGTTTACGAGGGTTTTTAGTGAATAAAATGTATTCCGATCTTCTCAACAGGGTGTCGTCTTACCTAGTAATCACTGTTTACGTCGCCACCTGTGGTCTTTCTGAAGCACTTCCTGAAAGTTAAAGCAATTCATTCCACGGTTTACTAAAAAGTGGTTTAAATCAACGATGGTTTCAAAACGTCTGTTGACTGTTATAACCTTTTGGCTTATTCTTAGCTATGTTCTGTTAGACGACGCGCAGGGATTTATTCCACGCGAAAGGGAACGCAAAAGACGACCGAATACGAAAGGCAGTCGTATAAATCTGTCTAATGTGAAGACTTTATTCCAGGTAATATTCTAGGTTAATTATTATTATCATCAATATACTAGTAGTGATCACAGATTAAAAGGGGCAGTACGCAGCTCTTACAAGGTCTTCTCTGATTTGCTGAGAAAACAATAGAACAAACAACACAACAATGGCTAACAATAGACTCTACACCTAAAAACAATAGAGCTGCATGATATACAGGTCCAATGAAATTAGAGGTTGTAAAGAGCTGCGTGGTATCTGGATTACGTGTTTGTTACAACAGCTGAAAGAAGTAGTATTGACTGCTGAATGTTCTTGTTCACCCTTAGCAAGCCGCCAATTGAGAGTGCAATCAACTTGCAAACATTTTGCTTTAGTGTCATTGTTGTGATTCGGAAGAAACAGCATGACAGCTGCGTTACTTTTTTGTAGAGAGTATTCCGGTTCGCATTTACTCAGCTACATGCAAATATATATGGAAAATTCGACTAAAGTCATACACACTGTAAGCGAATAACATTGAATATTTCAGTGCCATACAGGACAAGCAGCAGCAGCACAGATGATGTGATTCAAACAGAAGCTTACTCGATCTTCGATAAATCTGAACGAAATCATAAACAAATCAATTTTTATTTAGTAAAATAACACAAACTTACAGTCGTGAGATCCTAGCAGTGATAAAGCAAACAAAGGACCGTCTGTATTTTTATGGCTGAAACACCAACAGCAAGCAAAAACTGGATCCAAACAGAAAAGAAATCGCAGCCAGCCATTACTTTACTTGCCGTAAGACAGAGACCGACTAATTGTCTAGCTTTCCGCACCTTCCGTTTCTTTTATGCGCCACATGTTATCTGGCATGACGAACCGCGATCCTATTTATTGATCGACGGCGTTCGTATTTAAAAACAACTTTGTCGCCCTGAAATGTTCGTGGTCAATTTTGTCGTCAAACCTCTGCCAGGATTCATTTCACTTGCCGTATGATAAAAAATGGTCAATTCTGAACTTTTTAAGGTCGTTGAAAAGCGTAAAGTTGCCAAACAATGGAAAATCAGAAGCAAAAACTCGTCTTATAAAAACGTTGCACCGTGCGCCTCTCTCCTCCGCAGAGACCTCCCAGTCACGCTCCACGCTTGGCAAAGAACGCGCGGAGGCTGGGTAGAGGTAAAAAGTAAAGCGCGCGGGGAACTCTGGGAAGGGAGAAGCTCTTCCCATCGTTCCCCGCGCTCCCATTTTATATTTTACTGTTCTTTACTGATAGGAGCCTCTGCGGAGGAGAGAGACCGTGCGCGAAATCCACCATGAGGTGCGCGATGCAGGTGCGCGTACGCATACGACGTAATTCAAGATGGCGCAGAAAAGGTACACGCACAACGACGACGACGAAACGAACGACGAAAAAGATCTCTACTTGGTATCACAGGACGCCCAAGATTAGGATGCGTTCTCCTAACGTCGAACGCAATAGGGCCAAATATTAATCTGCCCTCACTAAATTAAAAACTTTCAATTAGCGGGCCAAACACCAAACATGCGGATAGACTTGCCACAAGTCGACTGCGAAGCCCGCGAGAGCCCAACCAAGTCGCGAAAAGCGAGCGACGAAGTCGCGAGTCGACTTGTTCTGTCTGCACGAGGTCGAATTTAATTTGCATATTGTTGGCGCAAAAATGTGTGATGTAATGGTTCACGCGTCTGACTGGTAAAATAAACAGTTCTCAAATGAATGGGGATGACCTAACGGTGACTCCAACAAAAACTGTTTCCCGGGTCAATCTCTCCCCAAATTCTTTTTTTCTTTTTGCTTAAGGACATTAATTTGTCTCATTCCTTGCTAAAGCAAAAAACGTAAGAATTTACTAGCATCCGTAAGATTTGAATACAAATCAGCAACCATGCTGCAGATTATGTTTTGGATGCCAAATCAAACGCTATTACAAGACAACGTAGGTTTATCCTAGCTCCACTGAGACACACTGGTCAGACTAGTCAACTACAGAACTAACCAAGGCGCTAAAAATTATCGTAAGAATTCATGATTTCATTGCAGTGGAATTGTAGACTACGGCATTTTGAGAGTCGGATCTAAGACGCCAAAATCCGTGATGGGAAACACATTCTTACAAGTCTTGCACATCGCAGACTTTAGACACTAAACGACCTAGCAGTTTCAAAGCGATTAACAAACTTTAGCTGATAAGTATTTATCTTGCAACAAAGGTGAGCCAAAACGAAAAACGGACTTTGAGAAAGTCTAGGGGTGTCAGTAAAACGCGGAGTCGGGGCCGGGGTCGGGGTGGGATTAAGCCTAGGATTAAGTATGGGATTAAGTATAATCCTATACCTAATCCTAACTCTATGCCTAATCCCATACTTATCCTAGACGTAATCCCACCCCGATCCCGGCCCCGACCCCGCGTTTTACTGACACCCAAAGTCTAGCGGCTACAAATGCATTTACAGCCCGCACGCTTGATTTTTGTGACATTTACAAAGACTTTGCATAATTTGGCCTTGTATCAGTATTGAGGATAATGATAATGACATTACTTTTGTCTTGCATATCGTTTATTTGTGGCCCTTGCAGCACCATGTGCACCCTAATTGCACTCGTAATTAGGGTAGCTAGGACCACAAATAAACAATATGCCCGCCAAAAGTCATGATTGTCATATCATAATGATAACTTTATTATACTGATTATATACTCACTACCACTAATTACAATTTATTTAATATTTAAATTCATTTCTTTATTCTTTTGTTAGACTGGACAGGAGTTAGATGCCGTTACTCGCCCACCCCGGAAATTACAAGTACAAAAGATTCGTACGAAGTAAACTGACGGCAGGCTAAATATTTTGATAGCTTTTATTGAAAACATGTAGTTTAAAATGCAAATTAAATTCCACTGCTATTAAAGGAAACCTCCATTGTCAGAACAAATTGACGTTAAATTGTTGGAAATAATTTTTTAAAAGCAGGTGCAAATATAATTTTAGTGTACAAATAAAATGGATATAAATATCGCCTGTTTTCGCTTTCAAATTTCCCGCGAGCCGCCATTTTGAATATTTATGACGTGTTACGGTTGCCGCTATTGTTAAGAATCGAAGTTCTTTTGTATGCAACAATAAGACAACCGTAACACGTCATAAATATTCAAAATGGCGGAGCGCGGGAAATTTAGAAGCGAAAATAAGAGATATCCATATCCATTTTTTGTACACTAAAATTATATTTGCACCTACTTTTTAAAAGTTTTTAATATAGACTTTATTTCCAACAATTTAACGTCAATTTGTTATAACTATGGAGGTTCCCTTTAAAAATTAAATAGAAATTGGAAACATGATGTTTTCATACCCACCTTTCACATATTGATACAGGAATAAAAGTTAATGAATTCATACACTTTGCTGCTATTTTTGTACCCCACAATGCCTTGCTGATAATCTCCCACAATGCAACTGTTCTCTACTATGCTAATTAAATTTACTGAATACAGTACCCAATGGATTGAAAAAAAGCTTTCTCAAGTGAAAAGGACATATTTATGATATTTTGACAAGTATATATGTTAAGGTGATTCCATAGTATTGCATTGCGCATCACTGCTGCGCATAATTTCTTGCGTCATAAGTGCGCGCACTGTCCGAACCAAGAAGGTTTTCTTTGAACCAAGGTTTTCTTTGAGGATAAATTGGCCTTATTAAGCTTTCTGACATTGTAAAATAACATACCTGCCAACTATTTTATGATCAAATTGTAGATAACAAGCCGTCTAATCTCACTATATCCTTACAAGTACATCCTTACAAGTACATCCTTACAACACCTAAATCCTAGTTCCTTCAGAATAAATATTAGAAAATTTTGTCCAACAATTATTGGATGCTATTACTGGAATAATATTCCAATATCCATACGCAAAAAGCAAACTAAACAACAATTCAAAAGAGCACTTTACCAATACTATTTTGCTCAGTATTAATCACTGTCTCTCCAATCTTGTAACAGCTATATTACTTCTATGTTTCTATTCCTTTCTTAGTAGTGCGTTTTCTCTTTTTATTAAAAAAAATGTAATTTAGTTATAAGGCTTATAATTAGTTTTATATCTATATCTTGCCCTCCTCCATTTTTTTTATTATCTTGTTAACTTAAAAAAAACGTATGTTATGATAAAAAATGGAGTAAATCAATTAAAAAAAAAATTGGCCAAATGAATAAGAGATACTTTTCTCCTAAACGAGTAGGGTGACTTCTCATTTTTATTGCTTAATATTACTTTAAAAAGCATCCTCTTTGCAGGGGCGTAGCCAGGACTTTTTCAAAGGTACGCACAATCAATTTTCAAACACTCCCCCTACCTTCTCCCCCCACACTCAAGTCCCAAATCTTTCTTTTTCCTTTTTCGACTTTTTCAGGTACGCACGTGCATACGTGCGCACAGATAGCTAAGTCCCTACTTTGAGTTAAAGAGTTTAAAAAATTTCTTCGTGTGGAAAAAAAGTTACCTCTAAAAACATGTATATTCCCATATACTCGTGGCCATAAAATCATGACCTTGAGATCATGCAGGCGAGGAGCGTTTTGAGTCTAGTCAGTGCCGTGTGAGGCTGTGTGCCTTTGTCGTGAATTATATATCAAATTGTTTCTTACGGTATATTAATTGTATATATTACAGTTTTTAAAGCATTCTGTTTTAGCTATGCTTCAAACTAGCACGTAAAGTAAACTGATCAAATAATCACGCACTTAATTCTTGGCTTTCACATGACGTCATAAAAATTAAAAAATCTAAAGAAAACGTCCTACAAAGCTGTTTCTAACATGGTGTGTGGATACAAGTGTTATAATCTTTCACAAAAAGTTTCAGGTTTTAACGATGTTTTGCTTCCGATTTACAAAGGTTTTAAATGTGTCACGCAATGCGTCACGCTATTTCAGATAAGCCGCGAAAATAAACAAAATTGAATCAGCTGAAAGTTATTGTTTGCATTATAAGTGCTTATAAGTCGAGTTAATTGAGCTTATAGCAAATACAATATTTTTGGATGTGATTTTTGGTGTAATTAAGACTTTGAATTTTTGGCCGCCATCTTTGTGCCCCTTTCAGGGGCACAAAGATGGCCGCTCCATACATTTCTTACTAAAAATATCTAATACTCGTTCGCCTATAACTCTTGAACGAAATGCTTTTGCGCTTCAAAATTTGGCCAAGATGTGTAGTTTTAAACTCTTTACAATTCCATAAACATTTTGGATTCGAAATCTATTTTTTAATGCTTCTCAATTTTGATATGACGTAAGTGAAAGCCAAGAATAGGTAGTTCAACATGGAAAAATAAGGAAACTTTAGTCCTTTACATCTCTTTTTGCGAGCATGGTGACCTTTGCTTTTTATTGCATTTTCCGAAACAATGCTTGGTAGGGAAAAATCAGGGAAAGTTTGAAGAAATCGTTCGTTATTTCTGAGGAATCACCTTAAAAGGGTATGGAACAAGAACACTACGAGTATTAAAGTCGGGCTTTAGGTCTAATAAGTGTCCCTGAGACACGAGAATTAATCCAATTGTTATGATTTGTTTTACAGTCGTTTAAGCTTAAAGATGTTTTTCATTTGGAGTCCTTTGATGAATAAACCAAATTTGTCTTTCATGTCTTAGTAAGTAAAGTCGCGCACCCGAGCCAGAAGGCTCATAACGGCCGGAGCTTAAACCCGGTTTCTATAGCATGAAGCGACTAGGAATATTGCTACTCCCCCCTGGATGGGATGCTAGTCCATCGCAGGGTTACCCCCGGCATTTTGTCGCCGGTACCCATTTATACACCTGGGTGGAGAGAGACAGTGTGGAGTAAAGTTTCTTGTCTAAGGAAACAACACGACGACAGAGACCAGGCTTCGAACCAGCGACCTTCAGGTTGAAAGTCAGACGCGCTAACCACTACACCACCGTGCCGCGTGGCACAAATTCGCATTGTTTGAAATAGGAGAGAAATGGACATGTTCATTCGCTTAAGGTCGCCTTTCATTTTAGAGTTCTTGTTTTCAGTTAGTTGCTATCTGATCTCTTATGACCTTGAAGTTGTTCTGTCAAGTGATATGACTTCACTTTGTGGTCATTTTTATCTGTGAATACCTGAAGCAAGTCTTTGTCTTCAAACTCAGTATGGAAAATTAAAACCGATCTGTGGACTTCAAATGGAGTTTTCAAGACTTCAGTAAATGCTACAGCACGACATATGTTTCTAAATGTGAAGCCATTCGAGAAAGCGCCAACCTTTTAATCAATTCATCTAAACTCTTAATCTCAAAAACAGAAACATTTAGCCGCATGCTACAAAACGCTTTAAAAACACTTGAAACAGACTTTTCTTACGGAGAAACAAAAGTGAATTTACAAGTCAGGCAGGCTTGGCTTGCAGCCAAGCATCGCGACTAATAACACATTAGGTAACTCTCAAATAAAGCGACTACTTGGACAAACAGCACGGCGAAGTGAAGCCGGATCTTGGTGTAGATCAGGATCAGCAGTAATGAATAAAACTTAAAACTAAATTCAAGGCTGATCGGACAGCTACAAATGGTATTTCATTGCCCGATATTTCGGTTAGGCAAAACTAACCTTCACCAGGGACTGCAAAGAGCTAAGAGCTAATAACACATTGTCCGCCATCTTGGATTAGTCCAAACGTGTTTATTTCGAAAAAAATCAACGAAAAGTAAAGCAAATGGATTACTTAAGTTTATTTTACTGTGGGCAAATGTTTTACAATTAAAACGTATGTACCAATAATGAAATTATACAGAGAATTTACCTTTGGTAAAACTTCGATCCGCCATCCTGGATTTTGACGTTTTAAATTCCATATTTTCCTCAAATTACCGTTAATTAACCTCAATAAATAATTTGATAAAGTGTTGCTAAATTAGGTGGAAAATATTAATGAAATAATGAAATTTAGAAATAATCTTGATTAAAGCTTCTGTTTATCTACCGTAAGGATAAAAAAAAATTCAAAATACAAGGCTGATCAGACAGCTGAATTTGTTTGGTTTCTTTTGATACAAAGATCGAGCTACATTTTGCTACTGTTTGTCCAATGAAGTGGTCCTTGCATTGTTACAGAAGTCATTGGATTTATTAATACTGATCTAGGTATGGAAATTGTGCTCGAAATTCGGTCAAGCAGGGAGTCGTGTTCCTTTCTTTTTAGTAGCCGAACTGCTGCCCCCTGTCTTCACTTCACCGCGTTCTTGTATCCAAGCTGTTTCTCTACGTCGTCTACATCGCAGGCCATTTTGGCTTCTTCTCACACAATGTCAGCAAAATTGTTTGTAAAATGGTTTGCTGGTTATTGCCAGCGTAGGCCTATCTGGTCTTCTCTGATACAAGGTCAGCCAAATGCTTGTGAAGTGTTTTGTCGGCTGAAGTCGGCGCGCCTGTGGTAGCCAGCTTAGGCTAATTTAGTTCTGTTTTTGAAACTAGGTCGAAATCGCCAGCAATTTTTAAGTCGTGCAAGCGAAACTTTAAGTGGGTTCTTTGCTTGGTAATACATCCCAGGGCCAACTGATGCTCTTTGTGCATGACCCCAGCGGTTGGACCGAAATTGTTTATCACCATCGGTCCCGTTCAGTTTGTTGTTGTTTCTTTTGAAAATTCATAATTTGTGCATTTTTTCTTGAAGGTCTACGTCGAGTGTTTTGAAAGTTTTATCCTCTACTGGTTTTATAGATCTGTCTAGTGTTTTGGATGCCGATTTGGGACCGATTCTGGTGAACCAAGCTCAAGCGTCATGTCATGATCATAAACTGCTGAGTTGTCAACTTTGCCAAGGTTATGGCAAGTTCTAGCTTTTGTTTTACTTTTTATGGTTAACAAGAAGCTGTACACAGCATGAATTCGTGGCGTCTTCATTAAACCCAGTGCATTATTTAATCAAAGTTTAGAGCAAGGCTGATCGATACTACGTAGAATATTTAACGCGACAGCGACATGATAGAGCCCAAACTGTTGTAAATTGATTTTCTCAAACTCATTAATAATTCATAAGTGACCCAATAAATGACGTCCATTTGGGTCAGGTGGATAAGTCTTGATACCCAGTGAAACACCAGATCAAGATCTTTAGGGTTTTGATTTCAGTTCAAAACCGTGTTTGATCTCAAATCAAACTGACTTGCATATTAATGGTTTTGCAACAATACATGTTATTCCACTTAATTTTATAATTACATTCGGAACCTTACATTCCTTTATTGGTCTTCAAATGTAAGCCCTCTCGTGTGCCATCTTTCGATTCCGCGTCCAACGCTCGGTGAAACAGTAAACCTTCAAAACAATAATCTGAGTATTATAACTGGAACTTCAACATGACATCGACATTTTAATTTAAAACAAAATGGACCATTTTTCTCACCTTTGATCGCCATTATCAAGAGGATTTAATGCTTCGGCACCTTTTTTCTCTTTTAGAAAACGTCGGATACCGCATATTATGCCATAAACAGTCTTCGGTGGATATCTCTCTCCCGACTTTTTGGCCATGTCCATGACAAATTCGCTAAGCCAATAATTCAAACTGAATGCGTCCATTTCTTCAATACGAGCAGAAAGTGACATAATCTTGTGTAAATCATAGTCCTTAAACATTCCTCCCGAATCTCTGGAATCTCAGAGAACGGGAACTTACCGTTCGAATAGTTTGCCATTCGTAGAAAATGGATGTTGCCCATTTGTTTTTTATATTTCGTTGACGGAGGAATAGCTTTATCGACAAGATATTCTTCTTCGACAACCGTTTTGGCCTCCACAAACCGAGACGCTTCTGCTTCGCGCATGGTCTCATACCGTGGCGGTACGCAGCTCTTACAAGGTCTTCTCTGATTGGCTGAGAAAACAATAGAACAAACAACACAACAATGGCTAACAATAGACCCTAGACCTAAAAACAATAGAGCTGCGTGGTATACAGGTCCAATGAAATTAGAGGTTCTAAAGAGCTCCGTGGCTACTGCTCATACCAAATGGCGAAACACAACAAGCTCAATAAAATTATGCATGTGACGGCATTTGAAAAGGACAAAGCCAAAAAAAACTAACACTGAATAATTCTGTATTGTTTCATTTGAGAAGCCAGATCAAAAACTCGTGCTTCGGGTTTCATCGGGGAATCCAATGATGAAACCCTCGCACTCGCACTCGTTGTTGATCTATTACTTCAGTTTCACGATATTGATAATGGTTTTCCCGCCGTTTTTCACATATCACAGCTATATCTAAAAGCCTCCTATTACAACTACGAAATGAAGAATAAACAGTCAATGGATTCTACAGTGTCATAGTGAATCTTCGATTGTGGAGCAGTTACACTACTGGCTATGCTTCGAATTCTTAATTTCTTATGTACGCTTAAAGCCCGGTTTCGAAACTCGTAGAGTTCTTAATTGAAATAATAAACTATATAGTTGCTATCTCTTGTGACCTTGAAGTTGCTATGTTAAGTGATATGACATGACCTGGAGGGGATATGTGATATATTCCCCTCGTGCGGGCGTACCCGAGGGCGTAGCCCGAGGGAACGTCACGAGGGGAATATATCACATATCCCCGAAGGACAGGTCAATAACATGCTTATTTTTCACCTTGTGAGGTTTTCTAAAACAAAGGAACTATTAATTTTTCGGAGAGTAACATTCCGTTCAATTGAAATGCAAAAAACATGATTCCGCAAGGCCGCACTGGGATCACGGCATATGACGAAGCGAGACGGTAAACATGTTTTGCTTTTCCCAAATTTGCATTGAGCACGTTGCTTCGTTATGAGTAGAAGGAGGGAGAGAGAGAGAAGAAAATGCATGAACAGTACTCGTGGTCTCGCCATGGCCCAACTGCCCGCCTTCATCTTTCGAAGATCAATGGAGTGGATGTCGGTGTGTTTTCCAAGGGAAACCGGCGGAAACATATTCAGGTTCAAGCGTAAAACGAGGTGTCACACATTATTGAAGACCCGAAACCTGAATCGAGGTACGATACTATCGAATAATGTTATTAACATTTCGCTTTTTGGTCGCAACCAGCAAGTTATGCCCTATTTTGTCTTCCCGTTTGTGTTATTCTATTATGAGGGGAATAAGTCGAGGGGAATATGTCGGGGGGGATATGTTGGGGGGAATATGCTGAGGGGAATATATTCCATTGTTTCGCTATTGTTATCAGCTATTGTTTCAGCCACGCACTCCCCAGTTACAATCAAAGTCGCCACCAGCTTTTCATACAGTTAATAATGGTCAGGGGCTATTGAATATATTCACCCGAAAAGAACAAAGGAAACCGAGCCAACTGAAAAATGTTTTGGTGTCCTTTACAATTTCATTTACATCTGGCCCCGGTTGGTCAAAAGGTTGATAGCGCTATCCTTCGCATATATTACTATCCAGTCACTTCGATGTAACGGAAGCCAGGGATACGCACAGATTGTGCAGGCCACATGGCTTGTGCTTAAGATTGTTACAAGAGCGGGTGCGCATGACAGTCGGTTGGATTTTTCCATGTTTTTCATCGCGAAGAGTATTCTTCACGTATATTATTTGTTCATAAACAGACCGAGTCAAAACCACTCACTCGTGAACACTTATAGTGCTTATAACCCTTATTTTTTATCACAAATGTCGATTCTATATCAAGTGAATAATCAAGTGAAGCGATAAGAGTGGGACAACAGATCCATAAAGGATCCTGAGTTTTGGAGCTGTTTCTCATCCTGAGTCATCCTGAATTGCGATGCAAACAAACAATGGTAAAACAAATAACGAAAAAGGTAAAACCCTATCAAGTCGATCTGCGAAGACAAAGAGGTATTAAGCACTGATTTATTCTGTGCCGGTGCAACAATAAAAGTCCTTGTCTTCGAAAGTGGGAGTGCTAGAATCCGATCCTGGGACGCAGAGACGGAGTTTTGACAAAAAAACTCTGCATACTGTTTGAATGATGGAGAAGAGGATCAAAATCTATGAATCTATATTCCCTTCTCAATAGTATTAGTATTTTATTATTTTTCCAAAGATTAACAAAAAGAGAAAAGGGCAAAAAATAGTTAAACTAATACCTTGCCCTCATGGTTGGAAAATATAAATGATATTTAATTAAGTGGATATAAAGTGGGTAATTAATTAATTAAGTGGGTATAAAGGATATAAAAGATGGGATGATGGAGAAGAGGATCAAAATCTATGAATCTTTATTCCCTTCTTCGTGTTTACTTAGTTTTTGTCTCAAATTAGAAATGTCAAATATAGTAAATAAATAGAATAAATCAATCTGTGGTCGTTTTACATATTGATGAGGAAATTCGAGTTGTGCCTCACTGTGTTTAAATTCTCATTCGCATTTGGCTGCTACGAAATACGTTTGGTTAAACCTTTGGTTGAAACCTCAGAATTCCTGAAGAAGATTCGTCTTTTAAGAAGGTATGACATCGCAAAATTCCGGCGGCGATAATGTCTGCAACTTTAGGACAAAAATTATGTGTTGGTATTTGCTTTTGCGGCTGAAGTTCATGAGCTTTTATAGCTTATGAAGAGAACTTTCATCCATAAACGGCTCAGATCGTAGAAACAGCTACGCATTATTCTTCGGTTGTCTATCAGATTTATTCCTAGATCGTACGGAAGCATTTTTTTCCGAGGCGAGTTTTTATTCGGCTGAGATTTCATTGGCCTTGTAAAACAAGGCTGCTATTGTTTTTAGGGTTAGGGTCCATTGTTGTGTTGTTTGTCCTATTGTTAGGTCTAAGGGTGGCAAGCCAATGGTGTGAGACCTTCTAAGAGCTGCGACATCACCCGTTTACATTAAACATTATCGTTCAAGATTGATTTTTTCGCTAACAAGGGGCTACCAGTAGCCTATACCCATGCGCTCGCGTAAGAACGTTTTATGGTTTATTTTAAATGGGTCACGCACCCCTCCCCCCTCAACGAATTTTGCGTGACACACATTGCACCATCACTCAAGACATGTTGATTGAAGCTACCAATTTTTCTGTACTCGCTTTGAATATTTAATTTATTGATTCCCGATCATACCCACACTAGTGTAATACTTCCCAAACCGTGAATTATTTCTATTACATTGGGTTATTCCAGAAAGAATCCACCCCCCCCCCCACCCACCGACGGATGGCAAGATTGTTTGAACCCTCCTCCTCCGCCCGGATTTCCTGGCCCGCTAGACCCCTCCTCCACCTGGATTTCGAAGCCCAGAGACCCCTCCTCCTGCCCGGATTTCCAATAAATTTTTGGAAGCCCTAAATTTACAGGTAATGAAAAAAATACATGTAATCAGATTCTGGAGATTCTGCTTTTATAATGTCAAAACTGTGGTGATGAGTGCTATGAATTGGTGAAACATTTTAAAAATAAATATTGCGTGACACATCATGAAAAAAAAACCCGTGATTTCAAAACCAAATCGAAATGAAATTTTTCTATAAAGCTAGTTCCTTAGATAACTGCTTTGATTTCGCCATGTATTAGTTTTTTCCAGGCTTCACAGTTTCTTGAAAGTGTTGTCGCAAATACACTTCGTTTCATGCAAATTTCGTGTGAAATGTAATTCGATCGCGCGCTGTTTTCTTATGATCATGAATCCAAAATATTTGTTCTAAAGGTCAAAACTTTTTAATGAAACTCATATTTCCTTTAATGAAAATGTCTTTCCCTTGAACAAAAGGGTTAAACGCTTATCAGAATTCAGTGATTTTCTGCTTCCGGAAGGCTTGGCGATTTATTTTTTCCTCATTGCAGCGCGGAGCGCTACCGTCTGCGAATTATGTTATATAAACATTATAAAATAATATTTAAATTCAGTAACCTACTTTATTATATCTGGTGTTTTCTAAAATTTCCGACTTTTCCTGTGTATATAGAATGCCATTCTTATCCGTAAAGATGATTCGCATAATGTTTTCGCGAACCAAAAAATCTTGAAAGCAAACTTTATTTCAGAAAGCGCTATTTAACTTAATTCTATTCTAACTAATATATACTATAAATTATTGAATATTATAACAAATGACATTTCTTATGTGAGTATATAAATTATATCATTGGTAAGCTATTTTACAAAGATACGTTTTCAGTAATCATTGTCTTCACGAAGAAAACATTCGAACAAGTTTGATCGCAATTTGCCATTACACAGGGAAAAAGACAACGAATTTTCTCAGTTGAAAGTTTTATTCAAATATCTATTAGTTTAGTCTCAAGAGCAAAACTAAATTATTGCATCGAGGAAACTGTCGGCAACGCAAGCAAATTTGTTTAGCACATGTCGAAGAATTTCTCGTCTGGCCGAGGTTTCTAAATATTTCTCAAAATCCACTGAAAACACAAAGAAACAGTCTATGAAATGTTTCTTACAAAGTAAATGGACATTCAAAAATGTTATTTTCTTTACCGTAGTTTTCTAGGAATGCTTGAAAATCCTTAGTAACGTCTGCCGCTTCGCGCTTCGAGTATGAATTCTGAAGGCAGACATGTCCCGCTTTGTGATAAATGGATGCTGATCCTCACAGGAAGATTCCATCGCTTTCAATTCTCTAACCGCCACTTCAAAGGCACACAAATCGTCTTAAGGTCCTTTTCGTACTGCGCATGAGTAATAAGCGTGTCTTCTTTGCGCACAAAAATTATTTAAAACGAAGAAGACTTGGAAAAAGCAGTCGACAGCGAGCTGCGTCAGTGGTACGGAGAGGATTTTCGTGGCCACAGCGAAAGCGATAATGATGGGAAAACAATTGCTGATGTGTATGGCTTGTTGGCTTAAACTAGCAACCAGCACTGCGCTGAAAACCTCGACAGTAAACTAAAATAATTTTGTATTTATTTTTTTGATGACAATAAAGCAACTCGAGGTGACGAATGTTGTGCTTGTTGTTTCTTATCCCTCCCCTGCCCTGGAAAATCTTTCAACTTTCCTAAATTGCCAAGCTTTCGCCCCGGTCTCAATTTCGCGCATGAAAATGATTCTGAAAGCAAAACAGAACCTTTGGAAAACAGAATATCATGTGCCATTTTAGGACAGGATTTCTCGCCTAAAAACTCCAAAAAATACGCAGCCGTGTCATACAACTTTTCGCTGCATACCCTCTATATAACAGATTAGCAGGACCTTATTGTATTGCATGATTTTGTTTTGGGGAATTGAGTTTGTTCGCTCTTGACCAGCGTTGATTTCTGTCTGTCTTGGTACAGCGGACACAAACTCCCGATGCCCGTCTAAGAATAGTTTGGCCAAAACTTCGGGCTGCTAAAAGTACTGATAAATACATTTTGTTTAAACCTAAAAATAAAAATGTAAGGGAGAACAATCCACAGCAATTTTTAATCGATTTTTCAAAGACACGGGGAATAAACTTGAAAAATTTATCCTAAACTTTTCAAGTTGCAATCCATTTCAATCTTCGCCATCTGCTGCTAAAATCACATATTAATAGTTTACTAATATGGTTATTGTTAACAAAACTGGACCATTATTCATACCAAAAAATTGCCCCCTGAAAGGAGACATTTGCTTCGGGCGTGTGCGTTACTAAAATGAATTATTGCCCATGCGCAGTTGAGCTCGAACGGCCTGGGCACTAGTCCGCGCAAGTCACCAAGATACAGACTAATAGGATAATATACGAAGCAAGGGCTGACAACTGCGTAGAAAAAGTAACGCAACAGTAGCATGATTGAGACCAAACCGAAAGTTTAAATGCAACTGTGGAAAGCTATTTCGCCGTTATTGCGGCTCATCAGCACAGTGTATAGCAACAAGTTCCAGGAAGTCCAGTGTATAGCAACAAGTTGTACGAGGAAGGTTTATGTTGTGTTGTTGTCTTAAGCAACCACACTAAAGACCGTCGTGTCAAACCGAGCACACTCTTGATAGCTTTCGTCGCGATATATGTTCCTTTCTCGTGCACACGCTTTAAGAACGAGGAAGGTTCATGTTGTGTTGCTGTCTTAAGCAACCACACTTCCGGTCTGCGGAACCCACTTCCGGTAAGTCGGTCCGCTAAATCGCGACCTGTTTCCGGTGAGAGTCGAATCGTCAACTGCCTTAGACGAATCGACTCAGTTTGGGTGTATTGGACATGCTTGTTCTTCAACGTGTATTGAATACAACAATTTGTATTTATGCGTTAGGAAACGAGGTTGTTGACACAACACAACAATCTGGAAACGAGGTTACGGTTGATGATCTTCGCTTTTTCAAATTCCAAATGGCGAGTCGGTTGCGCATATGATGCTTTCGAAAGAATGTGTTTTCACTTGACAAATCTCTCTCGCACATTAACGCTTTCCAGGGGCTGCATATGAAGCACAGTAACTCTCGCGCTACAACGTCTGATTGTAAGAACCTTGGGACCCTTGGGAACACACAAGTCATCTACCTGCGTAGATTGCGTACCTTTGAGCGGTCAGCAGACAAGAAAAAACACGCCAGTGGCCACACACATTTATTTTTACCACACTATACACCATAAACGAGTAAATACATAACAGCCGGTGAAAATTTTCGTTTTCTTTCTAAGGGTTGATTTCCACTGTCGCGTAATTTTCACGTGCGTAAATAAAAATAAGAGACGATGTATGAACAGCTTGCGTAAAAGTTTACGCAAGCTGTTCATACATCATTCATCATTGAAAATTACGCGACAGTGGAAATCAACCCTAAGTGTCTCGCAAATCGACTTCCGGGAAGACGGATCGACTACAAGAACCCCGAATCGAGTCGATTCGAGTCGAATCGAGACGATTCGTTCACATTTTCTACCCTACCCGGCTTGCCGTGTCACACGTGACCAATTTCCGGTGAGTCGGATCGATCGATGGTTCGTGTTGAACCGAGCACACGCGCGATATGCTCCTTTCTCGTGCACACGCTTTAAGAACGAGAAATATTCATGTCATTGTTTCATTTGACCACATTTCCGGTGAGCCCGATCGGTGAGCGCAAACGGTGGTTTCAACTTTCTCGAAGATGGTTCGTGTCGAACCGAGCGCACGCTTGATATATTTCCGTTCTCGTGCACACGCTTTAAGAACGAGGAAGGTTTATGCTGTGTTGTTGTCTTAAGCAACCACACTAAAGACCGTCGTGTCAAACCGAGCACACTCTTGATAGCTTTCGTCGCGATATATGTTCCTTTCTCGTGCACACGCTTTAAGAACGAGGAAGGTTCATGTTGTGTTGCTGTCTTAAGCAACCACACTTCCGGTCTGCGGAACCACACTTCTGGTTAGTCGGTCCGCTAAATCGCGGCCTGTTTCCGGTGAGAGTCGAATCGTCAACTGCCTTAGACGAATCGACTCAGTTTGGGTGTATTGGACATGCTTGTCCAGTGTCTAACCTGACTGAGTTAACACTGTACTAATGTGTACTTGGTAAAAACTCCGGATATGACCTCAAGATCATATGTCTGTCCACGTGCACAGCTTATGCCATACACAATGAACAAAACATTTGAAATTATCATGCCACTGTTGCGTTGAACCAGGCGGCGATAGCAAAACTATCTGCCAGAGGGAACATGGCCAAATCATGTGAAAAAAAAAAGACGCAGCATAAGGGATAGGAGCCACAATAAGCATATTGCACTGAAAAAAAAATGGTAAAATGACGGTTTTTTTTTCCAACTAAATCATATTTCCCACCAAAATGTTCACTAGATCCCATTCTCTTCAAAACCGAATGTGGATGTTGACATCACGTCTATTAAAATGAGTTATACCGCTAAAACGATAACCGCGCGGTTGAACTCCATACAAGCCTTTGCGTGACATTGGTCACTTCAAGGTCAAAATGACGGGACTTTTATTAAGGTATTAAAATATTTTAACGTTTCCAGATAGAATAATAACCAAATTACTGGAATCCGAGTGTGGATTTCCGAAAAGTAATTTATAAATGCGCGAAATTTTGATTTTCAAAAAATGGCGTTTTCGCTGTGATTTTAAGGGTCAAATCGGGGGTCTGGGGACGAGTTAAAAAATTAGAGGCAAATGTCACCCAATTTTTTGCCTTGCAAATTTCCTTTGATATAAACTTGATGTCTTTTGGCTTTTCAGTGGTACTACAGTCTGGCGACATAGCCACTTTAAAGAAAGAATCGAATTTGGCTTTGAACCGAAATAAAGGTTTTCGCTGCACATCGGTGGGTCTTTGTGGGGAGTGGTGTTACGAGCAATAGAGAGGAATGATATTAACCGGGATCAGGAGTTCCTTCCGCAATTTTATGGTATACTTGCACACGTTATAGTCATGCAACGTTACACTCAAGGGAGAGTAGGATTGGAAACCAGTAGGTCAGAAACTGGAGGGAGCCAAACTTGTCACGCTATAGTCACGCAACTTTACATGATTGGAAATAAGTACGTGAGAAACTTAGCATAGTCAAGCTTGTCACGCTACAGTAACGCAACGTTACATTCAAGGGAGAGTACGATTGGAAAGCTTGGAAGAGTCAAGCTATCGCGGCCTTGCAATTTTACTCCTCCTCTTGTACATTTGTACATTTAAACTATAAAAATATGTTTTTCCTCTTGGTAGTGTTCGTCGGACTCCATATTTAACGAGAAAATTCAATAATTACATCGCTTATTTAGCTTAAAAAAAAAAACAGAAAATCAAAAAGCGTGTGGCCGAAACTGTAAGGCTCCAGGACTCCAAAGCGGCAAGCCCAGTCCGGATAGGAAAAATCTGGACTGACAGGATAACGCGCGATTAACCAATCACATTGAAACTGTTATTGACATATGTTGGTTTGTCTCTGGTGTGCTGTTGATAGCATGTGATGTCTTAGGATCGACATTGTGCGCTAGTGATTGGTTTGTTGGATTCGGAATTTGGTCGTTTACTTTATCTCGTGGTTGACAAGGGATGTGTTGTATCTTAGAATAACCAGACTAGTCTGTGTAAACATCCGAGAGCTGAACAACGTTGGAATCGTAAACTGCAGTATATCAAGGTGGGACATAGAACTTTTTCCAGTAAACCGCGACACACGCGAATATTTTGGTGAAAGAATGCCGTTGTATGATTTCGCTCAAACTAAACTCCAACTGCGAGCGTTGAAAAATGACAATCAAGATCAAATTCCCTTACTCTCTACGATTACCCGCGATTAGCTTAAACGATAAGTCACTTAAAGGGGCAGTATCACGAGGTTCCACGCGCGGCACTGTTCACTATATTCTTGCACCGGAATTTTGGACATATCACTGTTAAAAGTGATTTTTTTCTTTCTTCCGGCTATCAAATTTCTAACAAGATTTTTTGATTCAACAAATACCTCCACTTCTCGACGGCCTTTTTGAATTTGCGGAATCAAACTTGAAAACGTGGGCCGACGTTTTCAAGTTTCGACCTCGTGATACTGCCCCTTTTATTGGATTTTCAAACATTTTAATTTAGTCAATCTTAGCGTCTACAGCAACTTTGGCTGTCATGAGTCAAATCACGGAAGTCGTATTTGTTGTAAGGCGTGAACACTCAAACGGATGCAGTTTGAATTCGCTTCTCTCGCTATTTTTGGAACGTTTACTGACAATCATTATCATATTGTTACGGCCTGCTATGACAGTCTTATAAGGTAAAGAGTTAAGTTCAGCAAGAACAAAATCGATTGCAATTCGGATTTCCGTGCTTTGATTCATCATTTGTCAACTGCGACACTTTCAGCTGGCTTGGCCACGTGGCAATTTGAGAGTCAGATACACCAAAGAACAGTTTTCTTAGGTATTGACGGTCACTTATTTTTTTAATTTATCTAAGAGGAATGTTTTTAACAATTTCTAAAAGCTTTATTAGAAGCGTGGTGGTCACTGGCAGTGGCTACTAATACCCAATATCTTGAATATTGAATATATTTAATATATTAAATTAAAATTCAAAGATGAGTATGATCTCTTATTGTCTGAGTGTCGGTGTCGGCGTCGCAATATCGCGAAGATTGGAATGCGCTTTGACAGACCTTGATGCAACGCAGTGCGGCTTGCAGCGCCGCTTTGAAAAAGGCAAGGTTAACATTGTAGAACAGACACGCAAGTTACAGCTTTGGGGGTTTGCTCGTAAGTACAAATTCTTGTTTGATCAGTAATGGTCCTAGTAAGAAGTAGGCAACCTAACGGTAGGGAACACAGAATGGTGTTAATTGTGATATTGTTGAAACCGTCCACCTCATTGGCTAAAACGTGAAAATCTACCATAACATAACCAGGTGGTGCATTTATTTATCTCTAGTTTACGAATCGATTCCCTTTTAGTGAAAACTATTTTGAGTTTTAATGCAACCAAAATTCTTTGTGGGAAACATGTAAAATTGGTAGCCTTTCTTGGCCATTGTTTTGGAGTTTCACGATTGGATGAAATCATGTAGCACAAAAGAAACATCACTTTAAAATAAAGTTCCGGTACATTTTATTTAAAAAACATGTTGTCCATAGGTTGATGCATTCTCAGTAAGAACCTAAACAATCTTATGTGGGGAAAGCGAAATGCCGCGGAACAATAGAGGATTGCCTACTTACACGCATTGTTACATAATTATCAGGGGTTTCGAATCTCCTTAATACGGAGCCATACTCAATACTACTTACCATTTGATGAGAAAATGAAAATGAAATGGAAAATTCAAATGGAAAAAATCATATGGAATACCCCTACTTTTCCATATGATGGTAATGTCACGTGGAAAATAGATTTGATAAAACTACGAGATCATTTTATGAAAAATCAAATGAAACAATTTCTTTGTTTAAAATACGAGATCAGATTTAAGAAAACTATATATTTATTTATGGTGATGATGGGTTTAATATGTAGCGTGACCTTCTCGGAAAAACAGGAAGGAATTATCGTTGCGTGACTAAATACTCTGAAAAAATATGAAGTCGATGATATGAATGTGTTTCAAGAATATAAAAAAAAATATTATCACGCTTGAGAACCCATTTCAGAGCACAGCTTGAGTCAACAAAAAAAATGATTATCATGCGTGAGAACGAATTTCAGAGCACAGCTTGAGTCAACAAAAAAATGATTATCACGCGTGAAAACTAATTTCAAAGCACAGTATTCAAACTTGTAAGTCGCGTTGCTTGTAAGATGTCAGGAACTAACCTCAGGAGATTCTGCCCCAGCGTTGTTGGAAGATTTTTTTTTGGAATAGTATTCCACAATTAATCAGAGACAAAGCATCTAAAAAGATGTTTAGAAAAGCGCTTTTACGCTGGTACCTTGCTTAATACTAATGAAACATCATCTCATTTGACATTTTACTGAGTTTTTTAATAAGTTTTCCTTTACTTTTTTTACTAAAAAATTACAAGATTGTTTTTATACTGATGTAACTTAAGGGGCACAATATTAGTTTATCTAGATGCGCCCCTCTCCTCTCCTTCCTATATATCATGTGACTCTGTGTATTTATGTATTATCGTCTGTAAAGGTTTGGAGAAAATAATAAATTAAAATGAATGAATGAATATATCTGTTAGAGTGGTAGCGTTACCATGGGCACATGAACTAGACTGTACTTGCGTAACAACAAATAAAAATAATATCTTATTAACACATATAGAAATAGAGTGTAACCAAATAATTGATGATGCGTTGAAATCTATGGATCATCTGTTTTGTGATTTTTTTAATGAGAAATTAGTAACTGAGGAACATCTAACTGATGAAGATGTAACTTCTCAAAAATGTTGCGAAAATCAAGAGCTTATTTATTTAAGGTAACGGAAATATGTGTATTGTGGTTGTTTTCATGGATACGATTTTTCTAGTGAATATATTGATTTTTATGAGTATATGTATAATATAAGGCGGAAGTCAGTGAATCATCGAAACTACCATATTGAGAACATTTTAAATCAAATAAATAAAAAGCATGGTATCGAAATTAATTCAAAATGGGCAAAGGATATATATAATATCTTTAAAGTGGTTGATAAAGTGTTACCACAAGTTAATGGAAGAAGAAAAAGAATGATTTATAGTATCAGCTATATATTGAGAAAATTATTTGTGTTGCTGGGTTTGTCATACGAGAATTTAAAAACAACAACTTCTAAGAAAACATTAAAATATTATAAACATTGGTGGGATAATGTTTATGAGTTAATTAACCCTATTCAGACTATTCGAACCCCCCCCCCCCCCCCTCCAGTAAAATTGTGATAACTCTTACACCGAAATAGCTATGAGGCTGGAATTTTCTGACTTTTCCTAGAATTTATCTAGGGACATTTTGGTATCCATAACATGTCAGTGTGATTAACCATGTTGCCATGGCAACCGGTTTTTGACACATAGGTTTTCAAAATATTAAAATATGGTGAATTATTTATTTTAAGATCTTGTTCTTTGACTTACAGTGCATTTTCTTGTTAGAATAGATTTTTTTGGGACTACTTCTTGAAAGATATCAAAAATTTTTAACATCAAATATTTGGGGGGAGGGGTAGGTAAATTTTTGCTCTCTTTTACAAACATTTTGTACTATTTATTAAATAACGCTTCTAAATTCATTGTTTGGATAATAGACATTAGTTTCATACGTGTTTTATACATCCTGATCCTTTTCTCTTTTAGATATTTTTTAAATTTTCATTTAAGGACGGTGCCACCTATTGTTATTGCGCATACGTTCTGCGCATGCATTGCGCGATAGTCGCGCGAGACACTGGTTATTTTTTAAACGCGAACGCGGGTGGTAAAGACTAAGTTCCGCCCACTTTTCATGTCAACTGTCAACTCCCTGGCTCAGTTTCTAAACTTCATATTTAATACAAGATAAATAGAGTTCTCAAAAATCTATAAAAATATGTTTATTGACCTTCTGCAGCCTAAAAGTGCTAAATTCTTTCTCTATTTTGCAAACGACACAGCCTCGGTAATGAAACTATTTTGAGCTAATTGGCGATGCTGCCTCGATCAGCAGAACGCGTACGTTTTGCCTTTAAGCTTATTCTTTACGAAGAAAGTCAAACCAGACTAGTGTTTTTTATACATAAAACAAGCATCCTCAAGGCATAAAATCCAAAGAAAGGCTGGCATGTTGTTATTTCAATTGACTGCAAGTTTTTGTTTGGCGGCCAAACTCGCGTTGTTTGAAATTTTTGTTTATCTGCAAAAATCTTTTGCCAGTGGCCATTTTTTGCGAATGAAAAAGTATATAACAAAAGCAGAAAAAAAATTGTTCCTGACAAGTTAAATCAAACAAACGTCGAAAAGGAGATTTGAGATGAGCAAAGCGTTTCGAAAAAACCGTTTTTGACAACTGATGAAGATATATTAAAAAACAAGGCTGAAGCCAGCAACTAAAGAAAACTGGCTGCTCCAAAGCCGGGAAGCATCCGACTAAAGTCTTCCCTCCCTGGATTGCTGGCAAGCATGGTTTTTGGTGTAATCTTTCGTAAACACATTTGTGCATTTAGGTTCAATTGATTTCCTTTATTCTCTATTATAGCCAAGTGATGTTTTTCGAAGTCGCATCGTGTCAGTTCTCAACTTCTTTGCATTAGAGCAAATTTTGATAGGCGAAAAACTTGCCATGATAAACTGAAAAGAAATCTTATCTTTTAGATCAAATAAAGCCGTAAACTTAGGCAAAAAAAAAGTGTTTTATTATTTCACGATTTTTTTTGACATTAAAGTGTAAACTCTTTTAAAGTTATCAGAGAATCCATGAAAACTACAGGAGCTTCACAAGAAAATAAACACGCGGCGAAATGAAATTACAAAACTCAAGCACTTTTCAACAAATATTTCTTAAATTTTGACTCCAAATAACCGTTAAAGACTAACCTGCCAATCTAGAGTTTTTCGGCAGCCGACCAGTCACCTCGATATAGCACTGATGTTTTCAAGTTGGTAATGGATCGGAAGAAGATGCACACAATGTAAAGTTCTTGTGCCCGAAGGAACATAATAAATCCGTAGATCCACTGTAGATCAATGGAAGTAAACCGATTTTGCCTTTTTACTCCTTTACTGTGCTGTTTGACCTTGAAATCCCCGAAAAATCTTTCTCAAAAGAGCACCTTACATCTACAAAAAGATTTCCTTTGAATTTTACAATGTTTGTCTTTTTATCGTGCCTTTTGAAACTGCCTTTTGAACGGTAAGCCGTCGAGTGGAAATCCCAGCATGCCCCCGAAAAAGACACGCACAATATTCAACTTACTAGGGAGGGCATAGAAAAAAATGTCGCGAACCCCGAAAGTGATTCCATAAAAGTTGAAAATATCTAAATATAACTTGTAAAAACGCGTGGTGACCCCTACTTTTTATCTTATAAAATGGAAGTGGTAAACATATTAAGTATTAAGTAGTGTTGTGGGCAAACGTTATTAAGACCGTATTTTTGGCGAACGTGGGAAAGCTGTCAGGGCCGATGATGGCTCCGTTGTGATGATTTTGTAACTTAAAACACATAAACAGTAGTTGTTATGTTACCATTTGTTATGTGTTTTAGAGATTTTTAGAATTATTGTTGCTTTTGTGTATGTAAAGGCGAATTCTAAGGAAATCCGCAAAGAAAGATCAATTTTTCCCTGTTTCGAAAAAATGCTGATGTCAGCATTTTTTCCAGATTGAAGCTTAAATATCTCCGAAAATTGCGTGGTTACCCCCAATTTTCTCTTTGGATTCCAATAGCCCTTGCTAAGATCTACTTTTCCCGCATAGTCAAAAACCTGGCAAAATACCTTGTCATTAGGTGGCACCGTCCTTAAACAAAAAAAAAAAGGAAAATCCAAGATGGCGGATCCAAGATGGCGAACAATAATTTCAAAATTATAGTTTTATCGCTTTTTATTGCTTTTTCTCGCCTTACAAGTGTGTCCTTGTTTGTATTTATTATGTTTTAATATTAAACAGATGATTTTACAGTTAAATTTGATATTTTAGGTAGTATCTGGATTGAAAATATCAAAGAAACGTCGGAAAAACAAAAAATGACATCATTGTGACGTCATAATTGAGTGTGGCAGGTCAAAACTGGGTGTGAGGTTTCCTTGTATGGAGGTGAACATTGTGTGAAAATTTCATGGTCCTAGCATTACTGGTTCCAGAGATATAGAGGGGGGTCCGAGGAGCCCCCCCAGTCACCGATTGCCTAAAAAAGCCCAGTCTGAATAGGGTTAAGGATGATCAGATTCACAAAATTGTCAACAAGTGACCTGTTGTGTGATTCTTGGAAAACTGGAAGTCATACAAAGAGATTTTTCCCTATGAATGAGCAAAAAAATTAAGTTTATTGCAAAGTTTACTCTGAAAGTTTACTCGAATGTGAATTTTTTGTCATATTACTTTTCAAATTTATCAGTAAGAGGGCAAAGATCAATAATCTCGTTTCATTGATGACTACAGTATGGTTGAATTGAATACCTCTTAAAAAAAGATCGTTAATCAACTAATACTTTTTCATATGCTGTGTAAGCAAATTTAGACATTTTTTTCTTATCGTTCTTGATTTGAGATAATGTCTTAAGCAATAAGCCATTACCACTACTTACACTTAAAATAATAGGATTTATAAACTTGAACAAGCTATTGTACCAGTGGCTACATAAGAAACTAATGTTAAATTGATATTAGATAAATTCAATCTATTGATATATCGGAACGCTCTTCTAATAACACTAAAAGCGTTTATGATAAAATTTATACAACGCTTTGATTTCAGATCATTTTTCCCGGCTGATATTCTTATCAATATGATTGAAAGTGAAGATGTCTGTTTTGGTCATTATATTATATTTATATAGATTTCAATGTTGTTTAAATGTTATACCAAAAACTGATTCGTTTTGTGAAATATTATCACTTGTACCTTTTTTATAAATTTCAATCCACAATATTCATATAATTTTTATTTTTAATATATCATTTTTCGATAATGTAGAATAAGTTTTGTCGGGGGATAGCAACTTATTCTACACTCGATTGTTCGGGACTCAGTAAAGCAGACTTCCGTAGTTGCTCTAGTTTTTACTCTTGATTAGACTTCCACAGTTCGTTACAGTTCAGTTACTTCACAATGTTCTGCTTAGAATGTTTCTCGCCTAGCTTTTATCTTGGCTGAGAATTAGCTATCAATCAATGTCAGAAATAGATCAAGAGGTAATGTAGGCTAACGTAAGCCTTACTGTGATTGGTCAAGACAAATCATTAACATATATTCCTTCGATATGTTTGTTTGTGTCGAAGCTGACTTCTCTTGAAATTTTCACTAACATTTTGGAATTGCTCAGCCAAAACAAAACTACATGAGAAACATAAAAATTACAAAGTAAATATTTATCGAAATGTTTACACATTTGTGTAGAAGATAGAAGTAAAAATTACATTTGAATTTTGTTACACAACCTAGAAAAACTGAAGACAACAAGCTTCTTCATCACATCTGATTGGTTAGGTTAAGTCCAGCCTTTTCCATATCATTAAAGTAATACGTGTCAACTAGTGACTCTGTATTGTACTAAATGACCCTGAGTGACCGGCTTCATCGACAATAGATTCTGCCTCGACACCCATCGGCGTAAGTCCAATAGGTCAAACAAGGCATGTAAATACTTGCAATGATCGCAAGGTTGCTTAGTGAAATACAGGTTTAAACTAGAACTTCTACGAAATATCAGCTACGAAATATCATCTGGTCAGGAGAAAGCATCCTTTGATCACCATGAAAAATACTCACAACAGTACAAGTAAAAAGCGAGTCAACAACATCTTCAAGTGTCCCAAGATTATATAATTCTTATTGCATATATTTTTAACACCAAAACAAATTTCCCTTAACCTTTAACCATATAATCGTTAAATATGTGTGACGTTTCATTGTTTGCGTTTTTATTGTTTTACATATTCTCCCTTCTCAGATTGAGCTAGTCCCTAGCTCACTCCGGGTAAAAATGAAAACGCAGGCAATAGAAAGGTACACATACGCAAATATACTGTAGATATACTCCCACATCAAATATTGATATAAGGTGACCACTAATATGATTAGTGGATAATCTAAATATTACTATTGCTGAATCTACACGAAAAAGGAACACTGATTTCAAGGTTAGAACCGGCGTTGAACGGATAATATACCGAACGGAAATCTAGAAGTATGAATAGCAACAACTTCGCAAGAACCGGTTGAAATCGAAACAAGGTGAGCGTAATTGATTTTGAGATAGACATCATGTAGGTGGGATACTTTACTTTTCGGGGTCAATGACCAATTTATGGCACGCAGAACACGTTGCAGCAGATAAATCAGAGTCGTTAGCGGACGTGGAAGGCAAAACCGGCGCGAGTTCTATTTCATTGTCGCTCGTATGCGACAAATCGTTAGTGGTTCTCGCGCGTCCTTTAGTGCGTTGGTGCTTGCGAGCGAAGAAAATTGGGCGATTAGTACGGCAATACAAGAAGACAAGAATGATACTGTTAAGCAATGTTAGTATGAGGGCGAAATAAGTAAGCCAGTCATTGAGTGTAGTTGTGCGAGCTGGGCGTGGACGGGTTGATATCCTGTCTGAGTGATGCGAGGTCATTGGTTATTTGTCCGTCGAGTACATGGAATGTTCGGTCAAGCGAGTTCATAGTGGTGTTATCAAAGTGTAGTGGCGGAGTAAAATTGAGTGATTTGTAATGTAATTTTAAAAGATATCATTATCGTTCCATGGAATATAGTGGAACGAATCTGGGGTGAATAGTGGCAAATGAATTGTTATACGAGCAGGGCATGTTCCAAATCCTGCCTGTTGAGTAACAAAAGTTACATCACAAGGAAAGTGATAAACGGTAAGTTAGTGGTTAGTGGTATTGGAAACTTTTAAGAAACCTGGTTGAGTTGACAAGTAATAGCGTCCACCTAAATGAAACAAGTCATGTAGGTTAGAACAGTCAGGTGCAATTTGATGTTTGCGATTAAAATGCAGTTTAGTATGTTTATGCCAAGGTAATCCAAGCCATCGTGTATCATTAACCAATTTTAAAATGTGTTCAGGACAGACAAATTTAGTATTGATGTAAAAACATTTCTCTAGGAGTGGTCGGTGTAAAATATATTCAGCATGTGGACACCTTAGTAAGGCTAATTCATCACGAGTTATGGGGCCATTAAAACAAGTACCAGAAACTTTATATTTAATTGGCAGTAAATATTCAATAGTGCAAAACGTATTACCAGGGACTAATTCTGGAACAGTAAACAAAAAGTTAATTCCCATAGAATCTGACATTTGATATTGATAGTCAATCAGCGGCTGCAATAACAGTGGAAAACCAGTATCTAGTGCATTAGCGGTGTTTTGTAAGGAAGTGATAGACTTCAGTCGATGTTGGATGTTGGTTGCTAGGAAGGAAGGAAGGTCAGCAAACCCTACCATTTGTTTATTGTGTATTTTATGTGCCTGGTGCAGGATATCGTTTATTTCAGTGTGACTAAGCAGTGTGGTAAAGGTCCTAGTGACTTCCAAAGAAAACTTTGACAAAAATTCCATGAAATTATTAAAATGACAGGTTTCATGATTAGAAAAAGCTTGTAATTTAATCTGCCAGTCCTGAAAGGTAGAATCAATTTCTCGAAGAGAAGATTGGAGGTTATTAACCTTGGTGACCAATTTGTCTGATATTTTGGTTAAGTAGACGGTTTTGCCATTTACTATTTTAATCATGTGTTTCATATGACCCATGGAAGTGAGAAATTTGGCGAATAACTGAATCAGTCCAAAAATATCGTTTCCAGTTTCACAAGAGCTCCCGAAGGTAGTGTATAAGAATTTTTCTGCAAACCAGCTGAACGTCTATTCGGTTATGGCAGAGTTATGGCCACGCACCCAAACATTAGTATAGCTCAAGGTTAAGAAATAGATAGATAATAGGTAGGGATAGCGATGGTGATAGCCTACGCTCTAGAGAATGAAACAGAAAATCCTATTTTGTCAGTTAATTTGCTTCGGTCAAAGGAAAAGGCGAATGAAAAACAACCAGGTAAGGACCTTAAACTGATCACAACAACGCACTAATTAAAAACGAAGGTTCGAGATGTTTAAAATATCCGAATTAATCTTGGAATTGGAATTTTTATGGTTTGTTGGAACTTTTCCGAACGAAAGAAAAATATTATGAACGGGCGTGACCATGGTTCATGCTACCTCGTTCCTAGTCAAGTTTCATTCATTCATTCATTCATTCATTCGTGAAAGTGGAGGTTTGCACTGCTTTGGCATGAAGAATGTGTAAGGAGGTGTATCGACGCTACGTCGTTTGATATAGATGTTTCTTCCCTCATCTGTCACACATGTTTCAAAAGAAGCTAAAGTAACACAACGATCCCTTTTTCCTAGTTTGGTGCGTATTACGTCTCGGTTGCTGGCATCAGAGCGTATTACCTGTTGTTGAGGGAAATCAAAATTACCTTGCAACGATGTATCAGGAACGTTAACATGCGATAAGTCATCGACTGAAGAGACATTGTAGGAAATTCCAAAACTTTCCTTATTTGCTCTGTCATAGGATTATCCTTTAGGTAGTCTGTTAAACTTGGAAAAGTCAATGCCTCTTCATAGGTGGGCTATTTCGGAAAATTTTCCGACTGAAATTTGGGAGTCTTGCAAAAATGTGTAATATCATAAGTAAATTTATCCGAGAGCTCTATGTCATCTACAATGCTTTGATGTGAACTGTCAAGTTGTTGCATATTATTGGCAGTATCCTGCATTGTTTCCCCCCGGCTTGCTTGGCCATGCAAGTCAGGCAGAAAAGAGTCAGACCGAAATTCTTGCAATGACGAGTCATGCGAATCCAGCTGACTCAACGCAGGATACTTCAATACTTCTCGTACAACCTGGCCAGGGTTGGAAAAGAGTTGGTCACCAACAATTTTCAATTCATTACCGTCTTTTGTTTTCTTGTCATGAGAGACGTTATCGCTAATAACTTCTTGTAAAATTGGAGTTTTTGTCTCCTGTCGGCTATTTAAAAACAATTGTGAAGTATCATTTATTTTAGTTTCATCCACGTGGGTACTATTATTTTCATCAATGGTCACATTAACGCCAGCATCAATGCTTCCATCGGGACAAATTTGCATTTTGTTATCACTGTTTTCTTCACTGGTTGACACGTCTAATAAATTATGTTCTCGCGAGTTTAAATGCATATTCGCATCATCACTCATTTCGAGTCTTCTCATATTTTGAGGAATCTGGTTTAATTGGAGCTCCGAGATTGTATCGTCCATAATGATATCTTTAGTTATTTGTGTAATCGAAGACAAATTTGTACAATGTTTATTTAAATGTTGGTTCGAATCGCTATTATCTATTGGATATGTTGGTCCCGGGATTACCGCAAAATCCGAAATAGACGAGTTGGATAAACTTAAATTTGAACGAATATTACTGTTTACAATGGGTGCTTGACCTTGAATATTATCAGTATCGACACGTGTATTATATGTACATATCTCACGCTTGGCAGGATAATTTCTTGCCAATGAAATACCCCTATTAGAAAAACAATTTCTACGCTTTTGACCAAAACGATAATGTGCAGTATTCAGTGGTTTTCTATGATTTGCTGTATAATATTTACAAGAGTTTCTTTTGCCAAACTGGACTCTTGGGGTACCAACAAGAGTCCTTAGGCGTTTCCCTGGATGGGTTGGGGGTGATAATTAGGGGGTGCCTCTATTGCTCGAATAGGAGGACTTCGTAGGGATCCAGAGGGAAACATATCCCTGTCATATTCGTCCTCCGTACGCCTGTAATGTCGCCCATGCGAGTGAAATTCAGGACGGCGCGGGTTTTGATGCCGCCTTATCTCATACTCTAAGCGTGCAACCCGCTCTTTCAATTGCGCTATTTGATGTTCATTTTGTTCCTGCCAAGTACACGACTGCAAAGAGCTTGGTGACTCCGGAAAATTCTCATAAGCCACCATGCCGAAATTGTGGCTGTGTGTTGTTGGAGTTGATTTTGAACTTGGTCAATTTGTTCAGATAATTCGTCAAGTCGTTGGTCAGTTGCTGAAGGGTATGGAGAAGGTGCAGCAGCAGCTACAACTGGATTAACAGCAGAGTGAGCTATGAATTTGTTTAACATAGCTTGCATTTGCGCTAAAACGGTTTCACTATCCGAATTGCCTTGTCTTTGATTTACGATATCTTTCAGTCTAGCTAAAGATTCAGCTTCCTGAAAGCTATTAGGTCTGCCGAGCGTTACGTAAGCCTGAATGTCACTGTGCAATCCCTTAATAAAGTGCCTTATTGATTCTACTTCAGATAATTTTAGACGCTTGCAAAGACGCATGATATCCGCATTATAATCGTCAATCGATTCCCCTTTGGTGTGCTTACGCGCACTTAATTTCTGGCTTAAAATCCAGTCATGAGGACCAGATATAAAACGGTCTAGAAACGCCTCTGTGAGTGCTTCGAAATCCGATGTGATCTCCTCCGATAATGAGAGAAACCACGCATGGGCGATGCCCTTCAGATATAATGGAAAAGCATATATTTTTAACACCAAAACAAATTTCCCTTAACCTTTAACCATATAATCGTTAAATATGTGTGACGTTTCATTGTTTGCGTTTTTATTGTTTTACAATAATGAAATGTCACTGAAAAATTTGTCTCCGAGCATTTTGTGTTGAATTTAATGTTTGATTGTTTGATGTTTGTCCATTACTTGTTATTTTTAAAGTGATTTGACAATCGTTATTTTGTTGTTCATAAAAATAACAAGAAATATTTTTAAAACGACAATATAAAGGTATAATTTGAAAAGGATTCATATTGTGATTTTTTATAATAACCAGTAATGAATTGTGAGATATTAATTGAGTGATTATTCATCTCAATATCAGTTTCCATAACCATTTTGTTATTTCCAAATGTACAAGGTGAATCATATACACTCCTATCAACATCTGCTACAAAATTTTTAACACCGTATATTATTAAATTTGCATCTCCTTCTGTCAACGATGAAGTTGTTCCATCACATTTTAAATCCAAATATATAAACTCCGGTGATGAAATTTATGCATTTGAATAATTGATCTTGTATAATTTGAAAATTGTTTTGTTGATTGTTGATTTATATTTAAACTCGTACTCTGAACGTCAACACTCACATAATTCATTGTACATGTGACTGGAAAGAATTCGATGCAAATAGTGTATTCTCCTTCTGGTTATTTAAACATGTTGAATCCTAATCTACCAGAATAAATATTATTGATTTCTTTATATATTTTCAAATTGCATGCTTTTTTTATTGAATAAGTGCGGTGAACTTGGAAAATCAGTAATTCCAGTCACTGTAATATCATGCTCAGAGCTTGATTCATCAACTGATCCTCCATTAAATACCTGAATTCATCCTTCAAGTGGGAAGTTGAAGTGATATGTCACTTATTAGCATAATCTTTATATTCTTTTTCGATTTGAAGGACTAATGGATCAACATTTGATTTATCATATTTTTCTGTTTCTAGCCGAATTAAATCCATTAGCATTCTGAATTACTCTTGTGTTATAATCACTGGTTTTTGTGTCAACATATGTTTCAATCAGCTTTTCCATTCACTGACTTATCAACATATCTTTTGTTTACTCCTTGATCTGCAATTGTTGGATCTTTCACGTTGAAAATTGTGTGATTGTTCATATCCAAATCTGTTTCCATTGGAAGCATTTCTTTTCTTGACAAATAGATATTTTTAGTATTATAATATAATCTTTTAGAATATTGTTTAGACATCACGTCTTTTTTCCACGTTCGACGCACTTAAAAACTATAAAACTACAAAAACTGTAAAATTATAAAAAAGTAAAAGGATGTTCTATAAAAGTCACTTCAGGCTGATATCGATTTCGATCCTACTCGGATCCTCTTCAGTCGCCATTTTGGAAATACACATATTGTTCATGTAAGTGACCTTGAAAAGTCCACGTTTCTCTCAGGCTTTATGTATGCAGTCATGAGGTATCCCACCTCGGTTAGGTAATCACAGCACGTGGTTAGGTAATCACAGCACGTGGGATCTGAAAAAAGTTCCATTCATTCTTTATAATCTTTCTAATATAATATCTTTCCAATATAATATCTTTATAATCTTTATATTCTTTTTCGATTTGAAGGACTAATGGACCAACATTTGATTTATCATATTTTTTGTTTCTAGCCGAAATGAACCATTAGCATTCTGATTTATTCTTGTGTTATAATCACTGGTTTTTGTGTCAACATACATATGTTTTATCAGCTTTTCCATTCACTGACTTATCAACATATGTTTTGTTTGCTCCTTGATCTGCAATTGTTGGATCGTTCACGTTGAAAATTGTGTGATTGTTCATATCCAAATCTGTTTCCATTGGAAGCATTTCTTTTCTTGACAAAAAAATATTTTTAGAATCATAATTAACTGACAAGATTGTCGTAGTTTGCTGCAAGATGAAGATAAGTTTGTGTTTTTGAATTTTTCACACTGAATAGTTCTTTCAGATCAATATCTTTCAAAACTTCGTGTGTATGTGAAGGGGAAGAATCAGAGTAATTTTTTTGAAAGTAATCATGTTAACAGCAGAAAGATCATTGTTTTCATCCGTGTTCAGATTTGTGATAAGTTTTCGATGCATATCAACTTTATCGGGTAGAACTAATTTGTTTCCTCTGAGATCCAAATCTCCAGTCATATGGTTCCCACCATTCAACAACAATACTTCATAATTTACCTGGTTTAGTTTGTAATCCAGCATCTAATTGATGTTTGGTAATTGCATCTCTCTCGTTGACCCCTTCCTCAACAACAACAACAACAACAGCAACAACAACGATTTATTTTTCAAATAATAAAACAAAATATAGTAGCAACCCGCAAATAACTAGAAGGATGAAATTGATGAGATAAGTAAATTGAGAGAAGAATCTAATAAAAAATAGTACCATATTATGACGAAGTTCACATGGCAAAAAATTGGGTGACATTTGCCTCTAATTTTTTTAACTCGTCCCCAAACCCCCAATATGACCTTTAAAATCACTGTGAAAACGCCATTTTTTTTAAAGGGAAAATCAAAATTTCGCCCATTTATGAATTACTTTTCGGAAATCCAAACTCGGATTCCAGTAATTTGGTTATTATTCTATCTGGAAATGTTAAAATATTTTAATAACTTAAAAAAAGTCCCGTCATTTTGACCTTGTAGTGACTAATGTCAAGTAAAGGCTTATATGAAGTTTAACCGCGCGGTCATCGCTTTTAGCGGTATAAATCACTTTAATAGGCATAATGTCAACATCCACACTCGGTTTTGAAGAGACTGGGATCTTGTAAACATTTTGGTGGGAAATATGATTTAGTTGGAGTGAAAAAAATCCCGTCATATTGCCATTTTTTCAGTGCACTATGCTTCGACTGAGCCAATTTTGGCTTCTATTAGTCTGTATCTATTTGCATGCTCTTCTGTCAATGCACGGTCTGGCAATTTATGAATTACTTTTCGGAAATCCACACTCGGATTCCAGTAATATGGTTATTATTCTATCTAGAAACGTTAAAAGATTTTAATAACTTTTAAAAAAAGTACCGTCATTTTTACCTTGAAGTGAGCAATTTCGTATAAAGGCTTGTATGGAGTTCGACCGCGCGGACATCGCTTTAAGAGTTCTAACTCATTTTAACAGGCGTAATGTCAACATCCACACTCGGTTTTGGAAAGATTGGAATCTAGTAAACATTTCGGTGGGAAATTTGTTTTAGTTCGAGCGAAAAAGCCTCCGTCATTTTGCACTTTTCATCCGAAAAGATTTCCGTTTAACCCCTCCACATTAGTTATGCATAACGTTCTTAAAACTAAAACAAAAGCCAAAACAATAGAAATCTAAAAGCAAAACAATAGAAGTCTAAAAGCAAAACAATAGCGCATACATACATAATTATGAGCAACAGGTAACGCACACGCCCGGAGCAAATGTCTCGTCCGAGGGATCAATATTTTGGAATGAATTAGCATTTAATTTAACAAGCCCTAGCGGTGAACAACCTCCAAAAAATGGTATCTGATATGAATAAAGGATTTGCAGAAGAAGATTTAGCAGTAATACAAAAATATAAATTACCTTTACCAGGTGATGTTTTTATTGAAACCTTAAAAGATCCAACTATTGTTAATGAAATATTAAACAAATGTGGTTAAATATATCAGATTTTAGGACGTCAAAAGGTTCATTTACGCTACAACAAAAAGAGCAAGGAAAAAAATAAAGATGAAATAGCTGAATGTGATGAGCAGATTCAAACTATACAAAATACAGAAAGCGAATAGGTATGATAGAAGAAGGGCAAAAACTCTCAAAGTGGGGAAGGGAATTTACGCATAACGAAAAAGAAATGCATACAAAATCGACCCAGAAACTAATACATATGGAAATTTAATTATAGATCTTCCAAAATTATATGGTAAACTTAGATTGGTAACTTATCATGATAAGAAAAAAGTTTATGACAAACAGGTGGATTTTGACACCCTAGATCTTCTCACAAAGCGATTCAATAGTAAAAACAAATATTGCCCTTTATCAAAAATGGAATTCAACAATTGAATCGACTAAGTGAAATACCAATACATAGAACAAGTCAAAAATATAAAAAGATAGGTAGTTGAGTTGTTTAATTTAATAACCCTGAAGATCTTTTAAACCGACTTGAATTACTAGGTGGCTCAATACTAGCTGGTAATGGTGTTAAAAATGAATTTGCAGAAATAGCACATTGAACAAACTTGAAATAATAGATAACAATCAACTCAATGATTTGATTAAAGAATATATAATCTAATATTATACAATGCACGAACGAGCAATTCATATTTCTTCTGTAAAAAGACAAAAAATGGAAACCGCCAAGATGATTTTATTAAATTTCATCCAGTTTTGATACTTGACTCCAATATGAATCATGAATTAGCCATGGATCGATTATCGATTAGTATGGTAACAAAGCTAAATTATTATTCACTGACACAGTCAGACAGCTTAACTTATGAATTTGATAATAGTTACTACTCTGAAAACTCTCCATATTTCGACAAATTTAGCAAAAAAGTTATTAATAAATTTTAAGATGAAGCATCAGGAATAGCTATAAGGTAATCCGTCGGTTTAAGAAGTAAAATGTACTCTTATATAAAAGATAATCAAATTCCTAGTAAAAACAGCTAAAGGTATCAAAAAGAATGTTATTAAAAAAGAACTTATGAAAATTATAAAGATGTTCTACTAAACAGCAAACAAATGTACCATAAAATGAAAACAATAAGAAGTCAAAATCATCAGCTTGGAAGTCATGAACTCAACAAAATCTCTCTAAACTGTTTTGATGATAAACGATACATTCATGAGAATGGTATAACAAGCTACGCCTATGGACATTATAAAATCTGTTAGGTAGCATTCTTTTATTTTTAACATATCAGCATCTCATTTTAGATAGAGAAGATATAATTATATTTAACACACTTCACAGCTGTAATCCAAATCAACGATAACATTACATTGGTGAGACTAGTTTCATCATTTTTCTCGTGGACCCCCCTATGAAACAATAGAATTTTATTTTTTTCCGAGAATGTCATGGTGATTCCATGGTGATTAAACGTACTTCAATTTTGGAAAACATATAGTTTGTGCATACATTATTGAGTCATAAAATATTTTCCATTAGCTGGTAAGTAGTATAAAGTTGGCTTGGTATTAGATCAGTTTTGCAAAACTGGTCTGGTACCGCCAACTCCTATACGACCCACCACAGCAGAGATCTGCCTATATTCTTTCGATTATTGGATGCAGTTTGAATTCGCTTCTCTATTTTAGGAATGTTCACTGCCAACCAGTATCAGATTTTTATGAATGCAAATGAGGGCTGCCATAAGTCAAATCGCGGAAGTCGCTTTTGTTGTCTGTTGTATTTGTTGTAAGGCGTGAACACTAAAACGGATGCAGTTTGAATCTTCCTTAGACGAACGCCTTCTGGCTATTTTACGGACGTCTTTGGTTCATTAGATCATACAGTTAGATTATATTTTACACTCGGAGCCCATATCTGTTCGGAACGCTTAGAAACGGCTCATGAATGAGTCACTAGGGGATGTGCATATACACTCTCGTTTAGCCATATGGGCTCAGTATTAAATCTTGGATTTTAAACTGAAAAGCTCTGAAAATTCAAGCCTAACGTCGGGTGCCGATCATCGCCAATTAATGACCCCCAGGACTGATTCATGTTTCACAGAACCATTTTGAGTACTTATACCATTTCCTTTAATGCTCAGTTGGAAGTAATTTGGTAATGCGTATAGGCTAAACGATTGTAGCGTCTTCTCGGGTGGCTTTTTTTCCCTTCAAATCACTTCTAAACGCCTATTTCGAGCCTTGTATAACATGTGTAATTAGCTGTATGGCTTGTGATTAACAGAAAAGTAGCGTAACCAATGTGCATCTGAGGGAATCGTGCTCTTTGATTAAAACAAATTCTTCGTGGGTAAAATACTGACATTAGTAGCAAAGTTTAATTAATTAGTAATCATTTGTTGTCGTCCTTCAGTAGCATCGTAAATAAAGTAAGTTATAGTCAAGTGAGGCCTTTAACCCGAAAAAGCCTAAAAAAAATCAGGGCTTTTCAACGGGAATCGAACCCATGACCTTCGCGTTGTCAGGCTTTTTCGGGTTTGGATACAGTAGCTTAAAGGCATCACTTGACTATAACTTACTTTATTTACGATGCTACTGAAGAACAACAACAAATGATTACTGAACTTAGACTAGGGTCTCGTGTTGTTCCACATGAACTCACATTTGACCTGCTCCCAACATGCGGCTTTGATAGCTCAGTTGGTAGAGCATCGCACCGGCAACACGAAGGTCACGGGTTCGATTCCCGTTGAAAAACCCTGAATTTTTTCAGGCTTTTTCGGGTTTGGATACAGTAGCTTAAAGGCCTCACTTGACTATAACTTACTTTATTTAATTAATTAGTAGCTTGAAGCCAACACTGGCATTGTTAAGGGTCTTAAAAGGGGAACGGTGGCAACAGGGTGCTTTTCACCAACGCATTTGCGTAAACCGCGAATAATGGCGTCAACTCGACTAAATTAAGGCTGGCCAAGCTTAAGGCGGGGGTAAACATGAATTTGAATGAAATTTGAAGAGGTTTAAAGAAGGGATAGACGAAAGAAAGTGATTTTTGGAATACCAACAGATAGTTGATACCCACACAAGAGTACCCCAGGTTGCTGGTGGACTAACTTGGTGTCCGCCTATTAATTATAAACTACAAATTCTATTTTTAAAACTTCACTAATCTTTAATATTTCTTATTTCTCTCAATTTTACAAATCCTTTGAGAAAAAATATTTCCTCCCAAACATACCCAAAAATCACCCAAAATTTACAAAACACCTCATACCATAGATCCATGAGATGTGCAGGGAGTTTTTGGATTGCTTGAAACGTGAACGAGATATTTCCATTAAAGCCATGTTAAGTGGCCGAAAAATGGCGTTCACGTTTACCCCAATGTTGCACTTGAGTAAAAATATTAGAAACTTGTCAAGGCAGAGACCACAAGAAGCGTAAATAATAAAAACACACAGTCAAGTAGTTTCCGTATTTCCTATGTAGACATCTAGGTAGAGATGCTCCTAACAGATGTCACAGGAGGTGTACCGATGAAACAGAATTGAGTTATGGCTTGCACTACAACAAGTACTATTGGGCAATATTTCGACTGACAAAACCAGCTGTTCTTCAGGAACTTGGATATGTCATATGTCAACCATATCATACTCAAAAGACTCAAGATTATACTGTACTATACTGTCTAGACTTTGAAAGTTTCCCGGGGGAACTTCCACATAAAATTTACGGGGGTGAGAGTCGGAGTTTTGAAAGGAACCGCTAAATTAAATTAAAAAGGCACCAGAAACCTTTTCGATTCAAACACCCAAAGGAGTAGCCGTTATATCAAACCACGAAATTTACCACTTAATTTTATCTGAGCAAAATTCACAAACGTGGCCTCAAAGTTATTCCATTTGATAATACCACACTTGTATAGGCAATTAGCTTTGCTCGGTTTTTCAGTTGAGCAAGTCTCGTTAGTTAATTCGCTGAAATAAGGACCAGTAAAGAAAATTTGTCAGCGTTATTTTATCAATTCAAAGGTTCAATATCGAAAACACCAGAAAAAAATACTACAAGATACAAAAGAGAAAACTGACTAATTTATTTGTTTAGTCGCCTTTCCACAGTTTTCAGCCGACTGCAATTAAAACAAATGGTGCTATAAAATAAAAAAGTCCAGAGAGAAATAGAGAATTTCTAATATTTACGTTTACGAAAGTTTTTAGTGAATAAAATGTATTCCGATCTTCTCAACAGGGTGTCGCTTTACCTAATCACTGTTTACGTCGCCACCTGTGGTCTTTCTGAAGCACTTCCTGAAAGTTAAACAAAGCAATTCATTCCACGGTTTACTAAAAAGTGGTCTAAATCAACGATGGTTTCAAAACGTCTGTTGACTGTCATAACCTTTTGGCTGATTCTTAGCTATGTTCTGTTAGACGACGTACAGGGATTTACACAACGCGAGAGACGCCGAAGAGGAGGGAAGTTGAAAGGCGGTCGTCTGTCTAATGTGAGGGCTTTCTTCCAGGTAATATTCCAGGTTAATTACTATTATCATCAATATATAAGGCCAAATATTAAACTGCCCTCACTAAAACTTTCAATTAGCGGGCCCAACACCAAGCGTGCAGGCTACAAATGCATTTGCTGCCCGCACGCTTGACTTTTGTGACATTTATAAAGACTTTGTATAATTTGGCCTTGTATATTGACGACAATGATAATGATATGACTTTTGTATTGCATATTGTTTATTTGTGGCCCTTGTAGCACCATGTACACCCTCACTACGTTCGGGCGCGAATGGTGCTACTAGGGTCACGAATAAATAAACCTGTTATTGTCCTATCATAATGGTAACTTTATTATACTGATTATATACTCACTACCACCAAAGCGCGTTAAGAGATGTTTTGTATCAAGATTATGCAAACGGGGGCTTACCTGCTCCAAATGTTGATGTCCTATTCAAATCTTTAAATTTGGCTTGGATTTCTAGACTTCTGACAACAGACCAATACTTCTCGGAAGCCTGGAAAACAATCACAAATGGCCTCAATTTCTTTCTTTACTGCAATTATGACAACAGGCTCTTGGAAAACTATGATATTCCACCCTTCTACAAAAACATGTTAGTACACATCCAAGAGTTGAAGAATCTATATAAACCAAACAGTGGATCAGTTCTGATCCTGTTCAACAACAAAGAAATTCTAATTGACAGAAAATCTTTTTTTTTTTAATTCAAAATGGGTGGAGAATGGGATCTTTGCAATACAAAATATTTTGGACGATTATGGGAAATGTTTATCTTTCCAAGCATTCCAAGCGAAATACAACGTCAAATGTAATTTTTTTGAACTATTTGCAAGTTCTTTCGGCGATCCCTGACTTCTTACTTGAGACAGCTAGAACTCAACCATATTTTGATATGAGAAATTGTCTCAACGATATGATTTTTCAGCTTTCTTATTCGGGTACAGTAGCCAATGCCAAATCGAAATGCAAGGATTACTACTGGCTTTACATAAATGTTTCCACAAATGAACCTTCCGCTACAAAGAAGTGGGAAAAAGATCTCAATCTACAAGTGTTTAACTGGGAGTTGGCTTTCACCCAAATAAGCGAAATTTGCAAGGATAGCAGGTTAAGGACGTTCGCGCGAAAATCTTCCAACATTGATTTTTTTATAAAACTTTTGCTACAGCTAGGTTATGAGCTATTCGTGTCAGAAATGCAAAAAAATGAGGGGGTCACCGACTTCGCTTCCGAGATAAGCTATCTGAAAGGCGACCCTAATTTTTAAAAATTGGTCTTCCTTACAGGATACGACCCCAATGTCTGTTAGTCTAAAAATATTGCAAATGAACCTCTAAAATGCAACTTTCTTTCCCAAATTTTATGCGAGTAGGTCTGTTCAGCAAATTCATTCACCTGGTGACGTTCCCTGAAGTAAATTTCATCTTTAAACGACAGCATTTGCAAACTCTGACAGCCGCAAGTTGGCAGGATTCGATGTCGCGCGGGTAGAAAAATGGAAAAAAATTGAACTTCCTACATTGATTTTTTGTTCATTTTTTCACAATCTGTCGAGAATTGGCAAAGAAAATTATCTATCAAAAAAAGATTGGAGGTCACCGACCATCCAAGCGAGTTAAATCTAAGCAAAGTTAACGCAACAGCTATAAGCCCTTTATGTGCTTAGATTTCTTCTCTTGCGCGCGCGCTCGTACATGACGTAGCATGGCGTTGCGACATGAATTGCGTGCGCAGTAAGGATGCGCATAAACAATTAGCGCGAACGTCCTTAAGAGAATTCAATGGCCCTTATCGTAGATGAGTACGCCACGCCAGCATATCAGCAGTTTCTCGCTTTCTTGACCCTATAGTGTCGTTTTGATGTTTACGCTCATCGTCGTCAGAGGTTCTTGTAAACATCAAAACGAGACTATAGGGTCAAGAAAGCGAGAAACCGCTGATATGTTGGCGTGGCGTACTCATCTACGATAAGGGCCATTATAAATTGCTGCACCGAATAATCGTCACCAAGAAAGAATTACATATACTAGAAATAGCTGAGAGCCAGTGAAGTGCTGCGATGTTACTCATCAAATACCGTGTAGTGTCAATACTTATGATTGTCAATAGGCTATGTTATGATTACTGTTTTTTTGTATATATTTTCCCAAAAATGTAAGTGAATTGTTGAATAATAAGCATGAATTTGTGTTAAATATAAATATAGTACTAAATAGTACAGAATTCGTCGTTTTCCATTGCTTAGCTTGTAATGTTTTATGCCCTCGGGTATACGACGAGGAGGGGTTAGCTCCACATAGTCATAGTCCAATGTAGACATCCTTAGGGCTTGTCACGCAATCTTTCCTCCCTCGTGCTACATAGTGGGAAATTTGACGCAAAATTAAACGAGCCCCGGACGGGGCGATTAACTTCAACAAAAACATTGGTCAGCGGTCGCAAGCTAAAGGATTTCGTAATCCATATTTTCCGGTAGTTTCCATGACTTCTTCCAGCGAATGATAAAATTGTGTTTGCATGAAAACTCTGCGTAATAAGTAAACAGCTTACCTCGAGCAAGAACGCAAAACCTCGGCTTTGGTTACCTTTAGGGGTGCCGCGCTATATAGCGAAAAACCAACTGTATTAGCGCGCGCTGAAAAAGCGCATTTAATGTCATCAAATTGCGTCAGCAAAGTACTAATTAAAGTTCAAAAATAGCAAAAATTCAAATTTGACAAGTTAAAAAAACAACAAAATGTCACTCAAAAATTGCTCAAAAAAACAAAGCGTCACACTCCGGACTTGTGTGGTTGCTCTTTATCAGGTTTTTTATCTTTCAACCATGCAATTGCAGACTCGAGAGAAATTACTACTTTTAGAAACTCGATAACATTTATCGTTTTCTCTCAAAATGACTATGATCGCGAGATTAATTCAGTCGCAATTTTAGCGCGCGCTAATACAGATGTTTTTACCGTTGCTAATACAGTTGTTCAAAACCTATCATCGTTTTCTCTTAAAATGACAATAGGGGACTTTAGATCGGACAACGAGTACGAGATTGAGTACGAGTACGACTTTTGAATTTAAAGCCAGTCACGTCCCCAAAACTATCGGTCCCTCCTGTTGCAAACCAAAAGATAAGAAGACTCTAGGTATAAAATTTGTGTGGTAAATGGTTCTTTAGAGTACGGCGAACTAAGTTTTAAAAGTCGTACTCGTACTCAATCTCGTAATCGTCGTCCGATCTAAAATCTCCTAATTTTACTCGCCACATGATCACGAGATTAATTCGCAATTTTAGCGCGCGCTTATACAGTTGATTTTACAGTTACTAATACAGTTGTACATGTTCAGACCTATCCTGACCACGCAGAATTCTACAACTACTGCCGCTGACGATACATACTGCATCCTCACTCAAAATCATAGTCCACGAAAAAGTCCACGAAATCCTCAAAACGAGCTATTGCGCCGTATATAAAGCGCCCAGGTCTCACTCGGTCAAATGAAACCCAGGGAGCCTGTCACGATTAGTGTGCTGCTCGCCAAAGGGCTCGCAGCAACTAGAAATACGTGTCTCGCAGAACCTCGCGAAGCTCGGGGGAGGATGCACTGCAAAATTTTAGCGATGTGGGCCTTTTTGAAGTTTGTGAGTGCTATCTCCCAAAATTAACCTGTTCCCTTTACATACTTCTGTAGCTGTTGTTCTATGTACTGTGTATCAAATAATTGCTTATTCAATTCACTATTCGCTTGAATGGTTGAGATTGCAGGAGTTAATAGGATACAGGTCATGAGAATTACGAAATTGATTACAAAAGTTAAACATGAATATTCAAGATGAAGCAACATATTCTTTGCAAATATCATAAGCAATGTATGCGAGAAAATCAATAATGATCAATTTACAGCATGTACTAAGACAATAGTTTCCAGTGTTTGAGTACTAATTTTTTATATTGAAAAATATCCTCTTATGATCTGCGTGTCAGTTGTTCAGCTACTTGAAATCTTTTTTTTTTTTTGCAAAATATAGATTAAAGAATAATTTATGGAGGGTTGTATATAAGCTTAAGATTGCTTGCCTTTAAATGTAGGTTGTTTCAATTGAAGAGCATTAAAGAGCGGATTAAAGTGCGGGGATTTGAGCTAGATTTCTCTCTAAATTACATTTCTACTTGTAATGCCAATCCACCGTGACGCTCCTTGATAAAGTTATAAATTGGTTCAATAGTTCAAACAACACTAGCTATTTGCCCTCCATGACGGGAAGGCTCTTTGGAATAGTGGACAGTACGGGTAGAACCGAACTTTTTTAAAGCTCAATTTTTGCTTATTGTTTGCTAAATACTATATATATTGTGAGAAACTTCAATCCAAAACGTGCAATTTTGAAGAATTCAGGCTCAGTATTGAGAAATATCTTTAATTCATTATAATCTAGAATTAAGAGCAATTGCTTCTCCCTTTGTTTTTAAAATGTCAATCTAGTTAATGATGTGTTTACAATTCGTCTTAGCTAATTTAGTTATAAGTTTCAGTTGTATGCACTAGATATATATAATTTCCTTATATATCATATAAGCAAACAATTGAACGTGTAATTTTTGAGTTGTACCATTTTTTTTTCCTTCTTGTAATTTTTTTCCAATGCTTAATCTCCCTCTACGTTCATTTTCTTTTATGCCTATTTTTTGTGTAACGATTTAGTGTAAGTATGGTGTATGTTAATCAATAATAATAAAAAAAATACTCACTACCACTAATTACAATTTATTTAATATTTAAATTCATTTCTTTATTCTTTTACTAGACTGGACAGGAGCCAGATGCCGTCACTCTTCCATCCCGGAAATTACAAGTTCAAAAGTTTCGTACGAAATGAACTGACGGCAGGCTAAATATTTTCAAATCTTTCATAGAAAACATGTAGTTTAAAATGCTAATTAAATTCCACTGCCGTTAACCATTAAATAGAAATTGGAAACATGATGTTTGCATACCCAACTTTCACATATTGATGCAGGAATAAAAGTTAATGATTCGTACACTTTACTGCTCTTTTGGTACCCCACAATGCCTTGCTGATAATCTCCCACAAGGCAACTGTTCTCTACTAGGCCAATGAAATTTACTGAATACTGTACCTAATGGATTGAAAAAAAGTAAAAAGGACATATTTATGATATCTTGACAAATATATATGTTAAGGTGATTCCATAGTATTGCATTGCGCATCACTACTGCGCATAATTTGTGCGTCATCAGTGCGCGCACTGTCCGAACGACAAGGGTTTTCTTTGAGGATAAGTTGGTCAAATGAATAGGGGATTGTTTTCTCCTAAAAGAGTAGGGTGGCCTGTCTTTGTTATTGCTTAAAAGATCCAGTGTTGTCCATTATGCATTGCGTGCTGCAGCATCGGCGTCCATTTTCTTGATGTTGAATAATCCGGTAGGTCTTATAGCTCTTTGTAATCCGTTTGTATCGGCCATGTCGGTCGTTAAATGTTTATTCGAGTACCTTATTTATCAGGCAACACTTAGAGCGTAATTTAATGTAAAACGTTTTCCTATTTTCTCCATGACGCCGAAAGTATTCATTTAAAGCACGGCTTAGGGGAACCGGCATTGATATGAGCCGTGCGTTTATATGACCCGTGCGTTTATATGACCCGTGAGTTTATATAAGTCGTGCGCTTATGTGAACCGTGCGTTTATACAAACCGTGCGTTTATATGAGCCGTGCGTTTACATGAGCCGTGCGCTTATATGAGCCGTGCGTTTATATGAGCCGTGCATTCATATGAGCCGTTCGTTTATATGAGCCGTGCATTTATATGAGCCGTGCGTTTATATGGGCCGTGCGTTTATATGAGACGTGGGTTTATATGAGCCGTTCGTTTACATGAGCCGTGCGTTTATATGAGCCTTGCATTCATATGAGCCGTTCGTTTATATGAGCCGTGCATTTATATGAGCCGTGCGTTTATATGGGCCGTGCGTTTATATGAGACGTGGGTTTATATGAGCCGTTCGTTTACATGAGGCGTGCGTTTACATGAGCCGTGCGTTTATATGAGCCGTGCGTTTATATGAGCCGTGCGTTTACATGAGCCGTGCGTTTATATGAGCCGTGCGTTTATATGAGCCGTGCGTTTATATGAGCCGTGCGTTTATATGGGCCGCGCGTTTATATGAGTCGTGCGTTTATACGAGCCATGCGTTTGTATGAGCCATGCGTTTATATGAGCCGTGCGTTTATATGAACCGTGCGTTTATATGGGCCGTACGTTTGTATGAGCCGTGCGTTTACATGAGCCGTGCGTTTATATGAGCCGTGCGTTTATATGAACCATGCGTTTATATGGGCCGTGCGTTTTTATGAGCCGTTCGTTTATATGAGCCGTGCATTTATACGAGTCGTGCGTTTATACGAGCCATGCGTTTGTATGAGCCGTGCGTTTATGAGCCGTACGTTTATTTGAGCCGTGCGTTTATATGAGCCGTGCGTTTATATGAGCCGTGCGTTTATATGGGCCGTGCGTTTATATGGGCCGTGCGTTTGTATGAGCCGTGCGTTTATATGAACCGTGCGTTTATATGAGCCGTGCGTTTATATGGGCCGTGCGTTTATATGGGCCGTGCGTTTGTATGAGCCGTGCGTTTACATGAGCCGTGCGTTTATATGAGCCGTGCGTTTATATGGGCCGTGCGTTTATATGGGCCGTGCGTTTGTATGAGCCGTGCGTTTACATGAGCCGTACGTTTATATGAGCCGTTTGTTTATATGAGCCGTGCATTTATATGAGCCGTGCGTTTATACGAGCCGTGCGTTTATATGAGCCGTGCGTTTATATGGTATAATAAAGTATAAGTACATAGATACACTTACTATAGTCAGAGAATCCTTGTCTTAATTCAATTAGATCACTTAACTTCTGTGTTTTTATTCATTATTATGTGCAATCTGCAAGGCTTTTCAATAGTGTAAGGTTTTTGATTTTGTAGATATTTATATTTTTCATGTACTTGTTTTGCCCCGCCCCGATTAGCTTTCCAGCTATTTGCAGGGCAAACAAATCAGTCAACTCTTTCATTATTACACTAAGAATACATTGTTGTTGTCTCTTGTTGAATAAATTGTTGTTGTTGTTGTTGTTGTTGTTAAAGAAACATGATTATACACACAAAATGCAGACAGCAAAGACAAGAAAAGTATAATAATTTATTTAGCTATTCTCACGTTTCAGGTCGATGCGTCACGTTCGATTGAATGACTGCACTACATGAATCTAGTGGTGTTAATTTATTTTAGATAAACAAAAATGTTCTAAACACACCATGGCTCTGAAGCTTTCCATCTAAAGCTTGACCTAAAAATGACTTTTTATTCAATAAAAAGCAACCCAGGAACCCGTAATCAATTCCAAAATTGTTCCATGATTCCATCGAATTACTATAAACAAATACCCTTTACACAAACACCCGGTCGGATGATTCCATACACCGGTCGGATGATTCCGCAAAGGACCGCAAACGATACTGCTAACGGTATACGTAGGATCTGCGAGAGACCTAACCAGCCAAAAAATGAACAAACATACAATAAACTGCAGGGCTGATCTGACTACGTAAAAAACTAGACTTTGCGAGACACCATCACGACTTAAATCGATAAAGTAGGATCGCAACCGTGGACGGCTGTTTCGTTGTTTTTGCAACTCTTCAGCACGGTGTAGCGAACTAAATGTCACCAGCAAGAAAGCCAGCGCAAATGGATTACACAATGACCCGTTCGCCATATCAGGTCCAGTACTTTGTACTCACTTGTCACTCGAATCACACGTTGCCACATCACGTGTTTTGGGGAACAAGGAGCCCATAGTGTCGCAAAGATATCTCGCAAAGAACAATGTATATGGACAAAGCCGATCTGAACAATCAAACGCATGGACAAAACGATGCTTAAAGAAAACACAGCATATGACAACGAAACAGCTGTCACGGTTGCGATCCTACTTTATCGGTTTTTGTCGCGTTGGTGTCTCGCAAAGTATAGTTTTTTTCGTAGTCAGATCAGCCCTGCCATTGTATGTTTGGAAAATTAAAACCGATTTGTGGACTTCAAATGGATTTTTCTAGACCTAGGTAAACGCTACAGCACGATATATGTTCCTAAATGTGTAGCCATTCGAGAATGCGCTCGGTCTTTCAAAGTAAACAAGCACACACGTCCGCAGGCATTGAGAAGATAACAAATGAATGGGGTTAGTTTCTAGACTGAGAAACTGTGGTGTTGCGTCGGTGGGGGGGGGGGGGGGGGGGGGGGAAACACGAGAATTTGGTTTTATCGACTGAGCGCTAGCCCTTCGAAAGGACCGCAAACGAAAGTAAGCTTGCTCCACCGCTTACTATATATACTTATATAAAACCAAATATACCGCTTACTATATAAAACCACACACTACCCACAAGTCCTTGATTCGCTCCGACGAACGGCTAGCGCTCGAAACGTCAGCTATTTGAATCTTTTTACTGTGGTCAATTTACCTTATCGACTCAGTCGATAAAAATAAATTGAGAAGATAAGTCGATAAGCAGAACTTTTTTGATGATTCGCCGAAGGTCTGTTTTCAGTTCTTCATTTGTCATAAATTGAAGTTTTCCAGCTTGTGTCGCTAAAAACTGATTGGTTGAATTTGGTCCTTCGAAACGTCACTTCATGTCTTCGTCTTGGTGTTCTATAATCATTTCGTGTTGGACATCACATACAAAACAATGGTAACCTCTTAACCTTTGAAACTCTTATCTCAAAAACACTTCAAAAACGATTTTCTTGAACTTTCTAGAACAGGCGTCAATAAGTGACCAAAAATCACTACTCATTTTAATACTCGTTGCCATTCTGCCACGAGCAATTATTGTCTTTTCTTTCTTTGGTTAACACATTCCGGGAATCAGTGGGGAGAGAACAAAGGAGGCAAAAAATATTCACGTCCCGTATTCTTTTCTCCACTTCTCTTCCCTTCATTCCTGACTCCCATCTAGTCCCGATCCCGTCCCGTTTCCCAGCACATGGGAAGTCCCGAAAGTAACAACCAACCGAAAGAAGTGACTCACTAAAAAGAGTTTTATCAAACGGTACTTGGCTTTCTGTGAAACAAGGCAGTGTTTACAAAATAATTGCAAGGAAACAAACGGCTAAATTACCGTTTTAGTAATAACTGTGTGCTATGTTGTGGTACCCTTCACAATTTCATTTACCTCTGGCCCCGATTCAGGGGCGGATCCAGGATTTTTTAATGGGGGGTGGCTGATACCAATCGGCCACCAAACTATACGTTAATTTATTTTAAATTGTCCTACGTTTGTCTCAAAACATGGCGATTTAGGAACTGTAACACTGAATACTCTTGAAACGCCACAAAATAGAAAAAATAGAAACTAATAGAAACACCTTACTAACCTAGTCGGCCAAAAGTGAAGACGCCGTCATTCGTCTAGGGTGCAGCGCCACAAATTTCTCACAAACCACACTTCTATCGATGGTAACTGTATTTGCGTGCATAGCGATGACGGGAAAATCTGAGAGTCGTTCGGTGCTCATTGTGTTGCGAAGCCAAGTGTGGGTCCTCCGAATACAAGAAAATGACCTCTCCGCCTCCGTGCTCCCCATAGGCAAAACGGCGAGAATTTTTAGAAGTTCCCTCACGTTTGGGAAGAAGATCTTGTCTGCGTGTTTCGCTAATAGTGAGGACACCGAGATGGATTCATAATCCTTCGCTGCCTGTCGCTTCCAGTGGTTCATCCATCGAAACAGTTTACTTTCGAAAGATGACGGCAATGGCATCAGATGGCCCCATTTCTCATGAAGTACTTGAGCAAGTTCTACTGTGGCTTCTTCAGACTTCGAGGTGATTACTTGAGGAATAAGAGCACAGAGCTCATAATGTGCCCTCTTTTCTTTGCTGAAGCGACTTTGGAGTTTTGAGCAGATTACGTCAAGGAAAGGTATTGCCACCGTTCGCTTCCAGTACTGTGCAGCTGACTCTGCTGGGTAGTTTTCTCGATTTCTTTGTCTACTGCAAACACGTGGACGTTCTTCAGCCCCTCCTACCAGTTCTGATAGACTAACAGCTTTCTGGTACATGCTTTGAAACCACGAGTCAATCGCATTGCATATCTCTGTATTGGACTTGATAACTTCTTCAATTTTCTGGAAACCAAAGTATACCTCTACAAGCCTTCCTTGCAGAGCGGTGACGAGTGGTCGCATCGGCTCCAGCATCTCTTTAGCACAAACATAGCTGAAAATATGTCCAAAGCTTATCATACTGTGTTGCAGTCCATTTGCCATCGTCTTGGTTTTGGCATCCCAGCTCCATTCTTCGTTGTTTGGATAAAACCGGACGTCATCATTTGTGGGTACACATATTTCATTCAGCGTGATGACAATGTATTCGTACAAATCGAAAATTGTTTCAAATATGGAGTGCCTCTCGATCCACCTCGTCTTGCACAAATCTTTCAGCTTGCGTTTCTTAGTCTCTGGGGAAAGGGCGTCAATTACGGTCGTTAAGAATTTCTGTCGCTTTGGTGAATTGTCAAAGAAACTGAACAATTCATGACAAGAATCCATCATGTTCTGAATTGAATTTATTTTGCAAGCACGGCATATAACAAGGTTGATCGAATGAAGGCAGCAACCTTGATACTCTGCATCAGGTGCATACTGAGCAGCTTGAACTCCCTTTTTGTCTGAGCTCATAGACGCAGTTGTCATATGCTTGACCACGGCAATTTTTAATGTCAATTGTATGCTTCTGTAAGCTGTTTCTGATTGCAGTAGCAATAGCTGAACCAGTCGTTCTTGGCAGATCACACATGTCTACCAGAACCTCGCGCTTTATTGGGTTGGATGGGCCGGCAATGAAGTCAAGCAGGTGGAGACACACTGACAACACTTCACGTCCCTGAGAAGTCGTTTCGTCGACGATTAATGCGAAGTGGGAATTCTTCTCAAGGCATTTTCGAAAATATTCACGAACCGTGTCAGCAACAACTCCAATCACTTCATTTTGGACAGTTTTGCTCGTATACCGTGCATTTTCTGGTCCCAAAATGAGATGTTCTTTAAGTGCAGGGTTGCTCTCTGCCAGGAGACGAAGGATAGCGATAAAATTACCTTCATTCGATGCTTGAGGTTCTGCAAACTGCACTTGATCATCTCGGTGCCCGCGCAAAGCAATTTGCTGCTTTGTACACAACAGCACGGCATCTACGATATGAGGCAATATTGCTCTATTTGCTTGGGCATTTCGCATGGCAATTGTATTAATCTGTGTGTCAATCCGTCTTTCAACGTTTGCCAATTGGGCTCTTACACAAGCAGCACGGTCTAAAGATCTCTTGTGGTATTCAGTGGTTTCGTGGCTGTCGAGCTTCTCTTTAGATTTGTTATAGTTTCTGAAAGGAGTTTTCACAAAGGCTCCTAATGATTCCTTCTCTCCATCTGTTAAGAACAAGAGGCATGACACACACCAGCCGCCTTTTAATTCATCGTGAGCGCTATAGGCTAGCCATCTGCCTTGATCAAGCCATTTTGTTTGGAACGTTATTTGTTTTCTGGCTCCGAGCCGTTGAGTGTCAAGAGCAGAGGAAGCTGCTGGCAATTAGAAACATTAAGGGCTACGAGCGTTTTACACTGCTTAAGGCACCTCAACATATTTACAGCATCAATGCTGGTACACCCATACAATTTGAGAACTTTCAAGGAATGCAAACATTTTATAAAATCTCATTATAGTGGTGATAGAAGTATTGAAAGATAAATCAAGAGTCTTTAAATTGAGACATAATAGGTGTTCTCAATGTACAAATCCGGGTTATTGTAAGGTACAAGTTTTTGCGAACATTTCAATCCGAGATTTCGAAAATGCTTGGTATGCTTCACTATGGTTGACTGAAAACTCTCCGTGCTAAATTCAACATCTGTTTGCAATGTCTTCCAGATTTCTCCAGAGCACTGTATTACGGAATGAAATCGTTTGCAAACAAGTCCTATACCCCTCACACACTCCTGGACAGTAAGATACTGGCATATTTGTACTACGATTTCAGATTGAAACTCTTGCAAACAGACACCTGGTAGAGACAATTAGATGAAATTATAATTGGCATTATGTCCTAAACTATTTTTTGCAGTTTCTTTGGTTAAATGACTCTTTAATACGATCTGATTGAAAAACCTTTTTTCAGCGTTTTAGGGTTTCATAAATGTTTCAATGTGAAATACTAGCTACGTTCCGATTTTGTACTACTAGTCTAGCCAGCAGTATGACAGACGTAGGCGAAGACTTCAAATTTTTGTTGTTGAGTTTGGAATAAAGGTCAGCCCGTGGCGGTCAGCTTGGCATGTGGCTACCGGCGGCGTGTGAGAAACAATAACTTTAATAATTTCTTACTGAATGATATATTAAAAACATTCTGGACTCGTAAATGGCGCCAACTTAGTCTTCTTACATGCTACTTACCAGAATTGGAAACCAATGAAGTCTTAGCAGGAGGCTCTCCGGTAAGGGTTTCACTATCGACAGTTAAATTGGAAGGTTTGTCACTATAAACAAAAATAAAAAATGTGCCATTTCATTCCGACAAGGAAAATAACTTAAACTTTCACTTAGACAAAAAAAAAACACTAGAAAAAATCACAAAGACTTACCGCTTCTTCGAGGAAAACTTTTCAATGGAACGCTGCATTCCGATCAACTAGAACACCATGCAAAGCAGCAGTCAAAATGGCGGAAAACAGTGAAGCAAGATGGATCGCAATATGGCGGAAAAGAACTCACAAACGAGGTTCAATCTTTCGCGTTGCTTCCGGCTAACCATCGTTTCCGGTTTCGGGCTTAGATTCAATTGTTTGGTTTCCTTTTTTACATTGTGAGGCTGGTTTTGGGGAGCTACGTATTTCTATATTTTTTGAGACCCACGTATTTCCGTTTCTTTTTCCACGTATTATATATTTTGTTGGGCTGTTCTAAAGGGGGGTGGCTAGCCACCCAATCCACCCCTCCTGGATCCGCCCCTGCCGATTGTTCAAAAGGTGGATAGAGCTATCCATCGCATAAATCACTATCCATTCACTTCGATGTCACGGAAACCAGGGATACGCACAGATTGTGCAGGCCACATGGCTTATGCTTAAGACTTATACAAGAGCGGGTGCGCATGACAGTCGGTTGGATTTTTCATCACGAAGAGTATTATTTGTTTAGGTAATAGGATGAGTTGTAGTGATATTTGGTAATAATACCGCAAGTAATATTTCAAAATTGTCCAAAATATCACGAGCCGCTTCGGCGAGTGATATTTTCGACAATTTTGAAATATTACGAGCGGTTTTATTACCAAAATATCACGTACAACTCATCCAATTATTTGTTTATAAAATAGGCTCAGAAATTTTTTTCAAAAGTGTCTTTTATTTCGTTACGGTCAAATGAACACCGCGCCATAGTGGAGACATTTCACATTAAATGAATGACAGCGCTTCACGGATGCGCACTGTTCTTGTCAAAAACAGAGCTAAATTTAGTTTGCCGAGGGAAAGAAGTTGTAAGTCGTCTCTAATAGTTTTTACAGCCTTCCTACTGCCAAAAATGAACCGTAATACATGTGAATCGGCGTGTCAAAACGGAGAATCAAAGAAAGGGCTGAAACTAGAGCTTATTTCACTTCGTATTTAACTGTTTTTCTGTACAATTACATCGGCATCGGCTCCGGCGCTGTACTTTATTGTCACCTGGCAGTTGTGAAAGTGGTTCACCGTCATCGTCTGGAAAGTTGGATTTTGCTGTTCAGGCAAAATGGAAAAAAACTTGTTCTTCGTCTTCAAAGGTAAGCGCTTTTGTTGCTTTGGCCTTTTCCCGAAGCCCTGTTCGCGAAGTCCTCTCGGCGCTTTTCCTTCAAGAACTTGTCTGCATTTCACAAAATCTCGATCCTTCGCTATGCAATGTTTGATCTCGTTTTCCCTGAGATGTCTATCTAGGGCCGACAGCATAACTCGTAGGCTGTCAGGCTCATATTCAGAGCCACCGTTTTTTCGTACTTCAGCAAAGAAAACAGCGAGAGTTGCGTCCAATTCTTGGGCTTCATACTTCAAAATGTCGTCTTCTCGGCCCTTGCTTTTAGCCCACGTTTTCCACACATTGACCCACGTATTGGTGGTTTTTGTCGTATTTTTGTTTTTCGCTTTTTTAGCCAGTTGTTCAATTTCGTCACTCGAAACTTCCGGAAATCTGTCCGCCATTTTTTTGAAAAGACAAAAAAATGTAAACAAGTCGCTTGGTAGTCATAGCAACCGTGTTATACCACTGCGTTATTGCTGAAATACTTTGAAATACCACTATTACGTCAGAATAGTTCTGTCATCAGCCAATCAAATGTCCCAAATTTCTGAGCCTATATTATAAGTTCATAAATACACCAAATTGAAGAAACGTTGTCAGGTGAAAAGCATAAACCATGAACGATGCGACCCAAAGGCTTACTAGGAAGTTGGGTAAATTAATCTTCGTTTGTGACAATACACATAATATTAACACACGATGCATAAATCATGCTCTAAAATGTCTCAAACAAGAAAACGTCTTGATTATCAAGAAATAGAATATTACTATGCTTACCAATGCTGCCTACCCAGAATCTCATTCGGTCTCATCGTTCATGGTTCATGCGTTTCACGGGTCAACGTTTCTTCAATTAGGTGTATATATGCAGACCGAGTCAGAACCACTCACTCGTAAACACTTATAGTGCTTATAACCCTTATTATTTTAATAACAAATATCGATTCTACATTAAGTGAATAATCAAGTGAAGCGACGAGAGTGCGACAACAGACCATAAAGGATCGTGAGTTTTGGAGCTATTCCTCATCCTGAGTCATCCTGAGTTGCGATGCAAACAAATAATAAAAAAAGGTAAAAACCTATCAAATCGATCTACGAAGACAAAGCGGTATTAACCACTGATTTATTCTGTGCCGGTGCAACAATAAAAGTCCTTGTCTTCGAAAGTGGGAGTGCTAAAATCCGATCCTGGGACGCAGATAAAAGTTTTGACAAAAAAACTCTGTATGCTGTTTGGATGATGGAGAAGAGGATCAAAATCTGTGAATCTTTATTCCATTTCTTCGTGTTTACTTGGTTTTTGTCTCAAATTAGAAATGTCAAACATAGTAAATAAATGTAATAAGTTAAAAATAATCTGTGGTCGTTTTACATATTGACGAGAAAATTCGAGTTGTGCATCACTGATGCAACCGGCGTTAAGCTGATGGAAAACATTGTATCAGCGTTCAAATTCTCATTCGCATTCGGGCTGCTACGAAATACGTTTGGTTAAACCTTTGGTTGAAACCTCAGAATTCCTGAAGAAGATTCGTCTTTTAATAAGGTATGACATCGCAAAATTACGGCGGCGATAATGTCTGCAACTTTAGTTCATGAGATTTTATGGCTTATGAAGAGAACTTTCATCGATAAACGGCTCAGCAACGCATTATTCTTCGGTTGTCTATCCAATTTATTCCTAGATCGTACGGAAGCATTTTTTTCTGAGACGAGTTTTTATTCTTAGATGATAAGAAAATTCGGAAAGGAAAGAATTTAGAAGCACTGAACTGTTTTGACATGCCAGTTTACATTAAACATTATCGTTCTAGATTGATTTTTTTGCTAATAAGCGTGTCTTTTACGCGCACAAAAATTATTTAAAACGAAGAAGACTTCGAAAATCGAACGCCGCGTTAATCACATGGAAGCAAAGGAAATTAATATTGAGCCGGTGAACTACAACGACTGACTAAACATGTCGGCTGAAGTTTTCAAGATGTGTCGCAATCCGTGACGCCGCTTTTGCAATTTTTTTTTAAATCTTTGTTTCTTTTTCTTCTCATTTAGATCCAACCCAAGTCATGTTGTTCAAGTTCCTGATGATCGCCATGATGGCCGTGGTGTTTCCCTTCCCAAGTGAAGCGTCATCAAAGACCTGTTCTCGCTGGATGAAACTCAACAAGTCGCCCGTCTGTTTCGGCGCCAAGGGAAACCAGTACGGTCGTTTTTCCTACCATCGGAGCATCTTCGTGAGCTCGTTCATGCTCGTGCACCGCTCGGGAAAGGTTTCCTGTCATAAAAGAAGTAAAGGCGCCTTCAGCTACTGGGGATGTAATCCAAATCCAACCCTTATGGTCCTCCTGACCAACAACAACAATAAGATTCTGGCTCCAGAAGCATCAACAGTTAAAAAGAATGGACACTACAATTTGAGAGGCTACACCTCCTCCTCGTCTGCTCTCGTGTTCTGCGCTCCCAAGAAACCTCACTGCGTCTTTGCCAACAACGAGCTACGCCTGTGGTACGGAGAGGATTTCCGTGGCTACTCCGAGCATGATAATGGTGGCAAAGCGTGCGCAGATGTGTATGGCTTGTTGGCTTAATTCAGGGCCAACATTGCGCTGAAAACCAAGGGTTGTAGTTATTTGCTTCGTTGCAATAAAGTTAATCGAGGTGATTAATGTTGTGTTCTGTGTTTCTGTGCTTTCTCAAACTTTCTTACCCTTCAAAAGCTCTTGAAGTTCCTTCAGCTTTCAATAATTGCTCAGTTATTATCCTGGAGGGGAGGTGGAGGGGGGGGGAGGAGAGGGGCTCCGGAGTGAATGAGGGGGAGGGGAGGTGGAGGAGGGGCCCCCGGAGTGAATGAGGGGAGGGGAGGGGGAACGGAGTGAAAAGGGAGGGGGGGGGGGAGCGGGCCCGAAGTGAATAAAGGGGGAGAAGGAGGAGGGCGCCCGGAGTTAATGAGGAGGAAGGGGCGCCCGGCGTAAATAAGGGAAGAGCAGTGGCGGCCGGAGAGAAAATGTTAGAGACTGAAAGGGATCGAGCCTTATTTTCTGGCAAGAAGAGGGTGCCCGGGCCCCTCCGCTAGTTACGCCACTGAAATAGACGAATGACGAATGAAATATAAATAGTACACATAAGATAACTACAAAATTACCAGCTTCCGCATCCTCGACTTAGCAATCGAAATGATTCTTATTGACAGTGGAGAGAAACCTTCGAGAGAATTTCCGGAAAATTATCAATTCTAGGTTGTTATCAGCGCGGCCCTCTTGCTGACACTCACTCGCTCAATCTTTAAAATCGGGCAAAAATTAATCCATAAGTTTAAAAGAAAAAAAAGATTGTTAAGGGAGTATTAAAGGAGTATTAAAAAAGTATTAAAGGAGTATTAAAAAAGTATTAAGGGAAAAAATTCCACTCCACGATAGAGAAACTTGCTTTTAGTTATGGGTTAAATAAAAGTTGATAGACGGCCTAACTGACAGCTATTCAAACTCCACAAATCAGTGTTCCATGGGAATTGATTAAGGGCGTGAAAGTAGGCTAAAAGTTGAATTTACACTTTGAATTAGCATACAAGAAGGCTTGTGATTTTTTATATCCTTAGTTGTTTGCGTTCGAAAAAAGTCCGTTCCAGAAGGAAGTCGTGTTCTTTTCTTTTTAGCTGCCGGACTGTTTCCCCCTTTCTAGACTTCACCGTGTTCCTGTATCCAAGCTGTTTCTCTAGGTCGTCTACGTCGCAGCCTATTTTGGCTTCTTCTCACCCAAGGTCAGTACAATTGTTTCGAAAATGTTTTGTTGGTTGTTGCCAGTGTAGGCTTGTCTGGTTCTCTGTGACACTAGGTCAGCCAAACGTTTGTGAAGTGTTTTGCTGGCTGGAGTCGGCGTGCCTGTTTTGTAGGCAGCCTAGGCTAATTTAGTTCTCGGAAAGATTCTGTATAACTCCATACATTAGTTATACATACCGTTCTTAAAACTAAAACAAAAGCCAAAACAATTGATGGTTTGCAACCATTCCCAAAGGAATTAACGAACAAAAGATATGGCGGCCATGTTGGATGACACAACAATAGAAGAAATCTTTTGTTTACTGTCATCCAACATGGCCGCCGTGACGTAAGGTGCAGACTGCATCTATAGAACACCAAAAGAAAAACAATAACGCAGACATGCATAATTAATGTATGGGGCAATACGGAAATCTTTCCCCATCATCGGTGCCGTCCAGTTTGTTGTTGTATCTTTTGGAAATGCATAAATTGTGTATTTTTTCAAGGAAGTCTACGTTGCGTGTTTTGAAAGTCTTATCTTGTTCTGGTGTTGTCAGATGTGGCTGTTATTTTGGATTCCGTTTTGGTACCGATTGTGGTGAACCAAGCTCAACCGTCGAGCCCATGGCCATGGCAAATTCTAGCTGTCTTTTTACTTTTTATAGATAATTATTGTCTTTTCTTTCTTTGGTTAACACATTCGGGGAATGGGGAGAGAGCAAAGGGGTTAAAACATTTTCACCACTTCCCATATTCTTTTCTCCACTTCCCTTCCCTTCATTCCTGACTCCCATCTAGTCCCGATCCCGTCCCGTTTCCCAGCACATGGGAAGTCCCGAAAGTAACAACCAACCGAAAGAAATGACTAAATAAAATAAAGCTTTATCAAACGTGTACTTGACTTTTAGGAAACAAGATTTTACAAAACAACTTCAAGGATAAAAACGGTTAAATTAATTCACTAAAACTATGGAACAGTTTTTTTCCATAGAATTGTCAATACTTGGAATCAGTCTACCTGAAGACATTCGCAAGCATATTGTAACATTTTTATATGTATTTTACAATGTATTTACTCTTTTATATTTATTGATATATCTTAGCAAATTTTAAACATATTGTATCAGTTTAATGTAGATATTTTTTACATGGTGATCTGCTATAATTATATGGGGTCTTAGACTCTTTTGCATTTCATCCTTTGGCTCACATGTATATATTTACTTTTCTTTTTTTTTATTAATGTTTGCCATAAATTGCTATGTTTTGGCATCCTCCACAATTTCATTTACATCCATTAGACTGTTACATGTGTTAGACTGTCGCAAACAAAAGGCACGACCCTAGTCACTTCGACGTGACGGAAACCAGAGATACGCATAGATTGAGCAAGCCACATGTCTTATGCATAAGACTTGTTCAAGAGCGATCGGTATTACAGTCAGTTGGATTTTTCATCACGAAGAGTATTCTTCACATATATTATTTGTTCATAAACAGACCGAGTCCGAACCACTCACTCGTGAACACTTATAGTGCTAATAACATTTATTTTTTTCTTATCAAAAATATTGATTCCACATCAAGTGAATAATCAAGTGAAGCGACAAGAGCGGGAAAACAGATCCAAAGGATCCCGAGTTATGGAGCTGTTCCTCATCCTGAGTCGTCATGATTTGTGATGCAAACAAATGATGGGAAAATAAATAATGGAAAAGGTTAAAACTCATCAAGTCTACAAACACAAAGAGGTATTAAGCACTTATTTATTCTGGGAGTCAGATTGTTTCAAAGAACCACTGCAACAAAAGTCCTTGTCCCGAAAGTGGCAGTTTTCGGTAGAATCCGATCCTGGGGCATAGAGAGAGGTTTGACAGAAATCTCTGCACACGATTTGGATGAAGGAGAAAAGGATCAAAATCTATGAATCCGTATTCCCTTCTTCATGTTTACTTAGTTTTTGTCTCAAATCACAAATGTCAAACCATAGTTGCGGGCGACAAGGAGGAGCCCGCAGACTAATCTTCGTTTCGAGCAGCGGACTTACATCCCGCGCGTGCGCCGCACGTACGTAGGCTTTTCTGTTGGCCGGATTTTTCGTCTTCCAACTGGTATGTATGGAATGCAATCACGTCATTGGTCCACGTGATTAGGATTCATGCGCAAGCCGCGTGATAAGATATCCCGGATGTCCAGAACCAGTAAAACCTGTTGGAAATCCTTTCCACGTTCTTCCACGTGAGTGATCGCGACTGGTGAATGTGCGGTAGGTGGCTGTTGTGGGTCCAACTGCAAGTTTCATTGGTAAGTCAATCTTTATAGCAATTACAAGGTCATCTATACATTTTGGAGGTGTATTTGCAAAGCATCGCCATGTTTCGGTTCATAAAATTGGTTCGCTGGAGTGCTTTCATGTTGAAATCATACAGATATTTTGAGTTTCACTTTCCACAGACGAACATCTTTCCATCGGCAATTGGTGCACTTCGATGCATTCTGTATCCTCGAAATGATCAGCGAAGCCGTAATCTGCTTCATTCAAGCATACAGCCAGTTTATTTATCAAAAATAACACAAAACTGTTATTACAACCATTACTCGCCCGCACTTTTTAACCGAAGGTTACCACTAGTAAATAAATGTAACTCTTCCTCTGTGGTCGTTTTACATATTGACGAGAAAATTCGGGTTCTGCTTACTGATGTAACCGGTGTTAAGCTGAAGAAAACGATTGTATCAGCGTTCAAATTCTCATTCGCATTTAGCGACAACGAGATACGTTTAGTGAAATCGTTCGTTGAAACCCGAGGATTCCTGCAGCACATTTCTTCTTGTAAGAAGGTACGACATTTTAAAATTCAGCGATTTTGTCTGCAACACGCAATATGTGTTGGTATTCCCTTTTGCGTCTGAAGTTCATGAGCTTTTATGGCGGCTCAGATCGCAGAAACTCGCAGCTACGCATTATTCTTCTGTGATCTATCAGATTAATTACTAAATCGTACGGAAGTAATTTGTTCTGAGTTTTTTCCCTTCTGAGACAATTGCAAATTTCGGTATGGAAAGAATTAGAAGCATCAAACATTATCGTTCATGATAGTTTTTTTTTTTCGCTAATAAGCGTGTCTAAAAATGCGGCAAAGAGGACTATCAGTCTTTTTTGCGCACAAAAATTCTTTGAAACAAAGAAGACTTGGAAAAAGCAGTCGGTTCTCTAACGCCGGGACACAGAATCGAAGCCGCATTACTAAACACGGAAACAAAGGAAATTAATATTTAGCCGGTTAACTACAACGACCAACAAAATTTGTAAGCTGAAGTTTTCAAGATTTGTCGCAAACCGTGACGCAGCTTTTGCAATTTTTTGGAATTTTTGTCTCTTTTTCTTCTTATTTAGATACAACTCAAGTCATGTTGTTTAAGTTCCTGATGATCGCCATGATGGCCGTGGTTTTTTCCCTTCCCAAGCGAAGCGTCAACAAAGACTTGTCCTCGCTGGGTTAAACTCAACAAGTCGCCCGTCTGTTTCGGCGCCAAGGGAAACCAGTACGGTCGTTTTACCTACCATCGGAACATCTTCGTGAGCTCGTTCATGCTCGTGCACCGCTCAGGAAAAGTGAGGTGTACTAGAAGAGACCATAGCTACTGGGGATGTTGGCCGAATCGTGCAACTTTGATGGTTGTCTTGACTGACGAGAAGAACAAGATACTGGCTCCGGAAGCATCAAAAGTTAACAAGCAAGGATCGTACACTCTGGCGGGATACACCCCGACCGCCTCAGCCATCGTGTTCTGTGCTCCAAAGAAACCTCACTGCGTCTTTGCTAACAGCGAACTGCGCCTGTGGTATGGAGAGGATTTGCGTGGCTACGCCGAAGGCGATAATGGCGGCAAAACGTGCGCTGATGTGTACGGATTGTTGGCTTAAACAGCAACCGATGCTGTGCTGAAAACCTCGAATGTCAAAGTAAAATTGTAATAGCTAAGGAAACAAGGGTTTGTAGTAGCTATTTGCTAGGTGATAATAAAGAAACTCGAGGTGATGAATGCTAGTATGTGCGTTTAATAATTCAGGGTTTTCTCGCTGGAATCTTCTCACTCCTGACAAGCTCTTCCAAATTAAATTCTTACAATTCTCATAAATCGCCCAATTTCCCTCTTCTATAATTGAGAAAAATTCAAACAATAAGGGAATAAAACATTTCTTATTCTAGCCTACCAGTCATTATCATAAAGGAAGAACACGCAGGGAAGTACAAAATTACCAGCTTCCGCAATCTCGACTTGAAATAAATCGAAATGATTCTTATCGACTGTGCGGAGAAACCTTCGAGAAAATTCTCACAAAAAAATCAATTCCGGGTTATTGTCCTCTCTTGCTGGCACTCTGGCACATTGCTAAATGTTCATAATCCATAATTTTAAGCCATTGATTCCTAGAGTTTTAGCAAAAAAAAACGGAAATGTGAAGCCACTGATGCCGATTTTTCTCCGCTGTCTAGACAAATTGCAACAAAGTTGCCAAAAACGTTGTTTGTAACGTGAAAACTATACGTACTTCTTTTCCTTTGAAGGGCAAATATATTGCTATTTAGTTTCGGACATGCGCACAATGTTTACCTGAGAACAAGAAAAAGACAAACCTGCTTAACTTTTCTTTTTTCTTTCTTCATTTTTCTCTATTTTTCCGTTTTTACCCTTGTTGTTCTTTCACTAGACTTCATTTTTGAAAAGTTTTCACGTAAATGCTGGAGAAAGTGAAAATATGTAACAAGAATTGGCAATTCGCAGGAAGACCGAATTTTTCTTCAATTTTTCAGTCAATTTGACTGGGTTTCTTGCATTTTTCTCTGGCCCAATTCAGGGGATCTCTCTCATTTTAGAACGCTTTGAAAGACTTCTTCATCTTGAATAAGTTGGTTATGGAAAAAAAATCTTTAGAATTAGAATTGGAATTTTTAGCTGGCAAACATAAAATAGGTTTTAAGGAAATATTTAAGAATTGAGCACATCAATGGGTCTTTGTTGGGGGGGGGGGGGGGGGGGCGTACAAGCAGTAAAGGGGAATGATATTAACCAGGATCAGGATTTCCTTTCGCAATTTTATGGGTTACTTCACGTTATAGTCACACAATGTTACATTGAAGGGAGGGTAGGATTGGAAACCAGTAGGTCACGCTATAGTCACGCAACGTTGCATTCAAAGGATGGCAGGATTAGAAATAAATGAGTGAGAGCCTTAGGAAAGTCGAGCTTTGGAGGCAAAAATCAATTCAAAATCAAATCAATTTATTTAAATGTCAGAGTTCTAGCACGTGAGTGCTAATTGTGGACACTTTCCAAATCTAATTGGAATTTGGAAATGTTGGTTTTTGAGGAGAGGGGAAAACCGGAGTACCCGGAGAAAAACCTCTCGGAGCAAGGAGAGAACCAACAACAAACTCAACCCACATACGACGCCGGGCCGGGAATCGAACCCGGACCGGCACACTGGTGGGAGGCGAGTGCTCTCATCACTGCGCCACCCCTGCTCCCCTAAAGCAGGAGGCCTCGCAGTTTTGCTTCTCCGCTTGGGTTGCAACTTAAAAAAAAAACAGAAAACAACAGAAAATCAAAAAGTGTGTGAGACGAAACTGTACTTCAGGACTCCAAAGCGGCAAGCCCAGTCCGGATAGGAAAAATCTGGACTGAAAGGATAACGCGTGATTAACCAATCACATTGAAACTGTTATTGAAAGATGTTGGTTTGTCTCTGGAGTGCTGTTGATAGTAGGGGACTTTAGATCGGACTACGAGTTCGAGATTGAGTACGAGTACGACTTTTAAAATCTAGTTCTCGTGCTTTAAATAACCATTTACCACACAAATTTTATACCTGGAATCATTTTATCTTCTCCTCTGCAGCAAGAAGGACCGACAGCTCCGGGGACGGGACTGGCTTTAAATTCAAAAGTCGTACTCGTACTCAATCTCGTACTCGTACTCAAATCTAAAGCTCCCTAGTATGTGATGATGTCTAAGGATCAACATTGTGCGCTAGTGATTGGCTTGTTCGATTCGAAGTTCAAGTTTATTATTCACACTTATTCAATTACAATACAACAACAATAAGGAAAAAAAGAAGTAAGAACAGAGCTAACTATACATTGAATTAAACATAACAAAGGAAAAAGTGTGTAGCAGCCAAAGGAGCCAAGCTTTCGAGTTGGCTACTATCACAGAGCGATTACAAGTGGGTGGAGGTTATTTGGTTATACAGAAGTTTGGTCGTTTACTTTATCTCGCGGTTGACAAGGGATGTGTTATATGTTGGAATGACCAGACTAGTCTGTGTAAAGATCCGAGAGCTGACCAACGTTGGAAGCATTAACTGCAGTATATCAAGGAAGGGCATAGTAGATGTAGATATAGATGTTTGGCCGCCTTCGAGGTAACGATCATAAGTCCTTTTCAGATGCATCACGTGGTATATTTGTCTGAACCACGTGATGGCGGCGGGTGAAAGAATGCCGTTGTATGTTTTCGCTCAAACTAAACTCCAACTGCGAGCGTTGAAAAATGACAATCACAACTGCGAGCGATGACTACAACTACGATCGATGACAATTGACAATTGACAACTGCGAGCATTGAAAAATGACAATCAAGATCGAATTCCTTTACTCTTTAAAATTACCTGCGATAAGCTTAAACGATAAGTCACTTCACATTTTACATGTAATTTAGTCAATCTTAACTATGGCTAATGAGGGCTGTCACGAGTCAAATCACGGAAATCGTATTTGTTTTAAGCCGTGAACACTCGAACGGATGCAGTTTGAATTCGCTTCTCTATTTTTGAAACGTTTACTGACAATCATTATCAGATTGTTACGACCTGCTATGACAGTCTTATAAGGTAAAGAGTTAAGGTCAGCAAACTAAGAACAAAATCGTCAATTGACCGTATCTGTTTACAGCTAGATAATCTTTCCAAAATATCGGCTGCAGAAACTTTTTTTTTACTCAATTAAGACCGTAAAAAACTATAAACATTTTGCAGAAACTATTGGCGAACGGATTTTCGTGCTTTGATTCATCGTAATCACGACACGGTCGGCTGGCTTAGTCACGTGGCAATTTGAGGGTCAGGGGCCGTATTCACGAAATCCTACCTAAGATATATCTTAAGATATAACTTTAGAGAAAATTTAGGAGCTTCCTAAGATATGCCCTAAGTGCTATTCACGAACGATATCTTATGACCATTACTGCTAAGCGTAACTTAGCAGTATCCTAAGTGGTCGCGGGCATTTATCGATTAGTAAAAGTAAACCAATCAGAGATAGTTTATATGGTGCGCTCTTATGAAAAATAAGTTATAAAAATTACATGAAAGAATATTTTACATACATACATTTTTTTTATTTTGTATTGTGTAAATTGTTGTTACAATGACAATACAATAACCTTTATTTCATCTCAAACTTAAGATAGCAAAACTGATAATATCTTCGTTCATGGTCAGTAGCGAAAGCAACAAACAAATCCATCATCATTTTAATAGAGTCTCTACTTCGATATTTCTTGTACAAGGGCTTATTTTCACGAACAGGCTCAAAAAGTGGCAGATATTCCGTCGTAACAAAATGGCGGAAATTCCAACTTCGAAATGTCATATCTCTGGATCGCATCAACATATTTACGAACTTTTTTCACTTTTGAAATTGTTATGGCATGTACTTTCAGAAACTGTCATCACATATCCCATAATACTAATTTAAAATTTTTGCGCCATCTTTCTGACGTCATTTTCTCGCCAAAATACTTAAATTTGTAAAACAATAATCATAGGATTTTAGCCAAAAATAACTTCTATAGAGTGTTTTCACTCACGTGGCCTGCAGCTATGCTAATTTATTTGAACAAAACAAAGTGTTTGCATTAGAAAAGAGTTCAATCCCCACAGGATTAGCTTGGGACACCAATATGGCCGCCGTTTTATTGTTTTGGGACACCAACATGGCCGCTGTGACGTCATGTGAAAACACTCCATATTGTAAAATTTCAGCTTCCTAGGTTCAAAACTGTTAAAATTGTTTTTGAAGCGCAAGTTTTCAGTCGATTTGATTCTAAATGAACTTTGACCCCAGCAGATAATGGGCGGAAAATTCAAATTATGAAATGTCGGATCAACATATTTGCGAGATTTTTCAGTTTTGAGATGCTTGTAGCGAGTACTTACAGAAATTGTCATCAGATATCCCATAATACTAAGTTATTTTTTTGGCGCCAACTTTATGACGTCATTTCCCGCCAAAAATTGCAAAAAATTAACGGGAAAATATTCAATTTGCGAACATGAGTTCTGTGTTGTGAAATTTCACGTTAACAACATCAAAACAGAAAAAGTTCTTATTACCCTTTCCACTTTTTGAGCCTTCTGTGCCCATCGTGGAAAAACGGAAATATAACTCTGCAATGAGAAAGAATTAATGACACGAAGGCCTATATGCAACTAACCGTGTTGTTTGACATTACCAGAAAACTGATTTAAATTTTCTTAGGAAAGCAATATCATGTGCTTTAAAATGTTTATCTATTCGGTAACTATAGGCCATTTGCACGATGACGTCATTTGACTACTACTACCAGAATTCACTTCGTTTTTCCTTTCTTATTTAAATTTTGTAATCCCAGTGCGGTTTAAATAACAATAGCCCTAATTTGCACTACAAAACAAAAAACTGAAGGATTCTGGTAGTAGTAGTCAAATGACGTAATCGTGCAAATGGCCTATTGTGATACACAATAATCACGCTGAAAATCGACGTAAAACTCGTCAATAATCGAATTAAGCTTTATTGCGCTCGACTGAAAGGAGAACGCAATCCTAATCTGGGCAGGCGGCAAGAATCGAGATTTTTTGGGATGTACCTTTTCTGCGCCATTTTGAATAATTACAGATTCTATGTCACGTGCTCTAGCCAGGCGGCAAGAATCGAGATTTTCGAGGGTTGTGCCTAAAGAATACCGCTTAGAGGGACGTCGGACACCTTATTAAGACTTATATAACGTAATGTCGACACTTAGAATTTTATTTTCAATAAACTTTTAAGTGTAAAAAAGAACATCTAAAATCCCCCACTCAGGATTGAACCTGTGATCTCAGCTAGGCTTAGACTTAGATAGTCTACCGTACCACTGTACCACTGTACCACCTAGCTTCCTGGGTTGTTCAGGCCTAAATTTAACTATATAAACTGCTACCCATAACATCAACTGAAAGCTAACCAGTTACTCCGTTATATAAGTTTCAATAAGGTGTCCGACGTCCTTCTGAACGGTATTCTTTAGGCTTAACCATTTTCGAGGGATGTACCTTTTCTGCGCCATTTTGGATAATTACAGATTCTATGTCACGTGCTCTAGCCAGGCGGGAAGAATCGAGATTTCGAGGGATGTACCTTTTCTGCGCCATTTTGAATAGTTACAGATCACTCGGTTCATTTCGTTTCTGACAACATCGGGTCATTTGGCGCAAATATGGCCACTGTCGGCCACCGAGCATAAGGCTGGGCTGATAAGGGCTCAGTTCATTTGCTTTGTATACTTGACTGGGCGAGAGCAGAATGGCTCGGTTAATTATAGCGATGAACTTTTTAAGAAACATCGAATACATTGTCAAAGGCGAAACAGGATACTGTTTACTACTCCAAAGGTTCGTTGCGTGGCACTTGAATTGAGACACTTGAAACGGGACTCGAGCAACAACAGACCGAACAACTTTGCTGCCGTCCTCATCTTTGAATTGCTGAAATTGCTAGAAACAACAAAGCAAATCAACCGAGTCATTCCAAACCAAATCAACCGAGCCATTCTGCTCTCGCCCATGGCGGTCACGTATACAAATCAGATGAACTGAACCCTTATGCTCGGTGTAGTCAGAAACCAAATTTAAAACAAGTTCAAACATTAAACAATGGAGATCAGTCTACAGAATGTATAATAAACAAAGCGCCTGTCGTACAAGCTGGGTAAAGTTGAACGCACTTCACTTATCTTCGATAACTCCTAGTTAGAAGAATAGTGGTCACTGGCAATGGCTACTAATCTAATACCAGAAACCCATAAGTGGGTTGAAAGTCCACTTGTGGGTTTCTACTAATTAACAGTTATTCATCGAGGAGGAGCCGAATATATGAGCTGATATATATAACCAACGAGTCGCCGCGCCGGGTTGGTTATATATCAGCTCATATTCGGCGAGACCGAGATGAATAACTGTTTTAGTAAATTTTCAAACACTCAAATAACCGGAAATTGAAAAAAAAAAAATTATTTCCGCTCCAAAAAAATACATGACTGTCACGTCAGTGAACAAGTGTCACGTGATGACCGCTTCGCAAATCGAAAGAGAGTAATGCTAACAAGCGGCGAGATCGAGAAGAATGTTTCTTTCAAAAGTAGTTTCCTTCAAAATAAGATCGAGAAGAATATCAAAGTTTCCTTCAAAAATAAATCTTAATCGGACTGGCAGAAATGGTTATGGATTTGAACATAACAATTGTGGAAATTATACTGCGGACGAGGAAAGATTTGCCCGCCACGTGCTCGTGCAACGTATACGTACCATTTTTTTTTTCCGCGACGAGGAAAACAATTTTTTTTCGCGTAATTTGTCATCATTTTTCCATATTTGGGCAAATTAACCAATAACGACTGAGACGGTAGAAATCTAGAAAATCATTATCGAGAGGTAAAAATTTACTAATAGGCCATTTGCACGATGACGTCATTTGACTACTACTACCAGAATCCTTCAGTTTTTTGTTTTGTAGTGCAAATTAGGGCTATTGTTATTTAAACCGCACTGGGATTACAAAATTTAAATAAGAAAGGAAAAACGAAATGAATTCTGGTAATAGTAGTCAAATGACGTCATCGTGCAAATGGCCTATTCCCAAAATCTTGAACATTGAATATATTTAATATATTAAATTAAAACAGGAGCCCTGATTAAAATTCAAAGATGGTTATTATCTCTTATTGTCTAAGTGACGGCGTCGCAATATCGCGAAGATTGGAATGCGCTTTGATAGACCTTGATGCAGCGACGTGCTCATGCAGCGTCGCTTTGAAAAAGGCCAGGTTATCGTTGTGGAACAGACACGCAAGTTACAGCTTTGGAGGTTTGCTCGTAAGTACAAATTCTTGTTTGATAATTATGAGGGGTTTCAAATCTCCTTAATACGGACACCAAAGGAGCGGAGCTAGGTGTCCGCAATATATAGATGTTCATTTTATAGAGGTAGAGATTGTATCAATTTTGGCGTCTGTGTTATGGACGAGAGGTTCCGAACGCTTAGATGCGGCTCACTGAGTCGGGATTTGTATATATATATATATATATGAACTCTTCCATTTCAATGTAAACTGAACGTTAGGCTATCATATATACCCTGCCAAGCCAAGTTTTTAGGTTTAAGAACACAAATTCGCATTAAAGAAGTAAAATGTAAATCAGCAAAGCCCACAGTGATCGCATGAATGAAACAAAGTCAAAAGAACACGTATACGATAGCTGTATTTAGATTTGAATATCTACGCAGCGTTGTGAATATTTAAGTAGGGTCAACTTTGACTCGGTCAGCAGGGACAACATTTCTCATATAAACGCCCGGCAAAGTTGTCTCGGGGGGGAGGGTTGTCTCGGGTACCCGAGACCATATAAACAGGCCCTATAACCGCAAATAACAAAGCAATAGAAAATACGGAAAACATGCAAAACGACACCATAGTAAATAAAAGTATTAAATGGAAAAAGAAAAGATGTCCGAGTTTCATATCTTCTATTTAAACCTTACGGTTCAAGGGTCTGACATCTCTCAATAAGATATGTTTCTCTTGCTTTTCGTACACCATCACGATTTAATAGGTTTTAACGAGTTCAAGACTGAGGAATTAGTTGCATATCAGAAGCGGTATGATTGTTAGAAAGAAAATGTTTTGAGACTGCAGTAGGTTTAAAGATGTTAGTTTGTTTGTCAACTGGTCTAGCTGCAAATACTTAACTATTATAGCGCGAAAGCGCGCGTGATATCGCCTAATACTTAGCCGACGAGGCCGTAGGCCGAGTCGGCTAAAATTAGGCGATATCACGCAAGCTTGAGCGCTATAATAGTTTTATAATTCAACACATTGATAACAAAGCACAGTTTGAAGAAAAAATATCGCCGACAAGCCTTTTATTTTAAAAAAAGCTTGCATGTGTTTTACCGCGCGAAACTTGCAACATCACACAGTTCATGAATGAAAGTGACGCCTTTGTCAATATTGCGCAAGCTTGAACACTATAACTGTTTTATAATTCAACACATTGATAACAAATCACAGTTTCTAGAAAAAATTCGTTGAGATATACAACCTTTCATTAAGTAAAAAGGCTTACAGCAATATTTTACCTCGCACCATTTCTTAAACAACACGCAGCGAATGCCCAAACTTTTGCCAAGCTAAAATTAATCGCGAAAATTAATTTAGCGTACACAATCAGTTGAGAGTTTTTACGAAGAGCTTTCGTTTACTCAAAGAACGGGACAGAGTAGTGACTACAAGAATTAAAACACAGTAAAATGGCATAGAATGTCTTATTTACAAGTGTTTCGTATCTTAAAAAGTTCAATTCAGAATCAAAACAAATTGAACAAACACACGGCTACGTATCTAAACATAGCGGCGAAAAGTCGGAAAGAACTGCAGCGTGGACAGTATGTCTTACAAAAATTCACAGCCAAAGGATACAAGAAACGGTTAAAACATCGTACCTGTAGTTGATTTGCCTTTTTATTCCCTTCCATCAGCACCAAATTTTCAAACATCGAAGTACGAGCTGAGTCGATCAATGTTGTTTACAAACTTGCTCGTTTTTTAGCTCCTACAGCCGTAATGACGAGGTCAGAAACTTTTCTGAGGAAGCATCAAGTCCATATCATATTCCAGAGGTGATTACCAAAGGAATTTTACGAAAATTGTACTCCTTCATTCACTCCTTGTCGAGCGGTTAAACTTTGAACCAGTTTTCATTCAGCTACGCCAAGAAACACTGCGACCCGGCGCGACAACGCGAAAATTTCGCGCCTTTTTTGTCCAATCATGTGAACAATATTTTTTCTCTTTTCTTTTCTTCTCTTTTTTCTTTCTTTTCCCTTTTTTAACTAATAGTTCACGCACTTTTTCGCCCAAAAACACGAAATTGCAGGCAGCAGTCATTTTCACTTTCCTTCAAAATGCAACATTTACCGCCATCGCTGGTTATATGTCATGTGGACATAACGTATATTCAAAACTTTTTGACCATATTTGGGCAGTGTATCAATGTGTTGAATTATAAAGTTAGTTATTATACAACTCAACTCGACTGTATGAATGGCTAATGAGGGCTGTCATGAGTCAAATCACGGAAGTCGTATTTGTTGTCTGTTGTGTTTGTTGTAAGACGTGAACACTAAAAGAGTCCTAAAACGGATGCAGTTTGCGTCTTCCTTAGACGAACGCCTTCTAGCTATTTTACGGACGTCTTTGGTTCATTAGATTACACAGATTATATTTCACACTCGGAGCCCATATCTGCTCGGAACGCTTAGAAACAGCTCAATGAGTCACTAGGGGATGTGCATATACACTCTCGTTTAGCCATATGGGCTCAGTATTAAATCTTGCATTTTACACTGAAAAGCTGAAAATTCAAGCCTGACGTCGAGTGCCGATCATCGCTAATTAATGACCCCCAGGACTGATTCATGTTTTACACAACCGTTTTGAGTACTTATACCATTTCCTTTAATGCTCTACTGGAAGCAATTTGGTGATGCGTAGGCTAAACGATTGTAGCGTCTTCTCGGGTGGCTTTTTATTCCTTTAAATCGCTTCTAAACGAATACTTCGAGCCTTGTAAAACACGTGTTATTAGCTTTATAACACGACTAAGACAGTCAGAGGGACAATAACTAAAATCAACCAATCAGAATGCTCGATTGCCGGTCCAATATTCTCTGAGTATTGGACCGGGCATTGTTCCGAATGATCCCGCGCGATCCTCCCGCCGGCAGACGTCGTGTAATAAATCTCTTAAGTCGGGACCGTACTAGGAGAATATTGGCCCTCGGTCGTTTTTTTTTCAGACTTGGGGCCGATATTCTCCCAGTAAGGCCCTCGCGCTTGGTCAATAAAATATATGTATGGCTTGTGATTAACAGAAAAGCAGCGTCACAAATGTGCATCTGAGGGAATATAGGTAAGGTGCTCTTTGATTAAAACAAATTCTTCGTGGGTAAAATATTGACATTAGTAGCAAAGTTTAATTAACTAGTAGCTTGAAGCCAACCGCTAGCGTTGTTAAGAGTCTTAAAAGGGGAACGGCGGCAACAGGGTACTTTTCACCAACGAAAAACGAACAATGGCGTCAACTCGACTAAATTACCACTGGCCAAGCTTAAAATTGAAAAAGAAAACAATCAGTAAAGCAACACGACCACACTAGAAGAAAGTTACTGGTCATTTTAAAGAATGTTGCACTTCAGGATAAATATTAGAAACTTGTCGAGGACCACAAGAAGCGGAAATAATAAAAACGCACAGTCAAATAGTTGCCGTATTTCTTATCTAGACATCTAGGTAGAGATGCTCCTAACAGATGTCACAGGAAGTGTACCGATGAAACAGAATTGAGTTATGGCTTGCACTACAACAAAAACTATTGGGCAATATTTCGACTGACAAAACCAGGTGTTCTTCAGGAACTTGGATATGTCATATGTCAACCATATTATACTCGAAAGACTCAAGATTATACTGTACTATACTGTCTAGACTTTGAAAGTTTCCGGGGGGAACTTCCACATAAAATTTACGGGGGTGAGAGTCGGAGTTTTGAAAGGAACCGCTAAATTAAATTAAAAAGGCACCAGAAACCTCGATTCAAACACCCTTAGGAGTAGCCGTTATATCAAACCACGAAATTTACCCCTTAATTTTATCTGAGCAAAATTCACAAACGTGGCCTCAAAAGTTATTCCATTTGAGAATACCACACTTGTATAGGCAATTAGCTTTGCTGGGTTTTTCAGTTGAGCAAGTCTTGTTAGTCAATTCGCTGAAATAAGGACCAATAAAGAAAATTCGTCAGCGTTATTTTATCAATTCAAAGGTTCAATAACGAAAACACCGAAAAAAATACTACAAGTTACAGAAGAGAAAACGGAGATAATTTATTATAATTTATTTGTTTAGTCGCCTTTCCACAGTTTTCAGCCGACTGCAATTAAAACAAATGGTGTTATAAAAAAGTCCAGAGAGAAATAGAGAATTTCTAATATTTACGTTTACGAGAGTTGTTAGTGAATAAAATGTATTCCGATCTTCTCAACAGGGTGTCGTCTTACCTAGTAATCACTGTTTACGTCGCCACCTGTGGTCTTTTTGAAGCACTTCCTGAAAGTTAAACAAAGCAATTCATTCCACGGTTTACTAAAAAGTGGTTTAAATCAACGATGGTTTCAAAACGTCTGTTGACTGTCATAACCTTTTGGCTGATTCTTAGCTATGTTCTGTTAGACGACGCACAGGGATTTACACAACGCGAGAGACGCCGAAGAGGAGGGAAGTTGAAAGGCGGTCGTCTGTCTAATGTGAGGGCTTTCTTCCAGGTACTATTCCAGGTTAATTACTATTTTCATCAATATATAAGGCCAAATATTAAACTGCCCTCACTAAAACTTTCAATTAGCGGGCCCAACACCAAGCGTGCAGGCTACAAATGCATTCACTGCCCGCACGCTTGACTTTTGTGACATTTATAAAGACTTTGTATAATTTGGGCTTGTATATTGACGACAATGATAGTGATATGACTTTTGTATTGCATATTGTTTATTTGTGGCCCATGTAGCACCATGTACACCCTCACTACGCTCGGGCGCGAATGGTGCTACTAGGGCCACAAATAAATAAACATGTTATTGTCCTATCATAATGGTAACTTTATTATACTAATTATATACTCACTACCACCAAAGCGCGTTAAGAGATATTTTGTATCAAGATTATGCAAACGGGGGCTTACCTGCTCCAAATGTTGATGTCCTATTCAAATCTTTAAATTTGGCTTGGATTTCTAGACTTCTGACAACAGACCAATACTTCTCGGAAGCCTGGAAAACAATCACTGCAATTATGACAACGGGCTCTTGGAAAACTATGATATTCCACCCTTCTACAAAAACATGTTAGTACACTTCCAAGAGTTGAAGAATCTATATAAACCAAACAGTGGATCAGTTCTGATCCTGTTCAACAACAAAGAAATTCTAATTGACAGAAAATCTTTTTTTCTTAATTCAAAATGGGTGGAGAATGGTATTTTTGCAATACAAAATATTTTGGACGATTATGGGAAATGTTTATCTTTCCAAGCATTCCAAGCGAAATACAACGTCAAATGTAATTTTTTTGAACTATTTACAAGTTCTTTCGGCGATCCGTGACTTCTTGCTTGAGACAGCTAGAACTCAACCATATTTTGATATGAGAAATTGTCTCAACGATATGATTTTTCAGCTTTCTTATTCGGGTACAGTAGCCAATGCCAAATCGAAATGCAAGGATTACTATTGGCTTTACATAAATGTTTCCACAAATGAACCTTCCGCTACAAAGAAGTGGGAAAAAGATCTCAATCTACAAGTGTTTAACTGGGAGTTGGCTTTGACCCAGAAAGAATTACATATATATGGTATCGAAACGAATAATAAATGCCTGTACTGCTATGAACCCGACTCTAAATTACATTTCTACTTGTAATGCCAATCCACCGTGACGCTCCTTGATAAAGTTATAAATTGGTTCAAAAGTTCAAACAACACTAGCTATTTGCCCTCCATGACGGGAAGGCTCTTTGGAATAGTGGACAGTACGGGTAGAACCGAACTTTTTTAAAGCTCAATTTTTGCTTATTGTTTGCTAAATACTATATATATTGTGAGAAACTTCAATCCAAAACGTGCAATTTTGAAGAATTCAGGCTCAGTATTGAGAAATATCTTTAATTCATTATAATCTAGAATTAAGGTTACAGTGTACCTTCGGGGGTGTCTCCAGTATAACAGCTCTAGTGTCTTAAGATTACACTTAACATGCCTAAACCCAGATATCAAATTAAAGCTTATAGAGCTGGCTATCTAAATATGGAAACCATTTGGTAATAAAGTGTATTGTCGAATTTTTTACGACGTCTAAATTCGAACGTCCGAATCAGCTTTAAAACGCTATAACTCAAAGCGATTATTGTATTTTGCTAATTTGATTTGTTCTCGGGTTTCCGAACACGAAGCGCTAAAAAAACGTGTCGGCGATTTCCCATATTCAATTGCAATGAAAAGTTACAGAATATTTTCGAAAAAGGGAGAAAAAAATTGGAATGATCGCACGGAAATGGCTCTTGACGAAAAAGTTTTCGGAATTAAGAAATTCGCCGACACGTTTTTGTTGATTATATGTTAGCCTAACTTCTGTCCAAATTTGAGGAAAATCGAACAAATTTCCTTTGAGTTATAGCTCTTTAAAGTGTCCCCAACAAGCGAAAAATTAACTTTGAGAAAACAGCGCTTAAAAAAAATTTCGCCTCATAAACAAACTCCGCCCACAAAAGTTATACTGTCATTTCTCCGTCAATTTTCACTATTTTTCGATAACTTTTTTTTGAATGAAAGTTCATTCTGTAAACTTTATTTTGACGCCAAAAAAAAATTTTCGATAAATTTTCGATCTGAAGGTACACTGTAACCTTAAGAGCAATTGCTTCTCCCTTTGTTTTTAAAATGTCAATCTAGTTAATGATGTGTTTACAATTCGTCTTAGTTAATTTAGTTATAAGTTTCAGTTGTATGCACTAGATATATATAATTTCCTTATATATCATATAAGCAAACAATTGAACGTGTAATTTTTGAGTTGTACCATTTTTTTTTCCTTCTTGTAATTTTTTTCCAATGCTTAATCTCCCTCTACGTTCATTTTCTTTTATGCCTATTTTTTGTGTAACGATTTAGTGTAAGTATGGTGTATGTTAATCAATAATAATAAAAAAAATACTCACTACCACTAATTACAATTTATTTAATATTTAAATTCATTTCTTTATTCTTTTACTAGACTGGACAGGAGCCAGATGCCGTCACTCTTCCATCCCGGAAATTACAAGTTCAAAAGTTTCGTACGAAATGAACTGACGGCAGGCTAAATATTTTCAAATCTTTCATAGAAAACATGTAGTTTAAAATGCTAATTAAATTCCACTGCCGTTAACAATTAAATAGAAATTGGAAACATGATGTTTGCATACCCAACTTTCACATATTGATGCAGGAATAAAAGTTAATGATTCGTACACTTTGCTGCTCTTTTGGTACCCCACAATGCCTTGCTGATAATCTCCCACAAGGCAACTGTTCTCTACTAGCCAATGAAATTTACTGAATACTGTACCTGATGGATTGAAAAAAGTGAAAAGGACATATTTATGATATCTTGACAAATATATATGTTAATGTGATTCCATAGTATTGCATTGCGCATCACAACTGCGCATAATTTGTGCGTCATTAGTGCGCTCACTGTCCGAACCAAGATGGTTTTCTTGAGGATAAGTTGGTCAAATGAATAGGGGATTGTTTTCTCCTAAAAGAGTAGGGTGACCTGTCTTTGTCATTGCTTAAAAGACCCAGTATTGTCCATTATGCATTGCGTGCTGCAAGCATCGGCGGCCATTTTCGTGATGTTGAAAAATCCGGTAGGTGTTATAGCTCTTTGTAATCCGTTTGCATCGGCCATGTCGGACGTTAAACGTTTATTCGAGTATCTTATTTATCAGGCAACACTTAGAGCGTAATTTAATGTAAAACGTTTTCCTATTTTCTCCATGACGCCGAAAGTATTCATTTAAAGCTCGGCTTAGGGGAACCGGCATTGATATGAGCCGTGCGTTTATATGACCCGTGCGTTTATATGACCCGTGAGTTTATATAAGTCGTGCGCTTATGTGAACCGTGCGTTTATATGAGCCGTGCGTTTACATGAGCCGTGCGCTTATATGAGCCGTGCGTTTATATGAGCCGTGCATTCATATGAGCCGTTCGTTTATATGAGCCGTGCATTTATATGAGCCGTGCGTTTATATGGGCCGTGCGTTTATATGAGACGTGGGTTTATATGAGCCGTTCGTTTACATGAGCCGTGCGTTTATATGAGCCTTGCATTCATATGAGCCGTTCGTTTATATGAGCCGTGCATTTATATGAGCCGTGCGTTTATATGGGCCGTGCGTTTATGAGACGTGGGTTTATATGAGCCGTTCGTTTACATGAGGCGTGCGTTTACATGAGCCGTGCGTTTATATGAGCCGTGCGTTTATATGAGCCGTGCGTTTACATGAGCCGTGCGTTTATGTGAGCCGTGCGTTTATATGAGCCGTGCGTTTATATGGGCCGCGCGTTTATATGAGTCGTGCGTTTATACGAGCCATGCGTTTGTATGAGCCATGCGTTTATATGAGCCGTGCGTTTATATGAACCGTGCGTTTATATGGGCCGTACGTTTGTATGAGCCGTGCGTTTACATGAGCCGTGCGTTTATATGAGCCGTGCGTTTATATGAACCATGCGTTTATATGGGCCGTGCGTTTTTATGAGCCGTTCGTTTATATGAGCCGTGCATTTATACGAGTCGTGCGTTTATACGAGCCATGCGTTTGTACGAGCCGTGCGTTTATTTGAGCCGTACGTTTATTTGAGCCGTGCGTTTATATGAGCCGTGCGTTTATATGGGCCGTGCGTTTATATGGGCCGTGCGTTTACATGAGCCGTGCGTTTACATGAGCCGTACGTTTATATGAGCCGTGCATTTATATGAGCCGTGCGTTTATACGAGCCGTGCGTTTATATGAGCCGTGCGTTTATATGGTATAATAAAGTATAAGTACATAGATACACTTACTATAGTCAGAGAATCCTTGTCTTAATTCAATTAGATCACTTAACTTCTGTGTTTTTATTCATTATTATGTGCAATCTGCAAGGTTTTTCAATAGTGTAAGGTTTTTGATTTTGTAGATATTTATATTTTTCATGTACTTGTTTTGCCCCGCCCCGATTAGCTTTCCAGCTATTTGCAGGGCAAACAAATCAGTCAACTCTTTCATTATTATACTAAGAATACATTGTTGTTGTCTCTTGTTGAATAAATTGTTGTTGTTGTTGTTGTTAAAGAAACATGATTATACACACAAAATGCAGACAGCAAAGACAAGAAAAGTATAATAATTTATTTAGCTATTCTCACGTTTCAGGTCCATATGATGCCCGATTTAGGGTGTCAGCTCCATTGTACATTGTACACTTCCATTGTATTAGGCAAAATTATGTATTCTAATATATTCTATGGTATTGTATTCTATTGTATTGTCGTTCTTTTGTGTTCTTATATTCTATTGTTTTAACAATAGAATAAGTGTTTCCCCTAAATCGCGCATGGTATATTCAGGTCGATGCGTCACGTTCGATTGAATGACTGCACTACATGAATTTAGTGGTGTTAATTTATTTTAGATAAACAAAAATGTTCTAAACACACCATGGCTCTGAAGCTTTCCATCTAAAGCTTGACCTAAAAATGACTTTTTATTCAATAAAAAGCAACCCAGGAACCCTTAATCAATTCCAAAATTGTTCCATGATTCCATCGAATTACTATAAACAAATACCCTTTACACAAACACCCGGTCGGATGATTCCATACACCGGTCGGATGATTCCGCAAAGGACCGCAAACGATACTGCTAACGGTATACGTAGGATCTGCGAGAGACCTAACCAGCCAAAAAATGAACAAACATACAATAAACTGCAGGGCTGATCTGACTACGTAAAAAACTAGACTTTGCGAGACACCATCACGACTTAAATCGATAAAGTAGGATCGCAACCGTGGACGGCTGTTTCGTTGTTTTTGCAACTCTTCAGCACGGTGTAGCGAACTAAATGTCACCAGCAAGAAAGCCAGCGCAAATGGATTACACAATGACCCGTTCGCCATATCAGGTCCAGTACTTTGTACTCACTTGTCACTCGAATCACACGTTGCCACATCACGTGTTTTGGGGAACAAGGAGCCCATAGTGTCGCAAAGATATCTCGCAAAGAACAATGTATATGGACAAAGCCGATCTGAACAATCAAACGCATGGACAAAACGATGCTTAAAGAAAACACAGCATATGACAACGAAACAGCTGTCACGGTTGCGATCCTACTTTATCGGTTTTTGTCGCGTTGGTGTCTCGCAAAGTATAGTTTTTTTCGTAGTCAGATCAGCCCTGCCATTGTATGTTTGGAAAATTAAAACCGATTTGTGGACTTCAAATGGATTTTTCTAGACCTAGGTAAACGCTACAGCACGATATATGTTCCTAAATGTGTAGCCATTCGAGAATGCGCTCGGTCTTTCAAAGTAAACAAGCACACACGTCCGCAGGCATTGAGAAGATAACAAATGAATGGGGTTAGTTTCTAGACTGAGAAACTGTGGTGTTGCGTCGGTGGGGGGGGGGGGGGGGGAACACGAGAATTTGGTTTTATCGACTGAGCGCTAGGCCCTTCGAAAGGACCGCAAACGAAAGTAAGCTTGCTCCACCGCTTACTATATATATATATACTTATATAAAACCAAATATACCGCTTACTATATAAAACCACACACTACCCACAATTCCTTGATTCGCTCCGACGAACGGCTAGCGCTCGAAACGTCAGCTATTTGAATCTTTTTACTGTGGTCAATTTACCTTATCGACTCAGTCGATAAAAATAAATTGAGAAGATAAGTCGATAAGCAGAACTTTTTTGATGATTCGCCGAAGGTCTGTTTTCAGTTCTTCATTTGTCATAAATTGAAGTTTTCCAGCTTGTGTCGCTAAAAACTGATTGGTTGAATTTGGTCCTTCGAAACGTCACTTCATGTCTTCGTCTTGGTGTTCTATAATCAATTCGTGTTGGACATCACATACAAAACAATGGTAACCTCTTAACCTTTGAAACTCTTATCTCAAAAACACTTCAAAAACGATTTTCTTGAACTTTCTAGAACAGGCGTCAATAAGTGACCAAAAATCACTACTCATTTTAATACTCGTTGCCATTCTGCCACGAGCAATTATTGTCTTTTCTTTCTTTGGTTAACACATTCCGGGAATCAGTGGGGAGAGAACAAAGGAGGCAAAAAATATTCACGTCCCGTATTCTTTTCTCCACTTCTACTCTTCCCTTCATTCCTGACTCCCATCTTGTTCCGATCCCGTCCCGTTTCCCAGCACATGGAAGTCCCGAAAGTAACAACCAACCGAAAGAAGTGACTCACTAAAAAGAGCTTTATCAAACGGTACTTGGCTTTCTGTGAAACAAGGCAGTGTTTACAAAAATTGCAAGGAAACAAACGGCTAAATTACCGTTTTAGTAATAATGTGTGCTATGTTGTGGTACCCTTCACAATTTCATTTACCTCTGGCCCCGATTCAGGGGCGGATCCAGGATTTTTTAATGGGGGGTGGCTGATACCAATCGGCCACCAAACTATACGTTAATTTATTTTAAGTTGTCCTACGTTTGTCTCAAAACATGGCGATTTAGGAACTGTAACACTGAATACTCTTGAAACGCCACAAAATAGAAAAAATAGAAACTAATAGAAACACCTTACTAACCTAGTCGGCCAAAAGTGAAGACGCCGTCATTCGTCTAGGGTGCAGCGCCACAAATTTCTCACAAACCACACTTCTATCGATGGTAACTGTATTTGCGTGCATGGCGATGACGGGAAAATCTGAGAGTCGTTCGGTGCTCATTGTGTTGCGAAGCCAAGTGTGGGTCCTCCGAATACAAGAAAATGACCTCTCCGCCTCCGTGCTCCCCATAGGCAAAACGGCGAGAATTTTTAGAAGTTCCCTCACGTTTGGGAAGAAGATCTTGTCTGCGTGTTTCGCTAATAGTGAGGACACCGAGATGGATTCATAATCCTTCGCTGCCTGTCGCTTCCAGTGGTTCATCCATCGAAACAGTTTACTTTCGAAAGATGACGGCAATGGCATCAGATGGCCCCATTTCTCATGAAGTACTTGAGCAAGTTCTACTGTGGCTTCTTCAGACTTCGAGGTGATTACTTGAGGAATAAGAGCACAGAGCTCATAATGTGCCCTCTTTTCTTTGCTGAAGCGACTTTGGAGTTTTGAGCAGATTACGTCAAGGAAAGGTATTGCCACCGTTCGCTTCCAGTACTGTGCAGCTGACTCTGCTGGGTAGTTTTCTCGATTTCTTTGTCTACTGCAAACACGTGGACGTTCTTCAGCCCCTCCTACCAGTTCTGATAGACTAACAGCTTTCTGAGGCCTACTCTGGGACCTTAAGTCGCCGTAACTTTAGGCGACTTTAAGCGATTTAAGGCGATTTAAGGCGACTTTAAGGAAAAATTAGTTTAAAATATTGGCGACTTAAGGCGACTTAAGGCAACTTAAGGCGACTTTAGGCGACTTAAGGCGATTTTAAGGCGACTTAAGGCAACTTAAGGCAACTTAAGGTGACTGAAGCAACTTTAAGACAACATAAAAGTGTTTCTTAAAAGTGATGAAACAAAAGTTATTGACAGTCTCTTCATCACTATACCTAAATACCAAGCCACTGGTCTCTGGAGAGAATATGAGACAGGATTCAAGCCAGGTCCGATTGAGCAGGACTTAAGTCAGTTTGCGACCAAGGACTCCAGTTCAGGTTAGACATAGAGTTAGGGTTAGGGCTACAGCTTGAGTCCTGACATGAATCCTGGCATTCATGATAGTTTGTCTCATATTTCAATAAACAAAATTATCACAATCAGTTCACTTGGTCTCAGATAGACTTAAGTGACCGTAAATCTCCAGTTTCCAGATTTTAAAGCCCCTTTTAGCTATACTGAGATTCAAATTATTACAATAACAACAACAACATTATATAAATAATATGAATGCTAAATTGTATTATGAACATTAATTAGCCAAACAAGAGGCAGGAACAATATTACTTATCTAGAATGAGAAAAAATTCAGTTAGCTGCTTAAATGTTTTTAAGATATTGCAATAAAAACAATAATCATACAAAAATATAAAGATCATATACACTGCCAAACAAAATCTTGGGAAAAAAATCCAACTTTTTCACTTAAAAATGGATACCTGATCTGAATCAAACTAACATACATTTTCCTTGACTTATTTATACAACAATGAACAAAGGCATCGAATTAGTTAATTAAAAATCACTTCTCGATTTCACAATTACATAAATTTGGTTAATTTATCTGCCACTGTTGTGGCAGTTGCACAGTCAATTTTGGCTCGAAAGCTTGACAAACGACATCCAAAACTGTTTGGTCAGGCACCCAGCCAATTTGTTGTTCTCCTGCCTTAGTCCAATAGAATATTCCAATATCATATTTGGTACCGTAAGCGAGGGTCCTTCTCAATAGCGCATCTTTCCCATTTTCTCCAACTATTTGTCCGGCTCCTGAAAACTTGGATGTTCCACTGACAGGGAACCGAACCCTCGTAGGAGACTTTCTAGCAGGGTTGATTAGTTCTGCTTTCAGGCCCGAAATGCTCTCACACTTTTCCACCTGGCAACATTTTAATTTAACCTGTCAAAACAAAACTAAATAGTGTTATTGATGAGGCTGTTGACAGATTTACCCGTGTAGAAGTTAATTATTACCTCAAAAATTTCCAGAAAATAATGGATCACAAATGAATGCACAGCAAATGACAGAGTTGGCAATATTTACATTGGCGTCCGCCATTTTGATTCTCCCAGAATTCCTTTCCAATCGTAGATGGTTTCCATGCTTCGCGCGTTTCTTTTCCTCCCGCGTGCGACTAGCTCCCGGCCCGCGCTCGCTTAACCAATAAATTTCAGAAATTTACATCTACCTTACCTTGAATTGAGTTGTCGGAATTAGTTTTCTTTTCGCAATACAAGCAGGAAGCCAGTCAATGGCTACAAGAACGATTTCAAAAATTCCAGGCCAGCTTGATTGACAATCTACGCCACGAAGGGTAAAGCACGTGAGTGGTAGCCTAGAGGGAGCCACGAAGCCTAGTCAGGCTGTACTGTAAAGTGGGAATGTGTTTCAATTTCAAAAACAGCAACACTTCAGCTTTGGCTTTGTTTGCCGAATCAATTGAGTGCTAATTTTCTGAACATGAGTGCGCGCGCGCCCGCGCGCGTGGGCATCTATGCAAAAAAAGTCACGTGGTCAAAACATGTGGCGGCCATGTTTGCTCGAGTGAGGCAAATTTTCCTGCTGGAAGCAGCTGCAAATCCTTTGCAAATTTCTGCTTAATGGTTGATAACAAGAAATCCTTTTGACCTTTGTGACAGAGAGCCGTCATGGTAACATAATCAACGCAAATTTTGCAATCTTGAGCGTACAGGTTGATTTAAATTCTTTGCTTCATCAAACTGTCAAGAAGATGACATATACAAGTTGTATAGAAGTTTCAAGTTTTCAAACGTTCAGTTACGATTGGTTGTAAATAGAATAATGTTGGATGGCTAGAACGCAGCTTAGAGGTTGTATGCGGGAGAAATGGCCGATTTTTGGTTGCTCTTTCACGTTGGGTAAGTAAGCTTAAAAGTTAAGTACATTTGTATACAGTTACATTGCCTTTAGTTAAGCTTATGATCTTTTCAAGCTTACTTGCTCAATGTAAAAGTGACAAGCAATAATTGGGCTTAACCCCAAAATACTTTTCAAATTTATTGTGATCTTAGTGATCCAAAACAGCTCTCACTGTTGTTATAATACCCTGAAGGTGAAGGAATGCCTGCACCATTACTGTATATCAGTATTGACTGCTGATCAGCAGTGTTTCTTTTTTATGATGTTGCTCATATTAAATGTTGATTATAATATAAGTCACAACTTCATCCTTTCAGCAACACTTTGTCCATGAAATATAAGTAAACCTATAGAAATAGCTGTCAATATTTTGAAGATGAATGAGTGTACCCTCCTTGGGGATGGACCATTTTATTTTTAGGGGTGGGGGGTTGGGCATTTTGTTTTAGCAAGCAGGAATTTTTTTTTTACCATCTTGAGGCTGTGCAAGAATTTTTTTTTGTGATTTTTCCATACTTTTCTATACTTTATCTGTGCGTGAATTTTTTTTCTTGGTATTTGCCCCCCCCCCCCCCCCCTCAAAAATAAAATGGTCCATCCTTTATAGGGTTCAGCAAATATAATTGAAGCAACTAGGGCATGGTGCATGACTATTGAAGCATGGTGTTGTACTGCATGGGGCCATACCCTTGCAGTATATAATCATATATGGGAAATAAAAAAGAGATTTGGGGCAATAAAATTATTATATATTCAAGAAATAGTAAAAGTGAAACCTTTTAGGGCAATTTTAAGGTGTGCAGGCCTTTTTTAAGCCTAACGACTTCAGGCAACCTTAAGCGACAAAGGGCGACTTAAGGCGACTTAAGGCGACTTTAGCGACTTTAGGCGACTTAAGGCGACTTTAGGCGACTTAAGGTCCCAGAGTAGGCCTTGGTTATACAGAAGTTTGGTCGTTTACTTTATCTCGCGGTTGACAAGGGATGTGTTATATGTTGGAATGACCAGACTAGTCTGTGTAAAGATCCGAGAGCTGACCAACGTTGGAAGCATTAACTGCAGTATATCAAGGAAGGACATAGTAGATGTAGATATAGATGTTTGGCCGCCTTCGGGGTAACGATCATAAGTCCTTTTCAGATGCATCACGTGGTATATTTGTCTGAACCACGTGATGGCAGCGGGTGAAAGAATGCCGTTGTATGTTTTCGCTCAAACTGAACTCCAACTGCGAGCGTTGAAAAATGACAATCACAACTGCAAGCGATGACTACAACTACGATCGATGACAATTGACAACTGCGAGCGTTGAAAAATGACAATCAAGATCGAATTCCTTTACTCTTTAAAATTACCTGCGATAAGCTTAAACGATAAGTCACTTCACATTTTACATGTAATTTAGTCAATCTTAACTATGGCTAATGAGGGCTGTCACGAGTCAAATCACGGAAATCGTATTTATTTTAAGCCGTGAACACTCGAACGGATGCAGTTTGAATTCCCTTCTCTATTTTTGAAACGTTTACTGACAATCATTATCAGATTGTTACGACCTGCTATGACAGTCTTATAAGGTAAAGAGTTAACGTCAGCAAACTAAGAACAAAATCGTCAATTGACCGTATCTGTTTACAGCTAGATAATCTTTCCAAAATATCGGCTGCAGAAACTTTTTTTTACTCAATTTAGACCGTAAAAAACTATAAACATTTTGCAGAAACTATTGGCGAACGGATTTTCGTGCTTTGATTCATCGTAATCACGACACGGTCGGCTGGCTTAGTCACGTGGCAATTTGAGGGTCAGGGGCCGTATTCACGAAATCCTACCTAAGATATATCTTAAGATATAACTTTAGAGAAAATTTAGGAGCTTCCTAAGATATGCCCTAAGTGCTATTCACGAACGATATCTTATGACCGTTACTGTTAAGCGTAACTTAGCAGTATCCTAAGTGGTCGCGGGCATTTATCGATTAGTAAAGGTAAACCAATCAGAGATAGTTTATATGGTGCACTCATAAATAATAAGTTATAAAAATTACATGAAAGAATATTTTACATACACACATTTTTTTTATTTTGTATTGTGTAAATTGTTGTTACAATGACAATACAATAACCTTTATTTCATCTCAAACTTAAGATAGCAAAACTGATAATATCTTCGTTCATGGTCAGTAGCGAAAGCAACAAACAAATCCATCATCATTTTAATAGAGTCTACTTCGATATTTCTTGTACAAGGGCTTATTTTCACGAACACGGTGGGCACAGAAGGCTCAAAAAGTGGCAGATATTCCTTCGTAACAAAATGGCGGAAATTCCAACTTCGAAATGTCATATCTCTGGATCGTATCAACATATTTACGAACTTTTTTCACTTTTGAAATTGTTATGGCATGTACTTTCAGAAACTGTCATCACATATCCCATAATACTAATTTAAAATTTTTGCGCCATCTTTCTGACGTCATTTTCCCGCCAAAATACTTAAATTTGCAAAACAAAAATCATAGGATTTTAGCCAAAAATAACTTCTATAGAGTGTTTTCACTCACGTGGCCTGCAGCTATGCTAATTTATTTGAACAAAGCAAAGTGTTTGCATTAGAAAAGAGTTCAATCCCCACAGGATTAGCTTGGGACACCAATATGGCCGCCGTTTTATTGTTTTGGGACACCAACATGGCCGCCGTGACGTCATGTGAAAACACTCCATATTGTAAAATTTCAGCTTCCTAGGTTCAGTCGATTTGATTCTAAATGAACTTTGACCCCAGCAGATAATGGGCGGAAAATTCAAATTATGAAATGTCGGATCAACATATTTGCGAGATTTTTCAGTTTTGAGATGGTTGTAGCGAGTACTTACAGAAATTGTCATCAGATATCCCATAACACTAAGTTATTTTTTTGGCGCCAACTTTATGACATCATTTCCCGCCAAAAATTGCAAAAAATTAACGGAAAAAATATTCAATTTGCGAACATGAGTTCTGTGTTGTGAAATTTCACGTTAACAACATCAAAACAGAAAAAGTTCTTATTACCCTTTCCACTTTTTGAGCCTTCTGTGCCCACCGTGGAAAAACGGAAATATAACTCTGCAATGAGAAAGAATTAATGACACGAAGGCCTATATGTAACTAACCGTGTTGTTTGACATTACCAGAAAACTGATTTAAATTTTCTTAGGAAAGCAATATCATATGCTTTAAAATGTTTATCTATTCGGTAACTATAGGCCATTTTCACGATGACGTCATTTGACTACTACTACCAGAATTCATTTCGTTTTTCCTTTCTTATTTAAATTTTGTAATCCCAGTGCGGTTTAAATAACAATAGCCCTAATTTGCACTACAAAACAAAAAACTGAAGGATTCTGGTAGTAGTAGTAGTCAAATGACGTCATCGTGCAAATGGCCTATTGTGATACACAATAATCACGCTGAAAATCGACGTAAAACTCGTCAATAATCGAATTTAGCTTTATTGCGTTCGACTGAAAGGAGAACGCAATCCTAATCTGGGCAGGCGGCAAGAATCGAGATTTTTTGGGATGTACCTTTTCTGCGCCATTTTGAATAATTACAGATTCTATGTCACGTGCTCTAGCCAGGCGGCAAGAATCGAGATTTTCGAGGGATGTACCTTTTCTGCGCCATTTTGAATAATTACAGATTCTATGTCACGTGCTCTAGCCAGGCGGCAAGAATCGAGATTTCGAGGGATGTACCTTTTCTGCGCCATTTTGAATAATTACAGATCACTCGGTTCATTTCGTTTCTGAGAAGATCGGGTCATTTGGCGCAAATATGGCCACCGTCGGCCACCGAGCATAAGGGCTCAGTTCATTTGCTTTGTATACTTGACTGGGCGAGAGCAGAATGGCTCGGTTGAATTATAGCGATGAACTTTTTAAGAAACATCGAATACATTGTCAAAGGCTAAACAGGATACTGTTTACTACTCCAAAGGTTCGTTGCGTGGTACTTGAATTGAGACACTTGAAACGGGACTCGAGCAACAACAGACCGAACAGCTTTGCTGCCGTCCTCATCTTTGAATTGCTGAAATTGCTAGAAACAACAAAGCAAATCAACCGAGTCATTCCAAACCAAATCAACCGAGCCATTCTGCTCTCGCCCATGGCGGTCACGTATACAAAGCAACTGAACTGAACCCTTATGCTCGGTGTAGTCAGAAACCAAATTTAAAACAAGTTTCAAACATTAAACAATGGAGATCAGTCTACAGAATGTATAATAAGCAAAGCGCCTGTCGTACAAGCTGGGTAAAGTTGAACGCACTTCACTTATCTTCGATAACTCCTAGTTAGAAGAATAGTGGTCACTGGCAATGGCTACTAATCTAATACCAGAAACCCATAAGTGGGTTGAAAATCCACTTGTGGGTTTCTACTAATTAACAGTTATTCATCGAGGAGGAGCCGAATATTTGAGCTGATATATATAACCAACGAGTCGCCGCGCCGGGTTGGTTATATATCAGCTCATATTCGGCGAGACCGAGATGAATAACTGTTTTAGTAAATTTTCAAACACTCAAAATAACCGGAAATTGGAAAAAAAAAATTATTTCCGCTCCAAAAAAATACATGACTGTCACGTCAGTGAACAAGTGTCACGTGATGACCGCTTCGCAAATCGAAAGCGAGTAATGCTAACAAGCGGCGAGATCGAGAAGAATGTTTCTTTCAAAAGTAGTTTCCTTCAAAATAAGATCGAGAAGAATATCAAAGTTTCCTTCAAAAATAAATCTTAATCGGACTGGCAGAAATGGTTATGGATTTGAACATAACAATTGTGGAAATTATACTGCGGACGAGGAAAGATTTGCCCGCCACGTGCTCGTGCAACGTATACGTACCATTTTTTTTTTTCCGCGACGAGGAAAACAATTTTTTTTCGCGTAATTTGTCATCATTTTTCCATATTTGGGCAAATTAACCAATAACGACTGAGACGGTAGAAATCTAGAAAATCATTATCGAGAGGTAAAAATTTACTAATAGG